>CM054057.1:9344785-10022280 GCA_028641055.1 Alopecurus myosuroides
TCTGAGTACAGACAAATCCAAACAGGCTTAAGAAGCCGGAAACTGAAATAAAGACGGAGCCCATCCACGATGTCTCGGATCCTGCCCGGGTCCGCTAACTACTCGTCAGCAGCCTCGTCCAACTCCACGTAGTAGCCGTCACATGGATCCTCGTAAGCGTAGTCTGCGGAAACCACAGCCCCAAAGGGGTCATTACATAGACGTACTGGCAAGCAAGACTCACAGTTCACCAAAGTATAGCCCGTCAACACAAGCACAGATGACTTGGGTTCAACGGAAGGAAGGGGATATAAAAGATGCTGCAACTGGCTGCACTAACCAACTACAGAGATTCTACCACTTCCAACTATCAGAAAGGGGATAAGATCGAGTGTTGTAACCAACTGAAAGATAACTTCAAACAAACCCATCCTGGATCTCGCCCCTTATCCAAAGAAGCAATCCGAGGATAACTCACACAGTTGGATTACAGATGAGTCAAGTTATTGTGTCAATAATCCTATTACTATTCAAGTTGTTAATCATGGGGTGTGAGATTAAGAATCATTAGGTTTAAGTTGTCCTGAGTACTTGTTAGCCAGTACTTTCACCAAGTTAACCATAACCGCGGAAAACACGGCTTCTCGAGAAGATTATCCCTGCAGGGTTGCACCAATTTGGCCGTACACGTATGAATAACCCGCCAGATGGGATGCCTCCCACCAAGCGGGGCACTCAACACAATTCAACTCTTCTTCGCATCAAGCCCAAAGCACATTGGGCGCACGGCTAATCGAGCCCAGAAGAAAATGGACCCTCATAGCACTCTAAGAACGTGTCCCCCTATATGCCGACTACGAAAGTTCCACCCTGCGCTGGGCTCGCAAAAACATGCATGCGGCAAATGGAAAACACGAACTAAATGAGATGATTTGGACGAGATGCGAATCGAATCAAATTGAGGGGGGCGCCCATACTCGCTTCCCACATGCGGGTAGTGCGCTCATCATGGATCAGTAGACAAGACCATTTTCCTATTAGGGTCGACACTAGCAGGCCTCAAAACCACACAGGGCCTCCTGCCTGTGCCTTATCATCAAATTATTATTTTAACAATACCATTAGCATGATTGATTGATTGATTAAACATCGAGCCCCCAGAACATAATAAAGATATAGTAACTGAAAGTAACGGGTAACAGACTCGAGCAAAACAACCTAAGTGTCGTGGGATAATCACGGCAGATGTTACCTGGGGTAACTGATCTTGGGGCAAGTCGACACAGGTATTTGGGAGAGGGTTTAGCTCGAAGGAGGACATGGCGAAAGCAATCTAAGAACCGGAAAGTAACTCGCCGGATCTCGATATGATTATACTGGATACTCGATAACGGGTGTTACAACTATGACTCGAATCTCTGGCAAACTAAACCTAGGGGCCGGTTTATAAAGCACCCGTACACCCCTAACTTGCCCTTCAAGGCACATCTTGAGTCCTACTCGGACTCCACATACAAAGCCTAACTTTCCTTATCGCAACCCACAAGCCGGGTTACGAATCTCACAAGCCTTTGGGCCTTCTAGTAACCTCTTTACCCCTATCCGGGTATTGCTCAGCTCACCTCGGGCCGGATTATACCTTGAAGTGGGCCTACCGGGTCACTATCCCCCCATCAGTAGTCCCCAGAATAGCCTGGGCTTCCAAGATTTACTCTTCGAAGTGCTGGCTATTCCCTGCAGAAATATTGGGTACAAAAACACATGAAGATCAAGATACAATATGGTGACGGATGGCTGGAATTAGCACCAAGGGGGCCAGGCAAAGACCCGGCTCTCCCTTAAAGGTTCTCTCTTAATCTTCCAAACTCGAGCCTTAATAGGGAACTCCGTGATTTTGCACCTTCTTTGATAATTATCGCTGATACCAAGAAGAAGATTCCCCCTTCCCCTCTCTCGGGATCATATTGGTCTGTGCATGGAATGCGCCTTTCAAATTTCGAAATGGCCAATTATTACTCCGCACCCCCCGGGTCTCGACCGTTAAGCTAGGCTTTTCCATCCGGGCGGTTATAAATAGGGCTCAGGGAACAAACCCAACTCTTAACGGCTCATTTTCCCCATTTCACTTCTTCTCAAATCTGAGCTCGCGGAGTGCCACCACGGAAGCCCCACGCACCTCGCCGGAGCCCATCCGTCGTCGCCTGCGCTCCGCCACCGCGCGACTCACTCCAACTCCCAAATCCGCCGCCAAGCGCCCGATTCGCCGACCAACAACCTCAAAAGGACATCAATCTTGCGCCATCTGTCTCCGCAAAGCTCTACTTCAATCCCCTTTGGTAAGTTCCTCGTATCCCTCGGCTCATCCTCGCAATTTCTCATCCTTTCCTCTGCTCAGATCTGAATCAAGTAGTCCGCGATTTCTCGGGCCGCGCCGGATTAGCTCAATGATACTTACCATAGACATCCCCATAGATAGGATTCATAGCTTACATTACTCTCCTAACTCCAGTAGTCATTAACATGGCCATAAATTTAGAAATAAGATCCCCAATCTAGGCTCGGGCCATATAAAATTTCCGCTCTTGTTCTACCTCCTCAGAAAATCCCACTTCTCCGGATCATTCGCAGATGGTAGGCATATAAACACCCTCATAACTTCTCCAAACATTTGCTTTTACGGAAAGCTCCATAAATTTTGTAATAGCACACAATACCCGGACACATCATACTTGACTCGGCAAGGCAATACCCGGTTTGTGCTTAAATTGCCGGTAACTGCTTATCTACTAACTTCCAAGTTTTTGTTTCTTACGCCCTTTCCTTCAATGTTTTACCAGGTCAATCCTATGGCACCCAAGAGGCAGGGGAAACAGCCGGCAAAGGCTAAATCCACAAACTCCATATCAGCCAATTGGGGGAAGTCCTCTGTTACCACGGCCAAACTGGAGGAGTTGGTCGAGCTTGGAACCCTACCTCCACAGGAAGCTATCCACTGGAGAGTACCAGGCAACGAAACCCGACCTTCCCCAGCAACAGACGAGGTAATATGTTTCGTTGAGCACGTGACCCGGGGCTTCAGGCCTCCGGGTCACCCTTTCTTCCGTGACGTCCTAGACCACTACAAACTCCGTATTTTCGATATAGGCCCAAATTCCATTTTAAACATCTCTCATTTTATCGTTCTCTCCGAGTCTTACTTGTGCACTCCGCCAAGTCTGGCTCTCTTCGTCGAACTTTTTCAGTGCAAGCCGTGTCGCGAAAGCGGCGACGGCGCACTTCTTACTTGCGGCGGGGTTTCCATCCAGCGCCGCAAGAACTCCCTAATGCCTCCTATTACACTCAATTCTCATGTGAAGCACTGGCAGCTCTCATACTTCTACTGCCAGGATACCTCTCCTCCCGGCGAAAAGAAGTTGCCGGGTTACTCGGAGGGTCAGCTTGACATCTCCGAGAAATTCAACGCCTTCGCCCCTGACTCGGACAGGGAGGCGATCTTGCCTTTGCTAGCTAGGGTCTCCATCTTGTCAGCCCGAGGCCTCACCGGGCTAAACTTGGTAAAGACCTGGGTTAACTTCCGCATCCAGCCAAACTCCATTCGTGAGAAGCTGATGTGTGAATATTCGGGTCAAACCACGGACCCGATCCGGTACTCTACCAGCACCCTTGCCCCTAATGACATGAACAAAACGATCAAGGGTTTTTTAACAGAGAAGCTCGAGGTAATCCGGAGCATCGCCGGGTTAGAACCTTTTACACTCGAGAACCCCGCCCCCGCTGTAAGCTTTCTGCCTCTTGATTTTGGATTTTAACAAGCTTACCTTTATCCGCTTTTCATGATTCGATATTAACCATTATCCTGGCATTTTCACCTCAGGCCGATAATGGCTTTTGGACAATCGACACTCCTCCCAATTCTGGAGACGCGGAGGAAGAAGATAACGCCGTTAATTCGGATGAAGGTGCGTACTTAACCCCCTTGCGTACATTATATCCTGTCTCCTCTTTCTCCTCATGCTATATCTTCAATATCTTTCAGAACGAGAGGACCAAGACGAAGAAGAAGAATCGGATGGCTGGGAAGAATCCGCCAGTGAGGAGGACGAGCCGGAGCCGGCCACCAAAGCCGGATCCAAAAGGAAATCCCAGAGAATCGCCCTCCAGGTTTTTATTCCGATCCCTTGCACTTTTAATTTTTGTTCTCATAACGTCATTTCGGGGCTAACCCCACCTTCACCCCTTTTGATCATAAATGAAGGAGCCACCCACGACTAGGCGCCGAGTAACCCGGAACCATCCAGGCAACGAGGCCCTTAACCCGGGCACTTCATCGCCCCCAGCTCGACACCCTGGTATTTATATCGTAAATAGAAACTCTTTCTGGACATTCCTTTGCAACATGATCTCAAACCTTGCTTGGCATTTTTCAGTATCCTCCGGGTCTAGCAGCGGCTTTCCCTCGGACTTCCCGGTAAACACCGGGTAAGCGCCTTTTCCTGATATTATACCGAACTTTCATCCCCTTTTTTTCATGACCAAAGATTAATCGCGCCTTTGCACCTTCTTCAGAGCCACGGTTATTAGTAGCGACCAGGAGGACACCGAGGCTAAGGTCCGGGTCGAGAACGAGCCGGCTGATGATGCCTTCACCACGGCTGGTGACGAGCAAGTGTCGCCACCGGAGCCAGCTAGGCATGACGCCGAGTATCCAATCGCTTCGCACGCAGGCGAGAAGGAGAAGGGAGCGGCTTCGAGCGCGGGAGGGGGACCAGACTCCGACATTCGGATGACCCGGGTGCCACCTCCTGTTACAAGAAAAGCTCCTTTTCCCACTTTCCAGGTACCCGAGTCATCTAACTCGGATAACGCTGATTTTAACCAGCTAATGAGCGCTCTTCTCGCCATGAAAGCTTCGGAAGGAAATGTCCTAGAGCGTATGGCTGCAGCACATCAGGTAATCTTGTTTGTCACTCCTTACTATACATCCAGTCCCCAAGTTCCGAGTATAATTTTCTGTAATTATTCTCGGTACTTCGCATAATAATCTACTGTAATCTTTTTCCTAGATGGAAATATTCTCGCAATATCCGGCTTACAATTGCACTCATTCTTTGCAGGCGGAGATAACTCAGTCGGATGAAACACTACTTAAAACTGAGCAGCTCTTGCTTGCGGAAACAAAGCACAGGGAAACCCTTGAAGCGGAGATAAAGACTTTGAAAAAGGATGTCTCCAAGTACAAGAACAAATACAATGCTGCCCAGTCCTCGCTGAATAACCTGTCGACTCAGCTTACGGACACTTACCGTATCTTGCTAAGTAAGTTTGCTATTTGCGATTAATTTGCGTATCTCTATCTTGCCGCTGTAATAACCAATATTACTGATATGCTTTTGTGTTTTGCGATTGCAGGTGCTAACCTTGCTGCTCCGGAGGAGAATGCCATTACTCAAGTTAAAACTCTGAAGACTGTGCTCCGGACGTTTTTTGCCGGTACGAAACTTTTGCTGGATGCTATCAAGTGGCCTTCTGAGGTATACCCGGGCGAGGAGAACCTTATGCAGGCCTTTTCCACAGCGCCTGGACGGATTGAAATACTGAAGCGTTCGTCCTGCCGAATTGGGATGACCCGGGCTTTAACGCTGGCGAAGGCTTATTTTCCAAAGCTTGACCCGGCGAAGGTAGTATCCGGGTTCCCAGAGTTTAAAGCTGACGGATCCAAATTCAAGCCCCAGGATTTCAAAGCTATACAATCTGCGGTACGTCCTTCAGCCACAGCTTTGGCCGACAAGATGGATTTAAACACGATTATGAGCTCGTATGATTCTGAGGGCAAGGTTATCCTGGTGGAGGCACCCCCCCCCTATTGATATGTTGGACAAATGGTCGACTGATCTGGCTAGGAGGAAGGAAGAGGCTGCAAAGAGGGAAGCAGAGCTGGGCGTAAAGCCGTCTACCTCTACCCCAGCCGTGCCTCCGCCTGTTCGTCCAGATGTGAAGAGCCCAGGCAAAACTGCTGGCAAGGCCAAGGAGCAAGTCCAAGACTTAGACCCGGAGGACCGCTCTCAGGATGCCGAGTAGGATGCTGCCTAGTACTTTGCGTTTCTCGAGACTGATATGATTTTTTTGCGGTGCGCCTGTGCACCATTGATGCTGATACTATGACTGTATGCTTGTTAACGTATGATAACTCTTTGCCTCCCCTGGCTTTTGATAATCTCGATCCTCGTGTTACGTATAAGCTTATTCTCGATACTTTGAATTTTTGTTTTTAATTCCCTTTTGAGACTCGGCTAACCGAGTATCGGAGGTTTTGATAGACGGACTTTTCTTTAAGTCCCCAATACTCGGAAACTAAGGTTTACAGGCTTTAGTAGTTAAACAGTTTGTTTCTGTTTCGAAGTCCCCAGCCCCCATGACCCAAAGTACGAGCTATGGGGGCGTGGCCTTTCTCAGATGACACACTGCTGTTTACCAAGCTGAAGACCAATAGCTGTTCGCATAAATACTGAAGTCATGCTTAATACTTGTTGAGTTTCCAGCTTTTTTAGCCTTATACTCTGCATAGACTTGTGGTTTAGATGACCCTTTTGATTATCTTGTACTATAAGCCGGCTTTCGCGTGGATACCATGTCGTTGCATCTATACGAAAAACAAGATCAAGCAAGCCATATTGGGCTGCATAGTTTGATTGTAATCGTAAGTGAACAGATCATGCCACTTTAGCGCGAGTCACATCGAGCTTAAGTAAGAATAACCAAGAAATTTGGCTCCTTTGTCCGGTTATAAGATTGCAGCTGTACCCGTTTTTTCGAGTAATCAGCCCTCATAACTCATAGGCATCATGGCCGGGTCTCCGGGTTTTGTGATTACTTATTGAAGCAGATCACCCCCCGGAGACCTATATTCACGCAATGTATTTCGATGATACTGATGTATTGATGATAACAATGTTACTTACTTGTAACTGAAGCAAAGACCATGATAAGACTCGAAACCATCTTCTTTTGTTGAAAAAATTTCTTTTTTGAATCAGCAGGCCGCCTCATTAAAAACCTTCCAGTCCCCGTAGGTACCCTGGTAAGGAAAAGAGTGCGTATGAAACCTGCCGCCCATTACACTGCTTTAGTTATTCTAGAGAGTCGGCCTCGCGCTGGTACGGCCGATGCACATTCTCCACTTGCTATGCCCTTTCGTAATGAGTACCGGATTTGCTAGCCAATCCGGGTACATCGCCCTTGGAACGTGATCAGTTGCGGATGGTGGTACGTCTTCTTCTTCCCTGCTGAGAGTTTTGAAAGTATCGCTCCTGATGAAGCCTACCATCTTAGGGTTTTGTTCTGCCCTAACTTTTGCTTTGTCCCCCTCAGGGGTTGGCTTTTTTGACGTCGTCCTCTCTTCTAGGTCCACCTTAGAACGATAATGTTTGAGCTCTTCCTTCCTGCAAGCTTGCTCGGCCATCGCCGCATCTCCCTCATCACATTCAGCTGCTATATCTCGATTTCCATGTATGGTGATGGTCTTCTTAGGACCCGGGATTTTCAGTTGTAGGTACACATAACACGGTCTTGCCATGAACTTGGCATAAGCCGGCCTTCCAAACAATGCATGATAAGGGCTGCGCAACTTTACTACCTCGAAGGTAAGCCACTCGACTCGGTAGTTGTCCTTTGACTCCCCAAAAGCTACCTCCAGTGCCACCTTTCCTTCAGGGCATGCTGAGTGACCCGGCACTATCCCGTGAAAAACTGTTGTACTCTTTTGCAGCTGTGATTCCTTTAAGCCCATGCGCAGGAAAGTTTCCCAGTATAGGATGTTGATACTACTCCCTCCATCCATCAAGACTTTCTTTAGCTCGTAACCGTTGACCTGTGGTGCTACTACCAACGCTAAGACTCCCGGGTGATCAATCCTGTCCGGGTGATCTCTCCTGCTCCATCTGACCCGTTGTTCCAATCGACTCTTCCTTTTCCGATCGGACATACATGTCTTCTCCTGACACAGAATCAGATCCAATATTATCACAATTCGAACTGGAAGTACATACCATACCGACGAAGACGTTGACGCTGCCGACTGTCACGATGGATCCGGTTTCGAGGTGATCTGACTCTGGCCCCCAGCCAGAATCGTCTACCATCTTCTCTCCTTTGCTGTTGACGTAGATTTCTCCGACGATGAGGTTCTTCATGCTCTTCCGAGCTTCTCCCGTGATGTAAACACCTTTGGACGCAGGCCCCACGGTGGGCGCCAACTGTCGTGGGATAATCACGGCAGATGTTACCTGGGGTAACTGATCTTGGGGCAAGTCGACACAGGTATTTGGGAGAGGGTTTAGCTCGAAGGAGGACATGGCGAAAGCAATCTAAGAACCGGAAAGTAACTCGCCGGATCTCGATATGATTATACTGGATACTCGATAACGGGTGTTACAACTATGACTCGAATCTCTGGCAAACTAAACCTAGGGGCCGGTTTATAAAGCACCCGTACACCCCTAACTTGCCCTTCAAGGCACATCTTGAGTCCTACTCGGACTCCACATACAAAGCCTAACTTTCCTTATCGCAACCCACAAGCCGGGTTACGAATCTCACAAGCCTTTGGGCCTTCTAGTAACCTCTTTACCCCTATCCGGGTATTGCTCAGCTCACCTCGGGCCGGATTATACCTTGAAGTGGGCCTACCGGGTCACTATCCCCCCATCACTAAGCATGCTAGTAAGACACTGGCTCAAACAATAGGGTTGTAGGAGTGGTGGTGAGGCAATATCAGGGTTAAAGGATTCATGTGATAGGTTCGTAACAGAAACAACTACCACTAAGGCTAGCAGAAATGGACAACATAAAGTATCGGTAACCAGGGTTGAAAGGAACACGATGGTTCATGTGAGTGATAACTTGCCTGCAAACTCAGCAGCCTGGTACTGAGCTAGATCCTCAGAAGGGGTGCTGTAAAGATCGTCTGTCTCAATGTCGTCGTCTATTCGAGAAGAAGCAAACAAACAAAACAGGAATATAAACAATCATTATCATGGCATTGTGCACAATCAAGATGATGCATGACAAGTTAATGGTTGCATCAAAATAAACTAGCTAACATGATAACACAAATTAAATGGACCCCTATGCTATTTTGAGTGGCATATGGGAAAGGGTCCATGAATTAAGTGGAACAAATGATTTACAACTAATTATTATGTGAAAGTTGTTATCATGATGCATGCATGATGTTAACAACAAAATAACAACAAATAACAATAAAAGATGCAAGTGATAAAAGGATTAACAATTTTGGAAATCATTTATTGAGTTTAGAAATTGTGGGTTACTTAAACATGTCACCCAAACAATTGTTGTTTCCATCAAGTTAAAGTGTTCAAAACAAATAACAAAATTTATATTTGAAAAGAACATCAAATTTTAGTTGGATTACATGTTTCAAATATTGAAATAGGAGTTAGGATAATTTAATTATGAATTAAACAATATTAAACAAGTTTTAATTGAATTTAAAACAAGTGTGAATTTTATTTGAATTTTATTTGTTCAAAACATAAATTCAAACTCACATTTTAAAAGTTCACACTTTGATGGTTTGAAAACATATTTTGCATGTTCAAAAATATTTTATTTTGAGCAAGGCATGATTTTATCAAATTTAAATGAATTAAACAAGGATTAAAATATTTAGGCAACTTAAATTATTCAAACAATGAAACAAAATTTATATTTGAATAGGTTAGTCAAAATGGTATGGAAAACATATTTTATTTGTATTTATTGGATTAGTAATGAATTAGTTATTGAATTTAGCAAATTGCATTTGAATTATTTGAATTCAAATTTAAATTGCATTTTGAAATTTCAAAACAGGAAACAAATGATACCATGAGATAGAGAATTTAATTTAGACTAGCACACATATTTTATTTTCAGTTTTTAGAGTTATAAAATAAAAGTTATAAGCAAAAGAAAACTAGGGACCAATCTATGATTTAATTGGACCTGGATTGAAAACAGAAAGGTTTAAAATTCGTTTTATACGCACAGGATACACACCCAGTCACTGCCAGGGGGGACCCAAATCGCGCTGTGCTGGCGTGGCCACAAGAGTGACTGACAGGGGGCCCTCCCTGTCAGTACTCCGTCGAAAAAGAAGGGATTTATCCCGCGAGGGCAGGGGCTCGAACCCTGCACCTCTCGCTTGCTGCGCGTTAGACTGAACCAGCTGGGCTGGTTGCGTTTCTTGTCAGTTAACGGAGGCGCAGCCAAGGTAAAGTGTTAGCTCGTTAACTGAATCTACTGACGACCAAAGCCAACTGCACTTCGTCAGAGAAAAGATCACCGGCGGCGATCGTCGTGTGCTCGCGCGATAGGTGCTGGATCTGGAGGGTGCAGATGCGTGCGGTGCGTGCCCTGATACGCGCGGATGCAGCAGAGGGGAGGTAGGACGAGATGGTGCGCTCACCGAGTGGTCGTCGTGGAAGCGATTGGTCGAGGTGGCGCGGCCGGCGGCGATGGCGTTGATGGCGGCGGGGCTGTAGTCGATGTCGTGCTCCCCTGCGGTGTCCAAACGGAAGCGGGGGTGACGGGGGTCTGGTTCCAGCACTTAGGTAGGAGGGTGGAGCTGCAAGGCGGTGGTGTCCATCGGGGGTTCAGAGAGGGAAAAACTCCGGCGAGGGGAACAGAGCGAGGGAGGTGGACGGGAGAGGGGCAGACGGCGGCGGGAGCTCGAGGGAGAGGGAACTAGGGCTTAGGGTAGCTGGCGCGCTGCCCTAGGGCTACTTATAGGGCTCGGGAGCCAAGGGTGGCCGTCTGCTCGGCGAGGAGGGGTACGTGGCACCGGCGGATTTCGTGCCGTACGGGGGGACGACGACGGCGGCGTTATAACGAACCGGTACGCGGGGGAATAACGGGCTGGGCCGCGCGCTGGTAGGGCTTAGGTGGGTTGGGTCGTACGGTGACGCGCGCGCGCGGCAGTTTTTCTCCTTTTTATTTTTCTGTTTCATTAATTTTTTTTGCAGAAAACAGATTTGGAAGAAAAGGATGGTTTGTAGGTTAGTAAAAATTCCAGGAAAATTAGGGTGTGCTTGTTAGGTTAATTTCAACAGTTAACAAGTTTGGATTTCAAAAATGTTTAAATTTTGTGCTGTTTGGAAAATAAACCAATTTAGATGATTTTTGAATATTTAAAATGATTAATAAAATCAACCTTTTAATAAGGTGACCCAAAAGATTTAAATGGAAACAAAGAATAAAAGAATGTTTTGGTTATTATTTTTTATAGTTTCAAAGTGGGTTCTGTTTGAGTAAACTTGGTTTGAATTTGGAATATTTTGTTAATTAATATAGAAAACAACAACTTAATAGGGTGAACCCTATTATTTAATGAGATCAATGGTTATGAATGTTTGGTGGATGTCATAGATTCAAAATGGGTACTGATTTGAAGAGTTGGTTTGAATTTGAAAGTGATTTAGAATTAATTGATTGAATTACTTGTTTGATTAAAACCAACAATTTAATGAGTGATCATTAATAAATTATTTGGAAACAATTGAGGTTTTGACTTGCATTTATTTATTTGAAAAGATTGTAACAGACAAGTATGAAAAATAAAGGTTGATTAAGGTTTGAATTTCATTATGAAAACAATGCAAACAGAAATAAAGCAAATGCAATGAGATGATGACATGATGCATTGCTTTAAATTAAACAAAGAGCAAAACAACTAGGGAGTTTTCATACTTGGATGTTACAAAACGCCCCCCCTTGAAGGAATCGTGCCCCGAGATTCCTACTGAGAAATGAAAAGGTCCGGATACTTCTAGCGAAGATCCTCTTCGGTCTCCCACGTTGCCTCTTTATCGGAATGATGCGACCATTGCACTTTCAAGAACTTGGTGCTCTTGTTGCGAGTCTTACGCTCGGTCTCATCGAGAATACGAACAGGGTGCTCCTCATAAGATAGATCATCTTGCAGTTCAATGGAATCATGATCAACTGCACGATATGGATCTTTGAAACACTTCTTGAGCTGTGACACGTGGAACACATCGTGCACCTTGGATAGTTTTTCTGGAAGTTCAAGACGATAAGCATTTTCTGCCCGCCTTGAGAGAATGTTGAAAGGACCAATGTATCTTGGTGCCAGCTTTCCTTTCACACCAAAACGATGAGTGCCTTTGAGGGGAGTTACACGGAGATATGCCTTGTCACCAGGTGCATAGATCATGTCCCTGTGTTTGCTATCATAGTAGCTTTTCTGACGAGACTGGGCAATCTTGAGATTGTCATGAATGATATGAACTTTCTCCTCGGCTTCCTTAACAATGTCAGGGCCTAAGAGTGAACGTTCACCAGCTCCAGACCAATTGATTGGACTCCTGCATCTGTGACCATACAGTGCCTCAAATGGTATCATGCCTAGGCTTGCCTGGTAGCTGTTGTTGTAGGAGAATTCAGCATATGGGAGGCAATCCTCCCATTTCATGCCAAAGGAGAGACCACATGCTCTAAGCATACCCTCGAGAATCTGATTGACTCTTTCGACTTGCCCCTGAGACTGAGGTTGATAAGCTGTGCTGAACAGAAGTTTGGTGCCCAATGCTTCTTGAAAGCTTTTCCAGAAATGAGAAGTGAATATGCTTCCACGGTGTGAGCTTATTTCCAATGGGACACCATGAAGAGGAACAATCCTTGCTGTGTGGAGCTCTGCTAACTGGCTAGCTGAGATAGTTTCTTTAACAGCAAAGAAGTGAGCTACCTTAGTGAGACGATCAATAACAACGAAGATTGCATCGTTGCCCTTCTTGGACTTTGGAAAACCAGTAACGAAGTCCATTTCAATCATGTCCCACTTCCACTCAGGAATTTTCAGAGGTTGGAGTAGACCAGCTGTTTTCTGATGGACTGCTTTAACACGTTGACAAACGTCGCATTCAGAAACGTATTGAGCATTTTCACGTTTCATGCCAGGCCACCAATATAGAGTCTTGAGATCCTGGTACATCTTTGTACTTCCAGGGTGGATGGAAAGAGGAGTTTCATGAGCCTCCTTGAGAATAACATCTTTGAGACTTTGAATCTGAGGAACTGCAATGCGTCCTACGAAGAACACAGTTCCCTTGTCATCAATTGAGAAGGACTTGAATTTATCATTGCCTTCCTTGATGTGCTCTACAATCTTCTTGATTTCAGTATCACGAAGTTGTTCAGAATGAATCTTGTCCTCGAGAGTTGGACTGGCTGTCAAGCTAGCAAGGTAACCTTGAGGGACAAGACCAAGGGTTAGCTTTTGGAATTCTTCATGAAGTGGAGGTTGGCTTTCCATGATCATGAGATTATTGCAATATGACTTGCGACTGAGAGCGTCGGCCATGACATTAGCCTTGCCTGGAGTGTAAGAAATGGTGAGATCAAAGTCTTTAATCTTTTCAATCCATCTCCTTTGCCTGAGGTTTAGATCTGGCTGAGTGAAGATGTATTTCAGACTCTTATGATCGGAAAAGATTTCAGTTTTGTTACCCAACAAGTATTGTCTCAATTTCTTGAGGGCAAACACAACTGCTGCAAGTTCTAGGTCATGTGTGGGATAGTTTTGCTCATGTGGGTTCAACTGACGTGAAACATAAGCCACAACTTGACGTTCTTGCATAAGAACTGCACCTAGACCTTGGAGAGATGCATCACAGAATATCTGGAAAGGTTTGGTAGTATCTGGGCCAACCAGAACTGGGGTGGAAGTGAGTTTAGTCTTCAAGAGATTGAAACTTTCATCACACTGTGGAGTCCAAACGAACTTCTTGTCCTTCTTTGTGAGATCAGTGAGAGGTTTGGCAATCTTGGAAAAGTTTTGGACGAAACGACGGCAATAGCTAGCCAAGCCAAGAAAACTTCTGACTTGCTTCACTGTCTTAGGGGGTTTCCAGTCAACAATTGCCTTAACCTTTTCTGGGTCAATGGCTATGCCTTTGGCAGAGATGATATGACCAAGGTAAGCAACTTATGGAATCCAGAACTCACATTTTGAGAACTTGGCATACAGACGATTCTCGCGAAGTTTCATGAGAGTGAGACGAAGGTGTTCTCCATGCTCTTCCTCGGATTTTGAGTAGACTAGAATGTCATCAAGATATACCACAACGAACTTGTCGAGGTATTCATGGAAGACAGAATTCATTAGTCGAGAGAACGTTGCCGGTGCATTGGTGAGACCAAAGGACATGACGGTGTATTCATATAGACCGTAACGAGTGGTGAAAGCTGTCTTAGGAATATCTTCCTTTCTGATCTTTATCTAATGGTAACCCATCCTCAAGTCCAACTTTGAGAATATTGAGGCTCCAGCAAGTTGATCAAAAAGATCATCGATATGAGGAATTGGATACTTGTTCTTGATGGTTTTCTCGTTGAGAGGACGATAGTCAACCACGAGTCTTTTTGTTTGATCCTTCTTGGCAACAAACAGAGTTGGGCAACCCCAAGCGGAGGAACTAGGCTGAATTTAACCTTTCTCCATGTACATATCGATTTGCTCCTTCAACAATTTCAGTTCAGGAGGAGCTATCTTGTATGGATGCTTAGAGATTGGAGCAGTACCTGGTTCAAGCTCGATCACGAACTCAACTGCTCTGTCCGGAGGCATCCCTGGCAACTCTTCTGGAAAGACGTCAGGGAATTCACAAACCACCGGAACATTTTCAATTGCAGGAAGAGGTTTTGCATCAAGGTTGAACAGCTGAACAGAATTTGATCCATATGGAGAATAGACTATCTGGCCTGAAGGGTGGGATAGAATTATTTTCTTTTGAGCACAGTCAATTTTAGCTTCATGGGTCTTCAAGCAATCCATACCCAGAATGACATCAATGTCAGAATTTCCCAGCAACATGAGTGAAGCAAGGAATACGCGACCTCCAATTAGGATTTGATTGTCCTTACTTATCTTGGAAGTCAACATTTGCGGTCCCGGAGAGTGAACAGTCATTTGATTGCTTAGCGGAACCAGAACTAGGTTGTATGCTTTTGCAAAAATCTTTGACACAAAAGAATGCGATGCTCCGGTATCAAACAACACTTTAGCTGGAAAAGAGTTTACGTGTAATATACCGAGAACGACGTCAGCAGCTTCCTCAGCTTTGTCGGCCTTGATATGGTTCACCCTCGCGGTCCTCCCGACAGGCCTGTTGTTGGAGTTGAAGGCTTTAGCCGGGGGAGCACGAACCATTGCCTGGTTGGTGTTGGGGCGAGGAGGTGGTGGAGGTAGCTGCCTCTGAGTGCACTTATCAGCATAGTGTCCAGTATCCTTGCACTTGTAGCAAGTGACGACACGAGAAGGACCTGGCCTTGGCTGCCCCATTGGAACCCTCTGACTCTGCATCTGAGCTGGGTTGGGTGGGCGGGGAGCAAAGCCTGGAGAAGCTTGGGCATTTGGAGCCCTAGTGACAGCAGCATTTGGCACCCAGATGCGGCGCTTCTGCGGAGGGGTGGTCATGTTGGAGGAGGAACCACCCTCACGCGAGTGCTTGCGGGACTCTTCGAACGCCTTGCGCCCATTCTCCTCATTGAGCGCGGTGTTCACGAGCTCCTCGAAGTCCTTGCACCTGATGTTGGTGAGAGCGTACTTCAGTTCCGGGTTAAAACCTCGGCGGAACCTTGCCATCTTCTTGGCTTCAGTGGACACCTCATCACCAGCGTATCGAGCGAGACGATTGAACTCGTTCTGGTAGCCAATGACGTCCAGCTTGCCCTGCCTGAGAGAGCAAAATTCCTCACGCATCCTTTCCATGAGACCATCTGGTATGTGGTGCTTAAGGAAGGCATCCTTGAAACATCCCCAGGTGATAGGATAGCCAGCTCTCATGGTCTGGTAGTTCTCCCACCAGGTAGCTGCCTGACCCTTCAGTAGGTAGGTGGCATACTTGACTTTATCCTCCTCAGCAACGTGAGCTATGTCCAGAGCCCTGTTCATCTCCCTGATCCAGTCATCAGCATCCAGAGGCTCACGTGTTGCCACGAAAGCTCTCGGCCCCATGCTCAGAAACTCCTTGATGCTGACTCGCGGAGCATTCTGGTTGTTGTGCTGGTTAGCCTGGATCTGGGCCATCTTAGCCACGACCTGAGTCATCTGAGTCAACAGCTCCGTGAGCGGAGGTGGTTCAGGCGGGTTGCTCCTTGTTGGCGGCATCCTGAATAGACATTCATTTTAGCACAACAACAGAAAAGGATAGACTTGGTAACCGAAAGATACATTATTCCGACGCATGAATAGATAACCAACAGGTACATCATCACATGTTCAAATACATCAGAATATCCAACACACCAATAAATGGTTCGAAATACAAAGGATAACTAAACATAGCTAAGAATGGATACATCGGTACTCCCATGCTCATCACGCAGGACGGCGGTGAGTAGTACGACGAGAGATACGGTGAGGAGGAATCCACCGGAAGTAGGTAAAACGACGATCCACGTAGATCGGGACTGCTCTGAGAGCAACTCTCGGTGTGGTGAAGTAGAAAGCGTCGTCTCCCTGTGCTCCAAAGCGTGGAATCCCAGTGTAACCAGCTCCGAGGTTGAGAAGTGGACCTCTGATCGGCTCGTAACCTCCCGCATCTGGCAAACTACGTCCAACTGTCTGATGGAAACGTGCAAAGCGCTCATCTCCAACAAAGTCTGTGGTATACGTAGCCAGACGAGTCAAAGCAAGATAGAGCTGCTCTCTGACTGAGGCTAACTC
This sequence comes from Alopecurus myosuroides, assembly GCA_028641055.1. Taxonomy (NCBI): domain Eukaryota; kingdom Viridiplantae; phylum Streptophyta; class Magnoliopsida; order Poales; family Poaceae; genus Alopecurus; species Alopecurus myosuroides. The sequence goes on from CM054057.1 coordinate 9,361,512, forward strand.
CTGAGAAAGTGTGGTGGCAACAGCGTCACTGTGCCTCACAAACTGAGCGGTGGTGTGCAGCCTGGTGTTATCATGCTCGTAGACATCCAGGTTGTCGTAGAGGGTGAAGTGAGCTCCCGCTGAAGTGATGTAACCACGGGGGATGTGGCGATAGATAGAATCGTCAAACCCCCAGTAGTCAGCACGGAGGACGGTGAGACTCACGTAAGCTGCCTGCTGCACGGCCATATCCACTGTGGAACCTATTGCCTCGTAGCGGTGGACAACGCTCATGCCATCATCTGACAGAATGTAGACGATAGCCTGGTAGTAGGTCTGGTCAAACTCTCGCTGCTGCTCGTAGACCTGGTACTCTGGTGCCCAATGGAACCCCAGATAAGTGACCATGTCTCTCAGCATCTCCGGATAACCGGCGGTGCTCTCACAACGAGTCATCCGAACCACCTACGGGTAGAACCTGAGATCCATCTGCAGATGATCGGGGAAGTTTTGATTAGACGCCGGTAGAGAACTGAAGTGGAAAGCAACAACAAGGTTCAACGGACGAAAAGGATGTTGAAAAGAACAGGATATTGAAGCAACATCGGGAAACACGAGACCAAAATTCCTGAGGTACTACGGAGAACCCAAAACACGTGAAATCCTAACTTGAAAGTTTAGGTGAGAACAGAAAACATCGTTGAACTTCCTTACCAGAAAAGGGTGGGTGGGTGGGGAAAGAAGAAAAATGGCAGAATTCCTACTCTCACGTTTCATTTTTCCTATATAGCTACAAAATAGTTTCTAGACTCAACTGCGACCAGTAAAAAGGGATCCTACAGGCAGACAGGCTCTGATACCATTTGTCGCACCCGAACTTCTAGAGGATACTCACCGTACGAACTGAACAGTATTCTGATGGGATTACGGGGCTTACCGGCACCCGCGTCCTCTTACGAGTAGGCCAACACTTATGTGTGACAACCCATAGCTACTGTTCACCGTCGATGTAAACTATCCCGTAGAAATCAGGACACTACCATTGACGTACTTCATACCATACACACATGGTACGTCAACGGCTTTGAACAAAAGGATAACACAACATGCCTCTAAGACACAAAAGATAGAAATAAGTTGCAAATGGCCCTCACTAGGGCAGAGATAGCAAATACAATCATCCAGAGGACACATGTCCCAACATAACATCATTACATCTCAGCGGAAGCATTCAAAAGGGTCTGAGTACAGACAAATCCAAACAGGCTTAAGAAGCCGGAAACTGAAATAAAGACGGAGCCCATCCACGATGTCTCGGATCCTGCCCGCGTCAGCAGCCTCGTCAAACTCCACGTAGTAGCCGTCACCTGGATCCTCGTAAGCGTAGTCTGCGGAAACCACAGCCCCAAAGGGGTCGGTACATAGACGTACTGGCAAGCAAGACTCACAGTTCACCAAAGTATAGCCCGTCAACACAAGCACAGATGACTTGGGTTCAATGGAAGGAAGGGGATATAAAAGATGCTGCAACTGGCTGCACTAACCAACTACAGAGATTCTACCACTTCCAACTATAAGAAAGGGGATAAGATCGAGTGTTGTAACCAACTAAAAGATAACTTCAAACAAACCCATCCTGGATCTCGCCCCTTATCCAAAGAAGCAATCCGAGGATAACTCACACAGTTGGATTACAGATGAGTCAAGTTATTGTGTCAGTAATCCTATTACTATTCAAGTTGTTAATCATGGGGTGTGAGATTAAGAATCATTAGGTTTAAGTTGTCCTGAGTACTTGTTAGCCAGTACTTTCACCAAGTTAACCATAACCGCGGAAAACACGGCTTCTCGAGAAGATTATCCCTGCAGGGTTGCACCAATTTGGCCGTACACGTATGAATAACCCGCCAGATGGGATGCCTCCCACCAAGCGGGGCACTCAACACAACTCAACTCTTCTTCGCATCAAGCCCAAAGTATCTTGGGTGCACGGCTAATCGAGCCCAGAAGAAAATGGACCCTCATAGCACTCTAAGAACGTGTCCCCCTATATGCCGACTACGAAAGTTCCACCCTGCGCTGGGCTCGCAAAAACATGCATGCGGCAAATGGAAAACACGAACTAAATGAGATGATTTGGACGAGATGCGAATCGAATCAAATTGAGGGGGGCGCCCATACTCGCTTCCCACATGCGGGTAGTGCGCTCATCATGGATCAGTAGACAAGACCCTTTTCCTATTAGGGTCGACACTAGCAGGCCTCAAAACCACACAGGGCCTCCTGCCGGTGCCTTATCATCAAATTATTATTTTAACAATACCATTAGCATGATTGATTGATTGATTAAACATCGAGCCCCCAGAACATAATAAAGATATAGTAACTGTAAGTAACGGGTAACAGACTCGAGCAAAACAACCTAAGCATGCTAGTAAGACACTGGCTCAAACAATAGGGTTGTAGGAGTGGTGGTGAGGCAATATCAGGGTTAAAGGATTCATGTGATAGGTTCGTAACAGAAACAACTACCACTAAGGCTAGCAGAAATGGACAACGGAAAGTATCGGTAACCAGGGTTGAAAGGAACACGATGGTTCATGTGAGTGATAACTTGCCTGCAAACTCAGCAGCCTGGTACTGAGCTAGATCCTCAGAAGGGGTGCTGTAAAGATCGTCCGTCTCAACGTCGTCGTCTATTCGAGAAGAAGCAAACAAACAAAACAGGAATATAAACAATCATTATCATGGCATTGTGCACAATCAATATGATGCATGACAAGTTAATGGTTGCATCAAAATAAACTAGCTAACATGATAACACAAATTAAATGGACCCCTATGCTATTTTGAGTGGCATATGGGAAAGGGTCCATGAATTAAGTGGAACAAATGATTTACAACTAATTATTATGTGAAAGTTGTTAGAATGATGCATGCATGATGTTAACAACAAAATAACAACAAATAACAATAAAAGATGCAAGTGATAAAAGGATTTAACAAGTTTTGGAAATCATTTATTGAGTTTAGAAATTGTGGGTTACTTAAACATGTCACCCAAACAATTGTTGTTTCCATCAAGTTAAAGTGTTCAAAACAAATAACAAAATTTATATTTGAAAAGAACATCAAATTTTAGTTGGATTACATGTTTCAAATATTGAAATAGGAGTTAGGATAATTTAATTATGAATTAAACAATATTAAACAAGTTTTAATTGAATTTAAAACAAGTGTGAATTTTATTTGTTCAAAACATAAATTCAAACTCACATTTTAAAAGTTCACACTTTGATGGTTTGAAAACATATTTTGCATGTTCAAAAATATTTTATTTTGAGCAAGGCATGATTTTATCAAATTTAAATGAATTAAACAAGGATTAAAATATTTAGGCAACTTAAATTATTCAAACAATGAAACAAAATTTATATTTGAATAGGTTAGTCAAAATGGTATGGAAAACATATTTTATTTGTATTTATTGGATTAGTAATGAATTAGTTATTGAATTTAGCAAATTGCATTTGAATTATTTGAATTCAAATTTAAATTGCATTTTGAAATTTCAAAACAGGAAACAAATGATACCATGAGATAGAGAATTTAATTTAGACTAGCACACATATTTTATTTTCAGTTTTTAGAGTTATAAAATAAAAGTTATAAGCAAAAGAAAACTAGGGACCACTCTATGATTTAATTGGACCTGGATTGAAAACAGAAAGGTTTAAAATTCGTTTTATACGCACAGGATACACACCCAGTCACTGCCAGGGGGGACCCAAATCGCGCTGTGCTGGCGTGGCCACACGAGTGACTGACAGGGGGCCCTCCCTGTCAGTACTCCGTCGAAAAAGAAGGGATTTATCCCGCGAGGGCAGGGGCTCGAACCCTGCACCTCTCGCTCGCTGCGCGTTAGACTGAACCAGCTGGGCTGGTTGCGTTTCTTGTCAGTTAACAGAGGCGCAACCAAGGTAAAGTGTTAGCTCGTTAACTGAATCTACTGACGACCAAAGCCAACTGCACTTCGTCAGAGAAAAGATCACCGGCGGCGATCGTCGTGTGCTCGCGCGATAGGTGCTGGATCTGGAGGGTGCAGATGCGTGCGGTGCGTGCCCTGATACGCGCGGATGTAGCAGAGGGGAGGTAGGACGAGATGGTGCGCTCACCGAGTGGTCGTCGTGGAAGCGATTGGTCGAGGTGGCGCGGCCGGCGGCGATGGTGTTGATGGCGGCGGGGCTGTAGTCGATGTCGTGCTCCCCTGCGGTGTCCAAACGGAAGCGGGGGTGACGGGGGTCTGGTTCCAGCACTTAGGTAGGAGGGTGGAGCTGCAAGGCGGTGGTGTCCATCGGGGGTTCAGAGAGGGAAAAACTCCGGCGAGGGGAACAGAGCGAGGGAGGTGGACGGGAGAGGGGCAGACGGCGGCGGGAGCTCGAGGGAGAGGGAACTAGGGCTTAGGGTAGCTGGCGCGCTGCCCTAGGGCTACTTATAGGGCTCGGGAGCCAAGGGTGGCCGTCTGCTCGGCGAGGAGGGGTACGTGGCACCGGCGGATTTCGTGCCGTACGGGGGGACGACGACGGCGGCGTTATAACGAACCGGTACGCGGGGGAATAACGGGCTGGGCCGCGCGCTGGTAGGGCTTAGGTGGGTTGGGTCGTTCGGTGACGCGCGCGCGGCAGTTTTTCTCCTTTTTATTTTTCTGTTTCATTTATTTTTTTTGCAGAAAACAGATTTGGAAGAAAAGGATGGTTTGTAGGTTAGTAAAAATTCCAGGAAAATTAGGGTGTGCTTGTTAGGTTAATTTCAACAGTTAACAAGTTTGGATTTCAAAAATGTTTAAATTTTGTGCTGTTTGGAAAATAAACCAATTTAGATGATTTTTGAATATTTAAAATGATTAATAAAATCAACCTTTTAATAAGGTGACCCAAAAGATTTAAATGGAAACAAAGAATAAAAGAATGTTTTGGTTATTATTTTTTATAGTTTCAAAGTGGGTTCTGTTTGAGTAAACTTGGTTTGAATTTGGAATATTTTGTTAATTAATATAGAAAACAACAACTTAATAGGGTGAACCCTATTATTTAATGAGATCAATGGTTATGATTGTTTGATGGATGTCATAGATTCAAAATGGGTACTGATTTGAAGAGTTGGTTTGAATTTGAAAGTGATTTAGAATTAATTGATTGAATTACTTGTTTGATTAAAACCAACAATTTAATGAGTGATCATTAATAAATTATTTGAAACAATTGAGGTTTTGACTTGCATTTATTTATTTGAAAAGATTGTAACAGACAAGTATGAAAAATAAAGGTTGATTAAGGTTTGAATTTCATTATGAAAACAATGCAAACAGAAATAAAGCAAATGCAATGAGATGATGACATGATGCATTGCTTTAAATTAAACAAAGAGCAAAACAACTAGGGAGTTTTCATACTTGGATGTTACATAAAGCATGCTATTTTTGCATGCATGGGTCATCTCTTGCTTCTGGTTGCTAGTTTCCTATCTTGAGTATGTAGAGAATCATATTTTTGAAAACCGTGATGCTTACACGTAGTAATTGCGCAGAGGTGTGCCATTACGAGCGGAATCTTAATCTGGTGGTTGGAAGTGGTGCCATGGCATTCATACATGATTGCTTTGCTTAAAATGACTTTTAGTGCTGAGGTTTGTAGGAGTATTTACCAAAGTTACTTTCCTATCAATCTGATAAGAAGAGTTGTATCAAACGAGCGTGAAATAATGAAGATTTTCTCTCCCAAAGCCTGTGAGCTCCTAGTTTACAAACTAAGCCAATGAGCTGCATTTGTTGATGCAGAAAGAAAACGGAATCCAATTTTGATACAATGCTATTTTTAGTAGATAGCAAGCCACAATGCTTATGTTGATCCCGCAGGAAGAATATTTAATGGAGCAAGTACTTCCAAGAAATTTTAAAACTACTAAATTCAACTCTAATGAAACCATTCTTGCCAGATTACAAATATCTAAGTACTTAGGAAAGATTTTTTTTCTAGTTATATGGGTGAAAATCATCAAGAATATCAGAAACTGAACTGTGATAGTATTATAGTAATATGTGTGCATGTTGTGCGAGTAAATCGTAATATTAAACAGTGGTGTTATTATTTGTTGTGAAGCAACACTTGTTTTGAATGTGTGATCAAATATTAAACTGAAGCTACTGGTGTCAGACGTTGGGGGTATTTGAACGAACTGAGTTAGTGTATTCATGTTAATAGAACTGAGTTAGTGTCAAATACTAACACGAGCATTCTCTATACAAATTAAGTTGTTATTCTAAGGCCATATACCTGAGCTAACTAATGTAAAATTTGATTCCAGTTGTAATCATTGCTTCAAGTATCACATATAATAGATTAATAGATCCTTTTATTTTTCAGTTATCTTATTGTTTATTTTCTCTTGCTGCTGGCAAGAAGCTATCAGAAAGCATAATCAGTGAGAAGCTTGCTGCGTGTGTGAAATAGTGCCTGGTGGGAACTACGTTGGGGGTTTGCTGAGGTTGAGGCCAGGAGCGTCTACGATCATCTTCATCGACAGTCGTCCACGCTTTGAGGGTAAAAACCTCCCCCCCCCACTCCTTTCCTCCCTATATTGTTTTTTGTAGATCACCAAACTAGTCGCGTTACCCTAGGCGTCTCCCGTTCGGAAGAGTTGTAGTTATAAAAATAGAACTCTTTGTATATATTTATATACAAAGATCTATATTTTTATAACCGCGACTGTTTCGAATTGTCCACGTTTTTGGACAGCTCGTGGATGTGTAGCTGTGTTTGTTTTCCATGTTCTACTCCTATCCGAGACAGATTTCGGTGGCGCCTCTCTGTTGTTCTCCGAGTACACATTCTCTCGACCCCCGTGGTCGAGACGTGTATTAGGAGAACAACGGGGAGGTGCTGCCGAAATCTGTCTTGGATAGGAGTAGACATGGAAAACAAACACAAGCTACACATCCTCGGGTGGGATTAGGACCTATCTTTACCTAGTAGACATGTAGGACTGCATTCAACGCGTAAAACTTGTAATGTTCTAAATAATTGAAACAACTTGTTAAAATTTGAAACATATGTTGATCTGGCTGAGCATTCATCAGTGTGGATATGGAGGACCGGGAGTGGATGTACAGTGGCCGACCGAGTGCTGCCGAGATGACAACGGAATGGGTTACAAAGACAGACGAGTTCTTGGAATTTGCATTTGCTAGAGTTGATGATTCGTCTGATGTTTGGTGCCCGTGTAGTCGTTGCCGTAACATGACAGAGAAACCGAGGACCATCATTTCTAATCACCTTGGGAAGTATGGTTTTATGCCAAACTATTACCGTTGGGTGTACCATGGAGAGTCTGCTGAGCGTGTACGCCGGAAGAAGAAGACAAAGAAGGTGGCACCACTCACTCAGCATGCGGCGACCGATTTTGATACCGGTTTTGATAGGATGTTAGAGGATTTCACTAATGCACAAGCACCTGAAAATCAAACCGGCGAGGGAGATGCCCCTGACGATGCCGATGATAGCACTAAAGAGTTCTACGACACGTTGTTTGAGACACATAAACCCCTGCACGAGCATACACAAGTTTCTCAACTTGATGCCATCGGCCGGCTAATGGCGGTAAAAAGCCAGCACAATGTAAGCATAGCCGCCTTTGATGCATTTCTGACTGTTATTGCCACCCTCCTGCCGCCGGTACACCTTCTTCCTAAAAACATGTACGAGTCGAAAAAAATCCTCGGTTCCCTAAAGATGCCGTATACGAAGATAGATTGTTGTCCAAAGAGCTGCATGTTGTTCAGGAAAGAGCACGAGCATACAAAGTACTGTGTCAAATGCGGGGCCTCTAGGTATCTGGAGGTGGACGATGGTAATGGTCAGAAGACGCAGCTCACAGTCGCCAAAAAGATCCTTCGATATCTTCCATTCATACCACGGATCCAAAGGCTTTTTATGACCGAGGAATCTGCAAAACAGATGAGATGGCCGTCAGATGGGAGGAGGTACCGTCCTGAGAAGATGATACATCCGTCTGATGGTGAAGCATGGAAGGACTTTGTTGGCAAACATAAGAAGAAAGCGGGTGACCCAAGGAGTGTAGCAGTTGCGTTATCAACCGATGGTTTCAACCCATATGGTATGACATCCGCCTCATATAGCTGTTGGCCGATGTTTGTTATCCCGATGAATCTCCCCCCCGGTGTGTGCATGCAACGGCAGAACATGTTCCTGTCGCTTATAATTCCAGGGCCTGAGTATCCGGGGAAGAACATGTCGGTGTTCATGGAGCCGCTGGTAGATGATCTGCTCATTGCCTGGAACACCGGGGTACGGACATGCGATGCCATAGAAAAGAAGCACTTCGATATGTATGTTTGGTACTTCACTTCACTGCATGACCTTCCGGCTCGCGCGATATTCTGCGGCTGGTGTACTCATGGGAAATGGCCTTGTCCGGTGTGCTACCAAGCTGTGACTTTTCTTTGGCTGAAAAAGGGTGGCAAATACTCATGCTTTGACCAACATCGACAGTTCCTTCGTCCTGGTCACAAATACAGGAGAAACACAACGAAGTGGATGCAAGATGTAGCTGTCGATGCGCCACGACCAACTTTGATGACCGGTGTAGACGTCAAGGCTCAGGTAGATAGTCTACAGCTCAATGCCGAGGGGACCGGCTTTCTGGGGTATGGAGAGTGGCACCAGTGGACTCACATCTCATGCCTGTGGAAGCTCCCTTACATGCAGGATCTTCTTCTTCCACATAACATTGATGTCATGCACACTGAAAAAAATATCGCTGAGGCCCTTTGGTCAACACTTTTTGATCTTGAGAAGACGAAAGATAACGTCAAGGCAAGAGTTTATCAAGCCGAGCTTTGTGACAGGGAACATCTAAACTTGAAGGAACCCACAAAAAGCAAAAAGACCTGGACGAAGCCGCCGTCCCCTTTCTGCCTGACGAGGGCCCAAAGGAAAGAAATTCTCCAGTGGATCTTGGACTGCCTCTTCTTCCCTGACGGGTACGCAGCTAATATAATGAGGGGAGTGAATCTCGCTGGGCTGCGGATAACGGGGCTCAAGAGTCATGACTACCACGTATGGATTGAGCGGATTTTGCCCGTCATGATTCGAGGCTATGTTGACGAGGAAATCTGGCTAGTGCTAGCCAAGTTGAGCTTTTTCTTTCGTCAGCTTTGTGCCAAGGAATTAGATAGAGATGTGGTTGCAAAGTTGGAGGAACAGGCCGCCGAGCTAATCGTGGAACTAGAGGCGATCTTTCCTCCCGGTTTCTTTAATCCGATGCAACACTTGCTCTTGCATCTCGCGGAAGAGGCACGATTGGGGGGCCCTGTGTAGTACCACTGGATGTTTTCAACCGAGAGAGAGCAAAAGAAACTTCGAGAGAAAAGCACCAACAAATGTCACATAGAAGCATGCATATGTGAGGCAACCCTCAACGAGGAGGTGGCAAACTTCACGACAAAATACTATCATGAAAGTCTTCCCACTCGTCATAATCCGGTTTCTCGGTACAATAATGACTCCGACCCCGCCGATGCACCAGAGCTTAGCATACTCGCAGGGCTCAGGCGGCAGATCAAGTGGCGCGAAGCAAGAGCAAATAGACTCACATGAACAATGGACGGCTATTCTCTCGTGTGTCTTGAAGAACACGGTGGAAGTAAAACCCTACATTGAGTAAGTGCTCAACACCTAATTTTCTCAATCTTTCATTCCCTCAAATTGTTTCTAACTCCCCTTCTTGTTGGTCCCACACTTAGGTTATTTGAGCAAGAAACCTGGAAACATCATCCGCGAGAACCTACCTACGCCGAGAAGTCGGACCTTTTTAAGAAGGGTGGCAAAGGAGGCGGTGGTTTTATTAGTTGGTTCGCCGCAAAAGTAATCTCCTTTCTTACATGGTTTCTAGCGCAAGCCACATATTACGGCGATCTTAGCTTGAACTTATTGACCGAACTTCTCGTATTGAACATGTAGGCTTTAACCGACAAGGAAATGAGTCATGAGTTGAGGCAACTTGCCCGGGGCTTCACCTACTCCGTGAAGTCATTTAAGTCTTACAATGTGAATGGGTATCGCTTCCATACCCGTTCTTACGATGAGAAACGGCCCAACCGGAAGACAAACAATTTCGGGGTATTTACCCACGCCGGTGGTGATTACTTCGGTATGGTCGAGGGAATGTATGAGCTTTACTTCCATTTTGGCACGAAGAATCCGGTTGTATTCAAATGCCATTGGTTTGATCCGAGCCGAGTGAGACGGAATCCTGCCATTGGTTTGGTCGAAATTGATCGGGCATCTATCTATGGGTCAGATGATGTCTACATCATTGCACAACATGCCACCCAAGTCTTCTATCTCCCCTACCCATGCAAAACTATGAAACGCCTCCAAGGGTGGGATGTCGTGATCACAGTTCCACCGCGTAATAGACCACCTCCTCCAAACGATGACGATTACCACCAGCGCATAAACCCCAACACATATGAGGGAGAGTTCTATCAAGACGATGGGCTCACCGGCGGGTTCATCATCGACTTGTCCACAATTGATGAAATGGAAGAAGACGACGATGATGATGTCGGCATGGGAGTCGATAATGGGCAAGGCGACGATCCATCTGTTCTTAACTCTAAGGACGTGGAACTATTTGAACGTCTCCACTTGCCTGATGTCGAGGAGCCGAGAGGTCCACCACCGAACTACATAGAAGAGTGGTGGTATACTCGTGATAGCGATGATGACGATGATCCCGGTCCAAGCTATGATCCCAAGGATTTAGACAATGGGTTCTGAACCATTTGTGTTCCAATTATGTAATCGTGAATGTATAATTAGCATTAATTGGTTATGAACTTGCGCTTAAAATCCTGACATTTGTCATGGTGCTTAGAGTCTCCAAGCACTTACGATTTTGTGCTCAAAATCTCCTCCCATAAGAGCTTGAAGAACCTGATCTTGTTCACATCCATGTGCTCCCAGTAGTAGTGCTCTTGCCACTCCCTGCGCTGTTATTTTGGTCACCAAAATATCGGTGCAGGGAGTGGCAAGAGCACTACTTCTGGGAGCAGATGGCCGTGAACAAGATCAGGTTCTTCAAGCTCATGGGAGGAGATTTTCAGCAGAAAATCGTGCACATGACAAATGTCAGGATTTTAAGCAGGATTTTAAGCATTAATGGGTTATGAACCATTTGTGTTCCAATTATGTAACCGTGAATGTATAATTAGCATTATGTCTCAACTATTTTGTGTGGCACTTCTAGACTAATCACAAGGTTGTAATATTTTTTTTTAATTTCGCTCTTGTTATGTATTAGTTTGATTTTAACTATTAATTGCCTTTCAACTATCATTACCATTTTTTTTCCAGTCTTCTTATGCTTGGTATATATCATTAGTATTTTATTTACAACTATTACTTGTCTTTCAACTATTAATTGCCTTGTAAATATTAGTTGCCTCTCAACTATTAATTGCCTTTCAACTATCATTAGCATTTTTTTATTCTAGTTTTCTTATGCTTGGTATCATTAGTATTTTTATTTACAACATTAATTGCATTTCGACTATTACTTGACATTTTTTATCACTTTGTACTAATTGGGACCCCTCATTTTCGTAACAGGTTAGTGCAGCATGGCCCCGAAAGCCAAGCCAAAAGGGGTGAAGCGGACCGCGAGCAAAGTTGCACAGGTGGACTCTCTGTACGCTAGAAAAGAGGATGGCAGCCGAGTGAAGATAGGGAGAATCCGGCGCAAGCAGCATGTGGACGCGCCCTCGTCTTCGAGAGCACGTTCCAGAGGCCGGGGAGGTGCTACGCGGAGCGAGACTCGCTCACCTAGTCCCTTGCCCTCCGTTTCTTATTCTTCTGAGGAGGAGGAGGAGGAGCAGCAGGAGGAGGAGGAGGAGCAGCAGCAGCAGGCAGGAGGAGGAGGACGTGGAGCAGCAGCAGCAGCAGCAGGACTCCGAGGACGACTACAGATACTCTTCACCATCGGAGTCAGAGGATGGTGGTGAGGAGGATGTCGAGGTGTCGGATCCGGAGGACGAGCCCGAGGACTTGTTTGCCCACCCTCTCCCTGACTTAGGGAAAGTGGCACCCCCCCGGCCAAAAAGTTTGGCTCCGAGGGACATCTAGGCTCCCTAAGCCTCCATACCCCTTCAAGGACATAGTTGTCACCGTCGACAGAGATAAGTAAGTGGACATTGTTGTAATTACAATTTACTTTGTTTATGCCTCATTTATGTCATCGAAAGCTCACCGACTCTTCTACTTGTTTGTGCAGATCGTTGGAGTGGCTTGGGGACGTTCCACCACCATGGACCATGAGCGGCATCTTGGGGCTTCTTTGCAGGAAGTATTACCCTGGCTTGGTCACGTTGGAGAACGGCAATCTGGAGCCAGCTTGGTCCTGGAAGGACTATGAGAGGGTCGCGGACGTGGAGGACAAGCATGGACGGGTGTATGGCCACTTGGGCCTCCGAGTGGTCGCCGATTTCTGGGTATGTATTTGCCTTCACCGCTGACATGTGTATTTCTCTTTAAATATCCTTCTAATGTCTTTATCGTATGCTCAATGGTTGTAGGACTACTTCACCTGCGCCCCGGATATGGAGGACAAGGCCAGGGTGGTGCTCATTAGAATGGCCAAGAAGCTCATCCGCGACATGCTATACGAGGCACGTGTGCTCTGCGTGGTGAAGTTCTACGCGAAGCACAAGAACACCAAGCTGACGAAGACGGATGCACGACAGATACACCTGTCAGCGGTGCAATACTTAGCGGTAATGGCATCATTTTCATTTTAATCCATACATTGCTGCGGCAAAGAACTACTCATATGGATTGTTTTTGTTAACAGGTGGTTCCTCAGTGGCTGGCCAACAAGATGCCTTGCTTCAAGAAGATCGTCAATAAGTGGACGAGCGACGCGTACAAGAACCAGCACGCCGAGTGCCAGGAGCGGCGCCTTATGCTTGGTGATGGACACCGTCAAGGCGGCCTCACCCTCACCGGCCGCGTCCAGAGAGAGGTAAGGAATTCTTTTGCTAATAATTCCATACGCCGCTTCATTCTTAAGATGAGAGTTTGTGCTGATCATTTTTCTTTGAATTGTAGAAAGCAAAGAAGGGCAGGGTCATCACTCGCATGGTGGCATTCTGTGAGACCCAGAGGCCCAAGGTCCTGAAGCCGGATGTACCGGTTGAGAAGCAATGGATCAACTCCCAAACCGGCGAGAAGTGGGACAAGTACACCGAGAAGTTGAAGGAGGTGCACGGCCCCGACGCCGACCCACTGACGACCCCCTATGACCCTAGGGTCGCTCTGTTGGCGGGAGAGGGTCGGAAGAACGGCCGGTTTGCCTTTGCTGATGGCGCCTTCGACACATCAGGTACTCCACCGCTCTCGCAGATCCGTGCCAGCCAGACGAGCTCATCGCCGTCTATTGAGCGCCGCCCACGACCAGGAGTGACTGTCGTCGCCACACTTCAGGTATGAACACAAACAATTTCCTTGGTCAGTTTCATCTTCGCTTTCTATACATGCTTGCATTGCACATTTAATGACATTTTCACATACCGTAGGCTGAACTTGAACAAAGCAAAAGAGAGGCGGCGGAGTCAAAACAGAAGATGCAAATGATGGAAAACCAGTTGTCTTCACAGCAGACATTCATGGCGGCGATGCTCGAGGTACCGGTTTTCACACATAAGACACATTTCCATTCCATTCTATTCATCGATTTACGCATGTTAACTCACGGATCGATCACTTGGTCATTGCAGAGGATGCGAGCTATCCCAGCGGGTCCGCCTGCTCCTCCTCTACCTGAGCTCCCTCCACTCAACTTCAACATTGTAAGTTGGCATGAACTTGCTCAATGAAACACTATTTAGCTTCTCTCGACTAATGCGGTTGTTCATATGGGGGGAATGCATCGCAGGGATCCCACATGTCGCAAGGAGGGGGCACCGGAGATGCCGAGACGTCGACCTCCAAGACGCCGGAGTGATGCTAGGTTAGTACCATTTTTCTTATTTCTTTTGCTTCTCATGCTTCTTCATTTGTTTTGCTTCTCATGCTCACTTACACGGTTCAAAACTAATCATTTTGCTTATTCACTTGTAGGTTTGCATTAAGGGAAAAAAAAATGAAGCTTTGTATTGAGAGTACTATGTGTTGTGATGACAATGTCTTTTGAACTTGAATACTATGTGTGGTGAACCATTTTGAACTTACAATGTGTGATGTAATACATGTATGAATATTTGCGATGCTATATATGTATGTGTTGTGAGTTTGTATATAGAATGAGTGATATTTATGTGTTGAATTTAAATACTGTGTGTTGTGAACCCCAGTGAGTCAAAATGGAATGTATATGAAAATTGGTTTCATTTACAGGGATTTGAGCAAAATGCAGCAATAAAACAGTACCAAATGGGCAGTATGCCGAGTGTTGCACTCGGCGTAGGACCAAATGGCACATACGCCGAGTGTTACACTCGGCAATGTTACCCTCCAGGCGCCCAGGCTGGCCCCTGGCAACGATGTTTGCCGAGTGGACCCAGAAACACTCGACAAACACCGTTGCCAGGGGCCAGCCTCGGCGCCTGGAGAGGCTCATTGCCGAGTGTGACACTCGGCAAAGAAGGTGCACGTGGCAGGCCAGGGGAGCTCCTCTGGGCGAAGGTACGCCGAGTGCGACACTCGGCGAACATGTCCGCCGAGTAAAGCCCAGGCACTCGGCGAACAGGATTGCCGAGTCGAGGCGAAAGGGCACTCGGCGAAGTGTGCACACGTGGCGGGCCAGGGGAGCTCCTCTGGGCGAAGGTACGCCGAGTATAACACTCGGCGAAGTGTGCACACGTGGCGGGCCAGGAGCGCTCCTCTGGGCGACGGTACGCCGAGTGTAACACTCGGCGAAGTGTGCACACGTGGCGGGCCAGGAGCGCTCCTCTGGGCGACGGTACGCCGAGTGTAACACTCGGCGAAGTGTGCACACGTGGCGGCTTCCTGTTTCCCACGACGAAATAGCTTCGCCGAGTCCTTCTGACAGGGACACTCGGCAAAGATTTCGTCCCGTTCCGTTGCGGACTTAGACGTGGAGGTGTCAGAACTTTTTTTTGCCGAGTGTTAGCGTAAAAGACTCGGCGAATACTTCACCGAGCAGCCCGCGTATTGACACTCGGCGTACCCTCTGTTGCCGAGCTAAAAGACGCCGAGTGCTGTACGCCGAGTGTAGCACTCGGCGTACTTACTGTCGAGTCCTTTTATGCATTCGCCGTGTATTTCTGATACACGGCAAACAATTGAATTCTAGTAGTGCGTACTTGTCCTGCTCTTACCACTCTTTTTTTTTGAAGAAAAATCACTATATTAAGCCAGCAAGCCGTCTCATTAAAAATCTTCAGTCCCCATAGGTACCCTGGTAAGAAAAAAAGTGCGCCTGAAACTTGCTGGACTGAGCTCAAACAGTTACATCGTTTAGGAGTTTATCAAGGATAAAGCTAGGGGGTTCATCGACCCAATTACAGGCGCATCTATTCAAGAAACAAAATCTAGCAATCTCATGAGCTACCTGATTTGCTTCTCTCGGACAGTGTTTGAAAGCAACATAACCTATAGAGGATGCAATGTCCACGCAATCTGCAAATATGGATGACGATTCGTTCCACCATCTTGATTCGCCTGTGCAAGCTTCAATAGTTTCCAGTGAGTTGGATTCAGCAATAACTCTATTAAACCCCAGACTATTAGCTAAGGCCAAGCCCTCCTTCATTGCTCTTCCCTTTGCCATGGCTGCTGACGGTACATTAGGTAAAATAAAACTAGCAGCAGCAATAAAAGCTCCTTCATAGTCCCTGAGGATAACTCCAACCGAACCTGCACAACTATCGGCAAAAAAAGAGGAATCAACGTTAAGCTTGATGTGTCTAGGTTCCGGTCTTTCCCATTTGATCTCATCTGATGGTTTTTTTATCCTTGTCTGCCTTGCTTGCATTAGCTGTAATGGCTAGAATAGAAAGTTTGCACCTAAAAATTGGAGGGACACTTTCATTATGTATGCGACGTCGACGTATCCACCAAAGATACCAGGAGGACACTACAATTGTTTCCTTTAGTCCAATCTTATCAAAACCAGGTAGAGGTTTATCTGGTAGCCGTAGCAAGTGCTCCAGGACTGCCGAACCAACCAGCCAAGTCAACTTGCATTGCCTCTTCAATTATACTAGAAAGATTCAGATTTTACCACAATTCCCGAGCTGTGAGGCATTGGAATAAATAATGTCGTATATCCTCAGCCGATTGGTTATAAATTTGCCATTGTCCACTTGTTCCTCTATGACGGTTTGCTAACACACATTTCACAGGAATGATACCGTGCAGGGCTCTCCAAATAAAAAATTTCACCTTGCCGTGAACTTTAGTTTCCACACAGTCGTCCATACCGGATTCCTTGCTGAACTCCATGGCAGCACTAATTGACCAGTGGAAGGCCCAAACTGATGATTCCATTGGCAGTGGTAGCCTGACCGTACTGTGTAGCGACCATGCGTGGTGAGACCCCAAGCAATGAGATCCTTAAAACCATGATTATTAATTGGTATGTGTAAAATTCGCCCAACATCCACGGGAAGAAATAGATCACCGAGAAGTGTTGCATCCCATTGCCCCGTCATGGGGTCTATAAGCTCATGGACATGTGTATAAACTTCTCCTCCTCTAGCTGATATCACTCTCCTATTGGGGCTGGAAGGTATACAGGGATCCCCCAAATCTGAATGCTTTCGCCATCACCTACGCGCCAAATATATCCACGTTTAAAGGTTGCAAGTCCAGCTAGGATGCTTTGCCATGTGAAAGATGATCCTGAATTTGCTCCGGCTTTAAGAATATCACCATGAGGGTAGTATTTAGCTCGTAGTACTCTGGCGCAGAAGGAGTCTGGTTCATCAATAAGTCTCCAAACTTGCTTAGCCAACAATGCAAGATTAAATGAGTGAAAATCTCTAAAACCCAATCCTCCTTCATTTTTCGGGTAACAGAGCTTCCACCATGCTAACCAATGCATTTTGTTACTATTTTCATCATCTCCCCACCAAAATTTCGAGATTGCGTCCATCATGCTTGTAGGAGACTAGGGTTTAGGTGCAAGCGGAATAATTGCATTGGGCGACAGAGGCAGCGGACGGGGAGGGTGTGGAGTGCACCGGGTAGAGATCACCGGGGCTGTCAAATCGGTTGAGCACCATCCGGGTACGGGAATCCTTGACAAAAAAACCAAACATGTGAAACTCGACAGTCACAGAATTATCACGTGTGAATTGTTTAACGGAAACAAGGTTTTTGATGAGATTAGGAGAAACTAATACGTTAGACAAAGAAAGTGGAGTGGACGTAGAAGGAAAATATGCATGACCTAAATGAGTGATAGGGAGAGAGGAGCCGTCTCCGACGGTGACGGGAGTAGAAGTGGTGACGGGGGTGGAGGTATGGAGAGTACCGGGGTGGGCAGCCATATGAGCCGAAGCGCCTGTATCCATGTGCCAATCGCCGCCTCCAGTGTACGTGGACGGAGTCGGGGCGAAGTGTAGCGCTGCCAGGAGAGCCGGGTCCCAAGGCGCAGGAGGTGGCGCGGGAGCTGGGGCCATCGGGGGCAGTGGAGTCAGCCCGCCTGGCTACGTCGGCTGTCCGTAGAAGGACGGCCCGTAGGGCGGCACGTGCAGCTGAGGCACCGCGCAGAACGCCTGGTGGGAGGGCGGCCGCGGTCCAACGAAGCCGGGAGCGGGTGCGCGAGGAACCGGCATGGAGTAGGCGTGCACGACGCCAGTCCAAGGGTTCTGCCCAGCGTACCACGGAGCCGGCTGAAAGGGCTGCTGGGGACGGGCGGCGCCGTCCTGAGGCTGCTGCGCCTGCGGCTGTTGCTGCTGGCACCCACCGCGACGACCCCCGCGACGGCGATTGTTGGTGTTGGAGGGCTGGGTCGGCGGCGGTGGCGGAGGCGCCTGCTGGAAGGCCGGCGGGTGCGGGAAACCGGGCGGAGGACGAGAGGCGGGCTACGCGGGGCCGGCACGGGTACCGGCGGTGAGGGCGGTGTGCGTGGCGCGAGCGCGCACCATCTTCAGCCGGCGCTCCTCAAGTTTGAGGTATGCCACGACCTTGGGGAAGGTGGGGTCCGGGATGAGGGTGATGTTGGAGGCGGCGTTCCCGTAGTCCTCGTGTAGACCGGCGGTGAGGGTGGTGATGAGCAGCTCGTCGCCGATGGTCTCGCCAAGATCGCGTAGCTCGTCGGCGATCTTTTTGAGGCGCATGCAGAAGTCGTCGATGGAGGAATCGAGCTGATGGCACCCGTAGAACTCGCCGTGAAGGAGAACCTTGCGCTGAAGTTGGTTGTCGGTGAAGTGACCGTTGAGTTTGGTCCAAACGGCACGGGCGTCGTCCTCGTCGGCCACCACCGTGTGGAAGAGGTCCGTGGAGATGGTGAGGTAGAACCAACGGATAATGGTGGCGTCGATGATCATCCACTCCTCGTCGTTGACCATGAGACGAGAGTCCACGGAGCCGTCGACATGGCTGTGAAGAAGAAATTCGCGGAACACCAGGGAGAAGTACCGCTTCCAGGAGGAGTAGGACGCGGTGGTTTGATCGAGGATCACCGTGACACGTTCGGCGATGTTGAGGTCGCGAAGGAGGGCCATGTCCGGGCCGGCGAACGGGTTGCTGCCGGAGGAGAGAGAGGAGGCTGGGGAGTTCATGGCGACGGTGGGTGGGACGGCTTGAAGGGGGTAGCGGCGGCGGCTCGAGGGGGGGGAGATGCGGCGGCGGCGGCGCTGGGGAGAGCGCGGCGGCGGCGGCTAGGTCAAGGATCGGGGGAGGAATCTGATACCATGTAGGAGACTAGGGTTTAGGTGCAAGCGGAATACTTGCATTGGTGCACCCTAGGCACGTATATATGAGTACATGATGCGGGCCTCTACCTCGACTATACAGGAAGACTAGGAGGTGGGCCAAGACATAATATACACGTACAAATATACTCAACAATGCTTTTGCACACTCCTTTCGGTATTTGAAAGACCGACATAGCATACACAGGTATTGCTTGAGCAACAGCCTTCAAAAGGATTTCTTTACCTCCAATGGATAGTTGTTTATCCTTCCATCCATGGATGCGTTGAATATTCTCTCAATAAAGTGCTTGAAACAGTCACTCCTTTCAGCCCCCACTAGTGCCGGAAGCCCCAAGTATTTATCCGAAAGAGATTCAGTATCAATATGTAATAACTCACCAAATTCTGACCTCAAGATGACATGTGTATTTGGGGAAAAGAAAATGCTTGACTTCTCCACACTCACTAACTGGCCCGACTTGTCATAATAGGAATTCAATACCCATTGTAGAGAAGTTGCATTAGTCATATCCGCTCTCATGAGGATAAGAGAATTATCAGCAAATAAAAGGTGTGAAACTGACGGTGCATTTCTACACACCCTTACCCCATCAATGCCACCAACTTCTTCTTCATACAACAAGAGACTTGAAAGACCTTCTGCGCAAATGAGAAATAAATACGGGGATAAAGGATCCCCCTGTCGCAGACCTCTAGTGGGAGTAAAAAACCCGTATCCTCCGAATTAAACCGCACTTGGTATCTTACTGATGTAACATACGCCATCAAAATAGCTATCCAACCCTCATCAAAGCCTAGCTTTCTCAACATGTTCTCTAAGAAAATCCACTCCACTCGATCATAGGCTTTATGCATATCTAACTTTACCGCGCATCATCCGGAAGCTCCGGTCCTTTTATTTTTAATTGTGTGGACGCACTCATATGCAACAAGCACATTGTCAGTAATAAGACGCCCGGGGACAAAGGCGCTTTGCATTGGAGAAATAATATCGGGAAGGATCTCTTTCAACCGGAGGGCAAGCATCTTAGATATAATCTTGTAGATCACATTGCATATGCTTATTGGACGGAACTGGGTAATCATCACCGGGTCATCAATTTTTGGAATTAACACTACAGTGGTATCATTCCATCCTTCGGGGATAATTTTTGTATTAAGTGCTTGCAGAACTTCATGTATAATTTCCTCTCCACAAATGCCCCAAAACTTTTTATAGAAGATAGAATGGAGACCATCTGGACCCGGAGCTTTAAGATCCCCAATGTTAAACACTGCCTTCCGAACATCCTCAGCTGAATATGGAGCCATAAGTCTGTCATTCATCTCCTGTGTCACTTTACGTTATATTTTCTCTAGGAAAACTGGATCAGTAGCATGTATCTCAGAGGTAAAAAGATTGGATAAATATTTATAAATCAGAGGTTTAAGCAATTCAATACCTTCAACCCACTCACTGTCATTATTTTTTAACCTTTTGATGTAATTCTTTTTCCGTCGAGCAGTAGCAAAATTATGAAAAAAAGAGGTATTCGGGAACCCTTGTCGAGCATATTATGAAAAAAATTATAAAATCTTACTATCGCATATTACTAAAACTTCGGTTAGAAAGGAATGACCGTTGTTTCGGGCAGAAACATGCGACGCAGGACGTTATCATTCCCCAAATCTAGGATGAGCATCACCTCTGGTCATTAGGGGCTAATAGCTACTATGCGACGCCTTTTATGTGTATTGCAAGGGAAGCGGCGTAGTTTGCCTGAATAGCTCTTATGCGACGTTTCTGTGCGCACCAATAGTTAAGACACAACCTACCCCTCTTTAGCATTTCACCCCACGACACAAGTATACACTTGTCGTTAAAGTTTCGGATTATGTAAGCCAAGATCGTCTGTTTTCTGAGACGGACCCATCCCTTATCCACCCAAGTGTTGAACCCACCACTAGTCCGTATCCGAGCGCAGGACCCACAATTATTCTTGAAGCGCCGGACCCACAACTTATCGAGCTCAGTGTGTTCCATAAAAAATATGAGAGCCCACGCCCGTTCCCGCCATTTTCTTCGTCTTCGTCCGTTCTAGAGACAAAGCTCGGCATCGCCGTTGTGCGGGAGCTTTCTCCGGCATGTGACAGAGCCAGTCATACGATAGGAACAATAGTGGAAAACGGGTATCTAGTCCCGGGGCGTAAGAGGCTCTAGTCCCGAATTTCTATCCGGGGTTCGAGAATCGGGACTAGAGCCCCCCTCCGTTTTGTCCCGGTGGGACACGAACCGGAACTAAAGGCCCTCCATGCGGCTGCGCCGGCTGGAGGACCTTTAGTCCCGAGCGGTAATAAAAACCGGGACAAAAGATTTTATAATTTTTTTTCTTTTTGGATTTTGATTTTCATTTAGTATATATTATTTCTAACACTAATCAATCTCCTTAATCTCAATTATTTTTAACTCTAATCACTCTTCTTTCATTCTCTAGTGACACTTCCTAGTCGGTCTCATATACTCATACTACTCCACTCTCAGCACGCTTAACTTCTTAGTTTCTTCCCTCTCAGATTCTAAGAAACAAATACTATTTTACCAACAATAGTATTCTTTCAACCATATTAACCCTTAAACTATGATGTCATACGTCTTTTTTTGTGAAACCAAAAATTTATTTAGTTAAACCAAAAATAAATAAGTACTAATAATCTTGAATTCAAATAATCATGAATTTAAATAATAATTTTTTTTTGCCTTTTCCATTTAATATTGTATAATTCGTATCTAGAAATCCGTAAATCAAAAATTGGCAACTAATATGTCTAAATTGATTAGAAAAATGGGAGAAGTTCAAATATGATCGATTTACATATCATATTTTTGATCATGTATATATAGGACTATTAATTACTTAATTCCTAACTAGTGGTTAACCCTTAAAAACAAGTTGGTATCTTGTCTCTATGGTCAAATATTATCATCCAATTCGTATTATAATTGTACATAAATTATTTATAGAATTTACTATATATATATATATTAAATTACTCTAAATGGTATTATAATTTTACTATATAGATTTAAAAATTCAGCACATACATCACAATAGCTTCATAAAGCTTATCACATCATAATTAAACAACGACATAATTAATAGAAATAATAGTTCGGATATTCATTACATACTAGTACTACATATAGTCTCCTAGGCAATATATAACACAAACATATGCAAATATCGCGCCGGGAGAGATACCACAAGCAGTACATAATAATGGAGACACAGACACCCATCTACTCATCCTCCGAAGAATAACCACAACCTACCAAGAGACCCATGGGAAACTAGGTGACGCTGCCCATAGTTGACGTTACTAATCCTGCACTACAACTCGAATGAAACGTATGCATTTATTGCTCCATAATTATTGATGATCTTGACAAGTGGGGTCTTCTCCCAGAACATGTGATGAATCTCGGGGAAATTTTTCTTCATATTAGCGTAGTCCTCGCCGATCAAGGCGGATGCCATATCAGCCATTGAAGTCTTGTGATACTGAAACTGGAACAAGTCTTGGTGATTAATGTGGCAGTCAGCTGGTATCTTAACACCCCAGGTGCGCATCATCTTTATCTTTTCATTCGTTATATCAACGCTAGCAAAACGTATACCGTTGTTGACAAGAAAATCCATGAGTATTGGACAGTTCTTATCAGTACTACAATAAAAAAAATGGAACAAATGCTAAATACCGTTGCAACAAGTATATTATTTCAATGCAACAAAAAATGGAACAAATGTTAAATACCACTGCAACAAGTATATTCTTTCAATTCAACAACAAATGAAACAAATGTTAGATACCGCTGTAACAAGTATATTCTTTCAATGCAACAACAGATGGGACAAAATGAGTAATTTTTTCTATCCTATACAAAATTGACATGTTCGCATATGAATCAAAGACGAGGAATTTCTTTTCCCATATATATGAATCTAAAGAAACACTTTCCATATAGGATTCAAATGGACATGTTGCTATCCTATGTAATTTTCCTATTAAGCTCTCTTTCCAATAGGACTCAAATGGCCGTACGTTGCTATCCTGTGCAATTTTTCTATCCTATATGAATCAAAAGAAGCTCTCTTTCCAATAGATTCAAATGGCCACATGTTGCTATCATATGCAATTTTCCTATCCTACAAGAAGTTCGTTTTACCTTGCCCATTGGAAGACCATGAAATTCTTCTTGTGAGCAAGTTGGATGACGACAACATCTCTTTGATTGGATGTGTACTCGATATCAAGGCCAAGCAACTTGTGGTGAAGCCATCGCTCCAAATCGGCACGAAGACTCGGGACCCTGGCGCTCTCGTTCGTGTAGGAGACATCGAGGGTCTTGCCATGTGCGGACATATCCAAAAAACCAATACCATATTGATTCTTGGCGGAGGATAGGGGAGAAGAGAGCAGAGCAAGAGGAAGATGAAGAGAGCACCATAGTTACTGTAGCAATTAGCGTGCGGGCCTCTATTTTTTATCCCTCCGGACCGGAACAACTTACAAAGCGCGCGGGAGGCGAACGGCTCGGGCCTTTAGTCTCGGGCCGTATTATGACCCGGGCCGAAAAGGTCTCGCGCCTAACGAACAGTTGCCAGAAACCTTTTACTCCCGTTGCTTATTACAGCCCGGGACTAAAAGGGTTGGCGGCCAGGCGAATGGTTGACACTGCCCCCTCTACGACCGAGCCAATAGCTAATGTGGACTAAAGCCTAGGACCATAGGACCTTTTTCTACTATTGGAAGGTGTAAGATATGGGGATTGAAGAAGATACACAAGCAGATCAACCACTAAAACGTGAAATTTAGCTTCACCCAAAAGTTCAGGGACTCATAGATCGCTTTGACCATGCAGGAGGTGGGACTCTCATAGATCGTTCCGGGCCTGAATGTCTTCGCAGACCCCGATCCGATGCCGACAACATATCTCCACCATGGAACCTGTTTCAAAGATCGTACGCGCCGGCTTCTTCCTGAATCCCCGCGTGAGTGCTGTCTAGAGCGGGATGCAACCTGGTAATTGTCGGGATCACGCTGACATGAGCGAAGCAGCGGCCTCCTACGAGGCAGGACCAGAAGATCGGAGGGCTTGAGGGGGGGATGGGTGGGGCTGGGGCACAATCTCTCGTCAAACTGCTATGTCGCATGTCTGATAGCTTGGATCATCGATTTGGATCGTGAGGTTCTCGGCGGTATCTCTCATCAAATTTCTAGCTCAAGGTGCATGATATATATATATATATATATATATATATATATATATATATATATATATATATATATATATATATATATTGAGCATCACGTGCATGATACCTTGGAGCCTTGATTTGGATCGTGAGGTTGGATCGCAAGGTTGTAGCTCAGTTGACCGCTCCTATATTTAAATGCTGGAAGAAGAGACATCTTCCAGACTCGGGTTTGGTCAGGATACTCGGGTTTGAACCGATCTCTTGTAGGATATGATCTCACGCGGCCGATGTACGAAACAAATCCACCCTCTCGCTGCGTATGACTTAGGTACCAAACCTATGACTTACGGACGAACCAAGCGGGCGAAGGAGAAACCTAATCCTTATATTATATAGTAGAGAGAGAAGAGATGGAGATTGATCTGTTTGCTCTGACAATATATATGCTTCTCATAATTTCGAAAATCATAGTTCATGGTGTTGATCTTATTTTAAAACGACATTAAGTGTGTCACTTTACTCATTGCTACTTTTTTTTTGATAAAGGGCTTTATTACTCAAAAAGATTCAAGCATTACACCCGGCCTCTGCATCGTAAAATGCACACAGCCGAAATCCGAAACTGAAAATGAACAGAGCGACAATACTACAAAACAACGCTGTAGACTGTCTATGCTATGGAGCCGCTATCCGTATATCAAGTGGCCATCCATGTGGGATAAAAATATCCCTCGCCACCTGCTCCAGTCGTGCACATGCCTCCGTAAAAAGGCCTCGTAACTCCCCTCGCTGTAATGTGGACCACGAACGGAGAATACCTATGCTACTGAATAAAACCTGCATACGAGAAATTTTTTATCATTGAAAATCTTGTCATTTCCACATAGCCAGAGCGACCAAATAACGGCAAGCGCTCCTACCCTAATAATAGTCTTAAAACGTTTATCGACCCCATTTAACCAGTTGCCGAATATGTTCGCAACGAAAGTAGGTTGATAAAGATTCGAAACCATTTGGATAGCGGACCATATAGAACGCGCAAATGTGCAATCAAAGAATAAGTGTTTAATTGTCTCATCATGAGTACAAGAAACACACCTAGAGCTCCCATGCCAATTACGTTTGACAAGATTATCTTTTGTAAGTATGACTCCCTTACGAAGATACCACGCAAAGATTTTAATCTTCAGCGGTACCTTCATACGCCATACATTTTTGAAAATATCGACTGTCAAGTCTGATTGGATCATAGCCCTGTACATGGAGTCCACCGAGAACAAGCCGTTCTTTGTGATCTTCCACCGAAACTCATCGGCGCCTCGTGTAAGAGTAACCATAGTTAATCTATCAACCAAGGCCTGCCAAGACGTAGGTCGAGGGCCGATTAAATCTCGTCTAAACATGACATTAAGAGGTGATGTCTGCATGACCGTAGCCAGCGTATCATCCTTATGTTGCGCTATCGTGTACAAAGCCGGATACTGTTCTCGGAGTGTGGTATTATCTAACCATTTGTCCTCCCAGAACCGTATCTGCGATCCATCCTTAATGTTAAATACCCCATAGCGAAAAAACTTATTTTTGTTCGCCATAAGTCCAGCCCAAAAGTTTGAATCACCTGATTTCCACATAACCTGTGATATTGCTTTCGAGCCTATGTACTTACGTTTAAGTATGGTTTGCCATACCCCTTCCTCGGTTAATAATTTGAACATCCATTTACCGAGTAGGGCTGAATTCTTGACTTGTAGGTCATGAATACCTAACCCCCCTGATCCCGTGGACGACAAACTACATCCCATCTGGCCAATCGATATTTCTTTTTCTCGTTGTCGCCTTGCCAAAAAAATCTTGATCGGAAATAATCCAATTTTTTCAAGACTCCTTTAGGTAGCTGAAAGAATGATATCATATACAGTACCATATTAGTTAGGACTGAGTTAATGAGTACCAGTCGACCACCAAGCGACAACAATTTACCTTTCCAACTAGCTAGCCTTTTCTGCAAACGTTCTTCAACGTGGCCCCATTCTGCATTAGTCAATCTCCTATAATGTATTGGTATTCCCAAATACTTGATAGGAAATTGGCCTTGATCACATCCGAATAGTTCGGTGTATTGTGCAACTGCTTCTTGGGCCTCGCCAAAGCAAAACAATTCACTTTTGTGGAAATTAATTGTTAATCCGGATAGTTGCTCGAACACCGACAGAATTAACTTCAGTTTCGCCGCTTTCTCCAAATCATGTTCCATAAAGAGAATTGTATCGTCTACATATTAAAGGATAGACAATCCCCCATCAACCAGATGTGGAATCACTCCCTCAATTTGGCCATTTTCCTTGGCTCGATCAATCATGATCGCTACCATATCAGCCACAATATTAAACAATATGGGCGATAGCGGATCACCTTGTCTCAAGCCTTTTTTTTGTTTGGAAGTATCGGCCAACATCATCATTGACTTTGATGGCCACGCTACCTCCAACTACAAAGCTGCGAATTAGAGCGCACCACTCTTCTGAGAATCCTTTCATTCTCAGAGTCTGTTGGAGAAACTCCCAATTCACTTTATCATAGGCCTTTTCAAAGTCTATTTTAAAAATTACCCCATTAAGTTTTTTCGAGTGCAGCTCATGTACGGTTTCGTGTAAGGTCACGACCCCATCAAGGATATTCCTACTCTGCATAAATGCAGTCTGTGTAGGTTTTACCACATGATCTGCCACAGAGTTCAACCTAATAGTTGCAACTTTCGTAAAGATTTTGAAACTAACGTTGAGAAGACAGATTGGTCGATACTGTTGTATCTTTTCTGCATTCAAAACCTTAGGTAACAAAACGATTTCCCCAATGTTAAGGCGATACAGCTCCAGTTGTCCACTATGCAAGCAATTAAACATTTCGATGAGATCATGTTTAATGATCTCCCAGAAATGTTGATAGAACTCGGCCGGACAACCATCTGGACCAGGTGCCTTGTTATGTTCCATTTGGAAAATCGCCTTCTTTATCTCCTCTTCAGAGAAGGGAGCATTAAGAAAAGCATTCTCCTCTATGGATACATGGGGAATATCATCTGTGCGGTTCTCATCCATAGTTATATTAGCTACTTCAGGAGGCCCAAACAGATCTTTATAGAACTTTGTGATATAGGTCTTGAGATACTCCTGTCCCTCAATGAGACCTTCATCTTGATGGAGCGAATGAATTCGTTTTTTCCTATGTCTGCCATTAGCAACATTATGAAAATAACATGTATTCGAATCTCCTTCAAGAATGAATTGAGCCTTAGATCTCTGATACCATTTGAGTTCCTTTTCTCGCAACATTTGTGCTACTTTCGCATTGGATTGACTTTTAAGTTCAACCTCTGCAAAGATAGCAACCTAGTCTCTGCGATCCGATCTAACTCATCAATGATGGAACAAAGACGCTCTTTTTCCTTCTTGAGCAAACCGGTCGTATGTCTCGCCCATCCACGGAGATATTTACGCAAATTGCGCATTTTATTATTCCATCTCCGTATTGGGTTATCACCTAAGACCGATCTTGACCATACTTTCGTAACTAGTTCATCAAAACCATCACGTAAAAACCAACCTAGTTCAAACTTGAACTGTGCCTGGCCTTTTGGTTTTGATGTGCCAGTTGAAAGTAGAAGGGGAGCATGATCTGACAGAGCCTCAATGCGTTCTAGAGCGCGTACCGTAACCAAAGGGAACTTATCTTCCCAATCGGTACTCATTAATACACGATCTAGTTTTTCGTATGTTGGCTCCGGCAGACTATTTGCCCAGGTGAACTGTCTTCCGGTCATGTGCACCTCTCTCAAATCCAAGCTATCAATGACAGCGTTAAATAAGAAAGGCAAGTGACCGTCAAACCGTCCCCGACTTTTCTCGTGTGGGAACCTTAGCAAATTAAAATCTCCTCCAATTAAAATTGGATGTGGATTATTATTCGCCAAGTTAACCAGCTCACGTAGAAAAGCCTCCTTAAACTCCTCCTGGGCAGCACCATACACAGCGACTAAACTCCATACGAAGTTGTCGGCACGGTTACGGAGGTGTAATTTAATATGAAAATCACCATCCGACCTTGCTAACACATCGAAGGAGTCAGTTTTTGTTGGGAATATGCCCTAGAGGCAATCATAGATGATGTAATTCCCAATGTATTCATAAAGTTATTAAGTTGTCCTTGTTTTGAACATCTGATATATGTCATTGAATATGTGATTCGATTGTGGAACTATATATTCATGTTGTTCATACTAGATTGTCCTTGGTCATTTAGGTTGTGCTGGACACACACCCTAGACTAATGTGAGTGTTGGCTGATGACACGGTTCCACTTGTCATGGGCATGGTGATGCCATTCCAACATTCACGGACTTGGCTAAAGAGTTTAGCAAGTCGGACTGACCCACATTGAGATGCAACGATCAAGTCGTCATTTGCATGTCTCAATCAATGTAATCCTTAGACCTGAGGTTGTCGCACAATCCGAGTTGTGGATCACCGACTTAGGTTCTGTCAAACGTTGTTCTGTGACAAGGCAACTATAAAGGCAGAGTACGGGTCGAATGATAAGCAAGCTGCGTGATGTGGATAATCAAGATGAGATTTTGCCCCTCCGATTGGAGAGATATTCTCTGGGACCTCTCGAGTGATATGATTCAGGAAGCATGGCCATGCGCGACTCAGTTAAGTGTTAACTGTGTCGGTTGACTAAGAGTTAGTCAGATGAATCACATATCACGGATCGAGAAGAGAGTTGAGCTATTTAAGGGGTCACGATAAATCGCCTATAGCTCGACAAGGTATATCGTGAGGCAAAAAGGACTAAGATGAATATCACATTGAAAGGTATATCGTCATGACTCAATGGTACTTGGGAGTCGGCACGTTCTGCTAGGAGCCGCTACCGATTGATCGATTGGGAGTTGGACTCCAATCGTGTCCAAGTCACCATGAGCCTGCAGGGTCGCACACTTAAGAGCGGGAGCAAGTATTGGTTGGGTTGGACCCGAACCGGAAATGGACTGAGTTAGTGAGTCGGACTCACAGAGGGAATGGGCCACAAGTGTTGTGCAGCCCATTACCATATGCTATATAAAGAGGGGCGCAGGTTGCCCAGCGGGCACGTTAGTCCACTATCCCATGCGTTGGGAACCCTAGCCCCACTCAGTCCAGCCGTCGCACCGGACCTAGCAGTCCGCCTTCGGAGCTCCTCCTCGTACGTGTGGATACCGGCAGAGGTGTTGTACGTTCAGCACTTCGACGTTCGAGGGATTGGATCGGCCGGACCGGATCGTGGGACTGCACTGCCCCGACGCGCTTCATCGATAATCCGCAACCGCGCGTCTAGTGGTAATCATCGTGGCCTTCTACCTCGGCTAGATCTTGGAAGCATCGCGTAGGAAAAGTTTTTGTTTATCTCTACGCGTTCCAACAGTGGTATCAGAGCGGTAGCTTCTGGTATTAGGCCCGAGATCCGTACATATGTGATATGTAGTTAGCGTTAGATGTGATCTAATTGCTGTTTTGGTGGTCGGTCTATGAGATAGATCGGTTTTGTACAAGGTTGATTGGATCAATCGTACTCGGGGTTAATGGATGATCTGGTTTCCGTGATCATACTGCTAAGGTCGTGAAACAACTTACCCCTACCGGTCGGTTTCCGCCATCGGGGTATACCGTGACACATAAATCCAGTTGCGGTGATCGAAGATCAAAGAGTTTGACCGCCGGCTTCGCCCCGTCGTAGCGCCTTAGATGTCGTTGCGAGTTTCACAACGCCGGTAGATATCGTATCTATGCATAACTTGTTTTTGCAGGAAGTTGTGAATGGTATGGCTTATGTGCATGTGATGTGTGTAATCCATACATGATCTGCGTATCATGTTTATGTCAGCCGGCTGGAGCCTAGGTGCTGTCATTTTATTGTATACCGGACTGCGTGTCGGATTCTCTATGTAAATTTTGATTTACTAGCTAGTGTAGCTTGTTGGAGAACCCGGAAGGCATGCAAGTCGATGTACAAGTCGGCTACATGGAGCAAGATGGCACGTGACAAGAGTTGGCACGAGCCGACTTGCAAGCTTCGTGGAGATGGAGATCACCATGAAGAGAGCCATACCATTTCACATTATAATTGCTTTATTTGTGTTATTGTTATGTCTCTATTTACCTCTATTTAGATAGTTGGTAGATTCTTTAATCCCTCAAAGAAGGTCTAGTCGGTCGCCCCGCCAGTGCTGCACCATCACAAGTCGGACATTCTTGGTAGTGGGCTCATGAAATTGAGGTGCTACCAATTCTTTCCGGTTAGGTGGGTTTGAGTCGGACTCTTACAAGCAGAAGCACTTGGTAATCTAGACGAGTCCATCACAACGGTTGTGGGGCTCGGGCGAGCTAGGTTGGGAGCCGGGGCATGTGATTCCACCCAACTAACAGGAGTCGTATAGAGATACGATTGGCAAGGTGTTGCCTACCTAGATCACTTGACGGCTAGCGGTGATGCTAAAGCTCACTAGTCGACTTGCTTATTTAGGATCTTGAATCACTTAGCAACCATCGGAGGGGTGTTGGTTCTAGTGGGAGCATAAGTATTAAAGCGTTTAATATGCCTGCTCCTTTATGAATACATGTCTTAAGTGTTTTTGCGTATTTTCTGTTGTAGATCAATGGCACCTAGCAACCTTCCTCAGTTGTCCGCGTTTGCGTTGAGGTCAATCTTAGAGAAAGATAAGCTAAATGGAACTAATTTCACCAACTGGTATCGTAATCTAAGGATAGTCCTCAAGCATGACAAGAAAGAACATGTTCTAGAAACTCCACTTCCAGAAGAGCCAGATGACGATGCGACTGTCGCTGTCAGAAATGCCTACCGTAAGACTAGAGATGAGTCTACGGAAATTAGCTGTCTTATGCTTGCACACATGGAACCGGACTTGCAGCAGCAATTCGAGAATGTTGAGGCCTACGATATGATCGAAAGCCTCAAAAGTATGTTCCAGGCTCAAGCAAAGATTGAGAGGTATCAAGTCTCTCAAGCTTTGCTTGGCTGTAAGATGAAAGACGGTGATCCACTGAGTCCGCATGTAATCAAGATGATTGGTTACATACAGTCTTTGGATCGGCTGGGTTTCGTAATTAACGAAGAGTTCACTACTGATATAATTCTGAACTCTCTTCCTAGTGCGTATGGTTCGTTCATCTCGAACTACCATATGCATGGTATGGATAAGAGTATCACTGAATTACATGGGATGCTCAAAACGGCAGAGGCTGATATCAAGAAAGGCACCAGTCAAGTGTTGATGGTGCAGAATAAGGCTAAGTTCAAGAAGAGTTCTTGGACTAAGAAGAAGAAGGATAAGTCAGGAGGTAGCGCCCATGGCCCTGTCCAGAGTGCTCCCTCAAAGACTAAGCCTTCTCCTACAGCCGGAGCCAATTGCTTCTATTGCAAGCAAGATGGCCACTGGAAGAGGAACTGCACCAAGTATTTGGCTGACAGAGCCAAGAGTGGAGGTGTGACTTCCAACTCAGGTATGCTTGTGTGCAATGTTATAGACATTTATCTTGCTGATGCGCCTAATAGTTCTTGGGTATATGATACCGGATCAGTTATTCACATATGCAACTCGTTGCAGGGACTGGTAAGAACTAGGAGCGTGGCAAGAAGAGAGGTTGACATTCGGGTCGGCAACAAGGCGAGAGTCGCTGCGTTGGAAGTCGGCACGATGCAACTTCATTTACCTTCAGGATTTATTTTGGAACTGAATAATTGTTATTATGTTCCAGCGCTTAGTTGAAACATTTTATCCGCCTCATGTTTGATGAGACAAGGTTATGAGTCGAATATTAAGAATAATGGTTGTTCTTTATATTTGAAAGATATGGTTCATGGCTTTGCACCCATTCAGAACGGGTTATTTATTTTAAATCTTGATAGTGAATCGGTCTATAACATAAATGTTAAAAGGTTGAAACCAAATGATCTGAATATGACTTACTTTTGGCACTGTCGGCTTGGTCATATAAGTTGGAAGCACATGAAGAAGCTCCATGATGATGGACTTCTGACTTCGTTTGACTTAGAGTCATTCGAGACATGCGAATCATGCCTACTAGGCAAGATGACCAAGACACCTTTTGCAAGGAGTTGTGAAAGTGCGGCCGACTTGTTGAAACTAATACATAGTGATGTATGTGGACCAATGAGCACGACAGCTAGAGGTGGTTATGAGTACTTCATTACCTTCACTGATGATTTTAGTAGGTATGGATATATCTATTTAATGAAACACAAGTCGGAAGCCTTTGAAAAGTTCAAGGAATTCCAGAGTGAGGTACAAAATCAGCTCGGCAAAAAAAATAAAGTTTCTACGGTCGGACCGTGGAGGCGAGTACATGAGCCATGAGTTTGATGACCATCTAAAGAGTTTTGGAATAGTTCCTCAACTCACTCCGCCGGGTACACCGCAGAGAAACGGTGTATCGGAACGGAGAAATCGGACCTTGTTGGACATGGTACGATCAATGATGAGTCGAACAGATCTACCTTTATCATTTTGGGGTTATTGTCTAGAAACTGCAGCTTTCACACTAAACAGAGTACCATCAAAGTCAGTAGAGAAGACACCACATGAGATGTGGACTGGTAAAAAGCCAAGTTTGTCTTTTCTTAAGATTTGGGGTTGTGAGGTATTTGTCAAGCGACTTCAGTCGGACAAGCTCACGCCCAAGTCGGATAAGTGTATTTTCGTGGGGTATCCGAGGGAAACCTTGGGGTACTACTTCTACAACCGGGAAGAGGGCAAAGTGTTTGTCGCTCGGAATGGCGTCTTCCTTGAGAAAGAGTTTCTCATTCGGGAAGTCAGTGGGAGCACGGTGCAACTCGAAGAAATTCGAGAGGAACCGGCTAGGGGCGAGTCGGCGAACGGCTTAGAGGCTGAGCCGGTCGTGGTACCTACACCGGTAACAGCACCTGAACCACGGAGATCTGCCAGATTACAGAGTGCTCGAGATGTTTTACTATTAGACAGTAATGAGCCGGCAACTTATTCGGAAGCGATGGTGGGATCTGATTCCGAGTCATGGCTTGGAGCCATGAGATCCGAGTTAAAGTCCATGGATGAAAACCAAGTTTGGAACTTGGTTGATCTACCTGACGGTGCAAGACCCGTCGAGTGCAAATGGGTCTTTAAGAAGAAAATTGATATGGATGGAAATATTTCCGTCTATAAAGCACGACTTGTCGCGAAGGGGTTCCGACAGGTTCAAGGAGTTGACTACGACGAGACCTTCTCGCCCGTAGCGATGCTTAAATCAATTCGGATCATGTTAGCCATAGCAGCCTATTTCGACTATGAGATATGGCAGATGGATGTCA
Source organism: Alopecurus myosuroides (assembly GCA_028641055.1). Taxonomy (NCBI): domain Eukaryota; kingdom Viridiplantae; phylum Streptophyta; class Magnoliopsida; order Poales; family Poaceae; genus Alopecurus; species Alopecurus myosuroides. The sequence continues at coordinate 9,395,112 of CM054057.1, forward strand.
AGATGGCTTTCCTGAATGGAAATTTAACTGAGGACGTGTATATGATACAGCCCGAAGGTTTTGTCGATCCAGCTGATGCTGACAAGGTATGCAAACTTCAGAAATCCATTTATGGGTTGAAGCAAGCATCTCGGAGTTGGAACATTCGCTTTGATGAGGTAGTCAAATCGTTTGGCTTCATCAAGAGCGATCACGATTCTTGTTTATACAAGAAGTTTAGTGGGAGCAAAGTAAACTTTCTAATCTTATATGTGGATGACATATTGATGATTGGAAATGATGTCATGATGTTGCAAGAAACCAAAGAGTCATTGGAAAGGAGTTTCTCAATGAAGGATTTGGGTGAGGCAACTTACATATTAGGAATCAGGATCTATAGAGATAGATCCAGGCGGCTCATTGGATTGAGTCAGAGTACATATCTGGACAAGGTTTTGAAGAAATTCAAAATGGAAGAGTCCAAGAAGGGATTCTTACCAATGTCCCATGGTATAAAACTTAGCAAGAGACTAAACAGGTGTTTCCCTGATTTGACCATGCCACTTTATGCATTGGATAAACCATACAGAGCATCAAGTTCATAACCATATAGAATAAAATTAAGAATGCACACACAGGACAGGATGCTCACGAGAGCAACAAATTTGTCAGAGAAAGAAAATACCTACAACCTACCAGGCTGCATAATCTGAACAACCTAAACAACAACAATTTCAAACATCCATGTTAAAAGTTGTAGGCTGCAAACTAAATGTCAGCCATACCGATTTTAAAAGGGTTGACATTTTTCTAAGAAAATGTTTTGTTACCTACATTCGGAGCATCCAACTGCCAACCTTATGTTATACACAGAGAAACAGCCAACAGCAAGGAGGTTAACTACAAAAAGTCCCCGGATTTCAGCTTGAAGAGAAACCTATCACGAATAGCAGCTTGAAGATTAACCAGGTGTTCTGGTCCGTCAGAGAGCGTCAGGGTGGGTCAAGAATAGCAGCCAGGACATGGGCAACAGGTTCAGCTACGAGGAGCTCGAGGAGGAGGGGGTGGCTTACCTGGGCCCGGCTCGGTGTAGTAGTTCACGCTGGGGAAGACGGCGGCCTTGGCGTCGAGGAAGAACTGCTCGGAGTCGTTCACGCTAGGGAACACGGCGCGGCTCCTTGTACTCCTCCTTGTCGTGGACGGCAGCAGCGGCGCGGCTCCTTGTACTCCTCCTTGTCGTGGACAGCAGCAGCGGCGCGGCTCCTTGTACTCCTCCTTGTCGTGGACGGCAGCAGCAGCGCGGTGGTTCAGATCAGAGATGCAGAGGCGAGGTCTCGGTGGTGGTGGGCGGCGACTAGAGGGAGAGCAGAGGCTAGGGCTAGGGCTTGCGGTGGTGGTGGGCGGCGGCGAGAGGGAGAGCAGAGGCGAGACGAGACGGCGAGACGGTGTTGGTCGGAGGCGAGACGGTGGTTCAGATCGAGAGATCGATCGCGATGTGGATGTGGAAGAGGAAGAGAAGAGAGGGGAACGGGCCAGTCAATAGGCGGAAGGATAGCCGTGACGCACATCAGGAAGATGCGCCACGCATCGCTTACGCGTGACGCATCAAATAGATGCTCGTCGCGCATCGTGTACCCGTGACGAGCGCAGCAGAGGCGCGTCGCGCATTACTTACCTATGACGCAGCGATGAGAGGTGCGTCGCGCCTATTTCTGGTGTCTATTCAAAAAGCATGCGCGCTGGTCTATAGCAGAAGCAGCTGCTTAGTCCAGTGGCTTACACCTTTGACACTGCTCCATTGCCCCAAGTTCGAGTCCCACCCCCCATTTTTTTCAAAAAATGATTTTTTCCTTAGGAAATAAATCAATATAAGCTCAAAATAAATTCAAATAAATCAATCTGAAATCAAGAAAGATCAATTTAAACATTAAGTGTATATATATTACATCGCGATCACTGCCTCGAATGCATGCAAACACACGACACATATATCGTTGTTCTTAGAGTTAGCGTTTTACAATTTTCTTTCCCTTTTTTGTCGCGGTTGAGTAATTCAGTCCCGGAACACCGTGACTTCTTCGGTGGAATGGGCGACCTGTAGGTAGCGTTGTCCTGCTTCTTCTTGTTGTGTATTTCGTTCCATCGTCATTGTCATCTTCCATTTTCGGGTCGCCGTACTGGTCAAAGTCTTGCTCGTTGGCTACTCCATCCATTCCGATGATGTTTCTTTTGCCTCTCCGCACGACAACACGGCTAGGCCTTGTCGGGTCAGTAATGAAGAAGCATTGGTCCACTTTGTTAGCCAAGACCCATGGCTCATTTTTTGCGGTGACATTCGTGCCGGATTTGGCTTCAGGTATCACCATGGTGGTGAAATATTGTCCTTCTTTCCTGACGCTCTTTGCCCATGTGACACGGAACATTGGCACCTTCTCTCCGCAGTAGTCGAGTTCCCATATCTCGTCGATCCTACCATAGTATCTTTCTTTGACGTCACCTGTTAATGATTCCATCGTTACCCCCGAGTTCTGGTATTCGCAGTTCCGGTCCTTATTTGCCGTGTAGAATGTGTAACCATTGATATCGTATGCCTGATATGTCATGAGGTTATGTGCGGGGCCTTGTGACAATGTGAGTATGAGTTTTTCTTCTTCAGAATAAGGCGTCTCCGGTTGATCGGTCATAATCTTCTCCCTGAACCACTGTGTGAAATGGATGTTGTGCTCTCTGATTATTTCTGCTTCGGTCCTATGTTGTCCCCGGTCACTGTAATACTTCGCGATTAGCAATTTGTGCTTTTCCAACCAAGGATCGACCACTGTTAGATGTTGTAGCGCGACTAGGTTTGCTCTGTCAAAGTCGTTGCGTCGGCCCTGAAAGTCGACATTCATTTCGCGCTGGCCCTCGCGGTGTCCCCATCCACCGAGCCTGCCAAAGTGCCTGTTTACGGGCAGACCAGGGTTCTCATCTTTGTCTAGAAAATTCGTGCAGAAAGAGATGCACTCCTCTGTCAGAAAGCCCTTGGCAATGCTTGCGTCTGGACGGGCCCTGTTGCGGACGTATCCTTTGATGGAACCATTCATCCTTTCGAACGCCATCATGGAGTGTAAAAACGGCGGCCCGAGCTGGATGATATCATCCACGACATGGACAAGGAGATGCACCATAATGTCGAAGAATGCTGGCGGGAAGTATATCTCAAGCTCGCATAGTATCACCACGATCTCTTCCTGTAGCCTTGCGAGTTTCTTCACGCCAATCGACTTTCGAGAGATGACGTCAAAAAAGTTGCAGAGTCCAAACAGCGTTTCGCGGACGTGCTCGTCCATTATCCCTCGAATTGCAACTGGAAGTATCTGCGTCATCATCACGTGACAGTCGTGAGACTTCATTCCGCTGAACTTCTGCTTTGGTACGTCTAGGTATCTGCTTATCTTCCCCGCATAACCGTAAGGAAATTTGACTCCAAGGAGGCACTTGAAGAATTGGTCGATCTCCTTCTCGCATAGCGTGAAGCACGAAGGGGGACAGTAATATTCCGTCTTCTTGGCCTTTTTGCCCTTGCGGCGACCTTCCGTCCCATCTAACACATCGTCATCGTCATCGTCATCATCATCCGGTTTTCCTCCGTGGAGCTCGCCCCTGATATTCAAAAATCTCAAGTCGTTCCTTGCTTTCGGCCCATCTTTGGTCCTCTCCGGCATGTTTAGCAGGGTGCCAAGCAGACTCTCGCACACGTTTTTCGTGATATGCATGAGGTCAAGGCAGTGGGGTGTGCGGAGAATCTTCCAGTACCTCAGGTCCCAGAGAACAGACCTTGTTTTCCATACACCCTCCAACGGCGCCGGCGCCTTTCGCTTCTTTCCCGGCGCAGGGCACTCTTTCCAGTTCTTCAACAGCTCGTCGATTTCCTCGCCGCTCCTTTGACGTGGGGCTCTTCGCATCTCAACTTCATTGTTGAACAGATCTTTGCGTTTTCTCCACGGGTCATCCTTGCGAAGCCACCTTCGATGCCCCAAGAACACGGTTTTCGATGACCCGGGGTTTCTCTCTAGCTGGAGATACGTAGTGTCATCCATGCACCTAACGCATGCACAGAATCCGTGCGCCACCTGCCCCGCGACATATCCGTAACCGAGGTAGTCATGCACCGTCGTGAGGAGCGCGGCTCTCAATGGGAAAAACGTTTCTCCATAGGCGTCCCACGTATTGGCTGGCTCGTCCCATAACGTGGCTAGCTCCTCTTCCAACAACTGGACATACAGATTGATGTCGTTACCTGGTTGTTTCGGCCCTTGAATAAGCATACTCATCTGTATGTACTTCCTCTTCAAGCACAACCAGGGGGGTAGGTTGTATATACATACAAACACGGGCCAGGTGCTATGGGTGCTGCTCTGGTTGCCAAAAGGATTTAATCCATCCGTACTCATGCACAACCTGATGTTCCTTGGATCGTCGCCGAATTCGGGGTATTCGATGTCTAGCGCCTTCCACTGGCTAGCATCTGAGGGGTGTGTCAGCATCGTGTCATCATTCTCTGGATCGGTTCCATCATGCTCTTCTGGCTTCTTCCTTTCCGCGTGCCATCGCATGAGCTTCGCCTGTGTGGGGTCTGCGAAATACCGCTGCAGACGGGAAGTTATCGGAAAGTACCACACCACTTTTCGAGGAGAGGCCTTCTTCCCTGTCTTGTATCGAGTTGCGTCGCACACCGGGCATATGGTTCTCTCCGCGTCCGCGCCCCGATAGATGATGCAGTCATTAATGCAAGCATGGTATTTCACGTGAGGTAAATCCAGAGGGCACACGACTTTTTTCGCCTCCTCGATGCTCGTTGGACACTTGTTCCCCGTGGGAAGACGGTCGTGCCAGAATGCCATGTTCTCATCGTAGCTCGCATCGGTCCATCGGTGTTTTGTCTTCATCTCGAGGGTCCTTAACGTTACGTTCAGACGGGTATCCTCGCTCACGCATCCTTCATACAATGGAGTAACGGCGTCTATCTCCAGTTGCGACAGCTTCGATTTCTCTCTAGCAGCAGCTCGGGTGTTGCTAGTCTCCTTGAGAAGCAGAGCTTGGACATGAGGGTCCCGCACCCAGTCCGACGACGATGTCACGACATCTTCATCATGATGTCCTTCGTCTTGATTATGATCATGTCCGACATCTTCATCACGATGTCCTTCGTCTTGATTATGATCATGTCCTTCATCTTGATCATTATGTCCTTCATCATGTCCGGGCGACTCTTCATCTTCATCACTTGTCGGGTAAAGAGTGTAGCCATCCATAAAACCACGACGGATAAGGTGCGACTCCAAGTCACCAGAATCGTATCTGATCAAGTGTTTCAGTTTGCATCTTCGACAAGGACATCTTATCTCCGTCATGCTATTTCGAAACATTTCGTCCGTCGCATGTTTCATAAATCTAGCCACGGTGCCTGTGCTTATATGCATGGTTGCCTACATAGTAAAAAAAGATCAAATGAAAAATTAATTAGAATCAAATTACGTAATATATGGATATATGATGCATGCACATGGCCGTCGTCGACGGAAAAATTCGGCATGACCTATGCTAAAAATAGGACATTCTCGGAGTGCGTGGTCGCCGAAATGGAAATGAATCAACATTTTGGCAACACATGTCAACTCATTTTTAAGACATCCACAAATTTCATCAAAAATACGCAACACAATTGCGCATTTATGTATATATGCAACCATATATATGAATCTTTTGTCATCACGACGACGCACGCGGCGCCGGCACACGTACATACATACAACACATATACATATCGTCCCTCCAACAACTCACCAACTATAGATCTTGCCGACACGAGACCGAGAGAGAGTATGTTTGTATGTGGCTATAGAAAGTGAAAAGATGGAAGGGAAAGTGGTAATAAAGTGAGAGATGGGGGTGGAGACAAATGTTTACTAGATTCACCACACATATGTATCAAAAAAATTAGGTTAAATAAGTTTTAAATGGTGGGAAAATGGGGGAAATGAGGTGGTGAGGGGGTGGGGGGCGACCAGATCTAAAATGGGGTGGAGATATGGGTGGATGGGAGGTTGGGGGTGGTCCCAAACCACTTAAATTCGTTCCAGGTATACCCGTGACGCACATGATACTCGGCGCGTCACGGCTATGCTGGATAGCCGCGGCGCACGCAAGAGTGGTGCGTCACGGCAATAGATGCCATCGGTGGAAACGATACCCGTGACGCACGTCTGTCATGTGCGCCGCGGCTACGCAACATAGCCGTGACGCACCTTTCAGGTGGTGCGTCGCGGGTATGCCTCGGAGGCTCGCCACCCCGGCCCCACACATACGCGCGACGCAGCTTCCAATTGGTGCGCCGCGGCTATTGCTTTACGCGCGACGCGCAGAATAGTGGTGCGCCGCGGGTAATAGGCGTGACGCGCCAAACTGTATGTGCGTCACGGGTATCATCACTCCTATTGACGAAGATATGGATCCTGGACCCTGCGGGTAAGGACACCCCGTCTCAGGTCCAAGGTTAAGGCCCAAGAAGAGGAGCCCTTGGAGTATTCTAGAAGGCCCACGTGAAGCCCACCCGCAAGACTTGCGGGTCAAGACAAGAACTCCTATACGTAATCTACTAGGACTCATGTAACCCCCTCCTGGCTGCATATATAAAGCGAGGAGGGAGGAGAGAAAAAGGGGAGACGAATCTAGGGATTCAATCTAGAGAGAGGAAGATACAAGCCACAACTAGACTAGGCAATACACGGGATACCCCGTACGCCTCACCATGGCATCGCCATTGTAACATCTCGACTATCTCATCATAATACAGAACAGACAAGCAGGAGTAAGGGTTTTACCTCTACGAGGGCCCCGAACCTGGGTAAATCTTTCTCCTTGTTAGCCGTCGAGGTCACCAGCGCGTACATCGTTCCTTTACTCGAAACCCTACCGGTTCATCCGAGGGATTTGTCGACACGACTCTTCGACAATTGGCGCCGTCTGTGGGAACGACACGCGTTGGATCTACGGTCTCGCCGGCCTCATCTACGTCAAGCTTCGGGTCCTCGACCCCATGGATTCTATCTACTTTCGGCTCCTTCAACTTCATCGAGCACTCGCCGGCCTCGCGCACGGCTTTCATCATCTACAATCGAAAATCAACACCGTTCTTCACGCGCAGGCTGCAGGACAGCAGCAACGTGCATATTGCGGACGCCATCAACGGCGGCTCGAAACTCATCTGGAAAATTCCTTCGGTGGAAAGATGCGCAATCAAAATATCTACAGTCTCCAAAAAGAATCGGCGAATTCCGACGGTTAGATCTCCGTGGATGACCCGAACACCGAAGCACTGTCAGAATCTGACGGAACTCCGCGCGACTTCGGGAAAACAATTCTCACAGTCGACTCGGAAATCAATTCGACAATCAAACCGTTGAACAGCTGCGGAATAGAATCCCGCACCACTCCGTCTTTTTTGAGTCAATTCCAACGGTTAGATCTCCGTCAGCGGCTCGCGCACTGCGACACGTTTTGGATCTCTGCGAGTCCGCGAATTCAAGTCGCAGATCCGTTTTCGTCAATCTGCGAGTCGACACAAAGGTCAATCAACAAAACATGGCGACTCGCCATAATAGTGCCCGGGGGCTCGACATCAACATTGCCCTCCGTGTACACACAACAAACATCACGACTCCGCCGCGTCAACTCGGTCCGCCGCATCGAGTCCTTCGGGCAAACATGGGTCCGCCGTGTCGAGTCCTTCGGACAAACATCACGACTCCGCCGCGTCGACTCGGTCCGCCGCGTCGAGTCCTTCGAGCAAACATCGCGACTCCGCCGCGTCGACTCGGTCCGCCGCATCGAGTCCTTCGGACAAATATCGCGACTCCACCTCGTCGACTTTGTCCGCCTCGTCGGGTCCTTCCGAGAAACATCGCGACTCCGCCGCACAACTCCGCTACATCGAATTCTCTCGACTAAGCTTCTCGGGGCTGTCCTTCGCCGCAGCCACACTCGTTGCTCGGGGGCTACGCTGCAAAGTAGACGCACTCGAGAATTCGCCGCAGCCGCACTCGACACTCGGGGGCTGAGGCGCGAAACAGCCGCACTCGACACACGAGTTCGGTTCATCGATTCCGGCAATATCACTCAGCACCGCCTCGCCGACCACGACAGTGTCATACAAAGATAAGAACCACAACGTCGGCTGCAACTTCGACAGTCGACACATATCCTCCGCTCGGAGTCGACAATCGACACAATCCTCCGCTCGGAGTCGATAATCGACACAATCCTCCGCTCGGAGTCGACACATATCCTTCGCTCGGAGTCGACGCATATCCTACTCCGGGAGTCGACGCATGTCCTCCTCCGCGAGCCAACAGAAGACAAGCACACGGGGTTAGCTTCAGAACAACTTGAGCCTATGCCCGACTCTGCGAGTCGAACATAGCCTCGGGGGCTACTCCCATCGGGAGCACTGCCGTGCACCCGATAGATTGAAGAAGCGACGTTACAAGGTCTTTGAGTCTATGCCCGATTACAAATAATCGCACATAGACTCGGGGGCTACTCCCATCGGGAGCGCTGGCCGCGCAACCGACGAGCGCTACACGCGCACTCAACATACTACCACGTCGTAAGCATCTAACACGTTGGACGCGTATCTGAGGAGCTCTGTCAGATATCTTCGTCCAGGTCCTTATTGTGGTCGTACAAACCGCATATTAATTCGGATGAAGAAAAGCAAAACATCAAACTTGTCCGTCTCGACGAGACACATACGACAACGCGGGCCAATTCGCGAAATCAGAACATCTTGAAGACTTTTCGGCTCCATCTTCTTGTGTGGACTCGGTGGCTGAGCGTCCGCGTCAACTACACGACTTCCACGTCGTCGTGTGACTCCGCCACGTCCTCGTCGACTACACGACTTCCGCGTCGACTCCGTCCGCCGTGTCGAGTACTCCTCCACCGCGTCGACTCCGACATGTCTAGTCTCTGACACTTCTCGCCACGTCCCATCGGGAGGCAGAACAAGTGCTCAGTGCACCACGACATCACGCGACTGTCAGCCATCAGGCTTATGTCTCTTCGGAATCTTCAAACAAAAAGACACTCGCCACGCAGCGGGGAGAAGATTGTGAGTATGCGGCTCCCGCAAAAACCACGACTCCACACTACGATGTACAGACACATCACTCGAAACAAAAAGACATCACTTGTTACGCGTCCAAAAGAAAATCAAGACGCGAAATCTCTTTCGCATAAGCTCCCTAACACGAAATTTCTTTCGTATGGGCATATCAAGACGCGAAATCTCTTTCGCATAAGCTCCCTAACACGAAATTTCTTTCGTATGGGCACATCGAAGACGCGAAATCTCTTTCGCATAAGCTCCCTAACACGAAATTTCTTTCGTATGGGCATATCAAGACGCGAAATCTCTTTCGCATAAGCTCCCTAACACGAAATTTCTTTCGTATGGGCATATCAAGACGCGAAATATCTTTCGCATAAGGTCCCTAACACGAAATTTCTTTCGTATGGGCACATCGAAGACGCGAAATCTCTTTCGCATAAGCTCCCTAACACGAAATCTCTTTCGTATGGGCACGAAATTTCTTTCGCACAGTCACCCTGACACGAAATCTCTTTCGCATGGACACGAAATCTCTTTCGTATGGGAACATCATGACGTGAAATCTCTTTCACAGGAAAAAATACCCTACACACGAAAACTCTTTCGTATGGGCACAACATCCCAAACATGAAAACTCTTTCATATGGGTATAAAACTCCTAACACTAAAACTCTTTCGTATGGATAAAACTACTCGAGTAGGCAGAACCTGCTATTCATTCACATGATGTTTGCACATCATAAACCTGGATTGTTCAGCCGACTAGGCACATCCGGATGCCGTATTCTTTCGAGTACGAAGGTAAGACCCAAGGATCTCTCTTTTGGGCCTGGAATCGCACTCAAGCTGCGTCCTCCGGTAAACTTTCCGTGTCAACAACACGAAGAAAAATCCTAGCGGACGCGCCGGGTACCCCTTTAGGTTGAGTTCGACTCGGTAAGACCTCCACGGCCCAGTCGCAACGATCACCTCGCCGAATTCGAGTCGGAGGTCTCGAACTCGTGTAGGCCAGAACCGTGTTTGCCCTAGATGCAATTAATTGGCCCTGATCTTTCGGGAGAGCCAAGCGACTGAGCCACATCCTTCTACGAAAACAGCCAACACAAGGCACATTAAACACTCGATGCTCGAGTACAGAAGCGCTTCACGCACAGGGTATACACCCTCAAAAACAGGCGATTGAATGACCAATCGAAGAAATCAAGAACGGACTTTGAGTGCTTACCCGACTATTCTCAGTCGAATAAACACTCGGGGGCTACTGACGAAGATATGGATCCTGGACCCTGCGGGTAAGGACACCCCGTCTCAGGTCCAAGGTTAAGGCCCAAGAAGAGGAGCCCTTGGAGTATTCTAGAAGGCCCACGTGAAGCCCACCCGCAAGACTTGCGGGTCAAGACAAGAACTCCTATACGTAATCTACTAGGACTCATGTAACCCCCTCCTGGCTGCATATATAAAGCGAGGAGGGAGGAGAGAAAAAGGGGAGACGAATCTAGGGATTCAATCTAGAGAGAGGAAGATACAAGCCACAACTAGACTAGGCAATACACGGGATACCCCGTACGCCTCACCATGGCATCGCCATTGTAACATCTCGACTATCTCATCATAATACAGAACAGACAAGCAGGAGTAAGGGTTTTACCTCTACGAGGGCCCCGAACCTGGGTAAATCTTTCTCCTTGTTAGCCGTCGAGGTCACCAGCGCGTACATCGTTCCTTTACTCGAAACCCTACCGGTTCATCCGAGGGATTTGTCGACACGACTCTTCGACACCTATAGCCATTTTCCTAGTAGTGTGTCCTTCGACGACTGATGAGCGAAGTCGGATGAGTGTGATCCCGTATGCTTCGGCAACCGGATCCATCATCACTACAAGAAATATGTTGATACGTGACCCTCAATTTTTGTCACTAGAAGGTCACGTAGGTTGATTCATGACCCCCTTTTGACCAAAAATGGAAAGTCACATACCGAGCGTCTTATTTGATCGTCAATGACTAATTGAATGAAATTGTCATAGAATCTATGACCCAATCAGGGGAGTCATAACCCTATGACCGATTGATTTGGTCATGTGATACTCTGCAATAGCCACGTCAGATCCTACGTGGCAAAATTATGACCAACTGACAGGGTCATGGAAGAGATTCAGCCCAATCGACACAGCTCCTCTAAACGGGCCAAGCCCAATATTTTAGCCCATTTCATGTTTCTTCTCTTTGCAATTTTTTTCAGCTTAACAGGCCAGCTAATATTATTTCAGGCCCTTGCGTTTTTAAGGTAGGCTTATTTCCTGGGCCTTGGCCTTTCTACAGTACAATTAATTTTCCAGTTCTGGCCTTTTCTAGGTACATTTTTTCGAAATACTATTTACGTTACTGCCAAATAGAGTCCACTGTTAGTTGGGCTGAGGCCTTTTATCACAGCCCAATAATTTCATGAAAATGCTCGCATCAAGGGCTTTATACTCTTACGACTTGCATCAAGCTAGATCAAATTCAAATTTCTATAAAAAACTGAATTCAAACTTCACTTGAATTACAATAAATTTGAATTACATCACATATTTCAGGAATACAGATCGTTCACGCCATATTACAGGTTCAAAGAACAGACCAAGTCACAATCAGCGGTTGTCAAGTCCCAGAAATCTCAACACATCACCATCAAGGTTCGGAAATCTCAACACGTATGGCTCGTCATAAGGAAATAGAGTCTTACGGGCGCAATATGGAACATCTGCTAGACCTCCCAGCCCATATCTGTTCGAGAAGATGAAGAGTAGACATCTCACTTTGTGTCCATGTCGTGATAGGAGTTTTAGTTGAAGAAGATCAAGTCCATGTCATCGTTGACACTGGTTGTTGAAGAATGCGCTCGCGCCGCCGCATCCATCATTGCTTCAGCGGACATCACAAATGTATCATGCAACCAAAATGGATACTGTGAGATAAAAGTTGAATGAACCAAGAACTTTAGAACATACACAATCGAGTGAAAGATAATACATCAAATATATCTTATTAATAAGATTACTACTGTGTTTCCGCACTACCAAAATTCAAGATAAAACATGTGTAGAGATCCAACACCACAAACTGGTCCCTAAAATTATTAATCTATTGTTAGGCAAACTAAGTTATGCCTTTACTTTATAGAATAGAATTTAGACAGAGAACTAAGCAGATATATGTTCAGTGAAAGAAATCACAAGGTTTGGAATATGTATGACGACAAGCAAAAACTCTATCCCAGGTTTGGAAAAAAATTGTGTTCGGAAAAATAGGATTTGGAACACTAAGGATATTGCATCCAAATCACAATCAACACCATCGGTAGTATAGTAGCAGGACATCAATGGGGCACAAGTTATTCAACTATTAAGGTTTAGCAATCAAAGATTTTGTCTGTCTTATGAGCTAGCAGTAATCAAAGATAATAACATGACGAAGACATATCTAATCTACAGCAAGTAGCATCATTGTTGTTGCAGCACGGTATACCCAATGCTCGAAATGCTGCAAAATGGGCAGGGCCGATGATGACCAGGAGACAAGTTACCACACTAGTTCCTTGAGGTCTGCATGAGCAAGAGCAAGGTGGGGGTTAGTATGCATCAACGTGGGGGTTAGTAGGCCATGGGCTGCGGCGACGGGAACACCCAGGCGGTGGTCTAGGTGGTGTTGGTGTTGTTGGCTTGGTGGTGGTGGTGGCCCCTGGTAGTGGCGGACTTGTTCTCGTAGACGCGGATGGGGGTGTCGTCAACGAGGAAGACGACCTGGCTGGGGTTCCAGAGCACGGCGTAGGTGTGGACGTCGGCGGTGGGGTCGAACCAGAGGTCGATGCGCCGCTCCCGGTTGCCCACGCCGTCGATGTACAGGTTGGTCTGCACCAGGTACGGCTCGCCGGTGACCTTGCCCAGGAACTCGAAGTCGAACTCGTTGTGCCTGTCCCCGGCCGACGACAACTGCAGGCAGCAGATACGTTAAATGAGGAAGCCAAGGTTGAACGAAGATGCAAATACTGTAGTAAAGTAGTTGGTAAATCAGTTGGGGTAACTCTTTCGTTCAGGGTTATTTCGTTCTAAAAAGCGGCAGCTTTAATAAAGTTTGTATTGTTGCTGAATTTGTTCACGTGCTGCGTTCTTTGTAAAATGGGTCCTTGGCAGGTTCCCTGGACCTGACAATGAACCATGCCCTCATCGTAATCCTAGATGGTAATCAACAATTCAACATTGCAAGATGCATGTGGAGAAGATATGGTTTCCTGACGCAGAACGAATGAATTCACCGGAGCCCATCGAACGAGAAACTTAAAATGGCAATGTGTAGTTCAGCGCGGGGGGGGGGGAGCAAAGCAGAGCCTGCACTCACGCACATAGAAAGCGGTGACGACTCCGGCAGAGTCCCCAGGCACGAGCTTCAGATCAGCGGTGGCCTTGCCATAGAGAAACTTGTTCTTCGACGCGAATCCGCCACCTGCGGAAGCCAAATGCAGAAACGAAGTTAAAATACTGAATGAGTGCAAGAACTCAGCATTTCCTGAACAAATGCAGTTGCTCTGTTGACTGAAACAAGGAGCAACGGGTCTGTGAAGGCTTCTTACCCGAGGATCTGTCGAGGCGGAGCTTGAGGAGACAAAGGGAAAGGAGCAGTTACCGGATCCGAAGTTCCTTGTGGTCTCCGAGGAAGGCGATGGCGACGAGGAGCCCCGTGAGGCCGGAGCCGTTGTCGGTAACGACGAGGAAGCCGATGAATACTGTGATGAACATGACGTGGTAGGCGAAGAGGAGGCTGAAGGCGGCGACGAAGGTGGCCGCGAGGCGCCTCCAGACGCGCGGCACGACGGAGAGCACCAAGCGGAGAAAGGGGCTGCGAGATCTCACTCACAATTGGGCCTCCTGGTGTTCCTCGTGGCCGCGTCCCCATCCGCCCCAGGCCCTGCGTTGCTGGCCAGGCGGCTTCTGCTAGGAGGCAGCGGGGGTGAGCTTGCGCGCGATCTCGGGGTTCCCGGCTCTCCCTCGCTTTGCTTGCTTGGGTTTGAAGGAAGAAAATGGGTGAATTGATTTCGACCCCTGGCTGGCTGGCTGGGGAAAGGAGAAGCCCCGTTACCCGAGGCGCTGAAGAAGCACCAAACAAGAATTGGCGCACCGGCCATCGTTGCGGAGCAGGAACGTGCCACGGATCTGGCGCACCGGCCGCGGATCGATGGGATGCTAGGCGGCGGCGCCTCTCTCACCGGTGAGGCTTAGGCTAGCGGAGAAGGAGAGAGAGGGATGCGCTAGAAGACGGCGGATCTGGTGCACCGGCCGCGGATCGATGGGATGCTAGGAGGCTCGGCGAGATTCGATCGAGGGAGGAGGGGCGCAGGAGGCTCGACAAGATGGGATCGAGATGTGGATCGGGACTGGGGGAGAGGGGATCTGGGGATCGGGGCTGGGGGGAGAGGGGATCTGGGGCGCGCCTGCGAGAGCGGGGATCTGGGAGATTTCATCAAGATTTGATCGGCGGGCTGTGGTCGATGGGCGGAGAGAGCAGAGCGGAGCGATGGGGTTTGGTGGGCGGCGGGCTGTGGTAGCGGCGGGGAAGGGTAGGAAGAGAGGGGAAAGTTAGGGTTGCCCGCTTCGTTTTCGTCTCCGCGCGCGTTTCCAGTTTTTCCCTCCATGAATCCACGAAAAAATTCCACCGCGCGCACTTCAGGCAGCAGCCGTTGCAGCTGGACCTGTGTGTTCTGAACCCCACCAAACAGTCCCAATTAATGTCAACTAGAAAATAAGAGAAGTTCCAATATGTGAAAAATAACTCATTTTCTCTATATTATCTAACAACATCAGTACCTACAATTAATAATTGACAGTTCTATTTTTGGTGGGAAATTAATAGTGCCACAAAATATGACACAAAATTGTACAAAGTAAAATTAGCTATCTCGTATGAAGATTCATGGCTTTCGGGTGAAATGACGGATGTTTTGGCCACATCCATGGCATAGTTTGTTTAAATGTGACCATATTCCACACAAAGATGCATATTGGTACAACTAACAATGTTCACGAAGAAAATTTTATTTTTCGTTGAATACAAATACCATTTTCCCTTTCCGGAGTGTCAAAACTGGCCTTTTTTGTGAAGCACATACACAAAATATGTTGCAAAAATATACAAATTAAAATTCTAAATATATTATGTCATATTTGATCTACAAATAAAAAATTTACTACCTCTAAATAGCTAAAAATACACCTCTTTTGAAAAAGACAAATTTCTGCCAATTCCGCTGAAACCGAGCCAAATTTGAACTACAGGTGCCTCATAGTTTGCTCATGATTTTTTGTAAAAATCATTTTTAGGTATCCAAGTACCTATTTCAGCATAGATACACCAAGAGTTCATCAAGATTCAACACCTAGGTACTAACGGTCATGTCCCCCGTTTTGACCGTTTTCCGAAACCGGCTTTGAAAATTACAGAAAATTCAAAAAAACTCGAAACGATGCAAGACCTTCGCGTGGTGTTGTTATATATGTCCTAGTATCCACCAAAAATAATAAACTTGGAATACGACAATTTGGTGGAACATGTGTTCACATAAATGAGCTATCTCGTACGAAGATTCTTGGCTTTCGGATGAAATGACGGATGTTTTGGCCACATCCATGGAATAGTTTGTTTAAATGTGACCATATTTCACACAAAGATGCATATTGGTACAACTAACAATGTTCACGAAGAAAATTTTATTTTTCGTTGAATACAAATACCATTTTCCCTTTCCGGAGTGTCAAAACTGGTCTTTTTTGTGAAGCACATACACAAAATATGTTGCAAAAATATACAAATTAAAAATCTAAATATATTATGTCATATTTGATCTACGAATAAAAAATTTACTACCTCTAAATAGCTAAAAATACACCTCTTTTGAAAAAGACAAATTTCTGCCGATTCCGCTGAAACCGAGCCAAATTTGAACTACAGGTGCCTCATAGTTTGCTCATGATTTTTTGTAAAAATCATTTTTAGGTAGCCAAGTACCTATTTCAACATAGATACACCAAGAGTTCATCAAGATTCAACACCTAGGTACTAACGGTCATGTCCCCCGTTTTGACCGTTTTCCGAAACCGGCTTTGAAAATTACAGAAAATTCAAAAAAACTCGAAACGATGCAAGACCTTCGCGTTGGGTTGTTATATATGTCCTAGTATCCACCAAAAATAATAAACTTGGAATACGACAATTTGGTGGAAATTGTGTTCACAGAAATGAGTTATCTCGTACGAAGATTCATGGCTTTCGGATGAAATGACGGATGTTTTCGCCACATCGATGGCATAGTTTGTTTAAATGTGACCATATTCCACAAAAAGATGCATATTGGTACAAATAACAATGTTCACGAAGAAAATTTTATTTTTCGTTGAATACAAATACCATTTTCCCTTTCCGGAGTGTCAAAACTGGCCTTTTTTGTGAAGCACATACACAAAATATGTTGCAAAAATGTACAAATTAAAATTCTAAATATATTATGTCATATTTGATCTACAAATAAAAAAGTTACTACCTCTAAATAGCTAAAAATACACCTCTTTTGAAAAAGATAAATTTCTGCCGATTCCGCTGAAACCGGGCCAAATTTGAACTACAGGTACCTCGTAGATTTATCTTTATTTTTTGAAAAAATCATTTTTACGTACCCAAGTACCTATTTCAACATAGATATACAAATAGTTCATCAAGATTCAACCCCTAGGTACTAACGGTCATGTCCCCCGTTTTGACCGTATTTTGAAACCGACTTAGAAAATTCCAGAAAATTCAAAAAAACTCGAAACGATGCAAGACCTTCGCGTGGTGTTGTTATATATGTCCTAGTATCCACCAAAAATAATAAACTTGGAATACGACAATTTGGTTGAAAATGTGTTCACATAAATAAGCTATCTCGTACGAAGATTCATGGCTTTCGGGCGAAAGGACGGATGTTTTGGCCACATCCATGGCATAGTTTGTTTAAATGTGACCATATTCCACACAAAGGTGCATATTGGAACAACGAACAATGTTGACGAAGAAAGTTTTATTTTTCGTTGAATAAAAACACCATTTTCCATTCCCGGAGTGTCAAAACTGGGTTTTTTTGTGAAGCACATACACAAATTATGTTGTAAAAATGTACAAAGTAAAATTCTAAATATATTATGTCATATTATATCTACAAATAACAAATTTAATATCTCTCAATAGCTCAAAATACACCTCTTTCGAAAAAGACAAATTTCAGCCGATTCCGCTGAAACCGGGCCAAATTTGAACTACAGGTGCCTCGTAGTTTTCTCTTTATTTTTTTTAAAAATCATTTTTACGTACCCAAGTACCTATTTCAACATAGATACACCAAGAGTTCATCAAGATTCAACCCCTAGGTACTAACGGTCATGTCCCCCATTTTGACCGTATTTTGAAATCGACACACGAAATTGAAAACTTTTGTATGCACCGATGCAGTGCAAACCATGTATGTACTTTTATCGTGTTCATAGAAGTAGAGCCCTCAAATATGGTTAATTTTTTTTAAGAGGAGAAGTTGCAATTCTGAGTATATTTGGAAAATAAATCAAATTTTTATAATGGCTTAGTTCATTCGTCTAAACATTCCGAATTTAAATTATTCAAATATATATTAGTTTAATGAAAATTAGTAGATTACATTTTGATGAACATTTTGACATATTATTTATAATTTTTCGAGTTGCAAGGAATATTGTATGAATTTCCAAATTTTTATTCAATTTCTGCCATTTTCTGTAATTTCTGCCATATTATTTAAACCGTTTTTCATATGGGCCAACCTTAGCCATACCCAATGACCGGGTGGGCCAGCAGGCACACATGACATCTATACAGCTATATGGGCCGTTGGCCCATTCGGCGTAACAAAACGAGACCGAGGCCTCACACATTCGTGGCCCAAGCCAATCGATGGAAAGTGTGCTTATAAACCCAAAGCGCGGTTCCATACCAGCAAGCGTGAGATGGCCCGGTGGTAATGCCATCGCTTGGGGCGGGCGAGGTCGTGGGTTCAAGCCCCCACCGCCTCCTTATTATGCAGTTTTCTGCTTATATTTCTCATAGGCATAGGGGAACATGTGTATAAATTGCATTGCGCTCAATATGTATCACGAATGGATCTTGGCCTTGGTGGTTACGGAGTGCGCTGCTCTTGTGGGAGAGCAGGGTTCGATCCCTGGGTGTCCCCCCTATTTTTTTTTCCACATTATTTCATCCGGATGGACAGTGCCTCCGTGACACGTGTGGAGCCTACCTGGTCACTTGTGGGTCCCGCACGAGGTTGAAATTAACAAATGTGCATGACACATAGTCAAAATTGACACGTGAACATGACACGTAGGCAAAAATTGACACGTGAACATGACACGTAGGCAAAAATTGACACGTGGATATGACATGTTGGCGAAAATCACAATCAACAAACGCATGACCAATTAATTTGGTCTTAGTTAAGCAAAAAAAAAGGGTCATACACCAGGTATCATGTGCTATGACCATCTTGTTAAAGAAAATCATGACTTTTTTGGCAAAAAAGTCATGTGTTTAGTCCCTCCCAAACATGTCATGACCAACAGATTAAAAATGGTCATGGATCTATGACTAATTCATCCACGGTCATTAAAAAAGGGTCATGTATCAACATATTTCTTGTAGTGCATGTATGCCATGATTTGTACTAGGCCAGATGTTTCCTATGCTCTAAGTGTCACGAGCAGATACCAGGCTGACCCTGGCGAAGCCCACTGGGCAGCGGTTAAAAATATCCTTAAGTACTTGAGAAATACTAAGGAAATGTTCCTAGTTTATGGAGGTGATGAGGAATTCAGTGTAAAGGGTTACACAGATGCGAGTTATCTCACCGACTCAGATGATTCTCGTTCGCAATCTGGATACGTGTTCGTGATGAACGGAGGGGCTGTGAGCTGGAAGAGTTCCAAGCAAGATACGGTGTCTGCATCTACAACAGAGGCTGAGTATATTGCTGCCTCAGAGGCGGCAAAGGAAGTTGTTTGGATCAGGAACCTCCTGATAGATCTTGGTGTGGTTCAGGGCGCGTCCAATCCTTTGGACGTATATTGTGACAACAATGGTGCTATCGCACAAGCCAAGGAACCTAGACAACACCAGAAGAACAAACATATACTCATGCGGTACCACCTCATTCGCCAGTTTGTCGAACAAGGTGATATCAAGTTATGCAAAGTACACACGGATGCAAACATTGCAGATCCGTTGACAAAGGCGCTACCACAACCTATGCATGAGGCGCACACGAGAGGTATGGGCATTAGATGCCTAGGCATATGATGCCAAGATGATTGACTCTAGTGCAAGTGGGAGACTGTTGGGAATATGCCCTAGAGGCAATCATAGATGATGTAATTCCCAATGTATTCATAAAGTTATTAAGTTGTCCTTGTTTTGAACATCTGATATATGTCATTGAATATGTGATTCGATTGTGGAACTATATATTCATGTTGTTCATACTATATTGTCCTTGGTCATTTAGTTTGTGCTGGACACACACCCTAGACTAATGTGAGTGTTGGCTGATGACACGGTTCCACTTGTCATGGGCATGGTGATGTCATTCCAACGTTCACGGACTTGGCTAAAGAGTTTAGCAAGTCGGACTGACCCACATTGAGATGCAACGATCAAGTCGTCATTTGCATGTCTCAATCAATGTAATCCTTAGACCTGAGGTTGTTGCACAATCCGAGTTGTGGATCACCGACTTAGGTTCTGTCAAACGTTGTTCTGTGACAAGGCAACTATAAAGGCAGAGTACGGGTCGAATGAGAAGCAAGCTGCGTGATGTGGATAATCAAGATGGGATTTTGCCCCTCCGAATGGAGAGATATTCTCTGGGCCCTCTCGAGTGATATGATTCAGGAAGCATGGCCATGCGCGACTCAGTTAAGTGTTAACTGTGTCGGTTGACTAAGAGTTAGTCAGATAAATCACATATCACGGATCGAGAAGAGAGTTGAGCTATTTAAGGGATGACGATAAATCGCCTATAGCTCGACAAGGTATATCGTGAGGCAAAAAGGACTAAGATGAATATCACATTAAAAGGTATGTCGTCATGACTCAATGGTGCTTGGGAGTCGGCACGTTCTGCTAGGAGCCGCTACCGATTGATCGATTGGGAGTTGGACTCCAATCGTGTCCAAGTCGCCATGAGCCTGCAGGGTCGCACACTTAAGAGCTGGAGCAAGTATTGGTTGGGTTGGACCCGAACCGGAAATGGACTGAGTTAGTGAGTCGGACTCATAGAGGGAATGGGCCACAAGTGTTGTGCAGCCCATTACCATACGCTATATAAAGAGGGGCGCAGGTTGCCCAGCGGGCACGTTAGTCCACTCTCCCATGCGTTGGGAACCCTAGCCCCACTCAGTCCAGCCGTCGCACCGGACCTAGCAGTCCGCCGTCGGAGCTCCTCCTCGTACGTTGGATACCGGCAGAGGTGTTGTACGTTCAGCACTTCGACGTTCGAGGGATTGGATCGGCCGGACCGGATCGTGGGACTGCACTACCCCGACGCGCTTCATCGATAATCCGCAACCGCGCGTCTAGTGGTAATCATCGTGGCCTTCTACCTCGGCTAGATCTTGGAAGCATCGCGAAGGAAAAGTTTTTGTTTATCTCTACGCGTTCCAACAGTTTTAACGCCTAGTAGAATGCCACCCGATCTACCGCGTGGAGGAATAGAGTACCAAGTGAAGTCTAAACCCCCTGAGAGGCGGTTCAGAACACTCGCCTGAAAATCTCTCCTCCCGGATTCGGAGATCGCCACAAACTCCAAATTGTGATCCTTGCGTATTGTGCAATATTCAAATGTTTAGCCAAGTCACCAAGACCTCTTCTATTACTGAATAAGCCATTCATCGCGAAACAATTGGTTTTTAGGCGGTCTCACGGAATATCGCGGTGAGTGTTTCCGCTTTTGTTTGGCGGTTTTGGATTTCCGGTCGGAAGCATAGAGATCAAATAAAGATCCTAGCCCGTCCTCATCATCCATCCCTACCTCAGTCACTTCCCCCACAAGATGTGATAAAAGTTGTCCATCCGAAGAGGCATACGCTGAATCATTATCCATATGGGGTATATCCATCCTAGCGTTAAAGCTGGGTTTGACCGTTAAACGGTCAAATTCCATGTGCTTCAACGCATTAGTGGATATCGTGACTTCCGAATCATTCTTCCCTAATGAAACACCGACATCACCTAAACTAGATGATATCTTGGTATTGGAAAAAGAAAGAAATGATTTCTGAGCAGAAGACGTACCCAAAGTCGAAGACGAAAGCAATGTCGCTTTCCGCCGCATGGCCTTGGACATAGCATCCTCATCAGTCGATGTAGCCCCGTCCGCTGCGACGAAATGTCGAGCACTATCTCGGCCCCTTCTTTGTCTGCCCATGATCCGCAGAGGGAGGCGCCACGGCGGAGGGGGGCATTGGCGAAGAAGATACCCCCCCCGACCACCATGTTCTTAGCCACCTTGCCGCAGTCTTCGCGTGTTGACGTCATCACCGGCGCCCTCACGATCCCCTGCGCGGCGTCGAGCTGCGAGTCGCACCGCGCAGGCGACACCTGCCCCGCGTCGACAGCGACCACTGTCCCTGGCGATGAAGACCGCAGCCTGGAAGCAGCTGGCACTCCGCCGCTGCTAGACGACGCCTGGGCGACGGGTGGCGACGCCCCGCCCACCCCAGCGGTGGCCTGCCCAGCCGGCGGGCTGGCTTCCTCCGGCGGCCCAGCAGTAGCAGGCGCACGCCCGCCGCTCGCCGTCGCTTGGGCGGCTGGTAGCTGGGCACCGCCAAGCCCAGCCGCAGCAGCACTGGAAGGCGAGAGAGGCTCGTCCAACCGCGCGTCGAAGTCGCAGGGAACCGCCGCCCGGTCGACAGCTAGTCGCTGCCCGCCCACAGACGGTAGCAGACCGTCGCCAGCGCCGGGTGTCGCGCCTCCGGTCCTAGTCGCCTGGTACAGCGGATAGCGGGGTGCCACCTGCACCCTGCAATCCACCAGAAGATGTCGCGGTCCTCCCTGCAATCCCGGCAATAAAGCCACCAGAAGAATGCATCATCCGCACAATCTCCTTGCCCCTAGTAGTAGTAGGAGACAAGTTAACCGGCGCTAATGCATAATTCTGCAGTAGCTCCATCGCCTGTGAACGAACATGATCACCGCCATCCGTAGTGGGCGTATCGATAGCCATACTCGCCGCCCCACCCGCATCTCCGTCGGGGACAGTAGCAGAGCCAAGCAGATCAGTATCCCGCACACCTCGAGAAGAGGACTCCGACGGCACTCTCAAGTCCCACACATACGGCACAAAATCAGGCCATGGCACATAATCCTCAGGCTCTGGGCGGAAGGTGAAACCATAGCCTTTCAGACGTAGCACTCCATCTCTGTATGTGTACGGACCTATCTCATCCACCTTATTGAACACCTCATCATCAGACAACGCCATCCTCAGACGAACGATACCTCTACGACGTAGAGCCAACAGGTCCACATCCAAAGTAATGCCGATGAGAGATCCCACCGCCCACAGGCCTAGGAAGTGCCGCAAAGGATTTGGGCCCCCCTCCACATGAACCCACGACTGCTCGAACTCAAGTTTTGGCTCAACGTCTTCCGACTCCCATTTGCTGAACAGAAGCCTAGTAGACTGTGATGGAACCTCAAAATCCATCCCATCGAATCTCTCCAACTCAGTCAGCGTCGGGAACACCACCTTGTACCGGTTCTCACCAGCAGGCAGCGCCTCCCACTTCCATCTCGGAGTAGAGCACATACGAGCCACCGTCACCTCAACCTGCTTTGCCGTAGCGGCTGCGCCCACCACCGTAACCAGCGCGACAGGTCCACTGGATGCATCCGTCTCCTGGAAGAGATCATCAGGGAAATGAGAGAACATAGTGTGCTTGCTACCCACTCCTCCAATAAACACAGCCGGCTTCGGGAGTCTGAGAGTGGGACACTTCTTCATGGGATGCTTCTTGGAATCACATATGTAACAATAGTGGTCCACTGGACAGTCTCTTGTTGCATGTGTATCCACTTCGCATTTCCAGCATCGTGTCTTCCTAACCGGAGCCGCGGCAACGTCAACCCCCCCGGGTCCAGCGGCGACTAGCGCCTACTGTTCAACCGTAGGAGTTGGTAATGCTACAGCCGTCTCCTGCGCAGACCCCATAGCCGCTGCGGCTGGAGTCACCTTCTTCTTCTTGTTGTTGTTCTTACGCTTTCCCGCACCACCTGCCGCCACCGTGCCAACCGCGAAGCCCTGACCTGCAGGCACCGCCACCGTCGCCGGCACGACCATAGCCACAGCAGCAGTAGTTGCGCCCGCCACCACCGCGGGCTGTCCCGCGGCCACCGGCGCAACGCCCTGCGCCGCATTGACCCCCGCCGGCTGAACTGTCCCCGGCAGCGGGAACATATGCCGCGGGGGGCCACCGCCAGGCTGCACGGGCGCGAAGAACGGAGGCCCCGCCATGGGTCTGCCCACTCCCGCTGCGGTGCTCCCTGCCCGGGGGACGAGGCGCCACTTGTCCTCCCTGCCGCTGCGGTGCTACTTACATGAATTAATTAGAAGTTTTCTTATCCTGATTTATACTATGAGTCTCATATGCTTCAATCTTTGTTATAGGGAAAGAACTTGCTACAAATTCCCGTCGCAACGCGCGGAGAATCATCTAGTAGGAGTATATTGCAAAAAAGGTCCCAAACTAATATGAATATCACATCCAGAATGCAATAGGCGGATTGGCAGCATAACTCGGCACTCGGTAGGAGCGGCTAGGTTGGCATGGCACGACTAGGAGATCGCCGTTCTTACCATGCTTAGCACAGAACATGGTGACATGGAGCAGGTGCTCAATGCCCTTGTACCACCAGGTGCGGTCACTAGTATCCTTGGCTTCCCCCAGGAGCGGCACCGGTGTCGTCTCGATAAGGCAAAACCTGCCTCGCCCAGTATGGACCAGCGCACGGCCTGAGGCATCCTTCACGAATGTGAGTTCCTCCTTGCACATGTTCCAGTTGGGCGCTGACAGTGGTTCGTGTGTGTTTTGCCCATCGCCATCGGCGAGGAGCTCCGGGACGTCGCACGAGCAGAGGTCGGAGTTGCCCGGTTCCATACTTTGGCGCCGAGGACCTCACGGATCCCTACCCATGCGTCGAGGTGGCCATCATAGTACGCCCGGCCATCGAACGGGAGGCTCCAGTTCCAGGGAGAAGGTCAAGGAGTGCTCGTCAATATGTGGTGCCGTGAATTGGAGCGGAGCATGTGGTGTATCAAGGGAGAAAACCAAGGAGTTGGTGGTGCTGGGGAATGAGCAGGAGACGTAGATGTTGCGGCCGGCAGGATGCACCGCGTATGACTTGAATCCGTAGGTAGCAGGGAGCGGCGAGGCCCACCTGGTGATCTGCCCTCTCATCGTGAACACGGACGGTCTGTTCTCCCCACGGTTGGAATGATCATGCTCGCCCAACACCCGTTGCTCGGACAGGTAGTGCGGCCGGTCGCCGTCGGTGCTGAACGCGTACAGCCTGTTGCCAACGGGAATGGAGTGGTAGGAGCCCCAGCACGTCAAATCTTTGGGCGGACGCTGCTCAACGTCTAGCCTCGCCGTCTTGGTGTCGTAGACGAAGGTGAGTTGGTCATGATCACGGGTGTGCCCCGTGATGATGATCTTGCTGCCGAGGGCTTCAAAGTGTGGCAACGTTCCAGCGGACGAGTAGCCCAAGCGAAGGACCGGATCCGGTAGGTGAACCGGCGGGGACATTGCGAGGCGCTGCGCCGTCACGGGATCCGTGCCGGTCACGGCCTCCTCGTCGCCGCCGTCGAGGTCGTCCACATCTAGCTTGTAGATACTGTGCCCCGTGTTCACCTCGTCCAGCACCACGTACAGATGACGCCGGGGACTGGTCCGTGGTTTTGCGCCGTCCACCTCAGCCGTATCCGAGGAATATGCTCGCCGATTTGCGCTCATCAGAACGGCCGCGACGACGGTGTGTCCGCTGGCTCGGCATCCAGCAGGGCGCTGTTGTTGCGCTCACGTGCTCTCTCTGGTGGTTGTCTGACGAACCTGACGAAACAAGCACACGGGCAAGGTTTTGGTGCAGCGTACTACCTCACTGCTTTTCGATTATCTCTTAAGTACCTATTACAAGCAATTGATCACGGGGCATCTCCACTACCTGAACGTGCCATCCCACGTCCGGAGATTACTCGCGTTGATCCTACAACTAAGGAGCTGATCGCACAGACCGCGTCAGCTCTAACTGCTTAACTGAAAAACGCTAGGAAAACGAACGACTAAGTCCTAACTGAAACTCCACCCGTACCGTGTGTTGCAACGGCCAGAACAGGCGCGAGTTCACTCTTATTCCTTGAAGGACAGAAGGTTTGAACAACACTTCTCCCCCTCAAACCTGCTGCTCGATCTTCTGTATCCCAATCTTCTCCCGAAACTCAACAAATTTGTTGCGTCCGAGAGCTTTTGTGAGTATGTCTGCAAGCTGTTCTTCAGTACTCACGTGTTCGACCTCCAATGTTCCCTCCTCTATCCGCTCTCGAGTGTAATGGAACTTGGTATCGATGTGTTTGCTGCGGTTGTGATGCACTGGATTCCTGCATAGGGCAATCGCAGACTGATTGTCAATATGGAGTCTGAATTTTGGTTGCTCCTCCCCGCTGAGTTCACTGATGAGCCTGTTCAGCCAAACTCCCTGACACGCCGCTGCAGCTGCTGCAACATATTCCGCTTCACAGGAGGATGTTGCCACTCCTCCTTGCTTCTGAGAACACCATGAGATCATGTTGCCGTTGAGGAAGAACACATACCCTGAAGTGCTTCTGCGATCGTTTATGTCTCCAGCATGATCACTATCACTGAAACCGACAAGGCCTGCTGTTCCTCCACTCGTGTAGCAACACCCGTAATCCATGGTTCCACGAACATAGCGCAGTATCTGTTTGATTGCTGCCCATTGTTCCTGACCTGGGGCCTCCATGTGCCTACTCACGAAGCCCACAGCATGAGCAATATCAGGTCGAGTATTGACCAGATACCTCAAGCTCCCAATTATGCTCCTGTACTCTGTCGTGTCCACTACGGAGCCATCCACTACCTTTCTCAGCTGGAGTCGATGTTCCATCGGAGTGCTGCAAGGATTGCACGCGCTAAGACCGGCGCGCTCCAGAATCTTCCTTGCATATGCAGACTGTGTCAGCGTTATCTCCCCCGGTCGCTGCTGCACCTCGATGCCAAGGTAATAGCTGAGTAGACCGAGATCACTCATCTCAAACGACTGCATCATCTGTGTCTTGAATTCGGCGATCTCAACAGTGCTGACACCTGTTATCACAAGATCGTCGACATAAACGCCAACAAGCAGATAGGAGCCTGGCTTACCGCGGCGGTAGACACCGTGTTCGAGGGAGCAGCGCGTGAACCCGAGTGACACAAGCGTTGCGTCAAGCTTCTCATTCCACGCGCGCGGGGCTTGACGAAGGCCATACAGTGCCTTGTTCAGTCTGAGCACCTTGGAGACGTCCTTGTCGATGGAGAAGCCAGGTGGCTGTTGCACGTACACCTCCTCAGCCAATACGCCGTTCAGAAACGCCGATTTGACGTCCATATGGTGCACTTGCCACTGTCCGTGCGCGGCGAGCGCGAGCAGCAGCCGCACCGTCTCCAGACGTGCTACGGGCGCAAAGACCTCATCGAAATCCACTCCATGCCGCTGTGAGTATCCTTTGGCTACGAGTCTTGCTTTATGCTTCACGACTGTGCCGCTCGGGTCCCTCTTAACCTTGAAGACCCACTTCATGCCGATGGCCCGGTGTCCCTTTGGCAGTGACGATGGTGACCAGGTGGCATTATCCTCTATGGATTTCAGCTCGGCCTCCATTGCTCCACGCCACGCTGGGTCTGCAAGTGCGGCGTCGAGACTCGGTGGCTCATCTGCTGTAATGAGCCCAAGCGTTTCCTCCTCCTCAACCGGCGCCGTGGTGTCAAACAAGTTCGTCAGGCGCCTGTACCGATGAGGACCTCCTGAGTCCGTGTCCAGGTTGTCGTCGCGTGTGAGTGGAGTAGCGAACTCCACTTGAGCTGGGCATGGCGTTTGTGGCTCAGGTGACGACGCGGGAGCAGTTGGCGGTGGTGAGACCGCGGCATTGTCCTTCTCCTCCGTCTGCCGTTCTGACAGAGAGAGCGGGGTGTTGCTTGCTGCCGCGGCAGAGATTGATGCTGAATTGGCTGCCACGGCAGCGTTTTCTGCATGTTTCCCTGCCGAGCCCCTTGCGTCTTCTTCATTTGAGTAAGTCACTGTGAAGATGCTCGCGGTGCGTGTACTGCCAACATCTCCAGGCTCCTCCCACTTCCACGCGCGATGTTCCTCGAAGGCCACGTCCCGTGTGATCAGGACACGGTTTCTCACAGGATCAAACACTCGATATGCCTTCGATCCTTCCTCATACCCCACGAATATGCCTTGAACGGATCGATCTGCGAGCTTGTTCAGTCCTGGTCCCAGCTTCTTGACGTGCGCCACGCACCCAAACATCCGCAGATGATGAACACTCGGTTTCCTGCCATGCCAAAGCTCATACGGGGTTGTGTTGTTGAGGCTTCTTGATGGTGCTCGATTCAGCAGGTAGACTGCGGTCCTTACGGCCTCCCCCCAAAACGGACCAGGTACCTCCATGGATTTCAGAAGACATCGTGCCATCTCGACCACCGTCTGATTGCGGCGTTCGACGACTCCATTCTGCTGTGGAGTGTACGGAGCGGTGGTGTAGTGCCTGATTCCTTGCTCTTCGCAAAATTCAGTGAAT
Organism: Alopecurus myosuroides; assembly: GCA_028641055.1. Lineage (NCBI taxonomy): Eukaryota > Viridiplantae > Streptophyta > Magnoliopsida > Poales > Poaceae > Alopecurus > Alopecurus myosuroides. The sequence goes on from CM054057.1 coordinate 9,423,191, forward strand.
TGGGTGGAGTTGAATTCACCGCCCCGATCCGATCTGAACGCCAGCAGCTTGCACTCACGCTCGTTCTCTGCGAGCGCCTTGATCTTCTTGAAGAACCTCAGGGCCTCGTCCTTCGTCTTGATTAGCTCGATCCACATGTACCTCGAGTAATCGTCCACCACCAGCAAGAAGTACTTTCTTCCTCCGGCGGTTTCCGGCGTGATCGGGCCGCACAAGTCTGTGTGCACCAGCTCCAGCGCACGCTCCGCGCGAAACGCCGTCGCGCGAGGAAACGGCGTGCGATGCTGCTTCCCAATAGCACACCCGTCGCAGAACGTCTCGACGTGCTTGATGCCAGGCAGACCGCGGACCAGCTCCTTGTTCGCTAGCGTCGTGAGCGCGCGGAAGTGCAGGTGGCCATAGCGACCATGCCACAGCCAAGCATCGTCATCCTTCTGAGTGAGGAGACTCACGGGCGCGACGATGTTCAGACGCACCGTGTAGAGTCTGTTGTGCGTCCTCCCCACTCGTGCGAGCACCTTGCGTGGCTTGTCGAGGATGCACATGACGCCGTCCTCGATGGTGATCTTGCACCCTCCTTCGTCGAGCTGTCCAAGCGAGACGATGCTGCTGCGCAGGTCGGGGATGTAGTAAACCTCCGTGAGCGCACGCTGGTCGCCGGTGAGGCATTCGAAGACCACGGTGCCTCTCCCTCTGATCCCAACGACGGATCCGTCACCGAAACGCACAGTGCCGCGCACCGTGTCGTCCAGCGAGGCGAACGCGTCGCGCGCTCCGGTCATGTGGCTGCTCGCCCCAGTGTCGAGGTACCAGATCCCTTTTGGCGCGGGGACTGGGATGACCTTCTGCTCGTGAAGATTCACTTCGTGTGTGACCTCGTTGCCGGCGATCAACACGAGCGCGCACTCCTGCGCCATGAGCAGCCCGCAGTCCTCGGCCGCTTCCTCGACCTGGGCCAGGTTCGCGGCCTCACCGCGCTTCTCCCTCTCGTGCTGCAGCTTACGGCATTCCTTTTTCCAGTGACCTGGTTTGCCGCAGTATCGGCAATTCCCTGGCTTACGATCGCCGCCGCCCGCGTCAGATCCGCCGTGTGCCTTGTCACCGCCCTGCCCCTTTTGCTTGGCCTTGCCTGTCCGATCGCCCGCCGTGGAAGAGGATGATCCACGTGGACGCTGTCGCTGTCGTGCTGCCCACTCCTCCTCCGTGAGCAGGAGCTTGCCGCCCTCCGTCTCCGGTTCACCACCACGGCCATCCGCCGCGGACAGTCTCCCGCTGAGCTCCTCAATGGACATGTCCTTGAGGTCAAGGAGGGTTTCTATAGAACAGGCCATCTGCGAGTACCTGGGCGGCACGACTCGAAGGAACTTCTGGACTGCCGCAAGTTCCGTGATCGGATCTCCTAAGGACTGGAGCTCGGTGACGATTCCGGCGAGGCGCAGGGAGAAGTCCTCGATCGCCTCGTTCCCTTTGAACCCGAGGTTCTCGAAATCGCGGCGCAGCCTCTGACGGCGTGCTTCCCGCACGCGATCGACTCCGACACGCATGATCTTTATTGTCTCCCATGCGGCCTTCGCGTTATCCTTTGCGGCGAGCACCGGCACCATCTCCGGCGGGACCGATCGCAAGATTGCGCCCAGCGCCTGCCTTTCCTGGCGATCGTCCTCGCCGTCCTCAACTCCGGGATCGATCGCATCCCAGAGTCGTGCTCCCTGCAGCTGGACGCGCATAAGGATTGCCCACTCGGTGTAGTTAGTCCGAGTTAGCATCGGTAGATGCATCGCTCCGCCGCCGCCCCCGCTCTCGCGGATCACCTCCCTCACCACGATCTCGCGCCCGCTGCTGCTCTCGCCACGCCGGGCAAGACTGCGCCCGCGGCTGCGCTCACGACTCTGAAGGGGTGGTGTGGCGTCTCTCGCCGGTGGCTTCAAAGGGGAGCGTGAGCTCGCCTTCGCCTTGCCGCCGTCGTCGGCCATTGCGATGGATCAGTCCGGCGAGGCTCTGATACCAAATGTTGTTGCGCTCGCGTGCTCTCTCTGGTGGTTGTCTGACGAACCTGACGAAACAAGCACACGGGCAAGGTTTTGGTGCAGCGTACTACCTCACTGCTTTTCGATTATCTCTTAAGTACCTATTACAAGCAATTGATCACGGGGCATCTCCACTACCTGAACGTGCCATCCCACGTCCGGAGATTACTCGCGTTGATCCTACAACTAAGGAGCTGATCGCACAGACCGCGTCAGCTCTAACTGCTTAACTGAAAAACGCTAGGAAAACGAACGACTAAGTCCTAACTGAAACTCCACCCGTACCGTGTGTTGCAACGGCCAGAACAGGCGCGAGTTCACTCTTATTCCTTGAAGGACAGAAGGTTTGAACAACAGGCGCCGGAGATGGGAGAGAAGGGGATCAGCAGATCGGGCGAGGGAGGATCGCCACATGGTGTGTCCTTGGATTGCCAAATTATAGCGGAGGAAAAATAGGCCTGACGGGTGCTCCGTCGACTCATGCTGCCGCCTCTCCCGATAGATGGATTGACACAACCCTTAATTCCATTTTGGTTAATGGGGCCTAGGCTTCAACGTTGGGCCGTACCGAACAGACCACGTACAAGGCAGAAAGGGAGCAGGCATGGTTTTACGGTCCCTACATACTAGTCAATCATCAGGGGACAAAGTACAAAACCTAGCCACCGTCTAGGGTTTTGACTCTCTCAGGCGATCGAGTCGGAGAGAGGCTTTCGCACCAGATCTGCGTCGCCGCCGGCCAACACCGACTCTCCCCACACCCGGGCTGACCAAGGGGACGTCTCCGCACGTCTACCCGCCCTTGGTGCGGGAGGGAGAAGGGTAGGGACGGGGGGAAATGGATTTGGACTCGGTTTTTTCTGCTAAACCATAGAGGATGGCAGCCAAGTTTCTGAAGGAGGGGGGTTCATCGGGGGTAACCCCCCCCCCCCCCCCGATCTCCAGGAGCTGTTGAAGAAGCTAGTTCTAAAGGACGAGGAGCTAGATGATGTAGTCCCGCCGAAAGAAGAGGTGGTCAATCTGCAGGAGGGAGCACGCTGGATGGCGGTGGTGAAGGTGCACACGTCTAAGCACTTCGGAAACCAGCCTTTTTTCCAGAGAATGGATGTGGCTTGGGGCTTTGCAAAGAAGTGGATGATTTGGCCTGCGGAGGAGAATCTTTTTGTCCTACAGGTTTCATGCTTGGGGAACTGGAACAGGGTCATGCTTGATGGACCATGGATATTAAGGCAGCTGTGGGTGATGGTTGAGCCGTATGATGGGATCTCGGACCCCAAGTCTGTGGTACTGGATCGAATTTTTGCTTGGGTACAGGTGAGAGGGGTGCCACCTTTGTTCAGGAAGGAAGACATCGTGAAAGAGATGGCGGCAAGAATTGGAGAGGCAAAGAAGATGGAGCTCTACGCGCTCGGAGCGAGTGGTACGAGTTTCGTCAGAGTTCGAGTGAAGTTGGACGTGAATAAGCCACTCACACGATTTGTTGGTCTCCACCCGGAGGGGAGTGAGAGGCTCATGTTCCAAGTGCTTTACGAGAAAATACCAAAATTCTGCGCTGTGTGTGGTCTGTTTGGACATTGTGCGCTGGAATGCGGCGATGGAGTACATGTTAGTCCGGAGGAGCAGTATGGAGACTGGATGGTTGCGCCAATGGAGGATTGGCATCCCGAGACATCAGGTGTCAAGAGAGCGAGCATGTGTGAGGCGCAGGGAGGTGGACGTGGGGGCAACCGTGGAGTGGGCCGTGAGGCTGACTCACGCAAGCGATCATCTGAAGAAGCAACAGCCGGGGTGACACTTAGGGAGCAGACAAAAACTGTTGATGCCAATCAGAGGGTATACAGAGCCAAGGAACCAATGGAAGCGGTGACCGCGGAGGATTTGATCGTGGCAATGGTGGTGGCGTCGGAGACTGCGAAATCTGCACCAATTTCCCTGTCAAGCCACCACTAATGAAGAAGTCAAAGAAGGGTGATCCGAATAGCCTTTTGGCGGGCTCCGATGAGGAGTGCCACCCAGAGCAATGAGTTGCTTAAGCTATAACTGTCGCGGTTTGGGAATCGACGCGAAAGTTAGGGAGCTCAATGAGATCGCTCGACGTTTCCGACCTACCGTGTTATTTGTAGTTGAAACTCAACTACATAAGACTCGGGTTGAGAGTCTAGCTAGTAGGATTGGTTTCGATAAATGTTTTGTTGTAAGAAGTGCTGGCCGTAGTGGAGGGCTTGCTCTCTTTTGGAACAATGAAATAAAAATCGATATTTTCCGTATTCCCAGTACCACCTTGATGCAGTCGTGACTGAGAAGGGTTGTGACCCCTGGAGGATAACTTGTGTATATGGTGAGGCTCAAGTGGCACAACGGTTCAAGAGATGGGATGTAACATCCCAAGTATGAAAACCACCCCTAGAATGTTTGTTTCTTGCTTTATCTTAGTTTTGCATCATGGCATCTTAATCATTGCATTTGTTTTTCATTTTTTTGCATCTGTTTTCCTTTGTTTTACAAATTGAAATTCAAACAATATTCAAACCTTTGTTTCATACTTGTTATGTTACAACTTCCCAAATAAAAGAGTTCAAATAAAACATCCAATTGTTTCCATGAAAAATAAAAAGCTCAACTATTTATTTGTTCTTTAATAATCCACTTAATCCAATTTGTTATTCAAATTCAAATACATTTTTCCAAATAGCAACCTTTTGGAATTAAGGAAAATTACAACACAATTATAACCATATGCTTCCAATTAAAATTATATGATCACCCCATTTAAAATCTTGTTTTCAATAATCAATTAATCACAAAATTCATTCAAATTCACTCCAAGTTCAAACAACAACATAATTCAATTATTTTTGGATTTCAAAACTTGCAATTTGTTACTATTACATTAAGGAGTTGTTACAAAATTTTCCCTAAGAATTTCTAACTCAAAAACCCTATTGTTTCTTCCTATTTCTAAATCAGCAAAAAAAAGTAACAAACGAAATAATAAAAAGAAAGGAGAGAGGGGTGGTGCAGCCAGTTAGGCCCAGCCCACCAAAACCTCAGCCCGCTACCCCTTTTCTTCCCCACCTCCGTACGCTGACGTCGGCCATGGACAGCGACGTGCTGCTCCACCCCACCCCTCCCTCCTATATCTACTCCTCCCTCCTCAGAAAACCCTAACCCTAAACTTAGCCGCCCCTCCTCCCTCCTGTCTCCCACCTCTCCGCCGCCATCGAGGAGGACCTCGCCACCGTTTCTTCTGCCACGGACGCCGGCCGCCGGAGCTCGCCGCCGACGTCTCCGCCTCCCCCCGGCACTGCCGCGGCCATCCCTGCGACGAGGGTAACCCCCTCTATCCATTCCCCTACCTCCCCTCTCATTTCCCTGCTGTATGTGCATCAATTCCTTCACGGCCATGGTTGCCTTCGCTGCTTGTTCGTTGACAGGAAGAACATCTGTACGTGTTCGGTTGCAGTTACAGTTAACCCTTTGTGCTAGACTCAAAACCAAACTCAGCCCGTATGTATTCAAAACGGCCGCAGCAGACCAACTGGTCGAGCGCGCACAGCGAGCCCATCAGCTCGCGGGATCGAGTCCCATCCCCCACCTTTTCTCTGTTCCTTTTTCCGAATTAATTTCAGTAAACGATTCTGAACCTTAACCCCCTTCGAACCCCTTATCTGTCAGCAGAGCCGCACTAGCCCATCTGGTTGTTCCCTTGTGCGCAGCAAGCAGAGGGCAGGGGTTCGAATCCCACCCCTGCCACTTAAAACCATCTTTTTTCTTTCTTATTTTTTTCTAGATCTAGATCTACTCTAATTTTGCTCACAGGTCCCTGCTAGTTTACCTAGGTCCCTGTAATTTTTCTTTCCAAGTCCCTGCTACTTTTTTCTAGGTCCATAGTTATTTCTAAACCATAAAAAATGCTTAAACTTGGTAAATTAATAACTTTTGTTTGGAAACTCCAATTGCAAAACTTTATACATGTAAATCACTCCATTTTAAATTCTCTACCCAAATATAAAATTTGTTTACTGTTTTGAATATTTTAAATTGGTAAAAAATTTGATTTCTTGTTTAATTCACTTAATTTTGCAAAATTCATAACTTGGGCATAAAAATTCCAAATTCCACAAACTAAATATGTTTTCCAATCAACTTTTCATGTACTTTCCAAATATCAACTTTGTTTGCTGGTTTGAATAATTTAAATTGCTGAAAACAACTGTTTCTTATTTATTGCAATTAAAATGGCCAAATTAATAACTTGCTCATTTTAAATCCAATCTCAACAAATGAAATATGTTTTCCATGCAAAATTAAACCACCTTTCCAAATATAAAATTTGTTTCATGTTTTGAATAATTAAAATTGGTTAAATGATTTAAACCTTGTTTAAATCATTTAAAATTGTTAAAATCATAACTTGATCAAACTAATTTCTCTTGGGACATATAAATATGTTTTCCAACCATAAAAGTATAAGCTTTTCAAGTATGAATCTCACTTAATGTGTTGCACAAATAAAAATTCAAATAAGTTCATGTTTGAATTAAATTCATTTAATTCTTGCCTAAACTTGTTTAATTCATAAATAATTTATTTGAAATCCATTTTCAACAAGTGAAACATGTATTCCACCTAAAATTGTGTGTTCTTATCAAATATGAACTTTGTTATCTATTTTGAACAATTAAAATTGGTGAAAACAACAAATGCTTGTGTGACACCTTTAAGGAACCAAAATTCCTTAACTTAATAACTAAAATATCAAAATGGGTAAACCTTATTTCCAATTGGTTCTATTGTTGTTATTTTGTTGTTTTCTTCATCCATGCATCATACTAAACCACTTTCACCTGTTGGTTAGTTGTAAAACAATTGTTTCAACCCTACTTCATGGGCTTTCCATATGCAATCCAAATTGCATGTGGGTCCATTTAATCATGTTATGTTACCATGTCAACTAGTTTATTTTGTTGCATCAATTAAATGGTCATGCATCATCCCATGTTTGTGCACTATGCCATGTTATTGATTGTTTCTTCTCTGCGTTGTTTGTTTGCTTCTTCTCGGATACACGACGACGTTGAGACCGACGATACTTACAGCACCCCTTCTGAGGATCTAGCTCAGTACCAGGCTGCTGGGCTTGCAGGCAAGTTATCACTCACATGAACCACTGTGTTCCTTTCAACATTGGTTACCGATACTTTCCGTTGTCTATTTCTGCTAGCCATATGTATCGTTGCTTCTGTTACGAACCTATCACCTGTTACCCTTTAACCATGATATTGCCTCACCTCCACTCCTATAACCCCGTTGTTTGAGCCCGTGTCTTACTAGCATGCTTAGGGTTGTTTTTGCTCGAGTCTGTTACCCGTTACTTTCTGTTGCTATATTTCTATTATGTTCTGGGGCTTGATGTTAAACAACAACCTGTTAATCTTGGGTAATAATAATTTGCTGATAAGGCACCGGCAGGAGGCCCGGCGTGGTTTTGAGGCATGCAAGTGTCGACCCTAATAGGAAAAGGGTCTTGTCTACTGATCCATGATGAGCGCACTATCCGCATGTGGGAAGCGTGTATGGGCGCCCCCCTCAATTTGATTCGATTTGCATCTCGTCCAAATCGCCACACTTAGTTCAGGCTTTCCATTTGATGCACGCATATGCAGGTACGAACCCGAGGCTAAGGTGGAACTTTTGTAGTCGGCATTTAGGGCGGCGTGGTCTTAGAGTGCTATGAGGGTCCCCTTTTCTTCGTGGGGCTCGATTAGCCGCGCACGCACAGCATGTGGTTCTTTGGGCTTGATGCGAAGAAGAGTTGAGTTGTGTTGAGTGCCCCGCTTGGTGGGAGGCATTCCATCTGGAGGGTTATTCTTACGTGTACGGACAAATTGGTGCATCCCTGCAGGGTTAAATCTTCTCGAGAAGCCGTGTTTTCCGCGGTTATGGTTGACTTGGTGAAAGTACTGGCTAACAAGTACTCAGAACAACTTACGCCTATTGATTAACAACTTGACTAGTAATAGTCTTATTGACACAATAACTTGAACCATCATTAATCCAACTGTGTGAGTTATCCTCGGATTGCTTCTTTGGATAAGGGGCGAGATCCAGGATGGGTTTGTTTGGTGGTTAGTTATAGTTGGTTACGATACGCTATCTTATCTTCTTTCTGTTAGCCGGAAGTGGTAGTAACTCTGTAGTTGGTTAGAGCAGCCAGTTGCAGCATCTTTTATATCCCCTTCCTTCCGTTGAACCCAAAGCATCTGTGCTTGGTGTTGACGGGTTACTCCTTGGTGAATTGTAGTCTTGCTTGCCAGTACGTTTATGTACTGACCCCTTTGGGGCTGTGGTTTCCGCAGACTACGTTTCCGAGGATCCCCATGGTGGCTACTACGTGGAGTTTGACGAGACTGCTGACGAGTAGATAGCGGACCCGGGCAGGATCCGAGACTTCGTGGATGGGCTCCGTCTTTTCGTTTCCGGCCTCTTAGGCCTATTTGGATCTTGTCTGTACTCAGACCTGTTGAATGCTTCCGCTGTGATGTAATGATGAATTGTTGGGACATGTGTCCTTTGGATGATTGTATTTGCTATCTCTGCTCTAGTGAGAGCTATTTGCAACTTATTTCCATTTTTTGTGTCGTAGAGATCTGTTGTGATATCACTTGTTCAAACGCCGTTGACGTACCATGTGTGTATGTTTTGAAGTACGTCAATGGAAGTATCCTGATTTCTATGGGATGGTTTACGTAGACGATGAACAGTAGAGTTTGGTTGTCACACATACGTGTGTTGGCCTACTCGTAAGAGATGCGGGAGCAGGTAAGCCCCGTAATCCAATCATCTGATGTTCAACGGAACTGCGAGTATCCCCTAGAAGTCCGGGTGCGACAAATGGTATCAGAGCCTGTCTGCCTGTAGGATCCCTTTTACTGGTCGCAGTTGAGTCTAGAAACTATTTTGTAGCTATATAGGAAAAATGAAACGTGAGAGTAGGAATTCTGTTCTTTTTCTTCTTTCCCCACCCACCCTCCCTTTTCTGGTAAGGAAGTGCAACGTTGTTTTCTCTTCTCATCTAAACTTTCAAGTTAGGTTTTCACGAATCCTGGTTTCTCTGGGATAGTTATATCTACTAGACCATAGGAATGGAGGTGGTTGTGACATGATTTATCATGTTGCCTAGTCACGATTGAGAACGGAGGCGTGTAAGCCCCGGAAGCAAATCCTCTATTCCTTAAGCAGTAGATATTGATCCTTTAGAAGCCTGGATGGGTTTTCCGGAGTACCTCAGGAGTGTTTTGATCTCGTGTTTTCCCGATGTTGATATCCTGTTCTTCTCAACATCCTTTTCGTCTGTTCAAACCTTGTTGTTGCTTTCCATTTCAGTTCTTCTACCGGCGTCTAATCAATAACTCTGTTCCACCCTTCTGGCCAGATAATCTATTCTCCAAATGAATCAAATTCTATTCAGGTATACACCCTCGATGCAAAACCACTTCCTTTAATAGAAAATGTTTCGGTGGTTTTCAAATTCCCTGGCGTCTTTCCAGAAGAGTTGCCAGGAATGCCTATCGTCCTGAACTTCCAGAAAACTATCCAAGGTGCACGATGTGTTTCACGTGTCACAGCTCAAGAGGATCTTCGCAAGAAGTATCCGGACCTTTTCTTTTCTCAGTAGAAATCTCGGGGCACGATTCCTTCAAGGGGGGCGTTTTGTAACATCCCAAGTATGAAAACCACCCCTAGAATGTTTGTTTCTTGCTTTATCTTAGTTTTGCATCATGGCATCTTAATCATTGCATTTGTTTTCCATTTGTTTGCATCTGTTTTCCTTTGTTTTACCAATTGAAATTCAAACAATATTCAAACCTTTGTTTCATACTTGTTATGTTACAACTTCCCAAATAAAAGAGTTCAAATAAAACATCCAATTGTTTCCATGAAAAATAAAAAGCTCAACTATTTATTTGTTCTTTAATAATCCACTTAATCCAATTTGTTATTCAAATTCAAATACATTTTTCCAAATAGAAACCTTTTGGAATTAAGGAAAATTACAACACAATTATAACCATATGCTTCCAATTAAAATTATATGATCACCCCATTTAAAATCTTGTTTTCAATAATCAATTAATCACAAAATTCATTCAAATTCACTCCAAGTTCAAACAGCAACATAATTCAATTATTTTTGGAATTCAAAACTTGCAATTTGTTACTATTACATTAAGGAGTTGTTACAAAATTTTCCCTAAGAATTTCTAACTCAAAAACCCTATTGTTTCTTCCTATTTCTAAATCAGCAAAAAAAAGTAACAAACGAAATAATAAAAAGAAAGGAGAGAGGGGTGGTGCAGCCAGTTAGGCCCAGCCCACCAAAACCTCAGCCCGCTACCCCTTTTCTTCCCCACCTCCGTACGCTGACGTCGGCCATGGACAGCGACGTGCTGCTCCACCCCACCCCTCCCTCCTATATCTACTCCTCCCTCCTCAGAAAACCCTAACCCTAAACCTAGCCGCCCCTCCTCCCTCCTGTCTCCCACCTCTCCGCCGCCATCGAGGAGGACCTCGCCTCCGTTTCTTCTGCCACGGACGCCGGCCGCCGGAGCTCGCCGCCGACATCTCCGCCTCCCCCCGGCCGTGCCGCGGCCATCCCTGCGACGAGGGTAACCCCCTCTATCCATTCCCCTACCTCCCCTCTCATTTCCCTGCTGTATGTGCATCAAATCCTTCCGGCCATGGTTGCCTTCGCTGCTTGTTCGTTGACAGGAAGAACATCTGTACATGTTCGGTTGCAGTTACAGTTAACCCTTTGTGCTAGACTCAAAACCAAACTCAGCCCGTATGTATTCAAAACGGCCGCAGCAGACCAACTGGTCGAGAGCACGCAGCGAGCCCAGCAGCTCGCGGGATCGAGTCCCAGCCCCCACCTTTTCTTTGTTCCTTTTTCCGAATTAATTTCAGTAAACGATTCTGAACCTTAACCCCCTTCGAACCCCTTATCTGTCAGCAGAGCCGCACTAGCCCATCTGGTTGTTCCCTTGTGCGCAGCAAGCAGAGGGCAGGGGTTCGAATCCCACCCCTGCCACTTAAAACCATCTTTTTTCTTTCTTATTTTTTTCTAGATCTAGATCTACTCTAATTTTGCTCACAGGTCCCTGCTAGTTTACCTAGGTCCCTGTAATTTTTCTTTCCAAGTCCCTGCTACTTTTTTCTAGGTCCATAGTTATTTCTAAACCATAAAAAATGCTTAAACTTGGTAAATTAATAACTTTTGTTTGGAAACTCCAATTGAAAAACTTTAAACATGTAAATCACTCCATTTTAAATTCTCTACCCAAATATAAAATTTGTTTACTGCTTTGAATATTTTAAATTGGTGAAATATTTGAATTCTTGTTTAATTCACTTAATTTTTCAAAATGCATAACTTGGGCATAAAAATTCTAAATTCCACAAACTAAATATGTTTTCCAATCAACTTTTCATGTACTTTCCAAATATCAACTTTGTTTGCTGTTTTGAATAATTTAAATTGCTGAAAACAACTGTTTCTTATTTATTGCAATTAAAATGGCCAAATTAATAACTTGCTCATTTTAAATCCAATCTCAACAAATGAAATATGTTTTCCATGCAAAATTAAACCACCTTTCCAAATATAAAATTTGTTTCATGTTTTGAATAATTAAAATTGGTTAAATGATTTAAACCTTGTTTAAATCATTTAAAATTGTTGAAATCATAACTTGGTCAAACTAATTTCTCTTGGGACATATAAAATATGTTTTCCAACCATAAAAGTATAAGATTTTCAAATATGAATCTCACTTAATGTGTTGCACAAATAAAAATTCAAATAAGTTCATGTTTGAATTAAATTCATTTAATTCTTGCTTAAACTTGTTTAATTCATAAATAATTTATTTGAAATCCATTTTCAACAAGTGAAACATGTATTCCACCTAAAATTGTGTGTTCTTATCAAATATGAACTTTGTTATCTATTTTGAACAATTAAAATTGGTGAAAACAACAAATGCTTGTGTGACACCTTTAAGGAACCAAAATTCCTTAACTTAATAACTAAAATATCAAAATGGGTAAACCTTATTTCCAATTGGTTATATTGTTGTTATTTTGTTGTTTTCTTCATCCATGCATCATACTAAACCACTTTCACCTGTTGGTTAGTTGTAAAACAATTGTTTCAACCCTACTTCATGGGCTTTCCATATGCAATCCAAATTGCATGTGGGTCCATTTAATCATGTTATGTTACCATGTCAACTAGTTTATTTTGTTAAATCAATTAAATGGTCATGCATCATCCCATGTTTGTGCACTATGCCATGTTATTGATTGTTTCTTCTCTGCATTGTTTGTTTGCTTCTTCTCGGATACACGACGACGTTGAGACCGACGATACTTACAACACCCCTTCTGAGGATCTAGCTCAGTACCAGGCTGCTGGGCTTGCAGGCAAGTTATCACTCACATGAACCACTGTGTTCCTTTCAACATTGGTTACCGATACTTTCCGTTGTCTATTTCTGCTAGCCATATGTATCGTTGCTTCTGTTACGAACCTATCACCTGTTACCCTTTAACCATGATATTGCCTCACCTCCACTCCTATAACCCTGTTGTTTGAGCCCGTGTCTTACTAGCATGCTTAGGGTTGTTTTTGCTCGAGTCTGTTACCCGTTACTTTCTGTTGCTATATTTCTATTATGTTCTGGGGCTCGATGTTAAACAACAACCTGTTAATCATGGGTAATAATAATTTGCTGATAAGGCACCGGCAGGAGGCCCGGCGTGGTTTTGAGGCATGCTAGTGTCGACCCTAATAGGAAAAGAGTCTTGTCTACTGATCCATGATGAGCGCACTATCCGCATGTGGGAAGCGTGTATGGGCGCCCCCCTCAATTTTATTCGATTCGCATCTCGTCCAAATCGCCACACTTAGTTCGGGCTTTCCATTTGATGCACGCATATGCAGGTACGAACCCGAGGCCAGGGTGGAACTTTTGTAGTCGGCATTTAGTACGACGTGGTCTTAGAGTGCTATGAGGGTCCCCTTTTCTTCGTGGGGCTCGATTAGCCGCGCACGCACAACATGTGGTTCTTTGGGCTTGATGCGAAGAAGAGTTGAGTTGTGTTGAGTGCCCCGCTTGGTGCGAGGCATTCCATCTGGTGGGTTATTCTTACGTGTACGGCCAAATTGGTGCATCCCTGCAGGGTTAAATCTTCTCGAGAAGCCGTGTTTTCCGCGGTTATGGTTGACTTGGTGAAAGTACTGGCTAACAAGTACTCAGAACAACTTACACCTATTGATTAACAAGTTGACTAGTAATAGTCTTATTGACACAATAACTTGAACCATCATTAATCCAACTGTGTGAGTTATCCTCGGATTGCTTCTTTGGATAAGGGGCGAGATCCAGGATGGGTTTGTTTGGTGGTTAGTTATAGTTGGTTACGATACGCTATCTTATCTTCTTTCTGTTAGCCAGAAGTGGTAGTAACTCTGTAGTTGGTTAGAGCAGCCAGTTGCAGCATCTTTTATATCCCCTTCCTTCCGTTGAACCCAAAGCATCTATGCTTGGTGTTGACGGGTTACACTTTGGTGAATTGTGAGTCTTGCTTGCCAGTACGTTTATGTACTGACCCCTTTGGGGCTGTGGTTTCCGCAGACTACGTTTCCGAGGATCCCCATGGTGGCTACTACGTGGAGTTTGACGAGACTGCTGACGAGTAGATAGCGGACCCGGGCAGGATCCGAGACTTCGTGGATGGGCTCCGTGTTTTCGTTTCCGGACTCTTAGGACTATTTGGATCTTGTCTGTACTCAGACCTGTTGAATTCTTCCGCTGTGATGTAATGATGAATTGTTGGGACATGTGTCCTCTGGATGATTGTATTTGCTATCTCTGCTCTAGTGAGAGCTATTTGCAACTTATTTCCATTTTTTGTGTCGTAGAGATCTGTTGTGATATCACTTGTTCAAACGCCGTTGATGTACCATGTGTGTATGTTTTGAAGTACGTCAATGGAAGTATCCTGATTTCTATGGGATGGTTTACGTAGACGATGAACAGTAGAGTTTGGTTGTCACACATACGTGTGTTGGCCTACTCGTAAGAGATGCGGGAGCAGGTAAGCCCCGTAATCCAATCATCTGCTGTTCAACGGAACTGCGAGTATCCCCTAGAAGTCCGGGTGCGACATGGGACATGCTAAAATTACTTAAATCATCATCCCCTCTGCTGTGGATGTGCATCGGAGATTTCAACGAGGTTTTACATCAACACGAACATGATGGAGTAGGAGAGCGGAGTCCAGCTCAAATCGCTGGTTTTTGTGAGGCATTGGACATTTTGTTGGAAATATGAGCAATTTACCACTTAATTTAATTAATAGAAACAGTAGGTAAAGCAAAGCTACAATTGCAATAGTCAAACTAGTCATTTGAATTTTCAGAGAGTAGTCAAAAGGCATGCAAAGTTTAATCATCTGAATTTCTAGAGAGTAGGCAAAAGGCATGCAAAGTCTAGAATCTGAGGAAAATAAATCTACTCCAAAAGCTAGAAGTAGGAACTCTAGTAGGATCTGAAACGTGAGAATGAACAGAGAAGGCTTGAGCACATACTGGACAGGAGCTGGTACAGCAGCGGGACCATTGTTGACATTGTCGGCCATATCGTCGAAGAGATCGTCGACTTCCGGGAAGAAGTCGTGTTTCGGGAAGATGTCGTTGTCGTCCGTGATGAAGAAGGCAGTAGTCGCGCAGAGCGCTTCCCAAAAACCTTATCGCCCTTCTCCCGTACAGGACTCGAAGTAGCGCAGTTTTGGAGGCCTACTGTCCCGACCGGCGGTGCACGCCGCATGCCAGGATGGGGAAGACTTGAGCGGCGGCGCAAGGATTGGACACGAGAAGGCAGTGTATCTGTTGTGTGTATCTCTGGAGAGGAGCGACCTCTGGTTTTATAGGCACAGAGCAGAAGCCGAAAATGCCACGCGAGAAGATGAAACGAAGAGTCGGGAAGTGTAACAGCCCAAGTATGAAAACCTACCATTTAGAATGTTTGATTTCCTGTTTAATTAAAGTATTGCATCATGTCATCATATTGTTGCATTTGTTTCTTTTGTTGTGCATCTGTTATTCTTGTTTTCACAATGAAAATCAAACAATTTCAACTGCATTGTTTTCATACTTGTTCTGTTACAACCTTTTAAATAAAAATCACAAATAAAAACAACCAATTTGTTCCATTTTATTCCATGTTGATCACTCATTAAATTGTTGGTTTGATCAATCAATTGTTTCCAAATTGCAATCAAAAATTCAAATCAAAGCACCAAAACAAAATCACTTGGAAATCATGTTGAGGGCAAATCTACTCTATTTGTTTTTAATAACATAGGGGTCACCCTATTTAAAAGTGTGTCCTTATTAATATTCATCTAATAAAGAAAACTCTTTCAATTTTGGTTATTTTTCCAAACAGCACCAATCTCCAAGTCATTAAAACTACCAATCTATTCTAATAATTTTAATCACATTAATCAATAGGGTTCACCCTACTAAAACCTTTGTTTTCAATATTATTTTATTTAATAACAAATAGCCCTAAATTTGAATTAATTTCTAACAGCACTTTAAATTTGCAAGTTTTGGAAAAAACAAAGTTGTCAATTAGTTGACATAATAAAACTAATCTAACCATAAATTTCCCCTAATTTTCCTAGCACCAAAACCTATCAAACTCTTCCTTTGCTTCTCTTGCTACAAAAAAAAAAGCAAAAAAAAAAAAAAAATAGAAAAAGAGGAAAAAACGTTTACAGAAGGGGGGGGAGCCCAGCCCACTTACCTCCCTTGGCCCATACCTGTTCGAGCTCCCTCTTCCTGGAGTACGGCAGGAAATCTGCGCCTCCACGTCGATGGCAGCAGCCATGGACGGCCACCCCTCGCCCAAGCTCCCTACAAAACCCCCTAGGGTTCCCCTCGAGGCCTACCCTAGCTCCTCCTCCCTCATCCTCGAGCGCCGCCATCTTCCCTCGCAGTCACCGGCCACCCTCTCTGTATCCCGTCACCGAGCTCACCCACTGTACCTCCCCGGCGATCACCGCCACCTGTGGCCCTCGCAGCGAGCTAACGCCGGGAACGGATTCGCAACGTCGCCCTCTTCCTCACCGGCCTCACCACGCGGACGGGGAAGGACTGGATCGCCGCCGCCGTCCGCTCGAGTCACCGCCGGCCTCTCTGCTCCTACCCCCGACCACCTCCTTGTCCGATCGCTGTGAGCACTTCGCCTCCCTCGCTCCCCTTCCCCTCCGCTCGCCTCCCTTCCCCTCGGTCGCCTCCTCCCACTCCCCACGGCCGCATCCCCTCCACCACGGCGCCCTCAGGCGAGGGCAACCGCAGCGACCGCTGCCATCGCTGTAATTACAGGAGCCATCGAGGCAGTTTCAGTTAAGTTCAGAAAACATCCCGCGAGTACACCTTATCCACCCCCCGAGTCCCTTACTTCCAACAACCGCAGCGCAGCACAGTTGGTTGGTTCCCTGTGCGCGCAGCAAGAGGTGAGGGGATCGAATCCCCCCTCCCTCAATTAAACCAACTTTTGTTTTGTTTTTTCCAGAGCCATAACAAACTGCAGAATCACATCCATGCCCCTGGTAATTAAATATAGACCCTGTAAAATATTTTCCAAGTCCCTGTTAATCTTTCTAGGTCCCTAAATATTGTAAAAATGGCAGATTTGTATCTTTATTTGTAAAATGCATAAGAAATTCATCCCACCTCCAATTTTAACTTTTTAAATATGTTTTCTGTCCCAAATTAAATGTTCTATCCAAATATAAAATTTGTTTACTGTTTTGAATATTTTAAATTGGTGAAATATTTGAATTCTTGTTAAATTCACTTAAACTTGCAAAATTCATAACTTGGGCATAAAAATTCCAAATTCCACAAACTAAATATGTTTTCCAATCAATTTTTCATGTACTTTCCAAATATAAATTTTGTTTGCTGTTTTGAATAATTTAAATTGCTGAAAACAACTGTTTCTTAATTATTGCATTTAAAATTGCCAAAATAATAACTTGCTCATTTTAAATCCAATTTCCACAAATGAAATATGTTTTCCATGCAAAATTAAACCCTCTTTCCAAATATAAAATTTGTTTCATGTTTTGAATAAGTAAAATTGGTTAAATAATTTAAACCTTATTTATTCCATTTAAAATTGCTAAATTCCTAACTTGATCAAATTAAATTCTTTTGGGACATATAAAATATGTTTTCCAACCATAAAAGTATAAACTTTTGAAATATGAATGTGGTTTAATGCTTTGGACAAATAAAAATTCAAATAAGTTCATGTTTGAATTAAATTCATTTAATTCTTGCTTAAACTTGTTTAATTCATAAATAATTTATTTGAAATCCTTTTTCAACAAGTGAAACATGCAATCCACCTAAAATTGTGTGTTCTTATCAAATATAAACTTTGTTATCTATTTTGAACAATTAAAATTGGTGAAAACAACAAATGCTTGTGTGGCACCTTTAAGTAACCAAAATTTCCTAAATTAATAAATGAATTTCTAAACTTGTTGAACCTTATTTCCATTTGGTTCTATTGTTGTTATTTTGTTGTTTTCCTCATGCATGCATCATGCTAACAACTCTCACATGATAATAAATTATAGATCATTTGTTTCCACTTAATTCATGGACCTTTTCCATATGCAATCCAATTGCATATGGATCCATTTAAATTGTGCTACCCTGTTAACTAGTTATTTTGATGCATCAATTAAACTATCATACATCATCCCATGTTTGTGCACCTATGCCATGTTATTGATTGTTTGTTCTTTGCGTTGTTTGTTTGCTTCTTCTCGGATACACGACGACGTTGAGACCGACGATACTTACGACACCCCTTCTAAGGAGTTAGCTTAGTACCAGGCTACTGGGTTTGCAGGCAAGTTATCACTCACATGAACCATTGTGTTCCTTTCAACCCTGGTTACCGATACTTTCCGTTGTCTATTTCTGCTAGCCTTAGTGGTAGTTGTTTCTGTTACGAACCCATCACATGAATCCCTTAACCTTGATATTGCCTCACCTCCCCTCCTATCACCCCTTTGGTTGAGCCAGTGTCTTACTAGCATGCTTAGGTTGTTTTGCTCGAGTCGGTTACCCGTTACTTCCTGTTACTATCTCTATTATGTTCTGGGGGCTCGATGTTAATCAATCAATCCTGTCAATGCTAATGGTAATAATAATAATTTGATGATAAGGCACCGGCAGGAGGCCCTGTGTGGTTTTGAGGCCTGCTAGTGTCGACCCTAATAGTAAAAGGGTCTTGTCTACTGATCCATGATGAGCGCACTAACCGCATGTGGGAAGCGAGTATGGGCGCCCCCCTCAATTTGATTCGATTCGCATCTCGTCCAAATCGCCTCATTTAGTTCGTGTTTTCCATTTGCCGCATGCATGTTTTTGCGAGCCCAGGCCAGGGTGGAACTTTCGTAGTCGGCATATAGGGGGACACGGTCTTAGAGTGCTATGAGGGTCCCTTTTCTTCGGGGCTTGATTAGCCGTGCGCCCAAGGTTCTTTGGGCTTGATGCGAAGAAGAGTCGAGTTGTGTTGAGTGCCCCGCTTGGTGGAAGGGCCTTTCCATCTGGCGGGTTATTCATGCGTGTACGGCCAAATTGGTGCAACCCTGCAGGGATAATCTTCTCGAGAAGCCGTGTTTTCCGCGGTTATGGATTACTTGGTGAAAGTACTGGCTAACAAGTACTCAGGACAACTTAAACATAATGATCAAACATGTTACACCCAAGGATTAATAACTTGACTAGTAATAGGTTGATGACACAATAACTTGATTCACCTTTAATACAACTGTGTGAGTTATCCTCGGATTGCTTCTTTGGATAAGGGGCGAGATCCAGGATGGGTTTGTTTGAAGTTATCTTTCAGTTGGTTACAATCCTCGATCTTATCTCCTTTCTGTTAGCCGGAAGTGGTAGGATCTCTGTAGTTGGTTAGTGCAGCCAGTTGCAGCATCTTTTATATCCCCTCTCTTCCGTTGAACCCAAGGCATCTGTGCTTGGTGTTGACGGGTTACACTTTGGTGAACTGTGAGTCTTGCTTGCCAGTACGTTTATGTACTGACCCCTTTGGGGCTGTGGTTTCCGCAGACCTACGTTTCCGAGGATCTACATGGTGGCTACTACGTGGAGTATGACGAGACTGCTGACGAGTAGATAGCGGACCCGGGCAGGATCCGAGACTTCGTGGATGGGCTCCGTCTGTTTGTTTCCGGCCTCTTAGGCCTATTTGGTTCTTGTCTGTACCCAGACATGTTGAATGCTTCCGCTGTATTGTAATGATGTATTGTTGGGGCAGGTGCCCTCTGAATGATTGTATTTGCTATCTCTGCTCTAATGAGAGCCATTTGCCAGTTATTTCAATCTTTTGTGTCGTAGAGATCTGTTGTGATATCCTTTGTTCAAAGCTGTTGACGTACCATGTGTGATTGGTATGAAGTACGTCGACAGTAGTGCCTTTGATCTCTAGTGGATAGTTTACATCGACGATGGAATAGCAGGGCTTGTGTTGTCGCGCATAAGCGCAGGCCTACCAGGAAGCTGGGACGTGGGAGCAGTTATGCCCCATAATCCAAGCATCTGCTATCCAGTTCGTACGGTGAGTATCCCCTAGAAATCAGGGTGCGACAGGAAGGCAAACAGGCAACAGCCGAAGCTGAGCAGCCTCCGTAATCAAAACCCACATAGCAAAGCGTTTCGTTTCAGATTCCTGTGCCTGTTCATATTCTAATTCGTGCGTGTGGCAAAATAAAGAGAGAGAGAGGCTCTCGGCTCGAGGCATTCCCGCAACCCGCAGCGCGCGCGCGTCGTGACGAGGCGAGGCGGGCGGCGGAGGAGGAGCGCGCGTGTAGTCATCTCTTTCTCATGCTCATACAACAAGTGGAAAGCCCTCCCTTATAAACAGGTAAAACTTCCACTCAACTTGCAATGTGGGTCTAAACATTTGTCCCACCTCTTGCCATACACGAATGGGCCAAGTGGGCCTCTAGGATTTATTAGGAATTTCTGGAATATTAAATGGGCTGGTCCATTTGGGCCAAAATTCCAACAATCCCCCACCAGATCCCAGAGGCACACGAAATTTGCCTTTGGTTCCAAACCATTGTTTTATATACCGATGCTTAGTGGAGACTTTGAAGTTGAACTTCCACCTAGAACTCTATGCTACACTAGTAAGCAACTTGGACAGCGGACTGCGCCTTGAACTGCAAGTTTTCTGCGAATCTAGTTTCACATAAAGCCTTGATCGATACTAGGCTGCCGCAGGACTTCCCCGCGGGTGGAGCTTATGCGTCATACTCCTTGACCTTTCATGAGTTTATTAGAAAGCACCCAACTCTCATGGACTGCGACGTTTGACAGTCAGACTCATATAGGTGTGTTCTTCAAAGGATGTTCTGCAGGACAACATCTCTGCTTAAATAAGCCACTTAGAACACATTAAGATAAACATCAACCTGCCTTGCAGAGTAGGAGAGTATTGCATCTTCATGGAGTGGTATAAAAAGTAGGGATACTCTCCTCTCAGTTGATCAACAGCTTGTCTCCCAATTCTAATTCACAGGATCTCCGATCACATAGAGTGGGTTGCCACAGTGAACAACTTATATTGTGGGTCTCGTACCCATCTCCTTCGATGCATTATCTATCACGTTACGCGATAGACCCTTTGTGAAGGGGTCTGCCAAGTTTTTAGATGTATGGATATAATCCAATGCAATAACTCCGGAGTTTCTCATTTTTCTGACAGATTTTAGTCTCCTCTTCACATGCCTTGATGACTTCATATTGTCCTTAGAACTGTTTACTTTGATGATCACAGTTTCATTATCACAGTTCATCGGGATAGCGGGTATAGGTTTTTCAACCACAGGTAAGTCCATTAAGAGTTGTCTCAGCCACTCTGCTTCAACAGTGGATGTGTCCAATGCTGTGAGTTCTGCTTCCATAGTTGACCTCGTTAAGTTGGTCTGCTTGCAAGACTTCCAAGAAACAGCGCCACCACCAAGTGTAAATACATATCCACTCGTGGCCTTTATCTCATCAGCGTCAGATATCCAATTTGAATCACTATAACCCTCAAGTACCCTTGGGTACCCAGAATAGTGAATCCCATAGCTCGCAGTGCCTTTCAAATAGCGCATGATTCTCTCAAGAGCGCGCCAATGATCATCGCCCGGATTTGAAACAAATCGGCTAAGTTTTCTCACAGCATACGCGATGTCAGGCCTCGTAGCGCTAGTTAAATACATAAGCGAGCCAATAATCTGAGAGTATCTAAGTTGATCCTTTGCAATTCTTCTGTTTTTACGAAGTAGCACACTGGGATCATATGGAGTTGGTGAAGGCTTGCAATCGCTATACCCAAAACGACTCAAGATCTTCTCCACATAGTGAGATTGAAGCAGTGTTATCCCACCATTGTCATCTCTCAGTAACTTGATGTTAAGGATAACATCAGCAACTCCTAGATCTTTCATCTCAAAACAGTTAGATAGGAAACTCTTGACCTCTTCGATCACTTTGAGGTTAGTTCCAAAGATTAGTATGTCATAAACATACAAACAAAGAATGACTCCTTCGCCCCCACCATGGCGATAGTACACACATTTGTCAGCTTCATTTACAGCAAAACCTGCTGCAGTCAAAGTTCTTTCGAATTTCTCATGCCACTACTTAGGCGCTTGTTTAAGGCCATATAAAGATTTCAGCAATTTGCACACCTTTCCTTCCTGACCGTTTACCACGAATCCATCTGGCTGGTCCATGTAAATTTCCTCTTCCAACTCTCCATTTAGGAAAGTGGTCTTAACATCCATTTGATGAACGAGAAGACCATGTGAAGCAGCCAGCGAAAGTAGGTCAGGCGTGCTACAGGTGAGTAAGTATCAAAGAAATCTTCACCTTCCTTTTGAGTATAATCCTTGGCCACAAGCCGTGCCTTGTACTTCTCAATAGTACCATCAGGCCTAAGCTTCTTCTTGAACACCCACTTGCATCCTACAGGTTTGCACCCGTAAGGACGATCAGTGATTTCCCAAGTTCCATTAGCCAAAATGGAATCCATCTCACTACGGACAGCTTCCGTCCAATAGTCAGCATCTGGAGATGCATAGGCCTATGAAATGGAACTGGGAGTATCATCCACGAGGTATACAATGAAATCATCACCAAATGACTTTGCAGTCCTCTGTCTCTTGCTTCTTTTGGGAGTTTCATTGTTGTCCTCCATAGGATTTTCAACGTGTTCCATCGAAATGGTAGGTTCAGGAAGTGGAACTAAATCTTGACTTGACGGATTAGGAATCTCCTGATGTGACGAGGTAGACATATCCTTCATAGGAAAAATGTCTTCGAAGAAAGTCGCATCATTTGACTCCATAATTGTACCAACACGCATGTCAGACACATCAGATTTTATGACCAAGAATCTATAGCCAATGCTATGAAAAGCACATCCCAGAAAAACATAATCGACAGTGTTTGGTCCAACCTTGCGCTTCTTAGGGAATGGAATATTGACTAACGCCAAACAACCCCAAGGTCGTAGGTAAGAGAGTTTTAATCTTTTCTTCTCCCATTCCTCAAATGGAGTTATCTCTTTGTCTTTTGTAGGGACTCGGTTTAGGACATGACACGCAGTCATAATAGCCTCCCCCACCATGCCTTGGAAAGACCCGATGTATCTAACATGGCGTTAACCAAATCTATTAGAGTACGGTTCTTTCTTTCAGCCACCCCATTTGACTGAAGTGAATAGGGAGGCGTCCTCTCATGAATTATACCATGTTTCGCACAAAAGGAATCAAACTCGTTGGAAAAATACTCTCCACCCCGATCAGACCTTAGCCTTTTAATCTTTCGATCAAGTTGGTTTTCTGCTTCAGATTTTGAAGAAACTCAAAGCTTCATCTTTTGATTTCAGAAGATACACATGACAATATCTGGTGGAGTCATCAATTAACGTCATGAAATATTTCTTTCCACCTTTTGTTAACACACCATTCATTTCACAGAGATCAGAATGTATGAGCTCTAGTGGTGCCAGATTCCTCGCCTCTGCAGTTTTATGGGACTTGCAAGGTTGCTTAGCTTGCACACACACTCGGCACTTAGAACCCTTAATAGGTGTGAAGTGGGGAATTAAGCTCAATTTGGATAGTCGTGTCATGCAGCTAAAACTGATGTGACAAAGACGTGAATGCCATAAATTTGATTCATTGTTGCAAACATGGTTTACAACATTATTACAGACATCAGTCAAAGATAAGCGAAACAAACCAGCACATTCATATCCTTTACCAACAAAGGTTCCAAACATGGACACTACAAATTTATTCGACTCAAAGACAAGCCTGTAGCCATCTCTACACAGAAGAGAACCGCTAACAAGATTCTTATTTATAGAGGGCACATAGTTCACGTTCTTCAGTCGTACAGTATTCCCCGAAGAGAACTTCAGATCGACCATACCAACACCGCGAACAGAAGCATGTGAGCCGTTGCCCATCAGCACGGAAGAAGTTCCTGCTGCCTGATAAGAAGAGAACATGGAAATATCAGAACATACATGTACATTGGCGCCCGTATCAATCCACCAATCAGGAGAATGACATACTGAAAGAACAGTAGGAAATATACCGTACCTTGCGTCCTTCATCTCAGTATCACCAATGACAACATTGACGGTCTTGCCGCCTTTCCCATGTTGACGCTTGTCAAAGCGATTCGGGCAGTTGGGAGCCCAGTGTTCAGGATCACCGCAAACATGGCAGACTCCTTTCTTCTTCTCATACTTCTTTTCATACTTCTTCTTGAAGTTGGTAGAATGTGGTGTCTTGTTCTTCACATCAAACTTTCCTTTACCCTCAAACTTGTTCTTGTTTCTGAACTTGTGGGTTTGGAAGTTTCTCTTCTGTACCAGGTTGGCACTAGAACTTCCATCAGCACCTCGAGCACGTGTGTCCTTTGCTCTTGCCTTTTCTTCGACATCAAGAGTCCAAATGAGATTCGAGACAGAAAACTCCTGTCTCTTGTGCTTCAGAGACGTAGCAAAGCTCCTCCACGAGGCAGGAAGTTTGGCAATGATGCCTCCGGCAATAAACTTGTTCGGTAACACACAAGTGAAGTGCTCAAGTTCTTTGGCGAGTGACTGAATCTCATGAGCTTGCTCAACCACGGAGCGCTCATCAGTCATCCTGTAGTCATAGAATTGCTCCATGACATACAGTTTAGTGCCAGCATCTGAGGTACCAAATTTTGCCTCAAGTGCATCCCACATATCCTTGCCATTGTCAAATGACGCATAAGCATCAACAATGTTATCTCCAAGAACACTGATCAGAGCAAGCTTAAATAGTGTATTCATTTTCTCATAGTTTGCCTCCTGTTGAGGGTCGAGATCACCCGTAGGCTTGCCAAGAGTGGCGTCATAGCAGTTCATGGATTGAAACCAGAGAACTGCTCTCACGCGCCATCTCTTATAATTGGCGCCCTCAAACACAGGTGGCCTCATAGACGCAGCAAATCCAGTTGGGGTAAATTGCCTATAATAAGGTTTTTGGATTGTTGAAAATATGAGCAATTTACCACTTAATTTAATTAATAGAAACAGTAGGTAAAGCAAAGCTACAATTGCAATAGTCAAACTAGTGATTTGAATTTTCAGAGAGTAGTCAAAAGGCATGCAAAGTTTAATCATCTGAATTTCTAGAGAGTAGGCAAAAGGCATGCATAGTCTAGAATCTGAGGAAAATAAATCTACTCCAAAAGCTAGAAGTAGGAACTCTAGTAGGATCTGAAACGTGAGAATGAACAGAGAAGGCATGAGCACATACTGGACAGGAGCTGGTACAGCAGCGGGACCATTGTTGACGTTGTCGGCCATATCGTCGAAGAGATCGTCGACTTCCGGGAAGAAGTCGTCGTTCGAGAAGATGTCGTTGTCGTCCGTGATGAAGAAGGCAGTAGTCGCACAGAGCGCTCCCAAAAAACCTTATCGCCCTTCTCCCGTACAGGACTCGAAGTAGTGCAGTTTCGGAGGCCTACTGTCCCGACCGGCGGTGCACGCCGTAGGCCAGGATGGGGAAGACTTGAGCGGCGGCGCAAGGATTGGACACGAGAAGGCATTGTATCTGTTGTGTGTATCTCTGGAGAGGAGCGACCTCTGGTTTTATAGGCACATAGCAGAAGCCGAACAGACCACGCGAGAAGATGAAACGAAGAGTCGGGAAGGCAAACAGGCAACAGCCGAAGCTGAGCAGCCTCCGTAATTAAAACCCACTTAGCAAAGCGTTTTGTTTCAGATTCCTGTGCCTGTTCATATTCTAATTCGTGTGTGTGGCAAAATAAAGAGAGAGAGAGGCTCTCGGCTCTCGGCTCGAGGCATTCCCGCAACCCGCGGCGCGCGCGCGCGTCGTGACGAGGCGAGGCGGGCGGCGGAGGAGGAGCGCGCGTGTAGTCATCTCTTTCTCATGCTCATACAACAAGTGGAAAGCTCTCCCTTATAAACAGGTAAAACTTCCACTCAACTAGCAATGTGGGACTAAACATTTGTCCCACCTCTTGCCATACACGAATGGGCCAAGTGGGCCTCTAGGATTTATTAGGAATTTCTGGAATATTAAATGGGCTGGTCAATTTGGGCCAAAATTCCAACACATTTGTGAGTTGGCAGACCTGGGGTATGATGGACATGCATGGACTTTTGAGAAGAGAGTAGCGGGAGGATCATGCTGTACAGTACGAGTTGACAGAGCGGTGGCTACGACAACATGGAGCTCTCGGTTCCCCCTTGCAACGGTGCAGCATCTTCATGGGGTGACCTCAGACCACTGCCCCATTATACTCACATGGCGGGAGACAGCAAAGGAGCGGAGAACTACTGAAAATAAAGTGTTCATTTACGAAGTGATGTGGTAGTCTCACGAGCAATTTAAACCCCATCTGGGGGAAGTGTGGACAGCGGATGGAAAGGCTGAGACAATGGCACAGCTTAAAGAGAAACTAACGCGTGTCTCGGACTCCTTAGAAGTGTGGGGAAGAAATACTTTCGGACACGTTCGAAGGGAGATTAGAGTGCTGACAGACCGATAGTCAGAACTGAAGGCGATGCCTCGTCGCCGCAGCCCGTCATACGAGGAGAGCAAGATAGCGCAACGCCTAGTGGAGCTTTATCATCGCGAGGAAGTGATGTGGAGACAACGTTCGCGAGTGCAGTGGCTTGCGGAGGGGGATAAGAACACCCGGTTTTTCCACTTACGGGCGAGCCAAAGAAACAAAAGAAACAAGGTTAACCGTTTGAGAAAGACAGACGGGACCCTCACGGAGGATGACCGGGAGATGGCGCAACTAACAACGGATTTCTACGCGACTCTGTACCGATCCGAGGGGGTAGAGAGGCTGAATGAAGTGATCAACGTGGTACCCACGAAAGTAACAGCTCAAATGAATTTGGAGCTTGTTAGGCCTTTTGAGGAAAAAGAAGTGAAAGCGGCTCTTTTTCAAATGTTTCCAACCAAAGCTCCGGGGCTAGACGGATTCCCAGCGCATTTTTTTCAAACACACTGGTATATTTGTGGAGAAGAGGTTACCTTGGCAGTGTTACGGGTGCTCAAGTGGGAGGATGACATGAGAGAGATTAATAAAACCTTTATAGTTATGATTCTGAAGGTGGCTAGTCCGAAGGAGCTTGGGCAGTTTAGATCAATCAGCCTCTGCAATGTCATCTACAAAATAGCGTCCAAGGTAGTAGCAAACAGATTGAAAGTAGTGTTACCGGATATAATTGCCGAAGAGCAATCAACATTTGTCCCGGGCAGACTGATAACGGATAACATTATAACCGCATATGTGTGCCTATATTTTATGAAGCGAAATAAGGCGACGAAGAATCGTTTTTGTGCCCTGAAACTTGACATGCGCAAGGCGTATGCCATGTTGGAGTGGAGCTATTTGGAGGCCATCATGTTAAAACTCGGTTTTCACAGGAGTTGGGTGCAGATGGTTATGCGTCTAGTCACAACGGTGTCTTTCCAGGTTTTGTTCAATGGAGAGAAATTACAACAATTCTTACCTACGAGGGGGGTTCGACAGGGGGACCCTATATCCCCGTATTTGTTCTTGTTAGCAGCAGAGGGCCTATCGTGCCTATTAAAACACCATAGTTTTTCATCAGAGCTTCATGGATTAAAGGTGGCGCCGTCAGCTCCGGCGGTTAGCCATCTCCTTTTTGCAGATGACAGCCTGCTACTTTTCAAGGCCAATGCGGATAGTGCAACTAAAGTGCAAGGATTACCAAATCTTTATTGTGCAGCCTCGGGTCAGAGGGTTAATAGAGATAAACATCGATTTTCTTCAGCAAGGGCTGCCCACATGAGGTGAGGATGGAGGTGCAAACGGTTCTAGATGTTCACAATGAAAGTCTCAACGAGAAGTACCTGGGGATGCCATCGGACGTTGGCAAGTCTCTAGGGGGAGCCTTTAAATATTTAAAGGATAGAATATGGAAAAGGAGACAAGGTTGGATGGAAAAATTACTTTCGGTTGGGGGCAAGGATGTTCTAATTAAATCTGTTGCTCAAGCTGTGCCGATATACTCGATGGCATGTTTTATCTTGCCAAGAGGCTTATTCCACCATATAAACTCCATGTTGAGTAAATTCTGGTGGGGGAGTAATAAGGAGGGGAAGAGGAGACCGAGATTGGTATCATGGAGAGACATGTGCAAGCCAAAATATATGGGAGGCCTGGGTTTTCGAGACATCGAGATGTTTAATCTTGCTTTGCTCGCGCGTCAGGGATGGAGGCTACTGCAGAATCCAGAAACCCTGAGTGCGAGAGTTCTAAGAGCCATCTATTATCCAACATCGGACATACTACATGCTGATGTTGGTTCTAACCCCTCACAAGTGTAGCGTGCGGTGCATGCAGGTGTGCAGGTCCTGAGACAAGGCCTGATAAGGAGGATAGGCACGGGAGAGACAGCACATCCATTCGATGATCAGTGGATTCCGCGCGATGGGATGATGCGTCCAGTGGCATGTATCTCCGACGAGCCCCCATGGAAAGTTGCGGATTTGATAGATGCATCCACTGCTACTTGGAGAGAAGACAGACTACCTCTTCACTTCCTTCCGATGGATGCGGAGATCATAAGAGAGATACCTTTGAGTACCAAGAATTTCGACGATTTTTGGGCGTGGCATTATGACCGGAGAGGGGTTTTCTTGGTGAGGTCAGCGTATAAGATGCTGATCAACGCAAGAGAACGGCGTGAGGCGTGGCTGGAGCAAACAACCTCACGATCGGATGGAGATCGCACGGTGCAAGGATGGAACCCAACTTCCAGCAAAGATATGTATATTTCTTTGGACGTTGGCGAAACAATCTCTTCCAACGAATAGTGTACGCCACATGCGGGGAATGTCAGAGGATGATAGGTACATTTTGTGCGGAGCACAAGACTCTTGGCGTCATGCCCTACTTGACTGCTCGATGTCAAGAAGCGTGTGGGCATTAGTCGAGGAAGAAACTACAGAACATATGTGCTGCTCAGAGGAGGGAAGGGCTGGGGAGTGGCTTGCAATCTTGATGACCACTCTCAGCCAGGAGGAACAGACCAAGGTTTTTGTAACGCTTTGGGAAATCTAGCATGCGAGGAGAAAGGAGATCCACGAGCAGATTTATCAGAGCCCTTGACAGTACATCATACAGTGGAGTCTTACATCGCTTATTTGGGTCCGATCAAGGAGATTAAACCGAAACCGGGAGTTAATACCCGAGGGGTGAGCGAACGGTGGATGCCGCCACCAAGTGGGATGATAAAGATCAATGTGGACGCGGAAATCGGCAAGAACACAGGCCGAGGGTCAGTCGCAGCAGTTTCTCGCGATGAGCGAGGCGAGATTTTGGGAGCATCTACGTTGGTTTTTCCTGGAAAATCGGACGCGGAAACTCTCGAGGCGCTAGCAAGAGACTTGACTGCTCGCAAGGTTAGAGTTGCAAGTGATTGTAAGAACATGATCAATAGCCTGGATAAGGGGTCGATGGGGGCCTATACCCATATTATCACGGAGATCACATAAGCTAGAATGGAATTCGAAGAGCTTCAGTTCATGTTTGAGGGCAGAAGTCTGAATAAAGAAGCGCACCTCATGGCAAGGAGCGCGATTAGAGATGATCCGGGGCGCCATGTGTGGCTGTTAGCACCCCTTTTGATTTATGTAAGAACATTCTTGTGCGTCAATGTTAGTCGGTGTGTTATTCTCAAAAAAAAAACATACTAGTCAATATACACCTCAAAAATTTAAAAGAACAATAAAAAAACTAGTCGATCTTCCTTTAGAAAACACATACTAGTCAAACCATCAATTTAGCGATCGCATCCCTCTTTCCCAACCTTTATCCCATACCAGATTTTATTTTTAGAAGAGAGAGATATAATTACAAGAGGCTAAGACAACAAACGTCACATAACGCAGGTGTCGCACCGACACCACTCCACTCCTAGGCGGCTACCCTCTAAGGATGGCACCAACTTTCGCTCATGCGTCGATCCAACGCTTCAGCTCTTCAAAGGCTCTCGCAGCCAACACCTCGTCGTTGCAAATTTGGCCGAAGTTCCCAAAAAACCTTGCATTATGATGCTTACAAATCATTCAGGTTATCAGGATTAACAAAGAGTCTACTAATTTTCTTTGCTTGTCTCTGAATCATGCTCTGACTTTTAGCCACCAGTTTCTGCAACAATGGTGCATGTACATGGACCCTTAGTCGACTAGCGGATCTCCACCACACATGTGTCGTGAACACACATTGCGTCGGGATGTGATCCGTGGCCTCAATCTCCTGCAGGGACATCTTGCATACATGATGACCCACAAGTTTGGGGGATCGCAACAGTGTTCGAGGGAAGTAAAACACAAATTAATTGATTCGATACAACGGGAGCCAAAGAATATTTGTGAGCTTTAACAAGTGAGTTGTCAATTCACTTGCACCTGAAGGTCGACTTGTACGCAGTGGTTTATCAGTAGTAACAGTTTTATAGCAGCAAAGTAGTGAAATAATAGCAGTAGTAGTATTAAAACAGCAGCAATGGCGATTGGAGTAAACAGCGGGATTAAATACTGTAGGCATAGGGATGAATGAACGAGCGTTGCATGGATAATATAGTTCATATAATGATCAAGTCATGGGCATTGCAGATAAATAAGATAAAGCATCCAAATACTAAGTAACCATAGGCATGTGTTCCCTAAATAGTCGTACATGCTCGCAATGAGAACTTGTACAACATCTATTGTCCTACCAGCCCGTTTCAGCGGGGCCTCAAGGGAACTAGTGGTAGTTAAGGTGTTCCTTTTAATGGAACACCGGAGCAAAGCATTAACACTCCGTGAACACATGTGATCCTCACATCACAGCCATCCCCTCCGGTTGTCCCAATTTCTGTCACTTCGGGGCCTCGGGTTCCGGACAACGAGTATGTGTAAACAACTTGGAGGTATGACCAAGAAACAATAATTATCATCATTATTCAATAATATGTTCAGATCTGAGATCATGACACTCGGGCTCAAAGTGACAAGCATTAAGCATAACAAGTTGCAACAATGTCAATATCACTAATAGAGGATACTAGGCACTATGCCCTAACAATCACAGAATTATTACATGAACAAACTCATCCAATCCCTACCATCCCCTTCAGACTAGAGCGGGGGAATTACTCACACATGGATGGGGCAAACATGGATGGTCGATGGAGAGGTGTTGGTGATGACGATTGCGATGATTTGCTCCAATTCCCCATCCCGTCAGCGTGCAAGAACGGAGTTTCTGAACCTTGAGAAAGGATTCGCGATGGCGACGGAGCTAGGGACTTCTTTCTGGAAAACTATTGAACCCGCTCGTGTTTTAGGGTTGAAGGCTATTTGTAGTCGAAAGGGGAGTGCAAGAGGGGCTGTGGGTGGCCCACACAATTGGCTGGCGCGGCCTAGGGGTTCGGCCGCGCCAGGGGGTGGTGTGGCCACCTTGAGGCTATTCTCCTGGCCTCCTTCTGGCTCCCGGTGTCTTCCAGGGTGAAAACATCAATGTGGTCTTTTCTTGGCAATTTCCCGAAAGTTGATTTTTCTGCACAAAAACAAGACACCAAGGTAATTCTGCTGAAAACAACGTTAGTCCGTGTTAGTTGTATCCAAAACTCACAAGTTTAGAGGAAAACAATAAGAAAAGTGTTCGGAAAAGGATATACTTTCGACGTATCAATACATCCGGTTGATCCTGTAGACCATGTCTCGCTTCTGTATTGAAGTGCCAACCAAGTGAAGAATTTACACTTAGCCGGTGCCCAGCACTTCCAGACTCCATTTGCTAAAGAGAATCTTACATGTCCCTGCATTAATGCTGTGTATGTAGATTTCGCTGAATACCGCCCTGACGCCATAGGTGTCCACGCAAACCCATCCTGACATGAATCATGTCGTGGAACCTGTTGGATAGCCAACCAAAGGTTAATGCATTTTGTTGCCATATTTTCGGACCAGATCCCCCTAATGTCAGTTATCCACCGATTCTCTGTTAGAGCTTCCTTGACTGTGCTTTTATTAAATGTGTCGGTATTAAACGCAACCCTAAGAGGAGGAGCTAACTCAAGAATTGGAAGCCCTCTGATCCACCTATCCTTCGAGAAGAGTGTCCTCTTGTCATCTCCAACATGGATTTTGACAAGGTTGTTGAAGACTTCTGCTGCCACCTTGTCTTTCCAGATAGGCATCCCCTTCGTCCATGGTGTCGAGGCAGCGGTCTTACTCAGCCACTCCCATCTCACGTCTAGAGCCACCATACACTAACCGGAATCTCCATGTTTTCTATGCCCAAGCCCCATAGTAGTATGGCCTACAAACATTCTCTCATGCCACCATACACTAACCTCCCTGTGCCTGCTCCATCCCTGCCCATAATTTCCCTCGGATCCACTTATTAATCTCTTAAAGAAGCCATCTTGGCGCAGCCGCTACAAGCAACTGGTGCACCGGACTTGTTGATACCATTCATTTGACAAGGGTTAGTCTTCCAACTCTCATGATCCTCCCACTCTGCCAAGCCGAGACACACATAAACACCTTGTCCAACAACGGTTGCCATTCACTTTTGGTCAAAGTGCGCAATCCCAGTTGAAGCCCTAAGTATTTTATTGGGAACTTAGCAATATTGCATCCCAATACTTGCTCAATCATTGCTTTGTCATCCTCCTCTCCTCGAATGAGAGTTTCTGAAGTTTTTGTATATTGACCTTTAGTCCTCAAGCCACACCAAAAAGCTGCAAGATGCACTAGTAGGAGAATGCTTATATCCACCGACATATTGCTGGCGAACACACTCATGCGTCAGCTAGTGCTATGACAGTTGGCGAACAGAAAATGGCATTCGCCACCTATAAGATAAGTACCGCTGGTGAACAGGCGAATGTGTTCGCCAACGGAAAGTGCGCCCGGGTGCAGCTATGGTGCAACTCGATCCTTCATTAGATATCGCTGGAAAAGAAGTGGATAGGGCCTCCATTAGATACCGCTGACAACAATACCCTATATCCGCCGCCTGCAGTAAACTTATGTTAATATGTTTCTCCTAATTCAACGAGATCTATGCCATCTAATTTGTTGTGGATTAAACCCTTACAAATCCATCGTTTTACCAATCGTCTCCTTTCAATCTGATAATCTTTGGTAAACATAGTCACACGTACAACAAGGAGTCTTGATGTGGTGATTATCGACGACGTCGTCAAGCTTCAACTCCAAGTTCATATTCTCTTCTAGGCATTCAGATGAAGATGTTCACTTCTTTTCAATTTTGCTTTCAAATAATTATTTTCTTTCAAATAAATTTAGCATCTCGACAAGATGGTCGGTTCGAATTTCCGGTTCAACTACCTCCCAGATATAATATGTATGTCAAGTTGGTTGGCATAATTGTCATAACATGAAATGAAACAAAATAGTTATAAAAGTATACCACATCCGAATCATAGACCGGACGAGGGCCGACGGGGACCAATATCAAAACCATGACACTATACTTATAAAAAACAATAATACATGTTAGAAAATGCCGGTGCAGGTCTATCATCGGCATCTCCATAAAAGTGAGCTGCTCCGTACGCATTTTCCATGCCGGTGCATGCGCCATGCCCTGGTGATTCTAGAGGTGTGGGATGTCGCAGGAGCACAGGTAGGGATATCTCCATCCCAGGCCATCGATGCCATTGGCCATGCGGATACCAACCCATGCATCCAGGTCAGGGTCATAGTAGGCTCGATTTTTAAACGGTAGGCTCCACTCGCCACGCCGATCGGCCGTCCCTGGTGTCGATGGAGAAGGTGAAGGGGAGATTGTGGGGTTCCATGTTGTAGGTGGAGAGCACGAAACAAAAATATGGTGCGGCCATATGGATGCACCGCATACGAGTTGACATATCTGCTGCCAAAACCGAGATGGGTGGCGCGAGGCAGCGGTGACGCGGCCTTCTTCCAGGACCAATCCATGGCTTCTTCCACCATCCTCTCGTCGCTGTTGTCATACCAATCGTAGTACTCAGGTGGCTTTTCTTTCTCGTAGAGGTACTGTGGTGTTTGGCCATCGGTGCCGAACATGTACAACTTGTTCCCCACGTCGGCCGAGATATAGTACCGGTGTATGAGACCTTTGGGCGGATGTTGAACAATGTCTATCCTTGCCGTCATTGTGTCGTAGACCAGGGTTATTATACAACCGTTGCTTAAATTTCCCCTCGCCACGATCTTGCTTTCCAGTGCATGGAAGTGTGGATATAAGCCGATTGATTGGACGCCCAGACGGACGACAGGATGCGGGCACTAGTGGAAACTACCCCTTTCGTCCAGGGGGCCAGGGGGCAACTATCCCGGTTGCAACCAAATCCGGCACAAATGCTATGCATTGGTCCCGGTTTGTGTGTCCGGGGCAACAGAAATCGCCTGGGGGCATTGGTCCTGGTTCGTGGGGAGATATTGGTCCCGGTTCGTGCCACGGACCGGGACCAATGCCTAGCCACAGGCCACGTGGCACGCGCATGGGCATTGGTCCCGGTTCAGGCCACGAACCGGGACCAATGTCCCCCCTCCCCCTATATATACTGCCCCAGCGCCCTCCCCCCCCCCCCGGTTCCATCTTTTTTTTTTTGCTTGGAGGTGTGAGAGAGGTGAGTGTTAGTGTGTTTTATTTTACTATGTACACGAGGTGTTCGACGAAATTCCCGAGCCACACATATGCTCACTGAAAATGGTATCTTCGCCCGAGGTTAACAAACTTATCTTTTTCATCTGTAACTGATACATAAAAAATTAATATTTGTCGATGTACTGTGGTCATTTCTGTATTAATATGTTATTGTAATGTATTTTGATAAACTTAATTATACGATGCAGATGGATGCACGGCAGTGATGGATGTACGGTGACCGACGCACTTCCGAGTATATGGCAGGCCTGAATGCATTTCTTGTTGTAGCTCAGGCGAACAAAGATAATGGCTTCATGTGTTGCCCATGTGTTGATTGTCGGAACGTCAGAGAGCACTCTTCCGAAAGAATCCTTCACGGCCATCTACTTCGGAGAGGTTTCATGCCCAGCTATAATTGCTTTACCAAGCATAGAGAAAGAGGGGTTGTGATGGAAAACGATGATGAAGAAGAAGATCGTTTGTTCCCTGAATACGACGATACTGCAATGGAAGAGAATGCAGAAGAAGGAGGTGATCAAGAACAGGCATCAGAAGATGCCGATGATGATCTTGGCCGAGTTATTGCTGATGCAAGGGAAGACTGTGATAATAAATTGGAGAGGTTGAAGCTGGACAACATGTTACAGGATCACAAAAAGTTGTTGTACCCAAATTGCGAAGATGGTAGCAGAAACCTCGGTACCACACTGGAGTTGCTGAAATGGAAGGAACAGAACGGTGTGACTGACAAGGCATTTGAGAGTTTACTTCAACTAATGAAGCCAAAACTTCCAAAGGACAACGAATTTCCTGAGAGTACGTACGAAGCAAAGAAATCTCTCTGCCCTCTAGGATTAGATGTGCAGAATTAATGACTTCATCCTCTACCGCGGTGAGAAGTACGAGAATTTGGATGAATATCCGGTATGCACTTCACTGCTGTATAAGATCAGAGCAGATGACCCTGGTTATGTTGACGGCGAGCCCCCCGTAAGAGGGTTCCTGTTAAGGTGATGTGGTATGGTCCTATAATACCACGGTTGAAACGTCGGTTTAGAAACAAAGAGCATGCTAGGTTGTTGCGATGGCACAAAGAAGACCGTAAGAAAGACGGAAAGTTGAGACACCCCGCCGATGGATCGCGGTGGAGAAAGATTGAGAGAGACTTCCCGGAATTTACAGGAGAGGCGAGAAACTTATGGTTTGGTCTAAGTACAGATGGCTTTAATCCTTTTGGGAAGCAGAGCTCCAGTCATAGCACCTGGCCCGTAACTCTATGTATGTACAACCTTCCTCCTTGGTTGTGCATGAAGCGCAAGTTCATTATGATGCCAGTTCTCATCCAAGGCCCGAGGCAACTTGGCAACGACATTGATGTGTATCTAAGGCCATTAGTGGAAGAACTCTTACAATTGTGGGGAAAACTAGGTGTATGTGTGTGGGGTGAGAACGAACAAAAGCCATTTGACCTATGGGCGTTGCTTTTCGTAACCATCAATGATTAGCCTGCTATTAGTAACATTTCCGGACATACAAACAAGGGATACAATGCATGCACACACTGTTTAGATAAGACTGACAGTGTTTATTTGGATAAATGTAAAAAGGTTGTATACCTGGGGCATCATAGATTTCTTCCGATCAAGCATCCCGTAAGAAAGAAAGGAGGGAAGCATTTCAGAGGTGAGGCAGATAACCGGAAGAATCCTGAGCTCCGTAGTGGTAATGATATATTCGATATGGTCAAGGACCTAGAAGTAATCTTTGGTAAGGCTACTGGCAGCCAACCAGTTCCGAACGTCCCTGCTAAGCGCACACCCATGTGGAAGAAGAAATCTATATTTTGGGAGCTACCCTATTGGAAATTTTTAGAGGCCCGGTCTTCGATCGACGTGATGCACGTGACAAAGAATCTCTGTGTCCATCTGCTATGCTTCCTGGGCATGTATGGAAAGTCAAAAGATACGCCAGAAGCACGGGAGGACCAGCAACGTATGAAAGACCCAAGCAACAAGCACACAGATATAGGGCGCCATTACTTAAGAAGCTACGCTCTTACTAAAGAAGAGAACGAAATATTTTTTGAAGTCCTTTACAATATCAAGGTTCCGTCTGGCTTCTCGTCGAATATAAAGGGGATAATAAACATGGCAGAGAAAAAATTCCAAAACCTGAAGTCTCATGACTGCCACGTGATTATGACGCAGTTTCTTTCGATTGCATTGAGGGGGCTTCTACCGGAAAATGTTCGAGTAGCCATTGTGAAGCTATGTGCATTCATGAACGCAATATCTCAGAAGGTAATCGATCCAAAAATTCTGACAAGATTACAGAGGGATGTGGTCCAGTGTCTTGTTTGTTTTGAGTTGGTGTTCCCACCATCCTTCTTCAACATTATGACTCACCTCCTGGTCACCTATGTGAAGAGATTCATATTCTCGGTCCGGTATTTCTACACAATATGTTCCCCTTTGAGAGGTT
Source organism: Alopecurus myosuroides (assembly GCA_028641055.1). Taxonomy (NCBI): domain Eukaryota; kingdom Viridiplantae; phylum Streptophyta; class Magnoliopsida; order Poales; family Poaceae; genus Alopecurus; species Alopecurus myosuroides. The sequence goes on from CM054057.1 coordinate 9,460,079, forward strand.
CATGGGAGTCTTGAATAAATATGTTCATAACCGTGCTAGGCCAGAAAGAAGCATGTCGAAGGGCTATGGAACAGAGGAGGTCATTGGGTTCTGTGTTGACTTTATTCCTGATCATAAGACGATTGGTGTTCCTGAATCACGGCATGAGGGGAGACTGAGGGGAAAAGGAACGCTGGGAATGAAAACAATGATACACAGGGACGGGCATTCTTTCACCAAAGCACACTACACAGTTCTACAAAATTCTATGTTCATGGCTACGTATCTCGAGGAACACAAGAATATTGTACGCTCCACAAACCCGGGGAGGATGACTCATGGATTAAACGCAAACACATGGAGACTTTTGGAAGTTGGCTGCAAACACATCTTATAAATGACACCACTGTTGAAGATCAGCTGTACATGTTGGCAGGGTCACCTTCTTCGACTATTAGGAGTTTTCAAGGGTACGAGATAAATGGGAATACATTTTACACGATCTCCCAAGATAAGAAGAGCACCAACCAAAACAGTGGTATCCTGTTTGATACAACAAACGAGAATGGAAAAAATGACACATATTATGGTTACATAGAGGAGATATGGGAACTTGACTATGGACCTTCTTTTAAGTTCCCTTTGATCAACTGCAAACGGTTCAACCTGAATGGAGAAGGGGTAAAGGTAGACCCGCTTTATGGAATGACAATAGTGGATCTCAACAATATTGGTTACAATGACGAACCATTCTTCCTAGCCAATGATGTGGCTCAGGTCTTCTATGTGAAGGACATGTCCTCCAGACCGAAAAAAAGAAAAAATAAGCAAACAAATTCATCATACGATGAGCCGAAGCATCACATAGTTCTTTCAGGGAAACGAAACATCGTGGGAATCGAGGACACGACAGACATGTCAGAAGATTATAATAAGTTTGTTGAAATTCCACCCTTCACAGTGAAAGCTGACCCCACCACTAGTAGAGAAGTGCCTTTCTATGGAACAGATTCTGTGGCGCATGGCCTCTTGGTGCGCCACAGAAATATATTTTTGTGGCGCACGGGTGGGCATGCGCCACAGAAAAGAGACATTCTGTGGCGCACGGGACCGTGGTGCGCCACAGAAAAGAGGAATTCTGTGGCGCACGGGATGGGGGTGCGCCACAGAAATGAGCTGGGGGCCCACACCAATAATTGCCACACTCCTATTCTGTGGCGCATGGTGGTTAGTGCGCCACAGAAATATGACATTTCTGTGGCGCACCACTGCCACGTGCGCCACAGAATTCCCATCCGAAAAAATTCTGCCCACACGCACCAACTCCACCCCCCCCCCCCCCCCGGGAACGCCTTTTCTAGTTTTTGATGGAAGAGTTGGCGGTCTAAAAAGCATCAAAAAATGAATCCCTTATAGATGCACGGAGAGTTTAATGTCTACTTTTTTATCAAATTTTGAAATATGAATTTCGACTTTCTGAGCAAAAGTTTTATAAAAAAAAGTAAAATGGGCATAACTTTTGCATACGATGTCGAAAAAAAATGATCAAGATATTAAAAAAAACTAGAGATAAAAAGAAACCCAACCTCACTGGCCTTCGGCCTGTGAGCTTTTTTTAGAATCGCCAAATTCTAAAAGGAACAAAAGTTATGGCCGTTTTAAGATTTTGACTAGAAAATAAAAAAAAATAAAAAAAATTCTGTGGCGCACCAAGGGGGGTGCACCACAGAATTGGGAGGCAGAATTCGAAATCCCCTCCTCCCCTCCTCTTCTTCTCTTCTCCCCTCCACTTCTCCTCCACTTCTCATCTTCTACCTCTCCTCTCCTCCACCTCTCCTCCTCCATCACCACCACCACCACCACCACCACCTCTCCTCCTCCTCCACCTCCACCTCCACCACCACCACCACCCCTCCTCCTCCACCACCACCACCCTCCTCCTCCACCACCACCACCTCCGGCGAGCTCCTCCTCCTCCTCCTCCACCACCACCTCTCCTCCTCCTCTTTCTCCTCCTCCTCCTCCACCACCAGCTCTCCTCCTCTCTCCTCCTCCTCCTCCTCCTCCACCACCACCACCTCTCCTTCTCCTCCTCCTCCTCCTCCTCCCTCCACCACCACCACCACCACCACCACCTCCGGCGAGCTTCTCCTTCTCCTCCCCACCAACTTCGGTGACCTCCATCCTCCACCCACCAACTCCGGCGAGCATCCGACGAAATCCGGCGAAATTTCGAAAATTTCCCACGGCCAGATCTGGCCGCCTTTTTTTTGAAATTCAAAAAAAAATTCTGTGGCGCACCCCCCTTGGTGCGCCACAGAATTGCAAATTTCTGTGGCGCACGGGTGAGGTGCGCCACAGAATTGACATTTCTGTGGCGCACGGCTGAGGTGCGCCACAGAAAAAAATTTAGTGGCGTGTATTCTGTGGCGCACCCCTCCGGCCCCTAGGTGCGCCACAGAATCCCATTTTGGTGTGCCACAGAAAGGCCTTTTTCTACTAGTGCACCATCCCGTTAAATAATGAAGATGCTCCATGGTTACGGCCGAAGCGATCATAAGCAAGGGAAAATTCAGAAGACTAGATAGGGATGTTGTTGGTGATGTGTAATAATACACGTGGAATACATGATCATAGTTCTGTTTGACCAGTAATTTGTATTGACCGGTAAAAAGCTGAAAACTATGACCAGCCTGATTTCATTATTATCCCAACCAGCGGCACACCCACCCACTTTTCTGTTTCTCTCTCCTCTGTCTGTTGGTGATGTGTAATAATAAACGTGGAATACATGATCATATAGTTCTGTTTGACCAGAATTTGTATTGACCGGTAAAAAGTTGACAACTATGACCCATATCCGAGTATGAGATAACTATAGGTAGATATTGCAGGCACACTTCGAAGTGATAGTACGGATACCATCCTGACAGATATCCTTAAAACAGAAATAGATCTTCGGTACTTCTTTAACAGATATGATAAATTTTTGGAGGAGAAACGTATAGCTGAACAACAAGCTGACTACCTTGGAGTTCAAATGACGCGGAGGGTTGCACCTCTGCGGTTACTTTGGCAAGCTGCTAATGCATACACTCCTGCACTGTTTGAGATTTTCAGATTAGAATTTGAACTGATATTGGATTGCGTGGTCTATAATTGTGGCGAAATTGGACCCATATCCGAGTATGAGATAACTGTCAAAAACAGGCGACGGGGTCATTTTGTTAGATTCGACTCATCAGAATATATTGTCGTTTGTAGCTGCAAGAAGTTTGAAAATGTAGGTCTTACGTGTTGCCATGTACTAAATGTTCTTGAGATCAGAAATATCAAAGAAATTCGACCACACTATGTTTTGAAAAGACGGCGAAAGGATGATCAGAGTGAACCTTCGAAGGAGAACTATGGTTTTTCTGTTGTAGACGAAGATCCCAAATTCTCCGTGTCAAAAAGGTACAAGTCGCTTTGTCGAACTTTATATAAAGTTGCAGCAAAGGCTGCAGAAAATGTTGAAGCTCATGCATTCATGGAGAGCCAATATGATCAGCTCCTAGAGCAAGTTGAGCTTATTTTGCAAGCAAAGCTGCATGACAAACCTTCCTTGAGCACTATCCTGAAAAGTCATCAGCAAAATCTGGTTCAGAACGATGTTACCAACAGTGAACCTCGCAGAGGAAGTAGTAAGTTGTTCCTCACCTAAGCTGGTCCATACAGGGTAGGCAAGGTTTGTTCCTCACCTCAGCTGCTCCATACAGGCAAGGTTCATCAAAATCTGGTTCAGAACGAGGTTAAAAAGGGTAGGCAAGGTTTGTTCCTCACCTAAGCTGCTCCATACAGGTTTGAACACGATTAGTGTTCTGATCTGATTAAGTTTCTCCCACGGCAGGGCTGTAGGCTGGCGATACCGATTGTTGTGTTCTACATCCCCCTTGAAGGTTTGATACATCATTCAGTTCATCGACCAAATACAAATCATCCGGATTCGCCATCATACGTCCGACCGTTCTTTTGATTCGCCATCATATGTCCGGCAGTTTTGTTCTACATCCCTCTTAAAGGTTCATCGACGGAATACAAATCACCCGGATGCCTTGTATGCTCTGGACTCACTCGGAAGATCACAAAAGAAAACAAAAAAATTATAAGATATTTATATTCAAATTATATGCAAATAGTAAAATAATTAATAGTTTCAATAGTTATAAAAATTATTTAGTTAAAAGAAAAATGGATTTGAATTTGTTATGCAAATTCAAGCACTTTTCATGTTGAAATTTTTGTCAAATTCGAAAGTATATAGAAGTTATTAATGTGCATACTTAAACAATTTTCAAATTTTGGCGCTAAAAAATTTGGGCGCGCAGGGTGGCACCAAATTTCGAAATATGTTTTGGTCCCGGCCCGTGCCACCAACCGGGACCAAAGGGGGTACCTCTAGTCCCGGTTGGTGGCACGGGCCGGGACTAGAGGCCCATTTGTATAAATATCTCGGCCCTCTCTCCAGGCCGAGCAACCACCCAGGACGGAGCGGAGTAGCCTTCGCGAAGCCCTGCCGGCGGCGGGAATGGATACGAAGATCCCGCTAGTGTTGGTTCCGCCAGCGGGGTTGAACTAGGACGTAGATTGGTCGGGGGACGAGTGTTGGACGGGAATGCATTTATATATTAAAAGACACGTGCTTACATCGGGGGGGGGGGCGGCGCGGCCACAAGCGGCCGGCCGTGTTTCTTGACGACGGCCCTATTGGCCGTCCTTACATGCATCGGGGGCGGCGGCGCGGCCACAGGCGACCGGCCGTTTTCTTGGGGGGGGGGGGTAGCCTAGGTACTATAGGTAGCCGGGGGCGCGCCGGCGCCGGCCTAGTCCTCCTCGTCGGAGGAGATGAAGTGGTAGGGAGGCTTCTGCCACAGGTGGGCAGGCAGCTGGGGGCGCCCGCCGGTGGCTGCGGAGGAATCGGGGGCGTGTTCGCCGGTGGCGGCGGCAGCTCCTCCGGCGACCATTCGCCGCTTGTCCAGGCCCAGCTCATCCCGTACTCCAGGCCGGGGGGCAGCGGCTGTGGCGACGGCTGGTCCTCCGACGCTTCCATGGCGGCGTTCATCGTCTGCCACCACGGCCCCGGCGGTGGAGGGGGCGGCATCGCGTCGTCGTCGGCGGACGCGCTGGCCAGAACCTGCTCCCACCGCTTAATCTCGTCCTCGACGAGGGAGCGGCGGAGGCCTCATAGGCGGCCTTCAATCCGGCCTGGAGCTCGGGGTCCTCCTCGTCCTCGAGGATGTCCTCCTCGAACCACAACTCCGGCTCGCTGCCGGGCGGCGGCGCTGGGGAGGTGTCGGCGGTCTCCTCCGGGGCTATGGGGAAGTAGGAGCGGCCGCGCTGGTCGTGCTCCTGCTGGAACCAGACGCTCCAATACGGGGAGCTCCGCGCGTAGGCGCTGTCCCTGAGGAGGTGGGCCGGCAGGAGCGCGCGCCGGCGGTGATCTTCTCGCGGGCAGCTTCATTGGTCGGGGGCGGCGGCACCGGGATCCTCTGGGGGTTGATGTGCCAGCCGTCCGGGAGGTGGACGTCCGGCCAGAAGACCGGCGTGGCGTGCTCCCAGTGCCACGTCGCCTCCTCTTTCGCACATAGCGGCGCAACCTCTTTCCCGCCGCGGCGCGAGGCGACGGGTTGCGCGCTGCCGGAGGTGGTTCAGGGATGCGCGGGCCGCCCCCGATCCGGATGCCGCCCGGACCGAAGCCGAGTGCCTCTTGCGGCGGCGGGGGAACGCCGGCGCCTCTCTGGCCAGCGCCGCTGGAGGACCCAGCCTCGTGCTCGTTCTTGGCGCGCTTGAACCAGCGGCGGGGCGACATGCATGGCTAGGGTTCGTGCTGGGAGCAGGATGTGCGGGGTGTACGGGGCGGCGGGGTCCCTTTAAAAAGGACCCGGGCGGGGTTGGCATGCCAACCGGCGGCGAGAACATGGCGGCGGTTGCAGGCGGCCATGAATGCGCGAGGAGAAAGCCGAGGCGGCCGCTGGGGTCGCTGGCCAGTGGGCCCTTTGACCGCGCGCGGTTGCGGTTATGGTCTTACTTATAGACGTGGGGACGTGGAAACGGGCGAGCCAGCCACTAGGTCGCCGGCCAGTGGCCCCTTTGACCCCCGCATGGCTAGTGGGCCCTTTGACCGAATGTGGCTAGTGAGCTTAATTAAAGACGCGGGCTAGTGGGCCCTTTGACTAAATGTGGCCAGTGGGCTTAATTAAAGACGGGGCCAATGGACGCGGTTGGGGAAGGGGAGGCCGTTTGGGGATTACGAGGCAGGCATCGTAAAGTGCAAAAAACAAAATGCAGAAAAAAAAAACATGCCGCGGCAGAGAAAGTGGCCAAACTGCTGCTTTTTCAGAGGAGGCATTCATCCCGGTTCCTAACACGAACCGGGACTAACTCCCCTGGCCAGGTTTGCCACGTGGTCAGTCCCATTTGTCCCGGGTCCTGGCGCAACCGGGACCAATGGGGCAGGTGCATATGTCCCGGCTGGCCCATCCCGGTTGCACAACCGGCACAAATGGGCCTTACCAACCGGGACTAGTGCCCGTGTTTCCACTAGTGGGGAGGTGACGCGGCTGGGAACTAGTCCCGCGTGGCACCATGTTCATCCCACCGACCGCTTCCTCGTCGTCGACGTTGAGCTTGTAGATGCCGTGCCCGGTATTCATCTCGGCCAGCACCACGTACAGGTGCCGCAGCGACCTAGGAGTCCATCGTTTCTCACCGTCCACGTCGATTCGAAAGCGATATTGGAGGCGTATGCACGCCGGAGGGCTCTTCCATCTGCACTGCCATGTGCGGTGGTGTCGGCATAGTTGTATGCTGTAGGGAGCCGGAGACGGGAGAGAAGGGGCTAAGATCTCAACATAAACGATCGTCGGATCATGATATTGATTTGTTTCTTTTTTATCAGATACGGATTGATTTGTTTGTATCCATCGATAATTCAGCAGAATTACCTAACCCTGGTTTATTTTTATTTTGTGAGAATAGTCCATGCTTAGCTAGGTTTAGTTGGTTTCTATATTTGTGCAAGGGGGAGTTATTAGGAAATAAAATATATGTGCAAATCTACCGATGATTGAATCGTTATCTGAACACGATTTACTGTAAAGAAAAACTCACGTATATTACTTGCGGCAAAATAAAACGTTGGCTGTGCATCAAAAGGTTCCTTGATTACTCAGTTGTGGACGTGTCATTGAAATTCCACGAGAATGTTTAGAGAAGCAAATGATGCTATTTTATGCAGAGTAATGATATGCATACATTTTGAAACATTTCCATTAATAATAAGATAGCAAGCCCGCCTCATTAAAAACCTCTCTGTTCCCTTAGGTACCCTGATAGGAAAAGAGTGCGTCTGAAAACTTGCAGCCAACCACATTACATTGTTGCCTCAAAGAGGCTTACATCCGAAGCTAAAGATGAAAGAAGAAAATCAGGTGGGTCCTCGATCCATCTAGTAGAGACGGATCCCTCCACCTTGCTAGCTAGGATATGAGCCCCACTATTACAATCTCTAGGACTATGCTCAAACACAATATGCGTGAAGTCGTGGGCTAGGAAGGTACATTCCTCGAAAATGGCTGCGTCAGTACGATAGGAAATACCTCCCTCCTTCATTGTTTAGATAACATCCGAAGAATCCCCATTGACCTCGATTCTGTTACACCCAATTTGACCTGCCAGAATCAAACCATCACGCAACGCCCATGCTTCCGCCGTAGTAACATCAGGAACATGTTGCATACCCCTGTTGCAAGCCGCCAAGAATCTACCTTTCTCATCTCGCAGCACGGCCCCTGTAGCTCCCGAGAACATATGTGGATTAAAAGAGTCATCAAAATTTAGTTTAACATAGTTTTCTCTCGGTTTATTCCATCCAAGCCTTTTAATCTTTGGTTTCTTAAAGCATGATCTTTGGAAGTTTATAGCCATGGCCATGATAGCTTGTCATGTGAAAGCCGGTTTGGATACTGCCTCCTGCCGAACAATTTTCCTGCGTTCCCACCACATATACCAGCAGGCTGTGATTACAATCTGAATGACCTTCAGATTTTCCGGATAGACTCGCTGGAGGCCATCGTCGCGTAACAGTAGTTCGAGCACTCCCGATCCCTCGCGCTCAAGATTTTCCATAGATTGAATAACCTGCCAAAGGCCCAGGTTCTCCCATATTTCTCTCACCCTAGCACACCTGAAGAAAGTATGGTGGAGATCCTCACAATGAGTTTTGCAAATCGGGAACACCGGGTCTGAACTAATATGCCGATTAGCTAATATGCTTCCGCAGGGTATAGTAGCATGGAGCAATCTACATCCGAATATTTTTATTTTTGCTGACACTTTCAGTTTCCATAGCCTATCCCAAACAGGATTAATATCAGAAGATCCCGGGCCACTCGTACGTATAAGCTTTCTGCCATGTTGAAAATCCCACTCATTATGGTAAGCTGACCGTACAGAAAAGATACCACTCTTAGTATGTTTCCAAGCCACAAAATCATCCGTTAAACGAGTTGTAAGAGGTGAAGGGAATATGCCCGAGAGGCAATAATAAAGTGTTTATTCTATTATTCCTTGTTTATGATAGATGTTTATTTCTCATGCTAGAATTGTATTAACCGGAAACGTTGATACATGTGTGATTAATAAGCAAACCGACGTTCCTAGTGAAGCCTCTCTTTTAACTAGCTCGTTGACTAACAGATGATCAAGGTTTCCTGATCATAGACATTGGATGTTGTTAATAACGGGATCATTTTATTAGGAGAATGACATGATGAACTTAGACCCTAACTAAGTATAAAGATACGATCAAGTCATTTAGTTTTGTTGTTATGTCTTACATTCGGAGTAACATTGTTCCTTAGACCATGAGATCATGGTAATCACTAATACCTAAAGAATACTTTGATGACATCAAACATCACACCGTAACAGGATGACTATAAAGATGGCATTAGGTATTCGGAAAAGTGTTAGTTGAAGCTCATGGATCAAGAATAGGATTTATCCATCCGATATGACGGAGAGATATACTCAGGGCCCTCTCGGTGATATCACATCGACACCGCTTGCAAGAAAGTGATATGATCACAAGGATGTTATATCACGGGAACGAGAAAAGAGTACTTGTCGGATAATGGGATCAAACAAGGTATCGTGGATACCGATGATCGGATCTCGGGCAAGTAAAATATCGCGAGACAAAGGGAAATCGTTACGATGTTGAAAGATTCACACGATCACGAGATCATTGTTGAATATATGGGAGTCATCACGGATCTCCAGATCCCGCTATTGATTTTTGATCGGAGAGGAGTCTTGATCATGTCTATATTATTCACGAACCGTAGGGTGACACACTTAAGGTTCGATGAAGCGTTAGAGAGGATACGGAACACCGAAGAATATTTTGGGCAGCTCCGAAATTGTTTCGGGGAAAATTGAAATAGTTCAAGGGGTTTTTCGTCGAACAGTTGTTAATAGAATTAACAAATGGTTCGAGGTGCTGCATGCAAATGTTTGTTAATGGAATTAACAAATATAAATAAAGAAATTTTCTAAGTGGGAAATTAAGGAATTTTGAGTGGGTGTGAGTGGGGCTTCCACACACATGAAGAGAGGAAGGGGTGGGGGCACCCATGGCTGGCCTCACTCCCCCTTTGGGCTGCCTCCCCCTCCCCTATAAAAGAAGGGTGAGGGCTCTCTCTTCTTCACACACTTGCCCACTCCCTTTTCCCTCCACCCGCTGCTCCATTCCATGAACTCCGGCTTGGCGAAGACCTGACCGTGGGATTCTTCACCACCACCACGCCTTCGTGCTGTTGGAGTTCCGCGGGGATCCTCTACTTATGCTACCCGCTGGATCGAGGGAACGGAAGTCTTCATCGAGCTGAACGTGTGACCGATTACGGAGGCACCGCCGGATTGTGGTGCACTTCTTCTCGCCCAGGATCGGCGTGAGTACGACTATGCCAACCACGATATTTTATCTCGTACCACTTTGAGTCTTCGAGGGTATGTTAGATCAACACTCTCTTTCTCCCCGTTGCATTTCATCTCATAGATTAGATCTTGGCCATTCGGGTTTATCGCGCGTAGGAAATTTTTTGTTTTTCTATGCGTAGGAAACATAGTCTAAATAGTCTTTGCAAATATGTTGTAGATCATGGCACCACCTACCTTAAATTTCAATATGTTCATGGAGAGAGAGAAATTAGCGAACAATGGGAGCAACTTTACCAACTGGGCACTTAACCTGAGGATTCTCCTCACCGCTTGCAAGATGCTCTATGTGCTTGATGCACCTCTAGGTGACCAACCCGCTGATGATGCTTCTTGTCGTGGGATAATCACGGCAGATGTTACCTGGGGTAACTGATCTTGGGGCAAGACGACACAGGCGTTTGGGAGAGGGTTTAGCTCAGAGGGAAACATGGTGCAACTCGATCTGGTAGCCGGCAATCAAAGTCGCCGAGTCTCCGATCTTGATATAATAACTCAACTCTGGGATTGCACTCGATGCTCGATATCACACGGTATTGCTAGGGTTCTTAGATCTCTGCCTAGACTAGACCTGGGGGTCGGTTTATAAAGCACCCGCACCCCCTGGCTTACTCTCCAAGGCGCATCCTGAATCCAACCCGGACCCGGCGCACAAACCCTAACTTTATCCTACCGTAACCCACAATCCGGGTTACTGGGCCTACAAGTTTGGGTCTTCACAGATTTCCTTATCCTTAACCGGGCCCTATGCACCGTCCTTTGGGCCGGGTTACTCCTTGGAGTTTGGCATACCGGGTTATCGTCCCCCCATCAGTAGTCCCCAGAATAGCCTGGGCTTCATGGATCCTCCTTGAAGCGCTTGCTATTCCCTGCAAAGATATCAAACGTACGGGCATATAGAGGCCGGGTTAAGATGTTTTGATATTCAGCCAGGCCTCACTCCATGGTGGTCATATAGTAATCCGGCTCTTTCCCAATTACCCAACTTACTTTCCCAGATAAAATCCCAAAATGTCAAGATTTCGCACCCGATAATCGACCCTGATATCGCGGGGTTAATTTCCTTCTTCCTTTTACCCAGATGCCTTGCACGATGTTTGGCGCATATCTCGCCAAAACTCAAATTAATAGCCGTTTACTTCCGTAACTCCCGGCTCCTGCTCACTGAGCTAGGCTTATCCATTCGCACTATAAATAAACCCCTTAGGGGTGACCCGAACCCTAACGGCTCATTTCCCCCACTCCATTCCTTTCTCCCTCTGAGCTCTCTCTCACTGAGCGCCACCACGGAAATTCCGCACGCATCATCGGAGCTCACCGGCCGGAGGCTGCGCTCCGCCACTGCTCGCCCCGCGCCGCCGCCAAGATCCGCCGGTGAATCCTCATCCGGCCCATCAAGAACCGCGAAGGGACACCAAGCCTGTGCCATCTGCCTCCGCAAGGCTTCCCTCAGATCTACTCCGGTAAACCTTTTGCACCTATCAATTTGCCCTTGCAACTTTTGACTTTACCTCAGATTAGATCCAAGTCAGCCCGCCACGGATTTCTCAGCTATGCCGAATTAGGCTACCCATAATCTCTTCTAGCTTGCCCAAAGGATAAAGCGCGTACTCCAATCCACTCTCCTACTACCCGCAATCATTATTCTTGCCACAAATCTGAAGATAGAACTTCCAATCTGGGCTCGAACTACCCAGAATTTCCGCCTTTGCATCAATCACCCGGCGGGGCCTTTCCTTTCTAGTTCCTCCCATTCACGTTAAGTGCCTAAGCAGCCGTCCATTGTCTTCAAAAAACTCCCTCATCATTTAGATCCATAATTTTCGACATAATGCTTGACACCCGGGTAATTTCGAACTTTGCTCTGCGAACTAACACCCGGGTCACTCGTAATTTTTCATATCTCAATATTACCCGGCCTATACTTGGCCGGCTCGCAACTTCCATGTCTTAATCCTCTTTTATCTTGTACTTTGCAGCTCAACCACATGGCTCCCAAGAAGCAGGGGAAAACTCCAACCAAGGCTAAAGCCACCAACTCCATATCTGCCAACTGGGCGCGATCTACGGTCACAAAGGCCAAGTTAGAGGAGCTGGTGGAGCTGGGAGTTCTTCCTCCTCAAGAAGGTATCCAGTGGAGGGTGCCGGGTAAGGAGACCCGGCCTTCCCCAACAAAAGATGAGGTAATCTGTTTCGTGGAGCATGTGACCCGGGGTTTTCGACCGCCGGGTCACCCCTTTTTCCGTGACATCCTTAGTCACTACGGCCTTCGTGTCTTTGACATTGGACCCAATTCCGTACTAAACATTTCCCATTTTATTGTCCTTTCCGAATCCTACTTGTGCACTCCACCAAGTCTAGCTCTTTTTATTGAGCTTTTTCAATGCAAACCGTGCCGCGAAAGCGGTGATGGGGCGCTTCTCGCTTGCGGCGGGGTTTCTATCCAGCGCCGCAAAAACTCTCTGATGCCACCCCTCACCCTTAATTCCCATGTCAAGCATTGGCAGCTCTCATACTTCTATTGCCAAGACACTTCCCCACCCGGCCAAAAGAAACTTCCGGGTTATTCGGAGGGTCTCCTTGACATTTCTGATAAGTTTAGTGCCTTCGCCCCTGACTCGGACAGGGAGGCAATTCAACCTTTACTAGCCAAAATCGCCACTCTCACAGCCCAAGGCCTCATCGGGCTCAACCTGGTGAAGACCTGGGTCGACTTCAGGATTCAGCCCAATTCCATCCGCACAAAGTTGATGTGCGAGTATTCAGGGGAACCTTCAGACCCGCTCCGGTACTCCGACAACATCTTCGCAGCTGGCGACACTCATAAAACCATCAAGGGTTTTTTGACAGAAAAGCTCGAGGTAATCCGGAACATATCCGTGTTAGAGCCCTTCACACTTGAGAACCCAGCCCCCAAGGTAAAAATCCGACTTTGATGCCTTTACTTTTGCTCTTTCCACTCAATGCGGTTAATAACCCTTATGTCAACACTTTTCAGGCTGATGATGATTTTTGGAAAACTAATGCCTCCCCTAGCTCCGAAAGTCCAGAGGAGCAAGAAACGGTTAACTCGGAAGAAGGTACTCTCCGGATTTTATTTGGTTCCCTTGAACTCACCATAACCCCTTCCCTTCTAACCATAACTTTGATGATATCCAGAACAAGAAGATGACGAGGAAGAAAACTCTGATGGCAAGGTAGAATCTGCCAGCGACGAGGAAAAACTGGAGCCGACAGTCAAAGTCGGATCCAAAAGAAAGACCCAAGAGGCCACCTCCAAGGTTTCATATCTCCCTCTCACATTCAACTCGCATTACTTTAATGATATACTTGAGCTAACTTGACATTATCCCACTGGCCGTTCTTGAAGGAGTCGCCCGTGCCCAAGCGTAGGTCAACTCGAAATCACCCGGGTGATGAAGCCCTTAACCCGGGTATTACATCGACCCCCCCGCGGCGGGCTGGTAATTACCCTATCTTTTCTGGGTCAAGACATTCTCTTTAAACCATTCCCATATGACATCTAACTTGATAATTTCCAGCTTCTCCCGAGTCCAGCGATGGATTTCCTTGTGACTTTGCGGTGAATACCGGGTAAGATCCCTTTCCTGATGTTCCACCATATTTCATCACCCTTTCTTGACTGTGTATTTAACTACTGACTGACAACACCTTATAGGGCCACGGTCGTTGTCAGCGATCAAGAGGAAATGGAGACCGAGGGCCCGGGTAAGGGGAGCCCGGCTGATAAGACTACAGCCGCGTCCAGCGGTGAAAAACAAGCGTCGCCGCCAAACCCGGACACGCAAGGAGCCGAGTATCCAATTGCTTCCCATGCAAGCAAGAAGAACAAAACCACCGTCTTGGGTGAAGAAGAAGGAGCGTCGGATTCCGACACACGGATGACCCGGGTTCCGCCTCCTACTAAGAAGAAAGCTCCTTCCCGGAATTTCCAAGGCCCCGGGTCTTCTGATACGAGTAAAGATACTTTCGATCAGTTGATGAACACTCTCCTTACTATGAAGGCTTCGGAGAGCCAGATCTTGGAGCGCATGGCTGCAGAGCATCAGGTAAGGACACTTTGTATCTCATATTGCATACCTAGTCCCCAAGTTTCAAGTATGACTTGCAAAAGTGATGCTTGGTACTTTACACCACCTTCGGCTTTCCATACAATCCAACTAATACTTGCATTCCTTGCTACTTACAGGCACAGATAACCCGGTCTGACGAAACTTTACTGAGGACCGAGCAACTTCTTCTTGCCGAGATGAAACGAAGGGAAATCCTTGAGGATGACATGAAAACCTTGAAGAAAGATGTGTCCAAATACAAGAAGAAGTGCAATGCCGCTCAGACCGAACTGAAGAAACTATCGGACCAGGTTTCCGATACTTATCAGATCTTGCTCAGTGAGTTTTCTGCTGCTGATTGGCTTCATGCCTTTAATTTATTATAACAGACTCGGGATTACTGATACGCTCTTTCTTTTGTTACGACTACAGGTGCCAACCTTGCGGCCCCAGAGGAAAATGCCATTACCAAGGCTAAAACCCTCAAGACTGTACTCCGGACTTTCTTTGCCGGCACAAAATTTATATTGGATGCTGTGAAGTGGCCTACGGAAGTATATCCGGGTGAAGAGAATCTCGTTCAAGCCTGTTCTACTGTGCCTGGGTGGATTGAAATCTGGAAACGCTCATCATGCCGAGTTGGAATGACCCGGGCTTTTACTCTGGCCAAGGCTTTCTTTCCAAAGCTTGACCCGGCAAAGGTAACATCCGAGTTTCCCGAATTCAAGGCTGACGGTTCCAAATTTACACCCAAGGATTTCAAAGCCATACAAGCCGCAGTGCGCCCCTCAGCTACCGCCTTGGCCGATAGCTTGGATCTAAATACGATTATGAGTGCATATGACGCTGATGGCAAAGTTATTACGGAGGATGCGCCCCCGCCTTTTGATATCTTGGAGAAGTGGGTTTCTAGCTCGGCCAGGAAGAGGGAGGCGACTGCGAAGAGGGAGGCCGAGTTAAGATCGGGCCCGTCTGCCTCTACACCAGCCGTCCCTCCACCAATCCGCCCTGATGCAATGAGTCCGGGCAAGGGTGCTAGGAAGGCTAAGCAGCAAACCCAAGACTCAGACCCGGAAGGCCGTACTCAGGAGGCCGAATAGGGCCGTATTATCATAATACCTTGTAATGCTTTGTAATCACACTGTTATGCTTTTGATGGTGCGCCTGTGCACCCCTGATACTAATGTCGTACCTTGTAACGTACTTTTTAGTCCGTGATATACTTTGCGGCTTTTCTGGTCTTTTGATAACCGTATTGCTTGCCTATTCTTTGAACTTTTTCTCGATACCCAATTCTCTATTTTGGCTCCCTTCGGAAGACTCGGTTTTCCGAGTACCAGGGGCTTTGATACGTGGACTTTTTCTTTAAGTCCCCAAGACTCGGATGGTGAGGTTTTTCGAACTGCGATAGCCAAGTAGTTTGTTTCTGTTTCGAAGTCCCCCAGTCCCCATGACCCAAAGTCCGAGTCATGGGGGTGTGGCCTTTCTCAGAGAACAAATTATTTTTTACCGAGTCGCAAGCCTAAAGCCATTCCGTGTGAATACTGAAGTTATGCTTGATAATTGTTGAGTTTCCGGCTTTTAGCCTTGTACTCTGCATAAACTTGTGGTTTAGATGACCCTTTTGACTATCTTGTACTGTAAGCCGGCTTTCGCGTGGATACCATGTTGTTACATCCATACGAGAACAGTGTCAGGCAAGTCCCATTGGGCTTCATGGCTGATTGTAATCGTAAGCGAACGAATCATGCCACTTTAGTGCGAGTCACATCGAGCTTAAGTAAGAAAAGTCAAGAAAATTTGGCTCCTTTGTCCAGTTATAAGATTGCAGCCGTACTCGTTTGCGAATAATCGGCCCTTATAACTTATAGGCATCAAGGCCGGGTCTTTCGGGTTAGTGGTTGGTCACTTGAGCAACCAACCCCCAAGACCTACATGCACTTGATGCTTCTAATGATACTGAATTACTGATGTCGCATGGATACTACTTACTTGTAATCAGGATGTAATGATATAGGACTTGATAACCATCTCTTTATTGATACTGGAAATTTTGGATCAGCAGGCCGCCTCATTAAAAACCTTCCAGTCCCCTTAGGTACCCTGGGTAGGAAAAGAGCGCGTCTGAAACCTGCTGCCCGTTACATTATTTAGTTCTTCATAAGCACTGGTCCCGGTCTGGCTTGACCAATGCACATTCTCCATATATTCGACCTTTTCCTGATGAGTACCGGGTTTGCTAGCCAACCCGGGTGGGGTGTTCCCATGACTTGGCTGGTTGTGAGCGGCCGTGTAGCTTCTTCCTTTACAGCGGATTGCTTGGGGGAATCATCCTCGATTAAGGCCACCATTTTAGCATCTTGCGTTACCTTGGATTTTGTTCTTTCACCTTCAGTACTCGGCCTTTTTGATGTGGCTCTATCCTCCGGGTCTGCTTGAGACCGGTAATGCTTGAGTTCTTCTTTTCTACAGGCCTGCTCGGCCATTGCTGCATCTCCTTCGTCACATTCAGCTGCTATGTCTCGATTTCCATGTATGGTAATGGTCTTCTTGGGACCCGGGATTTTTAGCTGTAGATATACGTAACACGGCCTAGCCATGAATTTGGCATAAGCCGGCCTTCCAAATAGCGCGTGATAAGGGCTGCGCAATTTCACTACCTCAAAGGTAAGCCACTCAATTCGATAGTTATCCTTTGACTCTCCAAAGGCTACCTCCAATGCGATTTTTCCCTCGGGGCATGCTGAATGACCCGGCACTATCCCATGAAAAACTGTTGAGCTTTTTTGCAGCTGAGATTCCTTGAGACCCATGCGTAGGAAGGTTTCCCAATACAGTATATTGATGCTGCTTCCACCATCCATTAAAACCTTTTTCAGTTCGTACCCATTGACTTGCGGTGCGACTACTAGTGCCAAGACTCCTGGGTGCTCCACTCTTTCTGGGTGATCCCTTCTGCTCCATGTTACCTCCTGTTCTGACCATCTCAAGTATCTCGGGACGTCTAACGAAACTGAGTTGACCGCTTGCTTCAGTATCTTTTTGTCCTTGTTAGAGCCCCCTGTGGTATGCACATGATATTCACCCAATTGTTTGGGGTTAGCCTGGAAACCTCCTGCCCCCCTTGGTTATTACTTTGATTTCCAGCCGCCGGGTTACCAGCTGGGGGTGGGCCATTGCCCGGGTTCGCTCCTGGACCCGGTCCTCCTCCCCGTCCTGCGCCTCGCATAGCTCTGTGCACTTCCTCATTTTTCCACCTTTGTAAATCGGCGCACTGTTCTAGGGAGTGGTTAGCTGGCCTGCCATTCCTGCTATGCTTCGGGCATGCCATCCTGAATATGTCCCAATTGTTACCCGGCCTTGGTGGACCTTGATAGTTTCCTCCATTGTGGTTACCTCCGTTGAAATTTCTTTCTGCTCTGGGCCTTGAAGACCCGGCTTCTGTGTTGGCGACAAACTCGGAGCCTCCTTCGAACGGGCGCTTGTTCTGGTTATTTCCGTTATTACCTGATGCTGATCCATTGCCGGTTCTTCCGTTATTGCTTATGTTTGCTTTTGCCTTCTTGTCATCAGCTTCTTCTTCTGTAGTATCTGTCGCAGCGTGTTTGTTGCACGCATCCATCAATTCTCCCATTGTAACCTCCGACGCGTTTCGACTGGACTTCATGCGAGTTAACTTTTGCACTAATGGTATGTACTTGCACGTTTTTGCCATGGCCTGTAGTGCATCCTTGGGCTGGATATCCGTGGATGAGTGAAGTATCTCCATAACCCGGCGCACCCAACTACGCGCCGACTCTCCCTTCTTCTGGACGCATCGTTCTAGATCATCAATAGTGAACAATTTCCTGCAGGTCCCGTGAAAGTGCTTGACAAACGCGGTTTTCAATTCCTCCCAAGATTTGATCGATCCTTCCGGCAAATTGGTGAACCACAATTTTGCTGCTCCTTCTGACATCATCAGGTACATAAACTTGGCTTGGAGGTTCTCGGACGCGTTGCGGATTGACATTGTCATCTCGTAACTGCTTAGCCATGTTTCGGGATCCATAGTTGGCTCATAATTCACTACTTTCCCCGGCTCTTTGAACTTTTCCGGGTAAGGTTCAGCTCTGATATTGTCCGAGAGACACTTAGGCCCCGCGAGAACGGTTGAGGCCGGCCTGGCTCTGGAAACGTGTGATACCACAGGGGGCGCGGCTGGGCGCGATGCTGCGGGAAGTCCATGCGCCGCAGACCCGGCCGCGGCCCTCCGAGCCCTAGAACTGTCCACGACGGCTTGTGCTGCTGATGCTGCCTGAGCGCGGGGAGGAGGCGGCATTTGCTGCTGCTCTTCCCTCCGTCGCGCTGAATTTGTTTGGATATTCCCTTGTTGTTGGCTGACGTATGGTGTCCGGTGCATACCGCTTCTGTGATCCGGATAATTGGCTTGCTGTGCCACCGCAGTGTGCAACAGATCGATGGCTTGCTGAGTCTTTTCTGCATGGGGCGACTCTCCTACAGGGATTTGATTCAACGCAAGTGTCGCTGCATATACATTGTCCATGGGGTTATTGTAGTGGCCGGCTGGTGTGCGGAACCGTGATGGTGGCGGTGGTGGTGGATCGTTGCCGGTCGTAATTCTAGTTTGTGGTGGGGGTAACCCGGTCCGCTCATTTGCCGGATGTGTCGTTGCTGTCACTTGTTGGGGTGCGGTTCCCTGGTTCACCGCTGGTATCGGCTGGTCCTGAGGTGTAACAAATAAATTAGCCGGATTGATAACCCCGCCCATTGCTGGTAACCTGGTGTGGTGCCTTTGATGTAGTCTAGACGTTTCCTCTCGGAGCCGGGTTTCCAATGCATCTAGCTCACGCCGCCGCGTGGCCATCCCTTGCCTTTCCGCCTCTACCTGCCTTCTTTGCTGTTCCAGCGCACGGCGAGCCACATCCAGATCCCTGACGCGTTCTTCTGCGTTTTCCGGAGTGATAACCGTTGCGAGAACCGTGGGGTCTAGAATCAGATTGTTATCGAATAAGGCCGGGTGGCGCGGGTTCGAAGGACCTGCCCCTGGTGTCCGGTTTTCTAAGAATCCGAACGTGTTTGCATGCAACTCCTCATCCGCTGCTCTGCTGGTTACTGACGCCGATTCTCCATCAACCCGGGTCAAGACCGGGTCTCTGTTAGCCGCGTCCTGTTGCTGGGCCACTGCCTGAGCCGCCCCGACTGATGCCGCGGTTGCGTTTCCTTGGTTGGCCGCGGGGGCCGCATAGACTGCAACTCTGCGTACGATATCCGGTATGAGTTCATGCTGTTCTTCCTCGCCGTTCTCCTCATACCGGTTTTCCAGTAGATCCAGGATAGACCCGGTATCATCTTCTCTCTCGGCCCGGCCGCGTGGGGTCCATGCCGGCTCCTCCGGCTGTTCCCACTCCGCGATGGGTTCTTCTGCCGGATATGTCGTTCGAGTCGATTCTTCATCATCTGATCAGATAGACGTGGCCTTTCCTGGCATAGAATCAGATCCAACGTTGTCAGGGATCGAATTGGAAGCACATACCATACCGATGAAGACGCTGATCCGGCCGATTGTCACGACGGATCCGGTTTCGAGGTGATCCGACTCCGGCCCCCAGCCGGAATCGTCCACCATCTTTTCTCCTTCGTGGTCGATGTAGATTTCGCCGATGACAAGATTCTCCATGCCCTTCCGAGCTTCTCCCGTGATGTAAACACCTTTGGATGCAGGCCCCACGGTGGGCGCCAACCGTCGTGGGATAATCACGGCAGATGTTACCTGGGGTAACTGATCTTGGGGCAAGACGACACAGGCGTTTGGGAGAGGGTTTAGCTCAGAGGGAAACATGGTGCAACTCGATCTGGTAGCCGGCAATCAAAGTCGCCGAGTCTCCGATCTTGATATAATAACTCAACTCTGGGATTACACTCGATGCTCGATATCACACGGTATTGCTAGGGTTCTTAGATCTCTGCCTAGACTAGACCTGGGGGTCGGTTTATAAAGCACCCGCACCCCCTGGCTTACTCTCCAAGGCGCATCCTGAATCCAACCCGGACCCGGCGCACAAACCCTAACTTTCTCCTACCATAACCCACAATCCGGGTTACTGGGCCTACAAGTTTGGGTCTTCACAGATTTCCTTATCCTTAACCGGGCCCTATGCACCGTCCTTTGGGCCGGGTTACTCCTTGGAGTTTGGCATACCGGGTTATCGTCCCCCCATCACTTCTGATGAAGATAAAATGTTTATATGACTCAACAAGAAGACCACAGTATAGTTCACTGCAGCATCCTCTATGGATTAGAGCCAGAGCTGCGAAAACGTTTCTAGAACAGCACTGCGTATGCCACAATGGGAGAATTGAAAATGATTTTCGATACCCATGCCGCAGTTGAGAGTTATGACGCTTTAGAAAAGTTCTTTAGCTGCATGATGGAAGAGAACAACTCCGTTAGTGAGCACGTACTCAAGATGTTTGCGTACGCTGATAAGCTCATAGCCTTGGGAATAACGATTCCCAATGAGCTTGGGATACAACATGTTCTCCAATCTCTGCCACCTAGTTACAAGAACTTCGTGATGAACTATAATATGCAAGGCATGAAGAAGTCTCTTCCTGAGCTTCTCTCGATGCTTAAAACTGCTGAAGTGGAGATTAAGAAAGAACATCAAGTGTTGATGATCAATAAGACCACTAGTTTCAAGAAAGGTAAGAAAGGGAAGCCAAGGGTTAACTTCAAGAAGGGTGGCAAATCTGTTGCTGCTCCTGAGAAGAAAACCAAGTTTGGCCCTAAGCCTGAGACTGAGTGCTATTATTGCAAGGGTACTGGCCACTAGAAGCGCAATTGTCACATATATCTGGCAGATAAGAAGGCCGGCAAAGTGAACAAAGGTATATAGGATATACTTGTTATTGATGTGTACCTTACTAGTACTCGCAGTAGCACCTGGGTATTTGATACTGGTTCGGTTGCTCACATATGTAACTCGAAACAGGAGCTGCAGGATAAGCGACCACTAGCAAAGGACGAGGTGACGATGCGCGTCGGCAATGGATCAAGAGTTGATGTGATCACCGTCGGGACGCTGCCTCTACGTCTACCATCGGGATTAGTTATAAACCTCAATAATTGTTATTTGGTGCCTGCATTAAGCATGAATATCGTTTCTGGATCTTGCATAATGCAGAATGGTTATTCCTTTAAGTCTGAGAACAATGGTTGTTCGATTTATATGAATAATATCTTTTATGGTCATGCACGTGAGAAGAATGGTTTATTTTTTTTTGAATCTTGATAGTGTTGATACACATATTCATAATGTGAATGCCAAAAGAATTACATTAAGTGTTGATATTCCTACTTACATGTGGCATTGCCGCTTAGGTCATATTGGTGTTAAACGCATGAAGAAGCTCCATTCAGATGGACTCTTATACTCACTTGATTATGAATCATTTGAAACATGTGAACCATGCCTTATGGGCAAGATGACTAGAACCCCGTTTTATGGAACCATGAAACGGGCGACAGATTTACTGAAAATCATACATACTGATGTGTGTGGACCAAAGAGTGTATCGACGCGCGGTGGATATCGTTATTTTGTCACTTTCACAGATGATTTGAGTAGATATGGGTATATTTACTTAATGAAACACAAATCTGAGACATTTGAAAAGTTCAAAGAATTTTAGAGTGAAGTTGAAAATCTTCGTAACAGAAAGATTAAATTTCTACGATCTGATCGTGGAGGAGAATATCTAAGTTACGAGTTTGGCATGCATATGAAACAATGTGGAATAGTTTCACGACTCACACCTGCCGGAACCAATTTATCGCATATGAAACTTATCGGCCGATTTATCGCTTACCGGTGTCTGACCGATAAGATAAACTGGCCGATATTTTTGCCGATTTTCCGATATTTCGGCTGATATCCCGATAAATAGGACGATTTACCACTTATCAGGGGTCGGCCGATAAGTTCCCGATAAGCGATATCTTGAACATTGGCCGGAACACCACAGTGTAATGGTGTTTCTGAACGTCGTAACCGTAGTTTATTTGATATGGTTCGATCGATGATGTCTCTTACAGATTTGCCACTATCGTTTTGGGGTTATGCACTAGAGACCGTTACATTCACTTTAAATAGGGCACCATCTAAATCCGTTGAAACGACACCGTATGAATTATGGTTTGGAAACGAACCTAAGCTGTCATTTCTAAAAGTTTGGGGATGCAATGTTTATGTGAAGAAGGTTCAACCTGATAAACTCGAACCCAAAGCGGAAAAATGCGTCTTCATAGGATACCCTAAATAAATAATAGGGTACACCTTCTATCACAGATCCGAAGGCAAGGTTTTCGTTGCCAAGAGTGAATCCTTTTTGGAGAAGGAGTTTCTCTCGAAAGGTGTGAATAGTAGGAAGGTAGGACTCGACGAGGTTATTGAACCTTCTCTTCTTGGAATGGCGACTAGCGCAGCGCCGGAAGTTGTTCTGGAGCCGACCCCGTCAGTTGAAGAGAGAGCTAATGATCAAGATCATGAAACTCAAGTAGAAACTACCGCACTTCGCATGTCAACTAGGGAACGCACATCTCCTGAACTGTACGGAGATCCCGTATTAAAATTCATGGTAGATAGAGGTGATGACCCTGCGACATATGAGGAAGCAATGATGATCCTAGATTCCAACAAATGTCTTGAAGCCATGAAATCCGAAATATGGTCCACGTACGAAAACCAAGTTTGGACTTTGGTGGACTTACCCGATGACCGCAAGGCCGTTGAGAACAAATGGATCTTTAAAAAGAAAACTGACGCTGATGGTAATGTGACCATCTATAAAGCTTGTCGCACCCGGACTTCTAGAGGATACTCACCGTACGAACTGAACAGTATTTTGGTTGGATTACGGGGCTTAACGGCTCCCGCGTCCCCTTACGGGTAGGCCAGCAATTATGTGCGACAACCAACCATTACTGTTCACCGTCGATGTAAAATATCCCGTAGAAATCAGGATACTACCATTGACGTACTTCGTACCATACACACATGGTACGTCAACGGTTTTGAACGAATGATAGTCACAACATATCTCTAAGACACAAAAGATTGAAATAAGGTTGCAAACGGCCTTCACTAAGGCAGAAATAGCAAATACAATCATCCAGAGGACACATGTCCCAACATAGAATTCATTACATCAGCGGAAGCAATCAAAGGTGTCTGGGTACAGACAAATCGAACAGGCTTAAGAAGCCGGAGAAAATAAAGAAGACGAAGCCCATCCACGTAGGTCCTGGATCCAGCCCTGGTCCAGCTATCTACTCGTCTGCAGTCTCGTCAAACTCCACGAAGTAGCCATCCTGGTGGTCATCGTAGCCGTAGTCGTAGTCTGCGTAAACCACAGCCCCAAAGGGGTCAGTACAACAACGTACTGGCAAGCAAGACTCACAGTTCACCAAAGTGTAGCCCGTCAACACCAAGCACAGATGCCTTGGGATCAACGGAGGAAAAGGGTATGAAAGATGCTGCAACTGGCTGCCCTAACCATCTACAGAACATACTACAACTTCTGGTGTAACAGAAAGAGATAAGATAGCGTATCGTAACCAACTATAGCTAACCACCAATCAAACCCATCCTGGATCTCGCCCCTTATCCAAAGAAGCAATCCGAGGATAACTCACACAGTTGGATTAATGATGGATCAAGTTGTTGTGTCAATAGGTCTATTACTAGTCAGGTTATCATTAGTTAGGTGTAAGTTGTTCTGAGTACTTGTTAGCCAGTACTTTCACCAAGTCAACCATAACCGCGGAAAACACGGCTTCTCGAGAAGATTTATCCCTGCAGGGGTGCACCAATTTGGCCGTACACGTAAGAATAACCCGCCAGATGGGAAGGCCTTTCCCACCAAGCGGGGCACTCAACACAACTCAACTCTTCTTCGCATCAAGCCCAAAGCACCACGTGCTGTGCGTGCGCGGCTAATCGAGCCCCCCGAAGAAAAGGAGGACCCTCATAGCACTGGAAGACCACGCCGCCCTAAATGCCGACTACAAAAGTTCCACCCTGGCCTCGGGTTCGTACCTGCATATGTGTGCATCAAATGGAAAGCCCAAACTAAGTGTGGTGATTTGGACGAGATGCGGATCGAGTCAAATTGAGGGGGGCGCCCATACACGCTTCCCACATGCGGATAGTGCGCTCATCATGGATCAGTAGACAAGACCCTTTTCCTATTAGGGTCGACACTAGCAGGCCTCAAAACCACGCCGGGCCTCCTGCCGGTGCCTTATCAGCAAATTATTATTACCTCAAATTAACAAGTGTTGGTTAACATCGAGCCCAGAATATAACAGAATATAATAACAGAAAGTAACTGATAACAGACTCGAGCAAAACAACCCTAAGCATGCTAGTAAGACACGGGCCCAAGCAACGGGGTTTTAGGACTGGAGGTGATGGCAATATCAGGGTTTAGGGTATCATGTGATAGGTTCGTAACAGAAACAACTACCACTATGGCTAGCAGAAAAGAACAACGGAAAGTATCGGTAACCAATGTTGAAAGGAACACAATGGTTCATGTGAGTGATAACTTGCCTGCAAACCCAGTAGCCGGGTACTGAGCTAGATCCTCAGAAGGGGTGTCGTAAAGGTCGTCGGTATCAACGTCGTCGTCTATCCGAGAAGAAGCAAACAAACAAGGCAGAAAATAAACAATCATTATCATGGCATAGTTCACAATCAAATATGATGCATGACAAGTTAATAGATGCAACAAAATAAACTAATTGATAGGATAACACAATTTAATTGGACACATATGCAATTTTGAGTTGCATATGAAAAGCCCATGTTAGATTATTTGTTTTCCAACTAATCAACAGGTGCTAGTGGTTTAGTATGATGCATGCAAAAGGAAAACAGCAAAATAACAACATTAGAATCAAATTAAGATAGGGTGTAACAATTTAGAATTTTATTATTAATTTAGGGAAAATTTTGGGTGCCTTAAAGGTGACACACAAGTAGTTGTTGTTTTCAACCAATTAAATTGTTCAAAACAAATAACAACGTTTATATTTGAAAAGAACATCAAATTTTAGTTGGGTTACATGTTTCAAATTTTGAAATTGGAATTTGGATTATTTAATTATGAATTAAACAATATTAAACAAGTTTTAAATGAATTTAAAACAAGTTTGAATTTAAATGAATTTTTACTTGTTCAAAACATGAATTCAAACTCACATTTGAAAAGTTCACACTTTGATGGTTTGAAAACATATTTTGCATGTTCAAAAATATTTTATTTTGAGCAAGTTATGATTGTATCAAATTTTAATTGAATTAAACAGGGATTAAATTATTTAGGCAATTTAAATTATTCAAACCAGAAAACAAAAATTATATTTGAATAGGTTATTTAAAATGGTATGGAAAACATATTTTATTTGCATTTATTGGATTAATAAATAATTAGTTATTGAATTTCTAATTTAGCATTTGAATTATTTAAGTTTGAATTTTAAATGCATTTGTAATTGTCAAAACAGTACACAAATAGGTTATTTGGAAAGATTAGGAAATTTGGAACAGAAAACATATAAAC
The DNA here is from genome assembly GCA_028641055.1 of Alopecurus myosuroides. NCBI lineage: Eukaryota > Viridiplantae > Streptophyta > Magnoliopsida > Poales > Poaceae > Alopecurus > Alopecurus myosuroides. The sequence continues at coordinate 9,485,797 of CM054057.1, forward strand.
TTTTTATTTATTGGATTTACAGAATGGAAGTTATTAAAGTTTGAAATTTTAGTTTCAAATCTGCTATTTAAATTGTTTTTGAAAAAAAAACAGAAACTCGCAGAAACGTTTTTCACCGTGCTGCTAGCCAGCCACGGTCACTGCCCCGTGGGCCTGGGGGGCCAGCGTGGCGCTGCGCGCCCGCGTGGCAGTGGCAGTCACCGACTGGTGGGCCTGCGCGCTGAAGCGAAATAACCAAAAAAAAGGTTGGCGCTTGCGGGGCTCGAACCCGCGCCCTCGCCTGCGCGCACAAGGTGCAGTGCCACTGCGCTGTTCTCGTTCAGTTGACAGAGGTAGCGACGCGGACAGGTTAACACATACGTCGCAACGTTAACTGAAACTGAAACTGACGAACGATTTCTTCCACGACTGACAGAAGCAGACGGCTCGCCGGCGTTTCTCTGCACGGTGGTGCGCTGTGCAACTGGGTGCTGGACGCGCACGGGACGTGCACGGGTGCGTGGCGATGCACAGGAGGGAGAGAGGGGGAGGAGAACGGCGGCTCACCGGGATTTCGTCGCAGTTGGAGTGCTGCTGACGACGGCGGCGTCCGCGGCGATGGTCGAGGATGGTGGCGACGAGTCCGTGCTCCTCCGGGGGTGTTCAGGTGTCCGAGGGGTAGCTGGTAGGGTGGCGGGTCCGTTCCAGGTGGTAGGTGGCTAAGTGGAGGCGGGAGGTGGCGGCGCCATCGATGGATTCAGACGAGAAAATTCCGGCGAGGGGAAGCAGAGGAGGAATCGCGTCGGGGAGGAAGCGTTGGGCGGCGGCGGAGCGAGGAACAGGGAACCTAGGGGCCTAGGGTTAGTCTGCGGGCCTAGGGCGCGTTTTATAGGGCGCCACGAGCTCGGATCGCCGTCGCTGCCGCCGTACGGCCGCCGTGGCACCGCTCAGATGGGGCCGTACGAGAGAAAGAAGCAGCGCACGCTTCTCAAAGCGTTAAGTGGATGGCTAGGCGGGCTGGGCTGGCGCGCGCGAGAGATAGAGAGGGAATGGGCTGAACCAGCTACGTTAGCTGTCGCGCGCGCAAGGTTTTGCTTTTTTTTTTTTTTTTTTTGCTCTCTGTTTTTTTTTTGCTGAAAGAGAAATGGGAAGAAAAGGATAGGTTTAATTAATGGAAAAATTTGGAAAAACTTTGGAGAAGCTCCTTAGCCCAAATACAACCAGTTGGTACTTTTTATTTTCAAAAATTTAAAGGTTTGAATGCTTTTTGAAATTGGAACCAATTTTGGGTGAAATGGTTAATATTAATAATCATTATTAAAACCAATATTGAACATAGGGTAACCCCTAGGTAAAATAGGCAAATTGAGTTGGTTTGATTTGGTAACAACATGATTTCAAAATGGTTCTGTTCTGGGTGCTTGGATTTGAATTTTAAAATGTGTTTGGAAAATAAATAATTGATTTAAAACCATTATTTTCCCAAGTGATCACTATTGAAAAACATGGAACCAATTGATTGTTATTATTTGTGATTTTTATTCAAAATGTTGTAACAGAGCAAGTATGAAACCATTGTTTGAAAAGGGTTTGAATTTGAGTTGTGAAAACAGTGGAAAACAATTGCAATAATTAAGAAACAAATGCAAACAACATGGAAACAAAATGATGACATGATGCAATACTTAAATAAACATGCAACAAACATTCTAAGAGGATGATTTTCATACTTGGGATGTTACAAAGCTCTACTTGTCGCAAAAGGTTTCCGACAAATTCAAGGAGTTGACTATGATGAGACTTTACCACCAGTAGCGATGCTTAAGTCAGTTAGGATTATGTTAGCAAAGCTGCATTTTTCTATTATGAAATCTGGCAGATGGATGTCAAAACGAAGTTCTTCAATGGTGACATTGAGGAAGAGTTGTATATGATGCAACCCAAAGGTTTTGTTGATCCTAAGGATGCTGACAAGGTGTGCAAACTTCAACGTTCCATTTATGGACTGAAGCAAGCATCCCTGAGTTGGAACCTCCATTTTGATAAGGTGATCAAAGGGTTTGGATTTGTCCAAACATACGGAGAAGCTTGTATTTACAAGAAAGTGAGTGGGAGCTCTGTAACATTTCTAGTACTATATGTGGATGACATATTGTTGATGGGAAATGATATAGAACTTTTGAAAAGTGTAAAAGGTTATTTGAACAGTAGTTTTTTGATGAAAGACCTTGGTGAAGCAGCTTATATATTAGGCATCAAAATCTACAGGGATAGATCAAGGCGCTTAATTGGACTTTCGCAAAGTACATACCTTGACAAGATTCTGAAGAAGTTCAGAATGGAAGAGAGTAAGAAGGGGTTCTTACCAATGTTGCAAGGCAAAACGTTGAGTAAGACTCAATGTCCAGCTACAACAGAAGATAGAGAGAGAATGAATAAGATTCCCTATGCTTCAGCCATAGGTTCTATCATGTATGCTATGCTATGTACAAGACCGGATGTGGCACATGCTATTAGTTTGACTAGTAGGTACCAATCCAATCCAGGTTTGGAACACTGGACTGCGGTCAAGAATATCTTTAGGTACTTGAAAAGAACTAAGGATATGTTTCTCGTACATGGCGGCGAAGAAGAGCTCGTCGCAAGATGTTACGTCGATGCTAGCTTCGACACTGATCCGGATGACTCTAAGTCTCAGTCCGGGTACGTATTTGTTATGAATGGAGGAGCCTTAAGCTGGAGGAGTTCCAAGCAATCCGTGGTGGCGGGATCATCAACAGAAGTGGAATATGTTGCTGCCTCGGAGGCAGCACAGGATGAAGTTTGGATGAAGGAGTTCATATCTGAACTAGGTGTGGTTCCGAGTGCGTTGGATCCAATGGTTATCTATTGTGACAACAATGGTTCCATAACCAATGCAAAAGAACCAAGGTCTCACATGAATTCCAAGCATATCAAGCGCCGTTTTCACTCCATCCGTGAGCATGTCGCGGATGGGGATGTGAAGATTTGTAAAGTACATACGGATCTGGATGTGGCAGATCCGTTGACTAAAACTCTCTCAAGGGAAAAACATGATCAACACCAGAACTCAATGGGTGTTAGATTCATCACTATGTAATATACATTGTTGCCCCTAGTGCAAGTTGGAGACTGAAGGGAATATGCCCGAGAGGCAATAATAAAGTTTTTATTATGTTATTCCTTGTCTATGATAGATGTTTATTTCTCATGCTAGAATTGTATTAACCGGAAACGTTGATACATGTGTGATTAATAAACAAACCGACGTTCCTAGTGAAGCCTCTCTGTTAACTAGATCGTTGATTAACAGATGATCAAGGTTTCCCGATCATAGACATTGGTTATTGTTAATAACGGGATCATGTCATTAGGAGAATGACATGATGAACTTAGACCCAAACTAAGTATAATAATACGATCAAGTCATTTAGTTTTGTTGTTATGTCTTACATTCGGAGTAACATTGTTCCTTAGACCATGAGATCATGGTAATCACTAATACCGAAAGAATACTTTGATGACATTAAACGTCACACCGTAACAGGGTGAATATAAAGATGACATTAGGTATTCAGAAAGTGTTAGTTGAACCTCATGGATCAAGAATGGGATTTGTCCATCCAATATGACGGAGATATATACTCGGGGTCCTCTCGGTGATATCACATCGACACCGCTTGCAAGCAAGTGATATGATCACAAGGATGTTATATCACGGGAAGGAGAAAAGAGTACTTGTCGGATAACGAGATCAAACAAGGTATGGTGGATACCGATGATCGGATCTCGGGCAAGTAAAATATTGCGAGACAAAGGAAAATCGTTACGACGTTGAAAGGTTCACACGATCACGAGAGTCATCGTTGAATATATGGGAGTCATCACGGATCTCCAGATCCCGCTGTTGATTATTGATCGGAGAGGAGTCTCGATCATGTCTATATTATTCACGAACTGTAGGGTGACACACTTAAGTTTCGATGAAGCGTTAGAGAGGATACGGAACACCGAAGAATATTTTGGGCAGCTCTGAAATTGTTTCGGGGAAAATTGAAATAGTTCAAGGGGTTTTTCGTCGAACGGTTGTTAATAGAATTAACAAATGGTTCGAGGTGCTGCATGTAAATGTTTGTTAATGGAATTAAAAAATATAAATAAAGAAATAAAAATATTTTATTTACTTATTAAAGAAAAACCTTTGAATTTTCTAAGTGGGAAATTAAGGAATTTTGAGTGGGTGTGAGTGGGTCTTTCACTCACATGAAGAGAGGAAGGGGTGGCGGCACCGATGGCTGGCCGCACCCCCCCTTGGGATGCCTCCCCCTCCCCTATAAAAGGAGGGTGAGGGCTCTCTCTTCTTCACACACTTGCCCACTCCCTTTTCCCTCCACTCGCTGCTCCATTCCATGGTCTCCGGCTTGGTGAAGCCCTGACCGTGGGATTCTTCACCACCACCACGCCGTCGTGCTGCTGGAGTTCCGCGGGGCTCCTCTACTTCCGCTACCCGCTGGATCGAGGGAACAGAAGTCTTCATCGAGCTGAACGTGTGACCGATTACGGAGGCACCGCCGGATTGCGGTGCACTTCTTCTCGCTCGGGATCGGTGTGAGTACGGCTACGCCAACCACGAGATTTTATCTCGTACCACTTTGAGTCTTCGGGGGTATGTTATCTCAAGACTCTATTTCTCCCCGTTGCCTTTCATCTCATAGATTTGATCTTGGCCATTCGGGTTTATCGCGCGTAGGAAATTTTTTGTTTTTCTATGCCACGTTCCCCTTCAAGAGGGATGTTCAGAATTCGGCTGACATCAATAGAAAATGTTGGAAAAATCCCCACCCCAGCTTGACTATAGTAGGAAAATGTCCCATGCATGCAATAGAATTCGGTTCACCGAGGATAGTAATTCGGTTGACCCATGCTATCAACCAAAGTGTCCAATTATGTAGGAGCACTTTGCTATCAACCAAAGTGTACAATTGTATGCAAAAATTACTTTCTATTAAAAGATAGGACAAATGTCTTTATGCAAACTAGCCCAGAAACTCCACCAGCCAAATATGCATGTAGATTAGTAATTTGCCATTTATATTCACCATAGTGTCACTTGCCAATACATTAAATTGTATTTACTCCCTTGTGGCTACATATTCCAACGTGCAGATGGCTCCGATGACGAGTGAGGATTTCGTTTAGGTTCTCGAGTCTACAACCAACATGTTTTGCCTGTGGCACATGAAGAGAATGAGGCTCTTTGATGTACTATGTTTTCCGCTGCAGAAGTTTGTATTTACGCTAGCCTTGAGCTATGCAAGTTGTAAAACAATTTTTTAAAGTCTGGATCATGCGATATAATAAAGATGTTGACGCATTTGCATGATATTTCATCTTGTATTGTGGTGCTAGCAATTGATTCAGGGACTAGCACAATAACACAGGGGTTCTTGCCTTTATTAAAAGGTGGGAGCGCTACAATGAATGAAATTGCTTTTTAGTAGTAGTAGCTAAAATTTTCTACCACTATCTTAAAGTTGATTACCGTTGTGTGTGAAGTTATCTATCGGTGTTTGCGGAGTTTCCTACCCATGTTGTCAAGTTCCCCATCATTGTTGTGAAATTTTCCACCGATGTTCCTCAAATTATCTACTACTGTTTGTTGTCAAGTTGCCCATAATACTGATAACTTGCCTATTATCATTATGAAGTTGCATTTCTTACTTAATTAGTATGCCTTGCTGATATAATTTGCTTAGGTTACAGCAAATAGGCTACTTTTTTTTAGAATGGACGCAAATAGGCTACCGTAAAAGGCAAATTGGCTGGCCTATTTTTAGCTAAGTATATTCCTCTTGTCCCTGGGCTAGGTACTTCTCCAGTCCAAGAAGGAAGCCCATCAACTCCCGTTACTCCTCTGTGGTGAGCAAGAACTGCACACTACTAGCGAGGAACGGGCAAGCAACCTCGCCGGCGGTTTTCCACTCTCTTGCCCGCTCCCAGTCACCGGATCGCCCACCTCCGGTACACCCGGCCTCTCGAGTCCTCTACCGGCGCCCCCTCCCCCTCCCTAGCATAGGAGTGGACCCTCGACGAGGCGTGTGGTGAATTTGAGCTCCTGGTTTGAGGAGGACGAACGTCTCAGCTAGTTGGGCAAGACGAGTAAGGGGATGATATAGAAGATACATTACTCCATCCTTTGACTTCCATTTATCTAGATATGGATGTACGTAGACATTAATACATGTCTAAAGACATCCATATTTGGACAAATGGAAATCACGTACTTTTTTAATGGATGAAGTAGTGAAGAAAGACATCAAATTTCTCCAGAGTTTTTCCTTAATCAAAAGCAACCACACCACATTGTATACTGAGCGGTCGAAAACTGTTTGACACAACCGTGGGACACAAAAAATATACTCTCACCGTCTCAAAATAATTGCTATTGAGATGGTTGTATTAAGTAGTAGATACATCTATCTCAACCTATTTCAACAACAATTATTTGAGACGGAGGGAGTACAAACTGCATACGGTTTGAAACAAAGAACCATGTGTGATACCTTTTTAAACACTACATCATGATGTCCACACAAACGACTGAAATGAATACCATGCTACATCTTGATGTCCACATAAACGACTGAAATGAACAACATTCAGTAGATACGATACAGTTCTAGACCACAAATATGTGGACACATGACTTAAATACAACCTTAAGTTAAAATAAGCATGATGTCCTCTTAAAACACAACCATTTTCACAGTTCAGAGGAGGGAGGGCAGCATACTGTCTAGCTGGCATCATCGCTGCAGCTGCAGCTGCATTAGCTACAAAGAATATCATGCTCATGAGAGAACTGTTTACAAGACAGATGTTCGAGTATTAAAGTTAAAAACTCAGGAATGCAACTCTTTATTACCTGATAAAGGCTGGAGAATCTACAGCAAAAGGTTATGCTACTCAGTCAAGTCGCTGCCGCTTCTTAGGGTACCCATTGCAGTTTTGTGGCGGTACATCTAACATACAGGGAGAGCAGAAAACCATTAGATTCATGAGACTCACTGCTCACTATGATATAACTAATATAATTTCATAATCAACTGGCAAATATCAATTCAGGCCCATAGTAGTAAAAACATCTACCAGCTGATCGACTGGAGAAAAGGTTCTAATGCTTTACCACACCTTGCCATGGTACCATGCTACTAATGCACAGTATTTAAAAGCCCGAATGATGTTGGTACCATATCAATTTGCAACAAGATGACATAATATTTGAGATCATTAATTACTAGTGTCACAGTAAATAGTAGCTTGGTAGCAATGCAACAAGATGTCGTCAAAGTTCAGATCATTATTTACTATTTTCACAGTAAATAGTTGCCTGAAGAGATTGAAAATGTGAAGCCACTATTCAAGGCAGATTTTCTCTTTTCCCTTTTTCTTTTATAGTGATACATCTTATATCTGTAATTGATTTTCATGCCATGCTATATTATGTTGTAATCTATCTACACATTCGTTTTTCAATTTTTTAACGATAATTTGGCGGTGCTATCATGTGTAGAACCACAAGATGCAGTAGCACTAAAAATTATCTTGGTAAATCATAATACCAACTGAAAACAGGGGTATAAAGTAACACATCGTTAACTATAACTAACTGTATATGAAGCAATTTGTAGAAGCCAAAAAAAAGCTAGATCATGAATTAAGTATTAATAGTTGGTGTCACACACCACAGCCAGAAGCAAAGAAAGTGGGCCAATGGGTACAGATAATCGATGCCACATAACAGTGTGTACTACGGCTGCAGTTGTGACTGATTTAACATGGGCTAGAGTGTAGATAACCAGAAGAGAAATCTACGCTTATAGATGAACTGAAATATGCAATAACAGTGTGTACATTAACAAATGGACATACATATTAAAACAAGATAAGAAGAAACATTCTTGATGTGTCATATAATAAACGAGTGATAGTATAATTACCTGGTTTGGTGTAGAGATATTTCGTCAGCACAGATGGAATGTGGGTTGGATTCAACAGAAAATATCTATGTGCAGAAAATGGCATAGGCTTTGAGACTGACTTGCTCTTGGTGTCAACAGGGACAATCCATGCAGTTTGGTCCCACTTATCCTTCATGGAGATTAGATAAACTACATCGTCGCCACGCAGAATGGGAAAACACATCTGCACATCCTTGCATGAATCTACAGCACACGCCAGGCCACCTCCTGGCTGAGGCAATGAGATAGGTCCAAGGTCATTGGAATGAACCATGCTTCCCCTGTTCCAATGGTCCCAAGTCAATTCCCTAAACCAATTGACAAGCCGCCAACCAACAACCACATATTCATCGTCCTCCTCCTCCTGATCTGGAACAATGGTTTGCTCTGAATCGTAGAGTACTAACATGTCCGAGGGATCGTGCACAACTGGTGCAGCTTTGGGTACAAGTTTTACCAATTGCTCCAACTCAACAAATTTGACTTGACCATTACTGAAGGTGACGTTGCGAATTGGGCGTGGAGAATCATGCTGGAGGTACAGTTCTTGGTTCCTGGGCAGCGGCTTCGGCAGCGGGATGAAACGTGACACAGTGGACTTGCCGCTGGCCAGAGCACGCACATCACAGATCAGAATTCCCACCCAGAGATCAACCCAGCCTAGCTTTCCATCTCCAAGATCAATCACATAGGTGGGATTGATGGGATTCGCTTTCTTGGTTCGCCCATAATCGACCTCTAGAAGCTCCTGGGTCCAATTGGACTGCCGGGAATGGACGATATGGATATTATATTGCCCTTTGACGTAGCTTAGAGCGGCCAAAACGAAGTCTTCGTCATTGTACAGTAGACCATAGGCTTTCGGCATATAGTTCTTCTGAAAATGCAGACGCAAATCGTGGAGAAAGAGAAGCGACGGCTTGGCCCAGGCTTTGTAGACGAACCACTGCCGGATGCCAGTGGTGAATTCAACTTCGATGAGGACGAGATCCTCCACCGAGGAAACGATCCTGGGCACACAGTCGAAGGGGTTTTCAATCCTACCGGGGCAGCAGATACAACAGTACGAAAGGCGCGGAGGGTGGGCGATTATAAAGGAAACCTGGATTTGAAGGCCGTCGAGGCTCCCTATGGCGGTGGTCTCGTTCTGAACATCGACCATGTAGGCCAGCGAGTCGAGGAGAATCCAGTCGGGAAGGCCAGAGGAGCGGACGTAGGATTCATCGACAGGAAGACACAAGGAGGTGTGGAAGACTTCGGATGCGGGGGACATAGTCGCCGGCGGGGGTGAGGAATCTGGGAGTTAGGGTTCGTCCTCTCCTCCCAAGCGGGGGTGGGGATTTGGGTTCTTTTCTATCCTCGGTCCAAGAGGGATGTCCCATGCATGCAGGGCCGATAGCTGCCAAGGGATGTTCCGAATTACTTAAGAAAATGTAGGGAGTCAACTATTTTTGGATTTTAACTTTATTTTAGTCTATTTCTCTTAAGTAGTGAATTAATAAATAAAGGAATAATTAAATGACATATACTTTAATTTTGGAACAAGCTAGGGAATATTTATTTAATTAATCTAGGTTAATTTTTATTTAAGGTAATATTGTATTTCTTAAATTATTTCTATTAACAACCTGAATAATATCCATTTTATATAAAAATAAATTTCTTAGGCACAATAAGTATAATAAAATAAATTATAATTTCCTAAATGGTTAATTTATATAAATCTAATTTTTATTCGTTCCAATATTAAGTATTTTGATTAATGGAATTCATTTAGAATTTATTTTATTTATTTGGGGTCAAAAGGACCTTTTCCCCTCCCACTTGAATGGTGGGACAACCCATCAGTGGGTTGGGTCGAGCCCACTAGCTCGTCTCTAATCACACCATCGCGTACCTCCCCTCTCTCCTCTGCCCCGCTCCTATCTCGCTCTCGTGACCAGAACCACCTCCATCGTCGCTCTTCTACTCCGTCAGGCTCCGCCAACCCTTGCCGTTGTGCTTTGGCGCAAAAGATGCGCCATCCTATCCTCTAACTCTTCCTCCCTATGGCAACCGTGCGCACCCCAAACCGCAGGCTAGGGTTTCGCTGACTCATGGACGCCGCCGTGCTCACGCTACTCTGATGAGCTCCACTGAGGCTCAGCTTAGAGCTTCGCATTTTGTGCCGCCATGATGGTTGTGGTGTGCGGCCCAGCTACGATGTTGTTGCGACGTTGACGCCGGCGGAACGTCCCTCCACGGACGCAACCCCGACACCACTAGCTCCGCATCGTCTTCCTCGTCCTCGCCATTGTCGTGGTGGTGTCACGGCAGATGCCATGGGATGGCTAAAGATGTGGGGACGAAGGACGCTGGAGGTGTCCGGGGAGGGATCACGCGACGAGTAGCCGCGTGAGGTACGAAATAAACACTGCAAACAACACGATCTACCCAGGTTCAGGGCCCTCGTGAGGAGGTAAAACCCCTACTCCTGCCTCTCTGTATGTATTATGATGTTTCTCCGAGTAGCCACAGTACAAAGAGTATCGTTACCGAGTAGCCACTCTCCTCTCTCCGAGTAGGGCTAGGTCAAGAACTTAGGGTTTCTAGGGTTTTTGCGCGATCCAGTGTCCCGTCCTCACGCAGGAGGCGGCGGGGCACCTTATATACCTGGTGCCCAGCCGGATACGTCCAAACATGGACAAGTGTCGACATAGTGTGCACATCGTCCTTCTTCCGGGTTCCCGCTGACAGCTTTGGTTCCTAACCTTGGCTTCATCTGGAAAGTCGTTGGGCAAAACTAGGGGACAGACTGGTATCACTGTACCTAAGCACAGAGTAGGCCCCCCTTATCCTTCCACGGCCTGCTTCCATGCTGTCACTGTCAGGCAGGCCGGTCCCAGATGAACAGTAGTTCGAATGCTGCCAAGTACGGACCCAGGATACGCGGGATCCTGTGTCAGAACGGCTCCTTTGACTTTCTGGCCCGAGTAGGTTCCCGCCAATCGTTCCCGCCAATTGTACTCGGGCCAACTCCTCTACTCGAAAGGACAGAACTTGACTGATATCTCCTTCTGGTCATCTTGAGGTGTGACCGAGTAGCAGTCTGCCGGGTAGCGGGTACCGGGTAGTCGGCTACTCGACCAAACCTCTCTTCTGTTAGCTGCTTTTACCACTTGCCTTTACCCTACTCGGGGGTAACCCCCCGACAGCAGTCCCCGAAGCTGGTTGAGTCTTGCGGACTCGTTCACTAGGCTCTGCCAGCTTAAAATCAATCTTCGCCTCATAGCCTTTGAACCTCAAGATGCCGAGTAAACGGCCTCCGAGTAGCACTCTGATAAGTATCTTCTATCTCTTGTCTTCCGAGTAGCACTCGCTTTCTACTCTGTAACCGAGTAAAAAGACTTCGAGAATTTTCTTGAATTGAGCCGTTGCGGCGCAGAGCACCATCCAGCCGTCCGTGCCACAACCGGACGCGGGTCAAGCATCCACGACCCTGTCGTTTCGCTGCCCACGACACATTGTGCCACGCGCCCAGTTTTCACGGGGCGGGCCCACCGGCTCGTTATGTCCCATCAATCGTAATAATAGGCCACGATTTGGCCGTGGGATCCACTGTGGCCGTTACGCGCGCGTTCCGCGCTTGCGTGCGTTCCGCGCTTGCGTGCGTTTCTATCCGACCACAGGCCCCACCACACGGCCATCATGGTAACGGTAAACCCGCGGAGAGGGTATAAATACCCTCGCCGGTAACTTCCTTTTCCCCTTCCCTTGCACTATTCCTCTTTCGTTCTCTGCTTTCCTCCGCCACCGAGCTCTCCGCCGCCGCGCAAGCTTTCGCGCCGCCGCGGACTCAATTCGCCCAACCAATTCCGTCCAATTTCTTCCACTCCTCCTACTTGCAACGATGGCTAAAGCCGGCTGGGCGGGCTCAATCGTCACCAGTGAAGATTTCGCCTGGCTCGTGAATACTAGGAGAGTTCCTCCTGGCGTGGAGTGCCGGGCGCCTGACGATGAAGTCGTGCCAACTCCGCGGGAGGGTGAGCACGTCGTGTTCATGTCGCACTTCGAGCGCGGCATCGGACTGCCGGCCTCCGAGTTCCTCCGTAAGTTTCTTGACCACTTCGGCCTTCAGATGCATCATCTGCCGCCGAACGCCGTCGTCTTCCTCGCCTACCACGCCGTGGTGTGCGAGGCCTTCCTCGGCATCCACCCGACGACGGATACCTGGCTGAGGTACTTCCACCTCCGCCAGCAGACCACCGGGAAGAAGGACACCGCGGGCGTCGGCCGCGCCACCGACACCGGCTGCGCCATGATGGTGCAGCGGTCCATGACGAACCATCCCCGTGTCAAGGGGCTGGACTCCGTCCGACTGTGGCAGAAGACGTTCTTCTACGTCAAGAACATTCCCGCCAGCGAAGGAGCCCAGGTAAATGACAGGATCAACCTTCCCGCCTGGAGCCTCCGTGCTCCCACCGGGAAGAACTGGAAGGAGAAGCCCGCCAATGACGACAATGCCATCGAGATAGAGAAGAGGCTTGGCTGGCTGATAGAGCAAGGCCTCAAGAATGATGATCCGGTGGCTTGCTGGATCCAGCGCCGAGTGCTGCCTTTGCAGGAGCGCTGCCATCTCATGTGCTACATGGGAGGCCCCCGCGACTGCACCAGGACGACAACCATCGAGATTGACAACATTGATGTTCCCGGGCACGCAAGGGCCATCTTGATGACAAGCCTCAGCGACAATTGGCAGTACGGGTTCGTCCCGTATAGCCGCACGAAGCCGATTGAACGGGTACGTCCTCCTTACTCTGGTTTTGCATATGCTTTCCGAGTAGATAATTCTTCTTCTTGCGGCGAGTAGCAATTGCCTTCTGCACCGAGTAGGATACTTAGCCGAATCGCCTAGGCGTAATGTGCTTTAGTGCTTGCACGCCTTATCGGGTAGACTACTCGGGAACAATTCTTAGGCTTAGTGTGCTTTGTGCCTGCACGCCTTTCCGTGTAGGATATTCCCCAATCATGCTTAGGCCTCGTATGCTTTGTGTTTGCACGCCTATCCGGATAGAAATAATCAGTGAGCTGCCTAGGCTTAGTGTGCTTTGTGTTTGCACGCCTATCCGAGTAGAATCCCTTCCTGATACTCGGCTAATCTGTGACCCTTCTCTGTTTTTCAGGTCCTTACTCGCCAGAAAATTGAAAGCTGCGAGTGCTTCGATGGCAACTTCTCTGCCGATCGCGAGGAGGACGATGTGCCCTCCTTCGATGCCGCGGATCAGATCAATCTCCCTTGCTCCCCAACGACGGAGAAACGCGAGGCCGAACCGTCTCTTCGCGATTGGTCTGAAGACGAATTCGAAGGGAACAACGTACTCTCTTTGCTTGCTTGCGAGAAGCGTCAATCCTTTGCTTGCTGTTCCTAATTTTCTTCTTTTCTTTTCTCGAACCCGCAGATGAAGCTGCTGATGAGAACGAGGACGAGGACGATGACGAGGACAAGGACGATGCGGTCCTTGTCATCAAACCTCTGTCCGTCGCAGCCCCCAACACCCGCAAGCGGACTGGCAGTGACGTCCAAGAGCCTCCAACCAAGAAGAAGAAGCCAGCCGAGAAGAAGAAGCCGACCAAGGCGGTCGCGAAGAAGCCGAGGCGAAAGCTCCCTTCCACCACTGCGTAAGTTTCCTTCTCGGTCGTCTCTCCTCTCGCGCTGTGCTGTTTTCCCCAATCTCCTTCTAATTTCTGATTCTTTCTTTCTCGGCAGCCCTCCCATGGACGCGAATGCCGTTCTCGCGCCCGACCAAGCCAACAAAGCACCAGTACCTCTGATCAATCTCGACGATGAGGAGGATGACGCCACCAACACCCAAGGAGCAGAAACAGAACAGCAGAACCGTGCATCGTCAGCAGCACGGGACACTGCTGCTCATCAGGACAGAGCGCCTTCTCCTCCGGCCAGCAATGCCGAGGAGAATCAGGACCAGGAGATGCATGACACCGCCGCCCACGAGCGGTCAGACGCAGAGCAAGAGCAGCCCAGCACAGGGGCTGCCGCACAAGAGAATCCCGCTGGCGAGCAGCGGGTAGAGGACGCCACCACCACGGATGCCACCATGGCGGACGTCTACCCACTGAGCGACGTGCAGTCAGGCGCCACACCGAGTAGCGCCCAGCCGATTGGCGCACCGGATAGCGCGCCCCTGGCGCCGCCAACTGATCCTGCCAGGCAGCAGGCCCTTGATGCTTTGAGGGAGGAGGTTGAGAAGAGAGCAGCCGAGAAAGAGGCTGCCGAGAAGACCGAGGCTGAGAAAGAGGCAGCCGAGAAGGAAACCGCCGAGAAGGCGAAGGCGAGAGCTAAGAGAGAGGCAGCCGAGAAGGAAGCCGCCGAGAAGGCGAAGGCGAGAGCTGCAGGAAAGAAGCTCGAAGATCCCGAGAAGCAGAGAGCCGAAAAAGAGAAGGCGAAGAAACGGGCTAGAGATCAGATGCCGCCACCAACCTTGAGCGGAGCGTTGGTGATTCGAGAGTCCGGCCCGGTTGCCACTGCGACCGCTGCCGCCGCCATCGCCGCTGGCCAACCTTGCTTCCCGGATTACATGGTTCAGGTTAGCCAGCAAAACACAATTGGCTTCTCTCCCAAGGACAAGCAGCTTGCCCTTCTGAGGGGACGAAAGTCCGTAGCCATGAACTCCCCTCCCCCAGATCCAAACCAGAACCAGTCCGTCACTATTGCTTCTCGTGGAGTCCAAAATCCAACAATAACCACGAAGAGCCTCGAGCAGGTGCTGGATACCATTGGCTTTATCGACGCCAAATGGGACAGCAAGGTTCTCGGCACGGACAACTGGCACGGCCTTGGTCTCGGCTCAATCGACTACATGCGCGTCGAGTGGAACAAAGTGGATCTGGGATACAAGCCCATGACCGTCTCCACCGAGACTGCCACTCTTGCCGCCAAGATGTTCCTGCACCGCAAGAACGCCGAGGACATCGAGCAAGCTTATGCAGTAAGTTTCACTTGTCCTTCTCTAAGTTGAGTTTTTCTTCTCTTCTATTCGCCTTCATTCTTCTTTACCATCACCCAGTCCCCGAGATTCTGGCCGAGTAGGGGGATACTCTCCGAGTAGCCGCCTACTCGGGTTGAATCTTTTCTGCTCCGTCTAACTTGTTTTCTTCTCGCTTCTCAGGATAGCGTTCTGAAGAGGACCAACCTATACCGCGTGCTGCTCTGGAATCATGCTATCGCCAGGAGGCGAATTGCTGCTTTGGAACGGGAGAAAGCAGCTGCGGAGGCAGCCAAGAAAGATGTGAAAGACAACACTCAGAGGCTGTCTGAAGTGGAAGGTACGCTTTTAGCCACGCGGTTCTTGCGTTTTCTGTTTACGCCCGCTTCTGCTTTCTTTTGCGCTAACCATTCCTACTCTGTAGAGAACCTGAAAACCTTGACTGAGGAGCACGAGAAGTGCCGTGCGTTTGTGGAGAACGCTGAGGCTACCATCAAGAAGCTGGAAGGTAAACCTCCGATACTCGATTGTTATTTTTGTTTCTTCTCTGCTGCTCTTGCTAACCTTGTTTGTCTCTCCGCAGACGATGCATACAGTTGTTTTTGAAGAACATCAAGACTACGTCAAACACCGGAAGAGGTGCAGAGAGCAGCTGTCCGTCCAGGCTGTCGAGTGGTGAAGGACCACACCACAGAGGTGGCGGAACTGCAAACCCAGACTGCGGAAGGCACTCCAGGATGCTATCACTCTTGGCGCCGAGAGGGACAGAGCAAGTCGACCGAGAAAGCCAAAGCCGAAACAACCTTCAACGCCCAAAATCGAGACCCTCAAGCAGGAGTGCGAGGTACTGACAAAGGCCAATGCTGGGCTTTTCGCGCAGATGGATACTCTGCGCCAGATCCAGGATAAGCCACATATCCATGAAGAATCCTAGAAGACCCAGCTGCAGGCGGCGCCATCGAGCTTAAGAGTACGCTTTCTCTTCCCTGCATCTTTCTCTTCTCGGTCGAATTTCTTCTCGGTTCTTCCTCTACCCGGTTCTTTGCTTCTCGGTTCTTCCTCTACCCGGTTCTTTTCTTTTCTGGTTCTGAATTTCTTACTTGTTTTTCCAGAGATCTTTCCTGCCATTATCTCTTCCTGTGTGCCCGCTCTGGCCAAGGCCCAAGCAGCACGTGCTGCGAATGGCGAGCCAGAAGACACCAGGGCCGAAATTGAAGACAGCATGCTGGTGATGCGAGGCCAGTTCGAACGCCTAGCCGGCGTTGGTACTGACCTCGTGCGCGTGGGCTTTGAGCTTCACAAGCTCTTCTGGCCTGAGGAACCTGAGCCAACAACCATTCGGGGCCTCGCACTCAAGCTGCAGAATGTGAAGGCCGAGTTGAAGAAGTGGCGTGCTTCTGGAGCTCGAGCAGGCGCGGACTTGATGCTTCTCTGCATCGCCTCGTGGTACGAAAATCTTAACATGCAACTCATCCGCGGGAAGCGCGACAACTCCAAGTGGGAGACAGACCCCGACTGCGTAGCCGCGCGCAAATCGATCGCGTATGAAGTGGCGGAGTGCGCTGAGACGGAGATCTACATCGACGGCCTCCCCGAGCCCGACACCGAGGTGGAGGAGGACGAGGAAGATGATGAGGAGACAGACTCTGATCTGGAGTCGGGTTTCTTCGATTCCCCCAGGAGCAAGGCCGGGAAGGGGAAGGGCACGGCCGTCTCGAGTAGCGATGAGGAGGCCGAGCACATCGACACCGCCCCACTCGACTTCGGCACCTCTTCAGGAGCCGCTCTTGACGACACGATACTCGCCCCCAGCCGAGCTTCCGTTTCCTCTACAGCTCCAGGGCCCCTCTCGGTGGCCACGGCCACTTCTGACCTGGCAGCCACCGAGCAGGACGTCGAGATGGACGAGTCCGCCACCGTCCAGTCGGATGCGGATGCCACCCATGCCAACGCCGAGGAGGATGCGGCAGCCAGGGCCACCACCGAAGATGCAGCAGCCAATGCCTGCACTGACAACACTGCCTCCTCCACATGATTTTACCTGCATACTTTTCACTTGCACATTTATCAGATCCCCGGGATGCCGGGAGCATATGTATCAGACTTATTTATGCTTGCTACGCAGTTTTTATCCCCTCTTTGTTTATTTCGAAATTAATCAATTTGAGCAACACTGGCTCAATGCCGAGTTGCGTTTCCATGCGAGTCCCCGAGTTGCATTTCTTATTCACCCTATCTTTTCATCTCTGCTCTACCCGCAACTTGTTGCTTTTTTGGTATTCGAGTCACAAGAATCAAAGAGTAGAGCTGCAAATACTTAGCCGCTTAGAAACAATCATGATAACGCAGCCCACCACTTAGCCGAGAAGACGAAACAGGGAACAAAAGTAACAAAACACTCTACTCGGTTCCTGCACTTTTTCTTCCTTAGCGATTTTCGTGTGCTCATTGACCTTTTGCTTGTTCTCTTGCTTGCCATGAAGCCGGGTTTCGGACAGCAGCAGAGTCGAAGAGTTGGCATATAGGTTTAAACACAGTACTCAATGCGCTTATGAGTTCTGAAGTGGAGCAACCGAACAGACAAAGGGTCAAGCCGAGTAAAAACACTTAGAGCAATTTTGGACGAGGGCAGTCCCCGAGAACGATTTCAGCTTGCAGAGTGGAATTTCAACTCGGATAAGAGGGTACATACACATCTTTGCTTACGAATGAAAACGACGAAGTAGAGCTACATTCCAAGGGCGCTTGGTTTCCTCTCCAGCTTTATCTGCCCTGTTCGCCTGCGAGGGGCGCACATCTACAAGGTAGTACGCATCATTGTGCAGCGCTTTGCTCACAATGAAAGGCCCCTCCCATGGAGGAGACAATTTGTGCATCCGGGATGTGCGTTGCACAAGCCTAAGGACCATGTCTCCTTCTCGGAAAACCCTTGGGTTCACCTTTCGGCTATGATAACGCCGCAGGTTTTGCTGGTAGATAGCCGAACGTGACAGAGTCAGCTCTCTTGCTTCTTCAAGCAGGTCAACGTCGTCTTCTCGAGCTTCTCTCGCCTCCACCTCAGTGTAGAGGGCTACTCGGGGGGAGTCATGCTCTAAGTCTATTGGCAACACGGCCTCAGCCCCGTATACCAAGAAGAATGGCGTGTAGCCGGTTGACCGGTTAGGGGTAGTCCTTAGACTCCACAACACCGCTGGCAACTCTTCTAGCCAACACCCAGGTGTTTTCAGCAATGGCTCAATCAGCCTTGGCTTTATGCCTGCCAGTACCATTCCATTTGCTCTCTCAACTTGCCCATTGGAGGCAGGGTGCGCGACCGACGCAACGTCTAGTCGGATATGCTTATCTCTGCAGAATCGCACCATTGCCCCCTCTGCAAAGTTGGTGCCGTTGTCGGTGATGATACTGTGCGGGTAGCCATATCTCATGATCACATCCTTTACGAATTTCACAGCTGTGACCCCATCGCACTTCCGAATAGGCTTTACTTCAATCCACTTGGTGAACTTGTCCACCATGACCAAGATATGTGTCATATTGCCTTTAGCCGGCTTGAAGGGGCCAACCATATCCAAGCACCAAACAGCAAACGGCCATGTGATAGGAATTGTCTTCAACTCGGAAGCGGGCATGTGAATCTTACTTGCGAACATCTGGCAGCCGTTGCACTTCCTCACAATATCTTCAGCTTGCTGCAGTGCAGTGAGCCAGTAGAAGCCATGCCGAAAGGCTTTCTTGACCAAAGCCCGAGATGAGGCGTGATGCCCACATTCCCCTTGATGTATCTCCACCAGAATTTCTTCTCCTTCTTCCGGGCTCACACAACGTTGCAGCACACCAGTGGCACTTCTCTTGTGCAGCACATCTTGGACTATAGTGTAGCCCTTGGACCTTCTCTGAATCTGCCTCGCAGTCACCTCATCTTCAGGTAAAGTGCCGTCCCTTAGAAAGGATAATATGGGCATAGCCCAACTCGGTGTCTCCCGTATGGGAAACACTGGTTCGTCCAGTTCCATTGGGACAGGCTCTTGCGGTTGCACAGGAGGAGTAGGAGCGCTTCTTTGCAGCCCAGACCGATTGGCGAGAACTTCTTCAATGAATGCGACAGCCTCTGGGTTGAGGGCGGCAGTCCCCGAGTACGGAGTGGCAGTCCCCGGGTAAGGAGTGGCAGTCCCCGAGTAGGGAGTGGCAGTCCCCGAGTAAGGAGTGGCAGTCCCCGTGTAGGGAGTGGCAGTCCCCGAGTAGGGAGTGGCAGTCCCCGAGTAAGGAGTGGCAGTCCCCGAGTAGAGGACGGCAGTCCCCGGGTTCCCTGCAGCACTCTCCCAGTCAATCTCCATTGGGTCAGATTCTTCACTTGGCAGAGAAGGGACAAAGATGGATTCCGAGTTGGGGGAAGGCTTGATGGATGGCTTCCTCAAATGCTCCAAGGCAATCCCTGCCGGGATGGACTGCCGAGAAGATCCCAACTTGGATAGCTCGTCTGCTGCTTCGTTCTCTGCTCGGTGAATGTGTTGGAACTCACAACCCTCGAAGAAACCAGTCATAGACTGCACCAGGAAACGATACGATGCCATGTTGGCATCCAAAGCGTCCCAGGTACCCGGGACTTGCTATACCACCAGATCTGAATCACCATAGCATATAATGCGCTGCACGCTAACCTCCTTTGCTACTCGCAAACCATGCACCACTGCCTCGTACTCGGCTACATTGTTGGATGCCTTGAAATGAATCTGCAACACATACTTGAGCTGATCTCGCTTGGGTGACGTGAGCACGACACCAGCACCAAGGCCTTCCTTCACTTTCGAGCCATCGAAATGCATCCTCCAATAGTTGGAAACTGGAGCAGGAGGTTCATACTGCATCTCGGCCCAGTCCACAAGAAACTCCGCCAGGACCTGAGACTTGATTGCTTCTCTTCTCGTAAACGCGGGAGCATATGCTGCTAGCTCGATTGCCCACTTGGCTACTCTGCCACTCGCCTCCTTGTTACCCATGATATCCGAGATGGGAGCAGAACTCACAACAGTAATGGGGTGCTCCTGGAAATAATGTTTCAGCTTCCTGGCGCCTAGGTACACACCATATGTCATCTTCTGGTAGTGCGGATAGTTTTGTTTGGAGCTGGACAGCACTTCACTGAGATAATATACCGGGCGCTGCACACTCTTGCCTTCTTCTTCTCGCTCCACCACAATCACCACGCTGACTACTCGGTTAGTCGCAGCAATGTATAGCAGCATAGGCTCCTTGGGTAGCGGACTAGCCAAGACGGGAGCGCTAGCCAGCATTGCTTTCAGCTCATTGAATGCCACATCCGCTTGCGGAGTCCAGACAAACTTGTCACTTTTCTTCATCAGTTGGTACAGAGGTAGGGCCTTCTCGCCCATTCGGCCCAGAAAGAGGCTCAGAGATGCCAAACAATCCGTGAACTTCTGCACATCTTTCAGTGATCTCGGTAAAGACATGCTCTCAATAGCTTTTATTTTAGAAGGATTAGCTTCAATGCCCCGATTAGAAACCAGAAAACCGAGTAGCTTTCCAGCCGGTACACCAAAGGTGCACTTACTCGGATTCAGTTTCATTTTGTACTTGCGTAGGTTAGCAAAGGTTTCCTCCAGGTCGGCAAGCAGAGTATGTGTTTTATTCGTTTTGATGACAATGTCATCTACGTACACCTGCACATTCTTGCCGAGCTGGTCGTGCAAGCATTTCTGCATGCATCTCTGATAGGTTGCACCCGCATTCCTCAAGCCAAAACACATGACACGATAGCAATAAGCCCCGTACGGGGTAATGAAAGCAGTCTTTATTTGATCAGCAGGGTTGAGTGCAATCTGGTGGAAACCAGAGTAGGCATCTATGAAAGACAACAGTTCACAACCAGCAGTGGAATCGATCACCTGATCGATGCGAGGTAGCGGGAAAGGATCCTTGGGGCATGCCTTGTTCAAGTCGGTGTAGTCGACGCACATTCGCCATGCGGTAGCAGCCTTGGGATCTTCCTTTTTCTTCTCGACCATGACCGGGTTGGCTAACCAATCCGGATGCAGCACTTCCATGATGAAGTTACTTATCAGCAGCTTGGTGATCTGATCACCGATGGCCTTCCTTCTCTCATCCCCGAAACGGCGCATAGCCTGCTTCACTGGCTTGGCGTCAGGACGCACATGCAAAGAGTGCTCAACCAACTCCCTCGGGACTCCTGGTAGATCTTCATTAGTCCAGGCGAATACATCCCGATTCTCACGGAGGAAGTGGATGAGCGCGCTTTCCTATTTCTCCTCCAACCCGGAACCAATGATGGCCACGCGGTCTGGGAACTCGGGGTCAACTTGGACCGTCTTGGTCTCCTTGGCAGCTTGGAAGGCAGTACCATGCTGGGTACTCGGCACACCTTGTGCACTAGCTTGTGCGGACTGAGCCATGGCCACCACCTCGTACATCTTCTTCTTCTCGGCCTCGATCACCATTGACTCTGCCAGCTTGGAGCTAGCTGAGGCACACTCCATGGACTTCTTGTAATCTCCCGAGATGGTGATGACGCCATTGGGACCAGGGATCTTCATCTTCAGATAAGCCACATGCGTAGAGGCCATGAACTTGCTCAGATCAGGCCTGCCGAGTAGAGCATGATAGGGGCTCTGATGATCCACCACCTCGAACTGCAAGCGCTCTGTGCGGCAGTTCTCCCGGGTACCGAATAGCACATCGATCCACACTCGGCCAATCGGGTTGCACGAGATCCCGGGCACAATGCCATGGAAGGTGGTCTTGCTGGGCAGCATCATGTTCTCGGCCAGGCCAAGCTTCTCGAGTGTGTCCTTGTACACAATGTTGATGCTGCTGCCGTTGTCGATTAGCACCTTGCTGAACCTCACATTCTTCTCGGGACCCAGGAAAGTAGGATCCAGCACCAAGGCATAGGTACCCGGGTTGGGCATCACCTTGGGGTGATCTGCTCGGGTCCACCTGATCTCCTGGTCACACCAATACATGTAGTGAGGAACAGGAGGAATCACTGCATTGACCTCCATGGCCCGCCTGTGCTGTGATTGCTTGTCGACTGCCTCAGAAGTGAAGATCATATAGCTCTCATGGTGCTCTTGGTACTGGTTGGAGCCATTGCCCCCATTCTTGCCATTGTTGTTGTTCCCCTGGTAGTTGTTGTTGTTGCCTCTGTTGTTGTTGTTGCGGTTGTAGTTGTTGTTGTTGCGGTATCTCTCGTTGTTGAAGTTCTGGTTGGCTCCTAAAGCCACTTGGTTCACATTCTCTCTTCTCGGGTACACTGGCGGCCGAGTTGCGGGTGCGCGAGTAGGCTGAACAGTAGCATTGGCGGCTGGCAGGGGAGGAGGAGGAGGCAAGCCATCACTCTTGATCACATCCCACCACTCGCACTGCCGAGTAGTGTGGTTAGCAGGCCTCGAGGGATGGTGAGTGTGAAAGCTGCATGGGCCATCCTTCATGTCATCGAAGACAAACTTCTTCGGCTGCTCGGAGTTCCCGCTACCCGACTGAGCAGTACGGAACGGTTTCTTGTTGCCCTGGCCCTGGTTCTGGTTCTGCCCGTAGACTCCAGCAGGTTTCTGCCTTTGGCCACCACCGCCTCCGACATTCACTGCATTCACCTCTTCAGGATCATACCGAGTATCTACTCGGCGCTTGTTGCGGAACTCGTTGCGCTTGCTGCTGTTGAAGTTTCTTCTCGGCTCAGAGGAGTCCATCAGTGGCTGAGTAGGATCACCGAGTGCGTACTGATCCGCAATCTTGATGGTCTCCGCCAGAGTGTTTGGCATCTCCCTTTGCAATCTCTGCCAAAGCATGCTGCCATGTCGGCAACCCTGCACAAACCAGGTAATGGCCTGTGCTTCATTCACACCCTCACAGGTGTTCCTCAAAGTGCTCCACCGAGTAAGGTACTCGCGGTCCGTCTCGTCTTCTCGCTGCCTGCAAGCTGATAGCTGCTGTGGCCTATTCGGCCTCTTGTATGTACTCGTGAAGTTGCTGATGAAGGCATCCGAGAAGTCCAGCCAGCAGTTAATGCTGTTCTTGGGCAAGTTGTTGAGCCAAGTGCGAGCTGGACCCTCTAGCATCTGCGGCACATAGCGCACCGCCCATCTCCTGTTGCCATTCGCGATATGGACCGCGGTGACGTAGTCATTGAGCCAATCTTCAGGCTTGGTGCTGCCATTGTAGCTCTTGGTGCCTCTTGCAAGCTGGAAGCCCTTCACGGAAGGCTCGTTCATGATGCGCGGGCCAAAGCACTCGGGGCCAGGAGGACCCGTGCTCTCTAGCCGCGCCGACAAGCTGATACGGTCCAGCTGGTGCCTTGCATCTCCAGGCGCCAACACGCGCTCGCCAACACGGTCATGAATGTCATAACCAGCCATCTCCATAGCCGAGTAGCCATCATCGTACCTATCCACCTGCACAGCTGCAGGCTGCTCCACCGGGTTGGCGACTGGTGCCACTGGGCGCGGCTGCTGCCTCTGCCGAGTAGGCTGAGCTGCGGGTTGCCGAGAAGAACCTGGGCGCGCGGCATCTCGGGCACGGCTTTGACCTTGATGGGCTTGAGAGCCTGCTCTTGCAGCGTTGTGTTCCCGCCCGGGCTTCTGCGGCACAGCAACCTGTTTCGCGGCAGCAGCCGGGTCATACACCTGCATTTGCCTGTCTCTACCCGAGCGCCCGCTGCGGCTCTTCTCGCGGCTAGGATGCGGAGACGAGGCCTGATCGTTAGATCTAGCCGCATGCGAGTGAACCACCTGCGAAGCTCCAGCACCCGGGTTGGCCTTCCGGAACTCCTCGTTCTGCCTAGCGGCCTCCAACACCAACTCGTTGAGCCTCTCCTGCTGCCTGAGACGCGCTTCTCCATCCAGGCGCGGCAACTCGGCAGCCACGGCCTCTGCAGCCCTGAGCGTCTTGGCGGGTGTGCTGTACCTTGGCCTTGTGAAGGTGTTCGCGGTGGCGGACTGAGCGGGCACCTCCGCAACTGTTGCCATCTCGACACCCAAGTTGCGCCGCGTAGCGCCTACTCTGCTAGGCCTCCTGGCGACTGGCGTGAAGCCGTGAGCCTTGTTGTACTCGAGCTGGTCTAGACTCAGCTCAAGCCTGATCTTCTCCAACTCCGCCTGCTCGGCAAGCAGCTCCTGGCGTTGCCGCTCGAGCTGCTCCCTCGCGGCTAGGAGCTCAATGTCGGTGGGAGTGGGCATACCGGCTCGCGCAGCAGACGCGGGGATGACCGTAGAGGTGGAAGGCGGCAAGTTGTTCTCCCTCTCGTAGGGCCGGTGAGTCCTGCCACCAGCAGGCGGTTCGTCAACCTCCTCGACGACGGCCGCAGCGCCAGTAGCAGCTGCGCCAGTGTTTGCCGCCAAACCCGTCACCATCACCTCAGCGCAGCTCGCAGAGCTGCATGCGGGCCTTCCGCGAGCAGCAATCACCGCGGGAGGATCCTCCGCGTCATGCACCAGCTCGGGGTACGCGCGGTTGGTGACGGTGGCGACGTAGACAAGGTGAGAGCCGAAGGAGATCACCGTGCCGCCCTCAGGCATGGCCATGCCGCCGAAACAGCCGGCGTTGTCGGTGACGAAGTCGAAGGAGCCGAATCTGTGGACAAGGCCACAAACCACGCGCTCCGCTGAAGAAGATCCCGTCCGAACGGAAACTCCAGCCAGCGCCGCTGGTTGCCCCACGGTGGGCGCCAACTGTCGTGGTGGTGTCACGGCAGATGCCATGGGATGGCTAAAGATGTGGGGACGAAGGACGCTGGAGGTGTCCGGGGAGGGATCACGCGACGAGTAGCCGCGTGAGGTACGAAATAAACACTGCAAACAACACGATCTACCCAGGTTCAGGGCCCTCGTGAGGAGGTAAAACCCCTACTCCTGCCTCTCTGTATGTATTATGATGTTTCTCCGAGTAGCCACAGTACAAAGAGTATCGTTACCGAGTAGCCACTCTCCTCTCTCCGAGTAGGGCTAGGTCAAGAACTTAGGGTTTCTAGGGTTTTTGCGCGATCCAGTGTCCCGTCCTCACACAGGAGGCGGCGGGGCACCTTATATACCTGGTGCCCAGCCGGATACGTCCAAACATGGACAAGTGTCGACATAGTGTGCATATCGTCCTTCTTCCGGGTTCCCGCTGACAGCTTTGGTTCCTAACCTTGGCTTCATCTGGAAAGTCGTTGGGCAAAACTAGGGGACAGACTGGTATCACTGTACCTAAGCACAGAGTAGGCCCCCCTTATCCTGCCACGGCCTGCTTCCATGCTGTCACTGTCAGGCAGGCCGGTCCCAGATGAACAGTAGTTCGAATGCTGCCAAGTACGGACCCAGGATACGCGGGATCCTGTGTCAGAACGGCTCCTTTGACTTTCTGGCCCGAGTAGGTTCCCGCCAATCGTTCCCGCCAATTGTACTCGGGCCAACTCCTCTACTCGAAAGGACAGAACTTGACTGATATCTCCTTCTGGTCATCTTGAGGTGTGACCGAGTAGCAGTCTGCCGGGTAGCGGGTACCGGGTAGTCGGCTACTCGACCAAACCTCTCTTCTGTTAGCTGCTTTTACCACTTGCCTTTACCCTACTCGGGGGTAACCCCCCGACAGCCATCCTCATCTCATTTTCTTCAACGTCATGGTCGTGACCACAACTTGGTTACTCGAGGATATTAGCCCGTGCCCTACTCTCTCCGTTTTCTCCCCCCTTATTCTGGTGTTAGGCCATCGAGACGGTGCTCAATGCCTCCTTCTTGTGATGTGTTGAGTGTGAACCACCAGAAGTGTAGGAAGCCAGAAGGCAGGCCTTAATGAGGCAACAACAACACTTATTCCGGACTCGGGAAAATCTCCCCAAAACCCAGGCAGCCGTCAAAACGCACCAGGAAGAAATCGAGGAATATGAGCGCCGTAATATATAAGGAATAAATCCCACGAGGTTGCCCGGAATTTCCGAGCCGGAAGAACTGCCAGTCAAAAAACGGTTTGAAAACCCGACTTGGCAAGGGAAAGTTAACAACAAAAGTTCTAAGGACCAGCGCATATGAAAAACTGCAGCCAAAAACTTGAGGCTGCATTCGCCATCCTCAATGACGATCTTTACTCCAAGGACGAAAAGCTTCAGACAGTGTGTGCTTTCCTAGGAAAAGCAACATCGAGAATAAGGACGTTCAGGCAAGTTACATGATGATTCAGCCTTGTGCAAAACTGCGACGTGCGCTGTTAGAGCACCTGACCCAAGCGAACCCCGAGATTTAGGAGACTAAAAGGGAAAGAGTGAAGATCCAAAGAAGGGCAAGAAAATCCCGGATAACAAGGGAGCTGCGTCCAGTTTAGGATCCTATCCGCCAAAAGGCGGCAATAGTACAAAATCCCGTGCCGAAGAGAAAAACCAAAATGACGCAAAAACAATGCCGCCTCAGAGTTACCCGGCCGACAAATCCGGAAAATATGATCACCCTCACAGGAGTGCTAGAACATGAAGCCCTCCAAATAACAAGGAACGTGTGATGAGTAGAAGTACGCCTAATTCAAAAGGACGGGATGTTGGAAGAATTAGGGATGAACCCAGAAGGGCGTATTCACGCAACAATTGACCAGAGCGGAGAAGATCCCCCTCTGTTTATTGAGCTGGAAGGCATTCCGCACATGCCGATAAGTGGGAAAGTGATGATTTGTATTTCGGTCCATAGTGTTTCACTGGTAGGATCCGGAACATCAGTCTACATTCTGGTTTCGTCAAAGTTGGGCCAACTTATTTAAAGTATACCGGAAGTACAAACCCGATTACATTTCTCTCAAATTACTATACTACCGTACAATCAATAAAGGGACAGACTTGGAAGCCGTAGAAGTAAATGTCCTGAAACCCGGCCTTGTACCATTCATGGTTGGTTTCAAAACACACAAGGACCTAGGTTCTATATTCACAACCGCTAATGAGAATGCAGCGGGTGAAGCCGACATTAGGGAAAGAGGCGGAAATATTGATGCACTGGTATAAGCCAAAACGACGTCTCGCTCTGAAAAGATGGCCACTCCAGAAGCACAGCCAAAGCCCAAAGAAGTAAACACAACCTTTGGAAAGGACTACACTAGTAGATGGAAAGGCAACGGCGTAGAAAGCAGGAAACCCATCCCCTACTCTAAAGAAGAGTGGGAAAAGATGAGGGGGGAACCTTGTATTCACTAGGCACAGTTTGGAAATCCTAACCATACAAACCAGCAATGACGGCTCAACAAGCGCATCAAAGACAATGCTGGAGTCGGGAATATAGGAAATAATTCCTAAAAGAAATTCAACAAGAAAAAGCCGGAAGCTGATAAAGACGAAAACGAGTCTGATACTGATGACAAAATCTAGGAGCAGCAATGGAAATGTGAACCTAGATTCCTGAGAATCGAAGGAGAATGTAACTTAACTTTCTTGCGACCCCATCAGCTAAAAAAGTGAAGCGGTTGTGGCGAGAAATCAATGGCATCGTTCCACCAACACCAAAGTACTTAAGTATTCAAAGACGAAAATTACCTAGGATCAGTATGATCATCCTGGTAATATCCGGAACCCGATACACACGACTTGATAATAAGCCCTATTGTGCAAAACACTAGGCTCAAGAGAGTGCTGATGGACGGAGGATCCAGCATCAACATTATGTACTTGAATGCTCTGAACAAATTGCATTTGTTGCAAATCCAACTCAAGCATAGTAATGTACGTTTTCACGGCATTGTTCCTAGTAGGCAAGCACATTCCCGAGAAGCAATTTCCCTAGAAGTAACCGTCGGAAAGGCGCATCACTTCCTCCAGGAGATTAGTTTGTTTGAGGTAGTACCGTTCGAAAGCGTGTATCATGCAATAATCGGACATTTGGCTTTTGCCAAAAGTCAGAGTAATAACCATTAAAGGAGATTTCAAGCTGGCAAACAAGCTAGAGCTGGGAAGCACCCTTTGCACCGAGCAGGTAATACTAAAGGAAGAGCTAGAGGAGCTGGTTAAAGAGGTATCGCCGGCAGAAATTCCGGCAGGAAAAGAAATCCGAAAGCCGAAAGCCGTCTAGCAGGTTCAAAGCACCCGAGAATACAAAACATATCATCCTAGACCCGAAAGATCCAAATAAATACGTCGTGGTGGGAACTGAAATGAGTGACAAATAGGAAAGCGCGCTCATCCAGTTCCTCTATAAGAACGGGGATATTTTCGCCTGGTGTCCTGCTGATATGCTAGGTGTACCGTGGGAACTTGCTGAGCAGCAGTTGAAGGTTATTCAAGGATCAAAACCCGTTAAACAAGGTCTTGATCGTTTCGACGGAAGAAGACGGAAATCTATAGGCAAGGAAATTATCTGGCTTTTACCAGCTGATTTTATCCGGGAAATCATACATACCGACTGGTCTGCAAATCCGATATTAGTACGAAAGAAAGATACTAATACCCAATGTGTATAAATTATACCGGCTTGAATAAATTGTGCCCCAAAGATAGGTTCGCCTTACCACTAATCGATCAAATAATAGATCACACTATTGGCTCGGAGCTTTAAACTTTTTGGACGCTTATGCGGATACCATCAAATACACATGAAAGAATAAGACCAAATAAAAACCTCTTTCATAACGCCCTACAGAACGTATTACTACATAACCATGCCTTCTGGCCTGAAGAATGCTAGAGCTACATACCAGCGTTGTAGGCAAATGTGCTTGCATGATCAAATAGGTAAACACGTCCATGTTTACCTGGACGACATTGCCATCGTTTTCAAGGAAAAGCATACGTTTCTCGAAGATCTACGAGAAACCTTCGACAATCTACACACTCACAAATTGAAGTTAAATCCATTAAAGTGCGTATTTGGGGTTCCCTCAGGAAAACTTCTAGGTTTTATCGTTTGTCACAGAGGAATCGAGGTAAACCAGGAAAAGATCAAAGCAATCATGAACATCAAAAGGACTACGTGTCTAAAAGACTTCTAGCGATTGACGGGTTTCGCAGCTCCCGTAAGCAGGTTTATAAGCCGACTTCGTGATAAAGTTCTGTCATTATACAAATTGTTGAAGATATCCGAAAAATTTGAATGGATAGAAGAAGCAGACAATTGTTAACCCACCTAAAGGAAACTTTAATAAAAGCTCCAATTATGGCATCCCCAAAAGAAGAAGAACCCAAGTTACTATATCTAACAGCAACAAATAGGATTATCAGTATAGTGATAATTGTCGAAAGGAGGAAAGACGAACAAAGTATTCCAGATCAATACCTGGTGTACTACGTCAGCGAGGTATTGTCCGAATCCAAGCAAAGGTACCCACATTATCAAAAGCTGGCATATGGCGTATTTTCCGCATCTCGGAAATTTCGTCATTATTTCGAAGGACATTCCATAATATTTGTAAGCAAAGCACCGCTAGGCGATAATAAAAAGTAGCGAATGCAACGGACATAGTAGGCAAATCGGTGCGTTCGACATGAAGTACCAACCACATACGACAATAAAATTTTAAGTATTGGCAGACTTCCTAGCCTTTGACAGAAGCTATGGAAACACGCCAATACCGGAGTCGGAATATTGGATCATGCATTCCGATGGATCCGTAATGAAAGAAGGCGCCGATACAGTTGTGGCGCTAAAATCTCCAAAAGTTGAAAAATATGGAGTATGTGCTACAAATCCACTTCAACGCGAGTAATAACATGGAAGATACGAAGCATTGCTTCATGGCTTGCATATTGCAAAAAAAAAAAAGGTGTCAAACGCATATTAGGTTATGGAGACTCCGATTTAGTACACCACAAGCTCAACTAGTCCTGGGATGCCAAAGCCCCATAATGACGGATTATCGGAGAACTGCGGACGAGTTCTTAATTTGCTTCCTAGGGTTTGAGGTAAATCACGTCAAACATGAAGAAAACTGGAATGCAGATGCTTTAGCCTGGATGGTCTCGGAAAGGGTTACAACCTGGTGTATTCGCCCAGCATTTGTACGAACCATCAATAAAAGGTGGAGATGTCGACTATCCCCTGGTATCCGAGTCAATAGAGGTTATGTTCATTATCCCAGATTAGACAATACCATACTTAAACTTCTTAGTCGATCAGAAGTTTCCGGACAGAGCAGAAGAAGTCTTGCAAAGGCAGATAAAACGTCGATGCAAAGGATACACGGTAGTTAATGGTTGTCTGTATAAAAGCAGTACTATCGGAATTTTCTAGCGTTGTATTTCGACGGAAGAAGGACGACAAATCCTGCAAAAAATTCATGCCGGAGATTGCGGCCACCATGCTCAATCAAAAAACATAGTTAAGAAAGCATTCCGGGCATTGTTTTTCTGGCTTTCAGCCAAGACATCACATGGTTAACACATGTGCCGGATGCCAGTATTACGCCAAGCAGACCAATATGCCGGCTCAAGCACTCAAGATTATCCCCATAACATGGCCATTTGCGGTATGGGGCAAGATATGATAGGTCATTCAAAAATGCAAGAGGCGGATTTACAGATCTACTCGTTGCAGTGGATAAGTATACTAAGTGGGTGGAAGTTAAACCCATCAAAAAACTTGACGGTGTGTCTGCATGAAATTTCATCATGGATATAGTCACGAGGTATGGCGTGCCCCATAGCATAATCACGGATAACGAGACTAACTTTACAATTGGAGAGCTGGCTAAATATTATCGGCAAATGGGAATCCGCCTCGATCTTGCATATGTGGCACACCCACAATCTAATGACCAGATTGAACGTATGAATAGTTCAATCTTGTAAGAAATACGTCTAATACTCGAAACTCCTCTTCATAGAGCATCTGGAGAATGGATAAAAGAGTTGCATTCCATGCTTTGGAGCATACGAACAACACCGAATAGATAAATGAGGCAAAAGCCTTTTTTCCTGGTTTATGGTGCATAAGTAGTACTTACAACGAACATGATCCATGATATCCCTACAGTGCATGCATATGTTGAGTCGGATGGAAAAAGCGCGCGATAGGATGCCATCGATCTTGTAGAAGAAGAACGAGAGCTTGTGTTACAACAATTCTCCATTTATCAGCATGGTTTACGACGATATCATAGGCGGAAAATCAAACATCGCTCTTTTCAGGAAGGTAATTTACTGCTAAGGTTGGAGCAAGATATAAAGAACAAGTTAGCCCCAAGCTGGGAGGGACAATTCGTCATTAGCAAAGCACGAGTTGTACCGGCGCCTTTGAATCTGAAGTTTTGGCCTTTCGGGAAGGCATTGGAGTGGCTCTACAGTATACATCATAACCTTTAGTGATCCAAACTAACTGTGCAAATCCAGCCTATGCGCCGAAGGAGAAAGGGACAAACATGTCACATGTGGGTCACTTGGTGAAAGATATTAAGAAAGTTTTATGAGAAGGTTGGGAGCTTTCTATTGAGATTATCAAAAGAACAAACAATGTGGTTGCATATCGCCTAGCTTATATTTCGAGAGCGGAGCACCGAACCGATTTGTGGTTGCAGGATGCCCCAAAGACTCTGGAAACCTGATTTCTGCTGATTGTCATCCTATCATTTGATTAATAAAGTTCTTATTCCCAGCGCAAAAAAAAGGAGTGGGTCAAGCATGGCTACCATGCCCTCACGCTCTGTCGACGACAACGAGTTGTGTTGTTCTTGTTAAAGTCACGAGCAAATAAGCCGTTCTTCCTATACCAAGAAACCTCACCCTCACGACTACTTTGTCGACGAGTGGACCCGGGAGCAAAGCCTGTTGATACTCCTGCTCGACACTAAGGACATGTACAATGGTTCTATCTTAGCAATGCCACGTAGGATGATTGCTGAGTTGGAGGAGAGAGAAACGAAAAAAGTGGTTTGCCTTCTCTTAACGAAGAGATGACCTCTTAGCACAGTTGTCTCAACATATTTTTAGCAAATCTGTTAAATAGAGAGAAGGCTAAAAGATAATTCATTGTACATCGTATTTTTTAGTCTTATCAAGAAAATTAAGATAAGACGTCTTATCAACCATTGTACATGCCCTAACGCCACAACATAAGTGTCAAGTCGCACGTGGTGCAGCTGGAGGGCCACACCATCTTTGCCTCATCTGAATCCAACTTCACCTTTTCCCTCGAGACCGAGGACATCAACTGGGCATGCTACGGGGACTGGCTATTGCCGTTCGACGGATGGGCATACTTCGACGGGGATTTGGACACATGAGTTGGGATCCGATTGGCCGATGGCGGGGGAGCATCAAACGACACCCCTACATGTGTGTCTGTGACATTCGGTCTATCGTTGCACGTTCTCGTGCGAGAAAGCATGGTCTGAAGTTTCAGAGAGCCGGCGGGCAAGATTCTCCTGGCGGAGCTGATCACATTTGTCGACACACCTCTCAGGGGCCCAAGCTCATCCACAATGGGTGCGGTGAATTCTGCGACGTCGAGATCAGTTTGGGACCGGAAGGATGTGTGACAATATTTTTTCTTACACATCACAATATATAATGGCGCCAGTGAGGTCACGCGCCCTGACTAGCTGGTCGCTCCTACCCTACTCAGGGGGGTTGTATACTGTGTGATTGATGTAATGTTGTCTAGTCGACACCTTTGCATCAGTAGATCTTAATTTCACTGAATAATCCTGTATTTTTTTCTGCAGTAATAAGTATCACCCTAGAAGTACACCTGATTAGGATTCTGAATAGTATGCCTGCGGTTGTCCCTGGATCCGTATTTCTTTTACTGGTACAATTGGCCGTATTTTTTGACGTATTTTTTTCTGTGACTAATTTTCTATAATGTTTTTCTGCTTGCTCAATTGACATTTTTCTTCCTCGAGTTCAATTAGTATTTGATCAGATACTTACGTCGATGTAATACAAGTAAGTTAAACTCATCCAGTTCAATTACTTTCCAGTTGCCACGGTCTGATGGAAAAACCAAGACCTAACGAAACAACAGAGACAGAACTAAATAGTATTTTTTTTTCCACATAAATCTCGTTTGAATCAAGCATTGGCTGTATTTTTTTTTTTTTGATAAAGAAGCATTGGCTGTATGCAAGCAAGAAAAGTATACATGTAAGAAATGAAGGGACAATAATCGCTCAAGTGAGCAATAGTAAGAGAACCGGATCATTAACTCTCGCAAGATATTATTAATCATTAACCGTCATGTCATCAAAAACATATTGATTCATATTCACCTAATTAAGATGTATAGGTAATTCAAGGAAACAATTTCACCTGATCACCGAATATAAACGAGAATACAAACTTTTGAAAATCTCGGGAACTCGTGACGACTGTATCATGGGACTCTCCACAGCTGAATCATCACCGTCATCGTTAGAGTCCACGATGACTGGCACCAGCTCGTCAGGTGGATCTACCAACTCCTTCGTCACCACGTCAAACTTCAATCCTTTCATGTCGTCCTTAGCATCAATCATAATTGTTGAACCTTTGATAGCTTCTTTTCTTATCAGCATCTCAGAGATAACGGTCATCACATTATTCTGCACCCATCTTCTTATAGGTCTCGCACCATACACCTACAAAGCATATACTTACTGTGTTATATGATTAGGTGGAGTAGGATGGTACGATAGTCTAAAAAAGAATATATATGTACTTACTGGGTTATATGATTCCGACAATATGACACCCAATGCAGCATCACTTGCGGTTAAAGATATGCCCTTTTTAGTTACCCTGTCTGTAGCGCTCTTCATTTGGATTTTCACTACATCCACTAGTTGGTCGCGTGAAAGTGGTTCAAATGTAACAATCTGGCTAAGTCTATTGAGAAGCTCAGGCTTGAAATATTTATGTACCTGTACAAGAACAGCCAATGTGAGTCATATAAACCCTTTTGAGGAGTGCAACTTTGGTCAAGAGCAAACCTTTTCCATGAGTAGGTCACGTGCATCTTTCATGGTGCTTTCACCATTCATTCCGGCTATTAAGTGCTCCGCGCCTATATTTGAGGTCATAATGATGATTGTATTCTTGAAATCTACTTTTTGACCTTTGCCATCAGTCAACACACCGTCATCAAGGAGCTGGAGTAATACATTCAATACCGATGGATCTGCTTTCTCCACCTCGTCAAATAGGATGACACTGTATGGACGGCTCCGAACTTTATTGGTCAACTGTCCACCATCTTGGTAACCGTGATAGCTTCAAGAAGTTAGTGTAAAAATAAGCAATCTTAGCAATGTACCGAAAGGAGACATTATTGGCTCCAAAAAAATTATTCAATGTTGAAAACTTGAAACAATATAAAGTGTAAACCTTGGAGGTGCTCCAATGAGACGAAGCACTGATCCAGAATGGACATATTCGGACATGTCGAAGCGAAGCAGCATCTTCTCATCGTCAAATAGCTGCTCTGCGAGAGCTTTTGCAAGCTCCGTCTTTCCAACACCAGTTGATCCCAAGAAAAGGAAAGAGCCTATTGGTTGACCAGGTGGATCAAGACCAGCCCTAGAACGTAACACTGCTTGCACAACCAATGTGACAGCTTCATTTTGCCCAATAACTCGGTCATGCAACTTATCTGCAAGGTGGATTAGCTTTTCCGTCTCATCTGGATTAAGCGCTGCAACAGGGATTCCGGTCCACCTGCTCACAACCTTCAAAAGTAGATCATTGAAACAAACCATCCTAATTAAGCACTTGACATTATATATATTTGAAACAATTGACAATTAGGAAGGTATACCTGCGCAACATGATCTGGTGTAACAATTGTTTGTCCTACCATTGTGGCTGTGCAAGACTCGTCGATAAGATCAATAGCCTTATCGGGAAATTGTCGACCAGTAACATAGCGGCCAGCGAGCTGCACAGCGGCAACAATTGTGTCATCTTCAATTTCAATGCCGTGGTGCTCTTGCAAAACATTCTTAAGTCCCCGGAGGATGCCAATGGTTGCCTTCTCACTTGGCTCATCGACATGCACCTTCTGAAACCGCCGCTCGAGAGCTGGATCCTTCTCAACGTGCTTGCGGTACTCGTCTAATGTGGTGGCGCCTACACAGCGGATGCGGCCACGGGCCAATGCCGGCTTGAGCATGTTGGCAGCGTCATGGCGTCCCTGCCAATCGCCGGCGCCGATGAGCATATGCATCTCGTCGATGAACAGGATGACCTTGCCGCCTGAAGCCTCCGCCTGCTCTATCACGCCTTTCATGCGCTCCTCGAACATGCCGCGCCAAACGGTCCCCGACACCATGCCCGCGACGTCAAGCTCCAGGAGGCGCGTGCCGAGGAGTGGGGCCGGAACCGTCCCGGCGGCGATGCGTTGCGCCAGACCTTCTGCTATGGCCGTCTTACCTACTCCTGGGTCGCCGACGAGGGCGGCACAGTTCTTTGTCCGGCGGCAGAGGATGCGCATGACGCGGTCGATCTCGTCGTCCCGTCCGACCACCGGGTCAGCCTTGCCGGCCGTGTCTGTCATGTCCCGGCCGAAGGTCTGCAGGCTCGTCTTACGTTGCTGGCGCCGCCTGTAACCTCTGAACGCCACATCGCACAAGACCACTATTCCCAATGTCGCTGCCCCGACCGCTGTCCCCCATGACAATGGCTTTGGTGGCTTCGCTGGCTTCATCCCATAGCTTCGTGCTAGACTGGCTGGAGGGCGTCCACCTTGACATCGTCGCCGGCGGTGCTGATTAATTGGTTATAACTTGCAGCGACCGATCGATCTTAGGGCTGCCTATACATACGTATATTTATAGGGACCGACTAAAACTCGGTCGACTGAGAATTTGTTAAATCTCAGTCGACCAACGTGAGCCAGCCTACAATCGTATGTTGATTCCTGTCCGATACACATTCTATACGGGTGCAGTTTTGGCAAGTGGTAAGTCTATTTGGGCTTTACTGGGCCTAACTAGTGACACCGTATAACACCTCCATGGGCTGAAGAAAGGATATCAATCTGTCTCTTGTCTTCAACGGGGTCAAACACACCAATAATAATTAAAAAAAAACACGTGAAAATATCTTGAACTATGATCGCTTTTGCACACATCTAGTGCTTCTTTGAGAACTGATTGATGTGGAAGACAACTCTGGACTTCGTAGACATCTTGCACTTGTGTGTCACTGATACCCAGTTGCGGCAATCTCGCATCTCGGTGCACCCGGTCCCGGTTACAAACATCTCGCACGCGTGTGTAACTGGGATTCAAGTAAAAGTCCACAGTTGCACATATCTCGGACATAGGTGCAACTGGCACCCAGTTGAGAACATCTTACAACTATGTACAAATGGGTCCAAGTTGCATGCATCTCACACTTGTGTGCAACAGAGGTCCTAGTTGCATGCATCTCGCACTTGTGTGCAACTTGGGGTGCAACTGGAAGTCCTCAGTTGCACACATGTCGCATATAGGTGCAATTGTGGGGACGTAACCAGAAGTCTTTGGTTGCACATCGGCACATATGTCGCACATAGGTGCAACTAGTGACCAGTTGTAGACATCTCGCAACTATGGGCAACTAGGGTCTTAGCTGCATGTATCTGGCACTAATGTGCAAATCATGGTGCAATTAGTAGTCCTTGATTGCACACATGTACACAAAAGGTGCAACTAGAACCGAGTTGCGCACATATCATGCATGTGCAATTAGGTTTTAGTTGCACACTATTTGTCAAAAAAAAAGGTTTTAGTTGCACTCATCTTGCACTTGTGTGCACCTGGGTTTCAACTAGGGTGCAATCAGAAGTCCCTGGTTGCACGCGTGTGGCATATAGGTGCAACTGGTATTAGGTGTGCACATCTCGCGCCTGTGTGTGTGAATGTGAACAACCCCTAGTTGCCGACATGCTAATCATATGTGCAAACTGAGTACTGGTTGCCACAACTCGCACATATGTGCAAAACTGGCCATCGGTTGCACGCATCTCACACATATGGATATGGGCATGTGGGCACCGGTTGCACGTATCTTGCATTTGTACCTAAACTAGGTGCCACAACCAGACACCATTAAAATGTGCGACATGGTAAAAATGAAACAAGCCCATACGAAAGCAACAAGGAACGTACACACCAAAAGGCCCACACACATGGACAAGAGCCCATGTCTGAACAAAAGGAAGACCAGAGCCCAGATAAAACCAGCTGGAGCTCTCGGCATGAATCAGGTACCTCTTCGCAGGAAGGCGATTAGGGTTTTGGCGATTTCCTGGCGATCGGTGATCTCCGGCGAAAGCTTTGATCTCCCCCATCGCCATCTGTGTCTGATCCCTCCAACGCGAGTTGATTGACTGGTTCGGGCTGATCAAGGGGTCGGTTTCATCCGACTACCCGGCCTTGGCTAGTCTTTTCGACGAGGGGCGGAAGGGATCGATCTACGATGGCGGCGGCTAGGGAGGGGATGGAACCAGGCGAGACTGCGACGGCAGTAGAGGGGGAGCCCTCGTTGGAGGATCTGCTCCAGAGTTTAAACCTAACGGGAGAAGATATCGAAGGGCTTTTTGTTCCTAAGAGCGAGATTGAGGCGCTGAAAGAGAGTACGAAATGGCTGGCGGTGATGAGAGTACTGACGACGCGAGTCTTCAGTGCGGCTTCTTTGAAGAAAACCATGCGGTTTGCATGGGCGCCTGCGCAGGAGGTGACCTTTCGTGACCTCGACGATAAGAGGTTTCTGATACAGGCAAACTGTTTAGGTGACTGGAGGAAGATAACAGAGCAGGGGCCATGGATTTTCCGTGATCATGGGCTGCTAATAGAGAAGTTTGATGGTAGCTGTCGATCTTTGGCGGTGGAACTGAATAGGATCCATGCGTGGGTTCAAATACATGATGTTCCAGAGTTATATCGGAAGAAACCCCTGATTACAAATCTGGCTAAATCAATAGGGGAGGTGATTCTTGTCGATATGAATGGACTTGGACCAGAGGCAGGAGATTGGGTTAGAGTGAGAGTATGGTTGGATGTGCGCAAATGCCTAACTCGGTTCGTGTCCTTTAAGCCTGAAGGAGGTGAGCATGTGATCATGCGTGTGAAGTATGAGAAAATACCACGCTTTTGTGCTGTGTGTGGTTTCCTTGGCCACGAACAGGAGGAATGTGGGACTGGTGAACACGCTGCAGGAAAAGTGGGTTTCGGCCGGTGGCTTTTAGCGGATACTCCATGGAACAGAGGCATGATCTATGAAGGTGGAGGGGTTAAATCCGAGGGGAAGCAAGGCCGCGGTGGAGCTATGCCAGGTCGGGGTGCTGGACGTGGAGACCGTGGTAGGGCTGGTGGTTTTGCGGGACCGGGAAGGGGTGCAGGCCGGGACGCGTCAGAGATCGATAACAGGAAGAGATCGTCAGCGGAGGCGCAGCTAACCGAGCGCAGCCCGGTGAAGGAGATGCAAATTTCTGACCCCCCAAGAGCACCACTACTGCTCACCTGGCGTGAACCTGGTGTGATCGAAGCCGAGCAGGGTGCAAGTGCAAAGGGGAAGCTGGTTTTCTCGGATGAAGTGGCAGTTGCTAGGTATGCACCGAGGGTGGGTACCCTCCCTCCTCCACCTTCAGCTAGAGAGACTAAACGCCCAAAGAAGCATACAACTCCTAAGAAAAGTAAGACCGTGATTGGTTCTGCGGCCTCCGAGATGGAGAGCCGCCCATCGCAATGAGCATCTTGAGCCAAAATTGTCGTGGCCTAGGAGGGGCTGCGACAATCCGTGAGATCCGTAGTCTCGCGGAAAAATATTCTCCGCTGATCCTTTGTGTTGTGGAGACACAATTGCAAAAGAGCAATGTGGAGAATTTATCTCGTACCTTAGGGTTTGATAATTGCTTTGCTGTCAGTAGTTGTGGCCGTAGTGGCGGCATTGGTTTGTTTTGGAAGAATGAAATAAAGATTGAATTATTTCCCTACTCGCAGTATCATATTGATGCGGCTGTTTACGAACAGGGTGTGGATCCATGGCGATTGACTGTTGTGTATGGAGAAGCCCGAGTAGAGGAGAGGCACAAAACTTGGGATATGCTCAAGTTTATACGCTCCTCAAATAACCTTCCGTGGCTCTGTATTGGTGATTTTAATGAGGTTCTTCACCAATCTGAACACAGAGGAATTCTGGAGCGGAGATATAGCCAAATGGCAGGGTTTAGAGAGGCAGTGGATGTATGTGGGCTTTGTGATCTTGGTTATAAAGGAGTTGATTGGACTTTTGAAAAAAAGGTGACTGGTGGATCCTTCTGTCAGACACGACTTGACCGAGCGCTCGCATCTCCGGCTTGGTGTGCACGTTATCCGTTGGCAGAGGTACGTCACCTAGCCATGGTGGCCACCTCGGATCATCTCCCAATCCTTTTGGAGCGGGAACCGAGGGGAGCAGTGAGCACAGTTGGCCAGCATCTCTTCAGGTATGAAGTGGCTTGGGAAAGCCACTCAAAGTTTGACGAAGTTCTAAAGCACAATTGGGGAGAGGATAGTGCGATCTCTTCGGTTGGGGACCTGCATGCAAAATTGGCTCTCTTAGCGGAGGATCTTGCAGATTGGGGGAAGACGACTTTCGGTAATGTAAAGCTGAAAATTAGAAATCTGCAGAGGGAGTTAAGTGGGCTGAGAAGCATACCCGGGAGGCTTGGACCAGGTACTCGTGAAGGTGAGGTAGCAGCCCAACTGGTGCTTCTACTAGAACAGGAAGAAACTATGTGGAGACAGAGGTCGCGAGTTCAATGGCTATCGGAAGGGGATCGAAACACACGTTT
This sequence comes from Alopecurus myosuroides, assembly GCA_028641055.1. Taxonomy (NCBI): domain Eukaryota; kingdom Viridiplantae; phylum Streptophyta; class Magnoliopsida; order Poales; family Poaceae; genus Alopecurus; species Alopecurus myosuroides. The sequence continues at coordinate 9,525,505 of CM054057.1, forward strand.
TTTCCACCTTAGAGCGAGCCAGAGGAGAAAGAAAAATCGGATTACTGAGCTCACCACAGCTGACGGTTCTGTGGAAACAAACACGACAGCGCTGGGTGGATTAGCAAGGGATTTCTACAGGAATTTATATAGGTCAGAAGAAGTGCACGGCATCGACGAGGTTTTGAGATCGGTTCCTGTCAAAGTAGAACGGTGGATGACAGAGATGCTCGATGCACCCTACACGGCCTTGGAAATCAAAGGAGCACTTTTTGATATGTATCCCACGAAGGCCCCGGGGCCGGATGGGTATCCAGCTCATTTCTTCCAAAGAAATTGGAATATCTTTGGCGAAGAGGTAACGAGAGTAGTGTTACGAATCCTAACAGGAGATGACAGTCCAGAGATGGTGAACAAGACGTTCATAGTCATGATTCCGAAGATTGCAAGTCCTAAGGAGTTGGGGAATTTCCGTCCGATAAGTCTATGCAATGTGGTATATAAGATTGCCTCGAAGGCGGTGGCAAACAGACTTAAGAAGGTTCTACCCGAAATTATTTCAGATGAGCAATCTGCTTTCGTTCCGGGGAGACTGATCACAGACAACATTATTACGGCTTACGAGTGCTTACACTTTATGAAGCGCAATAAATCGAAGAAGCACAGGGCTGCAGCCCTTAAGCTGGATATGAGGAAGGCGTACGGCAGGGTAGAATGGAGTTACCTGAAGGCAATAATGTTGAAACTGGGTTTCAGCACACGTTGGGTGTCACTTGTCATGCGCCTCGTCTCGACGGTTTCGTTCTCGGTGCTGTTCAATGGGGTGCCGCAGGAGGAATTTCGACCTACTCGGGGGATCAGACAGGGTGATCCGATCTCTCCTTACTTGTTCTTGATAGCAGCAGAGGGCCTCTCGTGCCTTTTGAAATTTAATCAGTCACCGGAGCTCAATGGGTTACAAGTGGCAGCTACTGCACCTGCAGTTAACCATTTACTCTTTGCCGATGACAGCCTGTTGTTTATCAAAGCTAGTAGAGAGGGGGCTTTGGAAGTTCAGAGAGTGCTTCAGAGTTACTGTCTGGCTTCGGGGCAAAGAATTAATATGGACAAATCCTCTATCTTCTTTAGTAAGGGGTGTCCAGAGGTGGTGAAAGTGGAGGTTAAGGAAGTGCTCAATGTAGAGAGGGAGACTCTCAACGAGAAATACCTAGGGATGCCGTCTGATGTTGGTATCTCGAAGAACGGGGCCTTTAAGTACCTACGAGATAAAGTGTGGCAAAAAGTATTGGGATGGATGGAGCAGCTGCTGTCAGTAGGAGGCAAAGAGATCTTGATCAAGGCTGTAGCCCAAGCAGTACCTACTTATTCTATGTCGTGCTTCAAACTCCCGAAGGGTTTGTGTGAGCATATTAATTCGATGTTACGCAAATTCTGGTGGGGTAGCAAGGAAGGCAAGAGGAGAACAAGCTGGGTGTCTTGGGAGCAAATGACGAAAGCCAAGTATGATGGAGAACTTGGATTCCGGGATATTGAGCTGTTTAACTTGGCGTTACTGGCAAGGCAGACATGGCGATTGTTACAGGAGCCCAACACGTTGAGTGCTCGAGTTTTGAAAGCAAGATACTACCCTAACGGCAACATCCTGGATGCTGAACTAGGGGTTAATCTGTCGCAGGTATGGAGATCTATCTTAGAGGGAAGGGACACGATCAAAATTGGCCTGATAAAAAGGATAGGCGACGGACGCACAACAGACGCGTGGGCGGATAACTGGCTTCCACGAGATGAGAGACTCAAACCGATTGCTCCGAGGGTGGTGGGAGCGCCAGGGCAGGTGGCTGAGTTCATCATACATGAAGAAGCAAGGTGGAATGTTCCCAAGTTGAATGAGTTCTTCCTTCCAATGGACTCGGAGATCATCCAAAACATACCTCTGAGCCATAGGGTGCAGGACGATTTCTGGTCTTGGCACTATGAACGTAACGGAATATTCTCGGTTCGGTCGTGCTATAGACTGCTTGCAAAAACGAGGCAGGTGCGGGAGGATTGGATCGAGGAGAGAACGGGATCATCGAGGAGGGAGGAATCAGGGAAGGCATGGACCAAGCTATGGAAACTTCCTGTTCCATCGAAGGTTCGTATCTTCCTCTGGAGGCTAGCCCAACATTCGTTACCTACGGGAGATATTCGACAGAGGAGAAATATGGCGCCCACGGCGGCCTGCACCATCTGTGGCCAGCCCGACTCATGGCGGCATTCCCTCCTCGAGTGTAACATGGCAAGATGTGTCTGGGCCCTGTCACATGAAGATATCGTTGACCATTTGGCAATATCTACTCAGCCGATGGCTCGGCTGTGGCTGTTTTCGATAATGGAAGAGATGCAAGGAGATGATCTCATACGGACGCTCACGACTCTCTGGGCGATTTGGCATGCTAGGCGGAAAGCAATACATGAGGAGGTTTTTCAAAGTCCGTTGGCCACAGCAGCGTTCGTGGATAGTTTCCTTCGAGATCTGAATATGGCAACGGTGGCAGTACCGAGAGCTCAGTCGGGGGCAGCTAATTCACAACCAGTTTGGATAGCTCCTCCTGCGGACTCGGCAAAGGTTAACGTAGATGCAGCAGTGGCTAAATCTGAAGCACGTGGTGCAGTTGGTGCGGTATGCCGATCGGCAGAAGGTCTATTTCTCGGTGCTTCGGCAGTGTCGTATGTTGGTATCACTGACCCTGGAACATTGGAAGCACTTGCATGTAGGGAGGCTATTGCCTTGGCGGATGATCTGCTGGTGGGCAAGGTCCGTATTGCCTCGGATTGCTTGGAGGTGGCGAAGGGTCTACTCAGCACAAATTTGGTGGTTTTCGGAGTTATACTAGAGGAAGTGAAGGAGAAGATGGCGCGGCGTGGAAGCACTACCGTGTGTCATGAGAAGAGGGACTCGAATGTGGAGGCACATCGACTAGCCAAGTTTGCGACCTCGCTACCTCATGGGAGACATGTGTGGTTCATTAACCCCCCGGCGGGTCTGAACATCTCTGTAACTTCACCGTTGGTTGATTAGTAGTTGTGAGTTCTTCAAAAAAAAAAAAAAAATATAAAACCAGCTACATCGCTCGCACGTGCTGCCCTTACATCGCACGGGGCAAACATCAAAGTTTTACACGAATCTTAGCACCCTAATCCAACGATGTTAGAGGTGACTGAGATTTAGCAAATCCGATATTTAGATAACCAGGTATACCATAGGAAAGAGCTAGGATAGCACTATGTACGAGCTCAATTTCTTTACCTTCAAGCAAGTGATCATATCATATATAAGGTTGATGCCATGAGAACACGAATATTTTCTTTCATAATTAATTTCCACATACATGCTAAAATTATATAAATAATAGCCGCGCAAGAGTCCAGTAGCATATAACTAGTTAACGACACGTTCCCATTTTCTCTGGCTTATTTTTACTCCTGTTTTAATTTTAAACTAAAATTAAAGCATGAGCGGACACTACCGGAATATGTCTAGGCGTCGACGGCTACCCAGTACGCCGACGGCTCCGCGCCAAACCTGACGCTAGTGGAGACGAGACATTTTCTCCCGGCCCATGAGGAGCATTAGTCCCGATTGGCCAACGATGACAGGATAAACGGGACTAAAGGCCCAGCATTTAGTCCCGGATCTGCTACCAACCGGGACCAATGGCCCTCCGCGCGTGGCCTCTGTAGCGCGCGCTGGGGGCACCCCTTTTGTCCTGTTCCGTATAATGTGTCGTGACTAATCAGTAGTGGTGGGCAGCTATTTTGCCCCGGTTGGGGGGGGGGGGTGGGGGGCTTACGCACCGGCTGCCCTACCGGGTTTCGCAAACCCGGGCTAAAGCCCCCTAATGACCCGGTGGTTGATACCAACCGGGGTAAAAGGAGCATCCACGTGTGCTCTGTGTAGCGTGCAGGCACCCCGCCCCCCCCCCCCCCCCCCCCCCCCCCCCGCTTTTACCCCGGTTGGTAACACCAACCGGGGCAAAAGGTTCCCTGTCGCGGCAGAGTTTTGTGTGCTTCTCTGCCGCGGCAGAGCTTTGGCATGTTTCTTTTGGGTCTGTTTTTTTTCGGTGGGGCTGTAAATAACATATTTTTTGTACATCGATAGTAATCATCATAAAAATCATTGCAGGCATTGATATCATAAAAATATAATTACACTGATCCCAATTAGAACATTACATCCGAATAGAGTTATACACATTGAGATCACTATACATGCAGATCATTGTTTATACTTAACAATGCAATTGTCCATTTTCAGTTATGACCTCCTTCATCACAAATCCCGCAAATTACTCTTGAACTGCTTGTAAGCAGTCTGCCGGTAGGAGCTCCCTCTGGAGATCGTGGAGCCTTAATTTATCTTTTTTTCTTAACCTCTCATTCACGATTATCCTTATGTTCTCCGTGACACAGAAGTCACATAAATTTGTTCCCTCAGGCTGCTGAGGGCACTTTACGGGAAATATAATTGAGTCAAATAATGCTCAAAGAATTAAATAGAGATGAGTGAATGTAGCAAGTACTACTTACGATGAGTGTGTCAACTCTCATATTCAACTCCGTTAAACCGGGTTGTTGCTTACTAAACAGCTTCCAAGCCCTGTCTGGAAAAAAATGTAAATTGACATAACGGACTCGTACTCCTCTTGGCCTTTATCCATAGAGTCCATGAGATCAACTATTCCGCTGTCAACGTGAATGTCGAAAAGAATCCAGTGAAAACTGCACACGCGATTATATGCATAGTCATGCATAACTCATCAATTACACTTAATTAACACCGACTTAGCAAAATAGAAATGTGAAGGAATATGCATAGGAGAGTAACAATCACTTTTGTCTGTAAGGAAATATTATTTCACTACAGTGAAATTGATTCCTCAAAAACATAACTATGTTATCCTCCGTCTCTTCAGCGTGTTGCTTTAAAACGATATCATTGACGATATATGGGTCAATGAACACAATGCCACCGTTTCCATTACATTACAGAATCTTCATCCTGCATAATATATATCGTGCAGTGAGGATATAATATATATAAGAAGCAATGATCGAACTAGCCGAGGTTGATACTTACAGACAATAGGTGTTGATGATCGATTTGTCGAGGCGTCTAGATTATAGAAGAAAAAAAAGATCTTCAAAATCAATAAATATCGAGTCATCGCGAAAGTAATCCTATTCTCTAACTTTCAACATGATGTTGTCTACACCATCTTTTGCGGTTTGGATATACCACGTATGCAGTTGGCGCTTCAATGTTGCCATAGAGTTGAGCTGATTAGGTTTGACGAGAGACTTCCACACTCATATTTCCATGCCAATTCAGCCTTTTCGAAGTTGTCGGATTGGCCTAGGAGTTTCTCAACTGTTATACCACAGTCTCTGGCAAACCTCTCAGTTGCTTCCCGATCAACTTGAGCATGTACAGTGTCCGACACCTTGAGCGGGGGGACCGATTGTTTTGACTTCTTCCCGAGCTGGAGAATTGTTCTCCTCGCCTTCTTGGCTTTGTAATAACTCATCGTTAATCTGCGATCATAGTCAGATGGCAGATTCATCTTAACTTGGGACGGCATCTCCAGCATATTCTTGAAGTGCTTCTTTACAGCCGGATCTATTGGTTCCTGGTCAGTCTTATGGTAAGCCATCTGATGTTTCGTGTCCGCAGTCACCCATTCGTCTAACTCCTGGTCAGTCTTATGGTAAGGCAACACTTCTAGCAGCTTCTTGGCTTTCTTATTCGTAGGACGTTTCTTCGTCGGGGAAGACTTAGAGGCAGCAGCCTTCAGCTTAGAGGACTTAGTGGGCGGCGGAGTCGGCTCAGGCATCGGAGATCGAGCTGGACTCGGGCTGCTGACGTCCATGGCATCGACGTGTGCTGGCGATAATCGAGCTGGGCTGTGTCTCAGAGAAGTAGGTGGCAGTGATGGCGGCGGTGGCCTGCGTCTCGAAGAAGGTGGCGGTGGTGGTGGCAGTGGAATGCGTCTCGGAGAAGTAGGTGCTTGTGTTGCCGGTGGACTGCGTCTAGGAGAAGATGGCGGTGGTGGCGGCGATGGACTGCATGGGGGAAACACTATGCCACTCTTTTTCCATTGAATGATGGAATTGACGACCTCTCCAAGTGTCTCTACCCCGTCACCTCCTGGGATGTCAAGCCGCAATATCCTCCAATCCAGCTGAACATCATCAACGCCGACACGAGCATAGCCAGGTGTAACCGGACGGCCATGCGAGATCGGTACGTATTGAAAGCCTCGTCCATATTCTTCAGAGCCAGTGCTTCACTGCGTCCCGCAGTTTCTGTTGTGTCTTCTCGTCTTCACATTTTGGAAGACCGAAATGGTTCATCAGCTCGTCGAACATGAGTTGTTTGGACCGGTTTGCGACAAAAGAAACTGCCAGACGGTCAGGATCGTCTTCGTCCTTTGCTGGCTCATTCCATTCTTCAATACTTATTGGGATCATGTCCCTAACAATAACTCCACATTGGCTTGTAAACTTAGTTGTTGTCTTTATGGGCCAAGCAGGTTCGCCGGATCGATAGACTTGATCGATTACCAGATGCACTTTCGAGCTCATCTCTTGAGCCGGGCCACGTTTCGACCTCTTGCTAACGATGTCGATGCAGCATTCACTAAGGCTTGTTCATCACATGTTTTCTCCGGTTCCGCATCTGTTCCTTGCAATTTCTCGTCTTCTTCCATTCCCTGGCCTGATTCATTCATGTACTGTGAGCCGTCGTCTTGATCACCTCCACCGTCATTGGGTCCACCGGGGAGTGTACTTACTTCTATTATCGTGAACACCTATTCTTCACCCTCTCTGCCGTCCATAGCTCAGCTAATACATATGGAAGATAAAATACTTTAGTAAATTATAAATTCTCTTCAGAAAATAATATTCAACTAAACAATCATCACAACAGTACACATTAGTAAGGAGTATGACTAGCAGATCAGATCGAGTCTTGCCGAGTAAAGTTGCGACTCGAACGGGATATAACAGATGTAGCATCCCAGATTATCCATATCAAGTGTGAAAACATTGCAGATCTCTCCCTCTTCTTCTTGATTGGTCAGATTCAAACGCCATCCAATAAAGAAGAAGAGGAAGAGATCTACAATATTTTCACACATGACATGGATAATCTGGAATGTTGTTATTCCCCGTTCGAGTCACAAGTTTACTAGGAAAGAGTGGATCTGATCTGCTAGTCATATTCCTGCCTAGGCCTGTAGTACTCTCACTCGTAGTGTTCGTCTCGGTTCCCCTCGGTTCCCTCTCGGTTCCTAAACTTCTAGACGTCAATTCTGGGGACTTCTCGGTTTATGTTTCTATTTGTACAAAGTGGTTACATTTTGGTTCTACTTCTGCTAATAGCTAATTTCCCTAATATATAGCTAATTTTCCTAAAAAAAATTACTATCTAAAATAGCTAATGGTACAAAAATGCTATTGTACTAAAATGGTACTTATAGCTAATGCCCTAATAGCTAAAAACAATAGTGTTTAAGAAAAATGTTAACACGAATGCCCTGATAGCTAAATATGTTAACACTAAAAATGTCCTAATAGCTAAACATGTCCTAATACCTAATGTTAACACTAAAATGCCCTAATAGCTAAACATGATAACACTAAAAATGTCCTAATACCTAATGTTAATTAACACTAATGTCCTAATAACTAATTAAAACAAAAAAAAATTAGAACAAACGGCGGTGAGAACTACGGTGAGCAGTACCTCGAGGGAGCGGAGGCGAGTCAAATGAAGAGGGGAACGACGATGAGGACAGCGACGAGGATCCCGGCGGCGAGCGAAGGCGCGGGCGCGGGCTTGGGGGCGAGGGGAACCGTGCGGGATGGTGGAGCTCTCTCCGGCGGCGCGGAAATCCGGCAGCCTGACGGCGTCGTGGGGATTTCTGCATTGCCGGACTTAGTCGTTTCTGCGTCGTCTGAGGGTTTGCCACGGACAGAGCAACCGCCCGGGGTTATATAGTGGGAGGCCTTTTGCCCCGGTTGGTAACACGAACCGTGGCAAAAGGGGGCCTTTTGCCCCGATTGGTGTTGGGTGAGGTGGGCTCTCGCTTGCCCGCCCACTTCCCCCTTTTTCCCCGGTTGATAATACGAACCGGGGCTAAAGCCCGAAATTTTCGTTTTTTGGCTTCCTGCCGCCATTTTTTTTCCCTGCCCCGTTTAAATACATCTTCAAAATGTTTTTTCAAATACATTTCAAATGATTTCGAATTAGGAGAAACTTTCAATATGAAATGTGTTTAAATTGGACAAAGATTTCAAATACATTTTTTTTAAAAAAAATAATTATTCTAACTATTTAAACTAGTAACAATTTTTGAATCTTCAAAACATTTGCAAAACCCTAGTATATGAATGATTTCAAATTTGAAGAAACTTTCAATATGAAAAGTGTTTAAAATTGCATAAACATTCCAAATACGTGGCGCGGGAGTCCTGCCGCGTGGACACGTGGCGCGGGAGTTGTGACGTGTGGCCACGAGCGCGCGGTATAAACTGACGGCCCTCGAGCGTCTTCTCCTCTCCACACGCGCACTCCTCTCCACACACCGTCGCGCCGTCAGCAGGCCTAAGAGGAGGAACAACACCACCGGCTTACGCGGCGTCCGAGCACGGTAGAACGGAATGTTCACCGCGCATATCCGCTGCGGGGAGAACCGCATCCCCCTCGGCTCCTTTGCGATGGCGGCGGAGGCCTCCGTGCCTGGGACGTGGCGGCCTGGCGCCTCAACCGCCCGCGGTTGCTGATGAACTTCAACGAATGCCACACCTTATGGGAAGCGGAGGCCAGGGCGCCGACGCCGCATATCGTCACTGCCGCCGACCACCGCCACCTCAGGCACCGCGCGTTTCAGGGCCTAGTCGATGCAAGGGACGACCGCGTGATCCGGGAGTATTACCGGCACAATCCGGGGAAGGAGAGCGCCGACGAGGAGCTCTGGCAGACACGCGCTGCTGAGCGGGCGGAGCGGCGCCTCGAACGCCACCTCGTGTTAGATGCCGCTCGGGAGGCGAGGAAGAAGGCGCTGCAAGGGCTCCGCCGGGCCGACCATGCCGGCGAAGTCTGGGCCTCTGACTATCCGAGGTGGGGGCCTATCTCGGACATAGCATCATGCACCTCCGATGACGACGAGGAGGTCTCCGAGGAGTTCGCCGACGATGACGACCAGGAGGAGGTCACCGACGAGTTCCCCGATGACGACGAGGAGTAGTGTTCGTCTGTTTTCTGTTTTTAATAAAAGAATTTGTATTCCGGAAACTACGGCGCGCTAGCGCGTCTGTTTTCCGTGTGATTGTTCCTGATTGGTGGGATTCACACACCAGAAAGAAACACAACCCTCATCCAATGACTCACATTAGGGAGTGGGGTACATTTCGATAGATAAACAAGGCACATTACATAATGGCAAGAGTGGATCTAAACCTAAACGGAGAGCATGGATCTAGATAAACAAGGCAGTACATAATGGCAAGAGTGCATCTGATCTACTAGTCATACTCCTGCCTAGGCCTATAGTACTCCGACTCGTAGTCGTCGTAGTCGCCGCCGTCGTCGTCACTATCGTCGGACGGTGCTCTGGACTCCCTTGGAGGATCACGACCCCAGGACTAGGCGTGAGGGTAGGGCAGGCAGGGGTTATCGCCGGCCCTAATGTAGTTCATGACGCTCTGAAGAGTCCGTCCGCCGCCCCACCACAGATGACGACCGGCCTCGTTGAAGTTCGAAGGTGGCGGGCCGTTCTCCTCATACCTGGCGAGCGCACTCTCACGCCGATTAGTGAAGAAGGCGTCCCAAGTAGGGTCGTAGTCGGGATGCGAACTGGTATTCCTCCGCTGCTCCGGCGTGAGGTCGTGGTAGTAGTGGTTCCTGATGGCCGTCCGACGCGCCACACCTTGAGGAATAGGAGGGACAAGCACTCCTCCGACGCTCAGCATCTAGCCGGCGGGGACGCTGTAGCCGGGCGGGCAGGGGTAGTTCAAGGCGGAAAGTGCCTCCGCCTGCAGGAAGGTTAGAGTGGGTACGGTAGAAGCCATGGGAGAGTGGTGAGTTTATATGTGTTCATGCCAATGGTGGCAATGCATGCATACATATATATAGTGATAAGAAACAGACCCCTTAATCCCGGCCCGTTTTACCAACCGGGATTAAAGGGTTATGGTTTCGTTGACAAATAATCACACGGATCGTGTCCTTCTTTCAAGAGCTTGTGAGTCGTTGGATGAGAGGTGTGTTTCTTTCGAACTCTTGTCAGCCGTTCGATCAGGGGTAGGGTGTGTTTGTTTCGAGCGCTTGTTAGTCGTTAGATCAGGGGTATTTCTATCGAGCGCGTCTTAACCGTTGAATCAAAACACCCTAGCACAACACTTTGTGAGGCAGAGGACCCTATATAAAGCACATCTCTCGGAGTCCCTTCATACATCATTCAATTCATCCACCGAATACAAATCATTCGAATTCGCCACCATACGTCCTACCATGCATTTGATATGCATATATGCTCTCCAGGAGCCACGGTGGAGCTGTATGCTAGCGATACCGATTGTTTTGTTCTACATCCCCTATTCCAAGTTTGACAAAACGTTTGATACATCATTCAGTTCATCGACCGACCACAAATCATCCAGATTCGCCATCATACGTCCGACCGTGCTTTCGATATGCATACATGCACTCATGAGCCATGGTCGGGCTGTATGATGGCGACACCGTTTGTTTTGTTCTATATATCTACAAATCCTTCAGTTCACACGCCCAACATGTGGAAAACAGAGGTGGAGTAATCCTACTACACGAACCATGCAGGTTTGATACATTATTACACAATAGTCTAGCAATATTACATGTTTTTTTTTCTGCGAGCTCAGATGACATTATGCTCTCAGGCATTTTATCGAACACCTCTTATGCATATGAGGAAAAAACAAGTGAGCACACCACACGAAAAAGTGAGTGGCATGAGGTGTGGAGAATACTGACATGTAGTGTATATAAAAAAAGAGAAAAAGTTTGGATTTGAAGAAAAAATAATTCTATTAATTTTCAATTTCCATCTATTTGGAAAGTTTTTCTTAATGAAATTGAAATTATTAAGTAAACGGCAATATATAGAAATAAAGAAACAACTCTTTATCTAGGTGGGGCTCATTTGCTCCGGTTGGAGCCACCAACCGGGGCAAAAGACCCGCCACGACGCGCCTGCACGTGCCCTGCTCATTGAGGCCCTTTAGCCCCGGTTTTGTGGCTCCAACCGGGGCAAATGACCCCCACACCACGCGCCCCTTTCGCCCCGGCCCCACCTCTGCAGTCTTTTGCACCGGGTGGTGCCGGGGCGAAAGGGGTGCTCGCCAGTGAGCAAAAGCCACGTTTTCCACTAGTGAATGATTCCCTGCCGAGCAGAAATTTGGTCACTTTGTGTGCCGCGACAGAGAATGTTTTTTCTTTCATTTATTTATTTCTTAATTTCAAAATAGTTTTCGTATATTTCTACGCTGCTACATATATACTGTACACCTTCATGAGTATGTAATATAATTTGTACAATTTTGATAGTTACATGGAGATCACACAATTACCGGGACTAGGGCCCGTCTACTCGATTACACGAGGATAATCAGTAGGAGCGCATGTTTACACTAAATAGTCGAGGGTTGTCTACCATATCTGTCATCAAAAACCCCGCCAGCTCCTCTGCAATTTCTATTAGGCGTTGCTCTGGTAGGAACTTATCCGGCATGACCTCGAACTACATAAGAAAATGGAGATCAATATGAATATCAATCATAATATAAAAAACTAACAGTAATAAATAAAGTTGTGAATTTATTGCTTACGTCGACTCTATAATCTTTATGCTGAGGTAAACGTGCGATGAACTCGCAAATGAAGTATCCACATAAATGCGTCCTCGGTGGTTGCTGTGCGCACTTTACGAGAATAGAATTCTATCAAAATAATAATCTAGCATCATAATTGCATTGAAAAACTAGAAGTAAAGATATGTACGGACCTATCTCGTAATTATTACGGGGCCCTCGTAAACGTCAAGTCCTTATGAGAGATAACCTTAGTCGCACTCTTGAACCACTTCCAAATCCTGTCCGGCAAGGAAAATGATGAATGATATATTCATTACTCAATATCTATAGAAATCATCGGAAGAGAACGATATAGCATGAGAATGATTGAAATTACCTCTCGAGCATATCCTACATGCTACGGAAATCTTGCATGTTTCTCGTTAATGGGTCGAAGACTTCAAGTCTTCCCTTATCGATTTGAATGTCTAGCACAAATCAAGTGGAAGCTTCACACATTCATGCCAATGTGCATTAGGTGGACAAGGAAAAGCATATCCAACCGCCACCTTCATGGATATGTTCTTCAATTTTTGATGGATTTCACAAGATATTGCATCATTGATTCCAGTTGTCAGGTCGTCCGTCGTCCGTCGGATCACGGTGTTGGTGGCCCCCGCGGACAAATCAACCGAGGCGGCAACGCGGCGTGACGGCGTGGAGGCCAACGCTTTGGAGAGTCTCGATCGATCGAGTCTGCAGAATTGAGAAGATTGTGTGGCGGATGCGTACAGGGGCTAGAAAACGCTCGGGTCGGACTAGTACGTAGTGCATGCATCGCTAGGTTCGATCGATTGATCCTAGCTAGGTACGTTGGGATGGGGTGCGATATCATTTTTTTTCTAATACACGAACCGTTGTATATATACGGACTGGGCCGCAGGGTATGCCCTGGCATACCTGGCATACCCTGTAGGGTCCGCCACTGTGATACACGTGCACACCATGCACATAATTCGACATTTCCAACCGTGTGCGATATGCAGCACAAAAAAAAACGAAGGGTACACGATTATTTTGCGGTCTTTTTATCGAATTGCCCACAGCTGTTCACTACTACTCAGTTTTACCCCTAGCGCCGAATGGTGCTCAGTTTTGCTCCTAGTCCATGCGTAACTACTATTGAGAGTCCGGAATGGTAAGTTTGGAATCGACTATGTTTCGCGAAGTGGGTCCGGGTGGGACTGCCAAGTTCGTTGAAACCATCCGGAGCTAACAGGTGGGACCACGCAGTTAGTTGACTATGCTGAACAGTCCACGCGCGAGTTTCCCACCACCACCGTCGTACGCTGCCGCTCTCGCCGCCGCCACCTCCGCACCACCCCCTGCTGCGCCACGAGCACCTGCGGCACCACCACTACCACCACCACCGCTGGGTTCGGCTTGGGAGGCGAAAAGGCGGGGCATCCCACGCGGGCCAGTGGTGTCAGCGACGCGTGGGAAAACCGCGGGCCCCCGGGTCGGTCAAAGTCTGCCAGAGTAACGGCACGCGCGGCGCAGTAAATGCCCCGCCAGGGCTACAAAAGGCCCCTCGCCGCTCTCCCCATTCTCGCCGTTCATCTCCTCGCCCTCACCGCACTCTCATTGCCCTCGCCGCACTTCACCTAGACACTCCGAGACGATGCGTCGCTGACACCGTGCCTGGCGCAACTCGCCGGTGTACTGCCGACCCACGGCCGCGACGCGGGGCCACGGTGACGGCGAGGAGAACGAGCAGCCGGCGCCCGAGCAGCAGCCGCCGCAGGAGGAGGCGGCGCCCGAGCAGCAGCCGCCGCAGGAGGCGTAGCGCTCGAGGAGGCACAGGAGGAGGCATCCTATCTGGCCCGAGCAGCACGCGGCCTTCTACTCGTTACAAACATGGCGGAACGAGGAGGCCTTCCACCAGGTCCGCGCTTGGCTCGAGGAGGCGGCAGCGGCCGAGGCTGCCGCTGTTCGTGCATCCCTGGAGACCCACCAGAGGGAGCAGGCAGAGCGCCAGGTCTACCGGCAGCTCACCGCAACCGCGGCGTCGGATGAGTAGCAAGCGCTCGTCGCGCTGTACGAGAGCGACCGGCGCAAGGTTGCCCTGCAGAGCGAGAGGCGGAACCGCCACCATCCCTCCGAGGAGTCGCAGCTGCACCGGCTGCGGATCGAAGGAAGAGCGGAGCGACGCTGGCTCGCTACGGTGGCGAACCCATCGCCCTTCGTCAAGAACGACCACGAGGCGGGGCCCTCCAACATGCTGTCCTACGACGACAACGATGAGGACGACGAGGAAGAAGACGACGTCAAGGAGGAGGGCGACGACCATGCCGGGTGATCGCGGCGAGCCTCGGCCAACCGTAGTTTTTTTTAAAGTTTTTTCAATGTTTTTAGTTAAATTATGCAATCTTTCTGTAAAAATATCGTCGTATCTATGAATTTGCGCCTATTTCAACGAGTTCGCCGTTTTTTAATTAATTTTGAGTATTTCTGGACAAAATCACGAGCCAGAATGTAGATTAAAAGCGAAAAGAATGTTGTATAATGTTGTATGATGTTGAACCAAGTCATTCCAAAATTTTAGGCAAATGTGCTTCAGATGAGGTCTGAAGCTAGGGTAGACACCCCCGTTTGAAATTTCATGAAAGATTCGACCTTGCCAAAATTATCCAAATAAAATTTGAGGAGCAACTATATCACATATAACAACATTGTGCGTTGGATTCATGTCATTTTGATTTTTTTGAATTATTTATGCTCATTTGAAACCATCGCTCTATTCTCATGAGAAATGTGCTTCAAATGAGGTCTGAAGCTAGGGTAAGTACCCCCGTTTGAACTTTCATGAAAAAATCGACCTTGTCAAAATTATCCGATCCAAATCAATTTGCGGAGCGACTATATCACATATAACAACATTGTGCGCTGGATTCATGTTATTTTGATTTTTTTTGAATTATTTATGCTCATTTGAAACCATCACTCTATTCTCATGAGAAATGTGCTCCAAATAAGGTCTGAAGCTAGGGTGGACACCCTCGTTTGAAATTTCATGAAAAAATCGACATTGCCAAAATTATCCAAATAAATTTGAGGAGCAACTATATCACATATAACAACATTGTGCGTTGGATTCATGTCAGTTTTATTTTTTTGAATTATTTATGCTCATTTAAAACCATCTCTCTATTCTCGTGAGAAATGTGTTTCAAATAAGGTCTGAAGCTAGGGTAAACACCACCGTTTATAATTTCATGAAAAATTCGACCTTGCCAAAATTATCCAAATAAATTTGAGGAGCAACTATATCACATATAACAACATTGTGCGTTTGTTTCATGTCATTTTGAATTTTTTTGAATTATTTATTCTTATTTGCAACCCTCTATTCTCGTGAGAAATGTGCTTCAAATGATATCCGAAGCTAGGGTAAATACCCCCGTTTATAATTTCATGAAAAATTCGACCTTGCCAAAATTATTCAAATAAATTTTAGTAGCAACTATATCACATATAACAATGTTGTGCGTTGGATTCATGTCATTTTGATTTTTTTTTAATTATTTATGCTCATTTGCAACCATCGCTCTATTCTCGTGAGAAATGTGCTTCAAATGAGGTCCGAAGCTAGGGTAAATGCCCCCATTTGTGCTTCAACATTTTTTGGCATATTTTCTAAATCAACCAAATCAATTTTCTAGACATCTATTCTACATATATAGTGTAAACATGAAGTTTCATTATGTTTTGAATAATTCTTCTATTTTTTTATTTATTATTTAAATAACATGGTTTAATAGAGAAATCATATGTAAAACTGATAAAAATCATCGTTGTAGTAAATTTGAAGTTTCATTATGTTTTGAATAATTCTTCTATTTTTTATATTTTTTATTTAAATAACATGGTTTAATACTTAATAGAAAAGAAACATATGTAGGACAGATAGAAACCATCGATCCCTGCGGCCAACGGACCAACCAATCCGAGCGCAGAACGAGCGTCTCGCGGATCGTTGTGGCTGCGAGCGCATCCGTCCGATGCACGATTCCTTCTAGAAGGCGTCGATCCAACAGCCTAGGTCGAATCTCTGGGTTTCCTTCTAGAAGCTTTTCGGCTGGTCAAACAGAGAGTTGACCAAGCTTGAAATGAGCATACATAATTTAAACAAAATCGAAAAAATATAAAGCCGACGCACATAGTAGTGTTATGTCATATAGTAACGAGAAAAAAAAATATAAACCTGTCTTATAAAGAATGGAACGCAAAAGCCTTGTCTAATATGTGATATCTTGAACAGACTACTAGAGAGTTCAAGAAAATGAAATGAGTTTCAACCCTTTGGAACTCAAATAAGGTAAAAATCTCACCAAAGCTTTATTTTGGTGTGACTAAGAAAGATCCAAAGTTATTTTTTCATTTTGAAGTTCTGAACTTGTTTTATTTACGATTTTCGATTAAAACCATTATTATTCAAAAGAAAATAATTAAAACGAATATTCATACAATAAATTTTCAGGCTTCAGAATTGCATTATATAGGTCTAATACAAGTCTAGGAAAAATATAAATAGGATTTATAAACATTAGAACGAAAGCCTTCACTAAAATGTGATTCCTCGAATACAGTAGTAGAGATTTCAAAGAATATGAGGTGGAAACATTGTGAATCTTCTGAAGAGGTGGGTTCTACCTTTTTGTTTTGTGTTCATATGGGCTATCTTGGCACAACCAAGAAAATAGTTCCACATTGCTACCCCCTTTCGACGTCGTTACCGCGTGTTTCCGTATAAGTCCGTTATTTCTCCAGCGGGTAGGGTTTCACTTGGAGGGGGGCTACGGAGCGTCTGGATCCCAACACAAGTTAGGGGGTGCCATACCATGTTAGTATATGTGTGTTGTGTGCTTTGGATGTCAAAGATTTCTCTCCGGGTTGTGACCCGCTTCACCGGCATCCACTTCTCTCTCGTGAGCGCTTATAGGGTGAAACTCCTGTATCGGACCAAACATCGTCAATCTCCCAAAGAGGTGGGTTCTACCTTTTGTTTTGTGTTTCTATGGGCTATCCTAGCACAACCAAGAAAATATTTCCACATTGCTACCCCCTTTCGACGCAGTTACCGCGTGTTTCCGTATAAGTCAGGTATTTCTCCAGCGGGGCTAAGATTTCACCGGGAGGGGGGATACAGAGCGTATGGATCCCAACACAAGCTAGGGGGTGCCATACCATGTTATTATAGGTGTGTTGTGTGCTTTGGATGTCAAAGATTTTCTCTGGGGTGTGACCCGCTTCACCGGCATCCACTTCTCTCTCGTGAGCGCTTATAGGGTGAAACTCCTGTATCGGACCAAACATCGTGAATCTTCCGAAGAGGTGGGTTCTACCTTTTTGTTTTGTGTTCCTATGGGCTATCCTAGCACAACCAAGCAAATAGTTGCACATTTCTAACCCCTTTCGACGCAGTTACCGCGTGTTTCCGTATAAGTCAGGTATTTCTCCAGCGGGGCTAGGGTTTCAGCGGGAGGGGGGCTACGGAGTGTATGGATCCCAACACAAGCTAGGGGGTGCCATACCATGTTAGTATAGGTGTTGTCGTGGGATAATCACGGCAGACGTTACCGGGGGTAACTTATCTTGGGGCAATTCGACTCTGGTGTTTGGGAGAGGGTTTAGCTCAGGGGAAATCATGGTGATAAGCGATCTGGTAGCCGGCAATCAAGTCGCCGATTCTCCGATCTCGATTTATTATCTCAGCTCTTGTGTTACAAAGGATACTCGAATAGCTAGTAAAACTCGTGTGTAATCTAACCCTAGGAGCCGGTTTATATAATATCCGGCCCCCCTTGGCTTCCTATCCAAGGCATACTCGGAGTCCTACCCGGGCACTGCTTACAAACCCTAAGTTTCCTTATCGGAACCCACAATCCGGGTTACGCGTCCTACACTCTTGGGCCTTCTAGAAACTCCTTTTCCGTAAGCCGGGTCTTGCGCAGCTCCCTTTGGGACGAGTTACACCTTGACGTTAGCCTACCGGGTTATCATCCCTCCATCAGTAGTCCCCAGAATAGCTTGGGCTTCACGGGATCCTCCTTGAAGCGCATGCTATTCCCTGCAAAAATAACAAACATACAAGTTCATAAAGGCCGGGTTAGGTTGCTTTGATAAACAGCTAGTCCTAACTCCACTGGTGGTCCATATAATAACCCGGCTTTCTCCGAATCCATCTTCACTTTCCCGGGTCAACATTCCGAGGAAAACATAGAAGACCCGGCTCACTTTGCTCACTAGTTAGTCCGAATATCGCAGAAGTGATTTGCTTCTGATCCTTTTCGGATATCGCGCACGGGCACTTAACGCCTATCCCAAGAAATCCAGGCGGGTATCCCTCCCCGAAATTTTTGGCTCCCGCTCCTTAGTCTAGGTTTCTCCACCCGCACTTATAAATAGGTGCTTTAGGGGCAACCCAAAATCAAACGCTTCATTTCTCCATCTCCTTCCTCTCTCGGTGCTCCCTTACTCGAGCCCAACGCCGCGCCACGACGGAGACCACGGACGCTCCGCCAGAGACGAGCCGCCGCCGTCTGCGTTCTTCCTTGAATCGCGCCGCGCCGCCGTTGGTCACCGCCGCCGCGCCCTCGTGCAATTCACCGGGAGATCCAAAGGGCCACCGCGACTGCGCCATTTGCCGTAGCCGTGCTCTCCTCCAAACCTCACCCGTGAGTCCCCTTCTTCCATTGGACCTTACCTTTAAGCTTTTTGCTCGAATTAGATTAGATCTAGGTCCGCCCGTAGGTAATCTTCTTGCTTCGTACCTATTTGGATTGCACACGCCTCATTCTTTCTTATCTAATTGCTCAAGCTAGATTCAACAGTACTCCTCTATCACTCGTGGCCATAGATTTCTCCGTAGATTTCTCCGCAAATTTCTCCGTTTAGATATAATCTGTCAAAATTTTCCGTAACTGCTCTTTGATACTCGGATAATCTGTAATTTCCGGGTTTCTTTGGTTGCTTATACTTTGCACTCTTCATCTTCTATATTGTAGACTACGCACATGGCGCCCAAGACTAAGGGAAAACAGCCGGTGAAGGCAAGGCCGACTCAGTCCATATCCGCCAACTGGGCTAAGTCCACCGTGACCAAGGCCAAGTTGGACGAGTTCGCTGAGTCGGGCGTCCTTCCTTCCCAGGAGGATATCCACTGGCGAGTCCCGGGGGATGAGACCCGGCCCTCACCCAGTCCGGATGAGGTAATCTGCTTTGTAGAGCATGTGATCCGGGGATTCCGTCCCCCGGGTCACTCCTTTTTTCGTGAACTTCTTAGCGACTATGGCCTCCGAGTCTTTGACATAGGGCCCAACTCTATGTTAAATATCACTCATTTCATACTTCTCTGTGAATCATACCTATGCGCCCCCAAACCTTGCTCTGTTCCTTGAGTTGTTCCAATGCAAACCGTGCCGCGAAAGCGGTGACGGGGCCCTCCTGGCTTGCGGCGGAGTGTCAATCCAGAGGCGGAAGAATTCGCCGATGCCGACTCTGAGCCTCAACTCCAATGTCAAGCACTGGCAGAAGTCCTTCTTCTATTTCCGGGACATCTCCCCACCCGGAGAAAAGAGATTGCCGGGTTTCTCCGAGGGCCTCCTCGATCTCTCCGATACTTTCAATGCCTTCGCTTCTGAGTCGGATAGGGAGTCCATCCAACCCCTCTTAGACAAGCTTGTTGTCCTTTCCGCCCAGGGTTTCCTTGGGCTTAATTTAGTTAAGAGTTGGGTGAATTTCCGAATCCAGCCCAATGCCATCCAGCCCAAGATGATGTCCGAGTATTCCGGGCACGTCACGGACTCGCTCCGCTATTCTTTGAGAAACTATCCAGATGCTGATACGAACAAGATAATAAAAAGTTTCTTGACTGAGAAAGCGGAAGTGATCCGAAATATTGCCGGTTTGGAGCCATTAACCCGAGACAACCCGGCTCCAGCGGTAAGATCCGGTCCTTACTCTTCTGTTCTTGTACTTTTACCTGATGCAATTACTAACTTTCATCTTGATACCTTTATCTTAGGAAGATAGCGCCTTCTGGAATATCGAGACTCCCCTTCCTCCGAAAACCAGGAGGAGGACGAGGAGGCGGCTGACTCGGAAGAAGGTACCATCTGGGTTTCACCCATCTTAATTTCTGTTAACTTGTTTCCCCTATTTTCTCTTTTTCCGACTATGCACCATGCCTTTCAGGAATGGAGGACAAGGAGGACAAGGAGGAGAAGGAAGATCCGGAAGACAAGGAGGAGACCCAGAGCGATGAAAGCGGAGGAGAACCGGAAGTCGAGGTCGGAGCCAAGAGAAAACCCCGAGGGGTCGTATTTAAGGTTCCGTATCGCTCTATCGCCTCCAAACCGTATACTTTTGCTAATATGTGCGAGCTTAATCGACAATTATCCGACTGGACATACTTGAAGGAGCCCCTCACGGTCAAGCGCAGGGTAACCCGGAACTCTCCTGGTGAGAATCCACTCAACCCGGTTATCCCTTCGTCCCCAGCCCGCCGCGCTGGTACTTCCCAAACCCTTCCTTCTGATTCCCGTCAAAAGCATCCATCTCCCAATCATCCTTTAGCCGGGCAACTCCGGGTCTCACTCTCGGACCCTATGACAGCTTCTTCCGGCTCTAGCAACGACTTCCCTTCGGATTTTATGGTGAACTCCGGGTAAGATACCTCTCCTGCTATTCTAACACTTTCCCATAGCTTTCACTCGTCATATACTAACTGTTTATTTGTACTTCTCTCAGAGCCAAGGTCACAACCAGTGACCCGGATAACATGGATACTGATAATCCGGCTAAGGAAGAACCGGTTGATGATGTGATGGCCGCGGCTGGCGGCGATGGAGAAGAACAAGTACCACTGAAAGACCCGGCCGATCAAGAGGCCGAGTACCCGATGGCCTCGCATGCACGCGAGGATGATGATGTTATAATCCTGGGCACAGGGAGGAGTGAGCCCAACTCCAACACTCAGGCGACCCGGGTGCCTTCCCCCGCAAAGGAGAAGACTCCATCTCCGGGTAACCAGAATCCTGGTTCTTCCAACCTGGATCTGGGCAACCGCTCCTACGATTAGATGATGAGTGCACTCCTTTCCATGAAGACCACAAAAAGAGATATACTGGAGCGCATGGCTGCTGAGCACCAGGTAACGGTGATTGATATTGGATAGTATTCATCTAGTCCCCAAGTTCCGAGTTTAACTTGTCAAAGTTTTACTCGGTACTTCCTTTGATATTCGGCTTTTTGTTATATCCTACTAACCTTTACCTTTCCTTCCCTTATAGGCACAGATGGCCAGGTCTGAGGAGATTTTGGCCAAAACCAATCAACTCCTGGAGACCGAGTCAAAGCTGCGGGAGGGGCTTGAGGCTGAGGTTGAAAAGCTTGACAAAGACGTCAAGAAGTACAAGAAGAAATACAACAATGCCCAAGCTGCACTGAAGAATCTGTCGGCTCAGATTGCCGACACTTATCGTGTCCTACTTGGTAAGATTTTATGGCTTACTGTTTTATACTCGGCTTTTCCTTTAAGCATGATACCCGGGCTTTTAACCTTTGCTGTTTATACTGTAGGCCCTGGTCTTGCGGCCCCAGAAGATGATGACATTGAGAAGGTAAAGACCTTGAAGACTGTGATCCGGAGGTTCTGTGCCGGCACTAAGTGGATCGTGGACGCTGTGCAGTGGCCGGCTGAGGGTTACCCCGGCATGGACACTTTACTCCACGTGTGCTCCACTGTCCCCTCGTGGATCGAGCTCTGGAAATGCTCGGCATGCCGGGTTGGGATGACCCGGGGGCTTATGCTGGCCAAGGCTTATTTTCCTAAGCTTGAGCCGGCAAAGCTGGTGGCCGGGTTTCCAGAATTCAATCTTGATGGCTCCAAATTCTCGGTGCACCCGGTCCCGGTTACAAACATCTCGCACGCGTGTGTAACTGGGATTCAAGTAAAAGTCCACAGTTGCACATATCTCGGACATAGGTGCAACTGGCACCCAGTTGAGAACATCTTACAACTATGTACAAATGGGTCCAAGTTGCATGCATCTCACACTTGTGTGCAACAGAGGTCCTAGTTGCATGCATCTCGCACTTGTGTGCAACTTGGGGTGCAACTGGAAGTCCTCAGTTGCACACATGTCGCATATAGGTGCAATTGTGGGGACGTAACCAGAAGTCTTTGGTTGCACATCGGCACATATGTCGCACATAGGTGCAACTAGTGACCAGTTGTAGACATCTCGCAACTATGGGCAACTAGGGTCTTAGCTGCATGTATCTGGCACTAATGTGCAAATCATGGTGCAATTAGTAGTCCTTGATTGCACACATGTACACAAAAGGTGCAACTAGAACCGAGTTGCGCACATATCATGCATGTGCAATTAGGTTTTAGTTGCACACTATTTGTCAAAAAAAAAGGTTTTAGTTGCACTCATCTTGCACTTGTGTGCACCTGGGTTTCAACTAGGGTGCAATCAGAAGTCCCTGGTTGCACGCGTGTGGCATATAGGTGCAACTGGTATTAGGTGTGCACATCTCGCGCCTGTGTGTGTGAATGTGAACAACCCCTAGTTGCCGACATGCTAATCATATGTGCAAACTGAGTACTGGTTGCCACAACTCGCACATATGTGCAAAACTGGCCATCGGTTGCACGCATCTCACACATATGGATATGGGCATGTGGGCACCGGTTGCACGTATCTTGCATTTGTACCTAAACTAGGTGCCACAACCAGACACCATTAAAATGTGCGACATGGTAAAAATGAAACAAGCCCATACGAAAGCAACAAGGAACGTACACACCAAAAGGCCCACACACATGGACAAGAGCCCATGTCTGAACAAAAGGAAGACCAGAGCCCAGATAAAACCAGCTGGAGCTCTCGGCATGAATCAGGTACCTCTTCGCAGGAAGGCGATTAGGGTTTTGGCGATTTCCTGGCGATCGGTGATCTCCGGCGAAAGCTTTGATCTCCCCCATCGCCATCTGTGTCTGATCCCTCCAACGCGAGTTGATTGACTGGTTCGGGCTGATCAAGGGGTCGGTTTCATCCGACTACCCGGCCTTGGCTAGTCTTTTCGACGAGGGGCGGAAGGGATCGATCTACGATGGCGGCGGCTAGGGAGGGGATGGAACCAGGCGAGACTGCGACGGCAGTAGAGGGGGAGCCCTCGTTGGAGGATCTGCTCCAGAGTTTAAACCTAACGGGAGAAGATATCGAAGGGCTTTTTGTTCCTAAGAGCGAGATTGAGGCGCTGAAAGAGAGTACGAAATGGCTGGCGGTGATGAGAGTACTGACGACGCGAGTCTTTAGTGCGGCTTCTTTGAAGAAAACCATGCGGTTTGCATGGGCGCCTGCGCAGGAGGTGACCTTTCGTGACCTCGACGATAAGAGGTTTCTGATACAGGCAAACTGTTTAGGTGACTGGAGGAAGATAATAGAGCAGGGGCCATGGATTTTCCGTGATCATGGGCTGCTAATAGAGAAGTTTGATGGTAGCTGTCGATCTTTGGCGGTGGAACTGAATAGGATCCATGCGTGGGTTCAAATACATGATGTTCCAGAGTTATATCGGAAGAAACCCCTGATTACAAATCTGGCTAAATCAATAGGGGAGGTGATTCTTGTCGATATGAATGGACTTGGACCAGAGGCAGGAGATTGGGTTAGAGTGAGAGTATGGTTGGATGTGCGCAAATGCCTAACTCGGTTCGTGTCCTTTAAGCCTGAAGGAGGTGAGCATGTGATCATGCGTGTGAAGTATGAGAAAATACCACGCTTTTGTGCTGTGTGTGGTTTCCTTGGCCACGAACAGGAGGAATGTGGGACTGGTGAACACGCTGCAGGAAAAGTGGGTTTCGGCCGGTGGCTTTTAGCGGATACTCCATGGAACAGAGGCATGATCTATGAAGGTGGAGGGGTTAAATCCGAGGGGAAGCAAGGCCGCGGTGGAGCTATGCCAGGTCGGGGTGCTGGACGTGGAGACCGTGGTAGGGCTGGTGGTTTTGCGGGACCGGGAAGGGGTGCAGGCCGGGACGCGTCAGAGATCGATAACAGGAAGAGATCGTCAGCGGAGGCGCAGCTAACCGAGCGCAGCCCGGTGAAGGAGATGCAAATTTCTGACCCCCCAAGAGCACCACTACTGCTCACCTGGCGTGAACCTGGTGTGATCGAAGCCGAGCAGGGTGCAAGTGCAAAGGGGAAGCTGGTTTTCTCGGATGAAGTGGCAGTTGCTAGGTATGCACCGAGGGTGGGTACCCTCCCTCCTCCACCTTCAGCTAGAGAGACTAAACGCCCAAAGAAGCATACAACTCCTAAGAAAAGTAAGACCGTGATTGGTTCTGCGGCCTCCGAGATGGAGAGCCGCCCATCGCAATGAGCATCTTGAGCCAAAATTGTCGTGGCCTAGGAGGGGCTGCGACAATCCGTGAGATCCGTAGTCTCGCGGAAAAATATTCTCCGCTGATCCTTTGTGTTGTGGAGACACAATTGCAAAAGAGCAATGTGGAGAATTTATCTCGTACCTTAGGGTTTGATAATTGCTTTGCTGTCAGTAGTTGTGGCCGTAGTGGCGGCATTGGTTTGTTTTGGAAGAATGAAATAAAGATTGAATTATTTCCCTACTCGCAGTATCATATTGATGCGGCTGTTTACGAACAGGGTGTGGATCCATGGCGATTGACTGTTGTGTATGGAGAAGCCCGAGTAGAGGAGAGGCACAAAACTTGGGATATGCTCAAGTTTATACGCTCCTCAAATAACCTTCCGTGGCTCTGTATTGGTGATTTTAATGAGGTTCTTCACCAATCTGAACACAGAGGAATTCTGGAGCGGAGATATAGCCAAATGGGCAGGGTCTTAGAGAGGCAGTGGAGTATGTGGAGTTTGTGATCTTGGTTATAAAGGAGTTGATTGGACTTTTGAAAAAAAGGTGACTGGTGATCCTTTCTGTCAGACACGACTTGACCGAGCGCTCGCATCTCCGGCTTGTGTGCACGTTATCCGTTGGCAGAGGTACGTCACCTAGCCATGGTGGCCACCTCGGATCATCTCCCAATCCTTTTGGAGCGGGAACCGAGGGGAGCAGTGAGCACAGTTGGCCAGCATCTCTTCAGGTATGAAGTGGCTTGGAAAGCCACTCAAAGTTTGACGAAGTTCTAAAGCACAATTGGGGAGAGGATAGTGCGATCTCTTCGGTTGGGGACCTGCATGCAAAATTGGCTCTCTTAGCGGAGGATCTTGCAGATTGGGGGAAGACGACTTTCGTAATGTAAAGCTGAAAATTAGAAATCTGCAGAGGGAGTTAAGTGGGCTGAGAAGCATACCCGGGAGGCTTGGACCAGGTACTCGTGAAGGTGAGGTAGCAGCCCAACTGGTGCTTCTACTAGAACAGGAAGAAACTATGTGGAGACAGAGGTCGCGAGTTCAATGGCTATCGGAAGGGGATCGAAACACACGTTTTTTTCCACCTTAGAGCGAGCCAGAGGAGAAAGAAAAATCGGATTACTGAGCTCACCACAGCTGACGGTTCTGTGGAAACAAACACGACAGCGCTGGGTGGATTAGCAAGGGATTTCTACAGGAATTTATATAGGTCAGAAGAAGTGCACGGCATCGACGAGGTTTTGAGATCGGTTCCTGTCAAAGTAGAACGGTGGATGACAGAGATGCTCGATGCACCCTACACGGCCTTGGAAATCAAAGGAGCACTTTTTGATATGTATCCCACGAAGGCCCCGGGGCCGGATGGGTATCCAGCTCATTTCTTCCAAAGAAATTGGAATATCTTTGGCGAAGAGGTAACGAGAGTAGTGTTACGAATCCTAACAGGAGATGACAGTCCAGAGATGGTGAACAAGACGTTCATAGTCATGATTCCGAAGATTGCAAGTCCTAAGGAGTTGGGAATTTCCGTCCGATAAGTCTATGCAATGTGGTATATAAGATTGCCTCGAAGGCGGTGGCAAACAGACTTAAGAAGGTTCTACCCGAAATTATTTCAGATGAGCAATCTGCTTTCGTTCCGGGGAGACTGATCACAGACAACATTATTACGGCTTACGAGTGCTTACACTTTATGAAGCGCAATAAATCGAAGAAGCACAGGGCTGCAGCCCTTAAGCTGGATATGAGGAAGGCGTACGACAGGGTAGAATGGAGTTACCTGAAGGCAATAATGTTGAAACTGGGTTTCAGCACACGTTGGGTGTCACTTGTCACGCGCCTCGTCTCGACGGTTTCGTTCTCGGTGCTGTTCAATGGGGTGCCGCAGGAGGAATTTCGACCTACTCGGGGGATCAGACAGGGTGATCCGATCTCTCCTTACTTGTTCTTGATAGCAGCAGAGGGCCTCTCGTGCCTTTTGAAATTTAATCAGTCACCGGAGCTCAATGGGTTACAAGTGGCAGCTACTGCACCTGCAGTTAACCATTTACTCTTTGCCGATGACAGCCTGTTGTTTATCAAAGCTAGTAGAGAGGGGGCTTTGGAAGTTCAGAGAGTGCTTCAGAGTTACTGTCTGGCTTCGGGGCAAAGAATTAATATGGACAAATCCTCTATCTTCTTTAGTAAGGGGTGTCCAGAGGTGGTGAAAGTGGAGGTTAAGGAAGTGCTCAATGTAGAGAGGGAGACTCTCAACGAGAAATACCTAGGGATGCCGTCTGATGTTGGTATCTCGAAGAACGGGGCCTTTAAGTACCTACGAGATAAAGTGTGGCAAAAAGTATTGGGATGGATGGAGCAGCTGCTGTCAGTAGGAGGCAAAGAGATCTTGATCAAGGCTGTAGCCCAAGCAGTACCTACTTATTCTATGTCGTGCTTCAAACTCCCGAAGGGTTTGTGTGAGCATATTAATTCGATGTTACGCAAATTCTGGTGGGGTAGCAAGGAAGGCAAGAGGAGAACAAGCTGGGTGTCTTGGGAGCAAATGACGAAAGCCAAGTATGATGGAGAACTTGGATTCCGGGATATTGAGCTGTTTAACTTGGCGTTACTGGCAAGGCAGACATGGCGATTGTTACAGGAGCCCAACACGTTGAGTGCTCGAGTTTTGAAAGCAAGATACTACCCTAACGGCAACATCCTGGATGCTGAACTAGGGGTTAATCTGTCGCAGGTATGGAGATCTATCTTAGAGGGAAGGGACACGATCAAAATTGGCCTGATAAAAAGGATAGGCGACGGACGCACAACAGACGCGTGGGCGGATAACTGGCTTCCACGAGATGAGAGACTCAAACCGATTGCTCCGAGGGTGGTGGGAGCGCCAGGGCAGGTGGCTGAGTTCATCATACATGAAGAAGCAAGGTGGAATGTTCCCAAGTTGAATGAGTTCTTCCTTCCAATGGACTCGGAGATCATCCAAAACATACCTCTGAGCCATAGGGTGCAGGACGATTTCTGGTCTTGGCACTATGAACGTAACGGAATATTCTCGGTTCGGTCGTGCTATAGACTGCTTGCAAAAACGAGGCAGGTGCGGGAGGATTGGATCGAGGAGAGAACGGGATCATCGAGGAGGGAGGAATCAGGGAAGGCATGGACCAAGCTATGGAAACTTCCTGTTCCATCGAAGGTTCGTATCTTCCTCTGGAGGCTAGCCCAACATTCGTTACCTACGGGAGATATTCGACAGAGGAGAAATATGGCGCCCACGGCGGCCTGCACCATCTGTGGCCAGCCCGACTCATGGCGGCATTCCCTCCTCGAGTGTAACATGGCAAGATGTGTCTGGGCCCTGTCACATGAAGATATCGTTGACCATTTGGCAATATCTACTCAGCCGATGGCTCGGCTGTGGCTGTTTTCGATAATGGAAGAGATGCAAGGAGATGATCTCATACGGACGCTCACGACTCTCTGGGCGATTTGGCATGCTAGGCGGAAAGCAATACATGAGGAGGTTTTTCAAAGTCCGTTGGCCACAGCAGCGTTCGTGGATAGTTTCCTTCGAGATCTGAATATGGCAACGGTGGCAGTACCGAGAGCTCAGTCGGGGGCAGCTAATTCACAACCAGTTTGGATAGCTCCTCCTGCGGACTCGGCAAAGGTTAACGTAGATGCAGCAGTGGCTAAATCTGAAGCACGTGGTGCAGTTGGTGCGGTATGCCGATCGGCAGAAGGTCTATTTCTCGGTGCTTCGGCAGTGTCGTATGTTGGTATCACTGACCCTGGAACATTGGAAGCACTTGCATGTAGGGAGGCTATTGCCTTGGCGGATGATCTGCTGGTGGGCAAGGTCCGTATTGCCTCGGATTGCTTGGAGGTGGCGAAGGGTCTACTCAGCACAAATTTGGTGGTTTTCGGAGTTATACTAGAGGAAGTGAAGGAGAAGATGGCGCGGCGTGGAAGCACTACCGTGTGTCATGAGAAGAGGGACTCGAATGTGGAGGCACATCGACTAGCCAAGTTTGCGACCTCGCTACCTCATGGGAGACATGTGTGGTTCATTAACCCCCCGGCGGGTCTGAACATCTCTGTAACTTCACCGTTGGTTGATTAGTAGTTGTGAGTTCTTCAAAAAAAAAAAAAAGATAAAACCAGCTACATCGCTCGCACGTGCTGCCCTTACATCGCACGGGGCAAACATCAAAGTTTTACACGAATCTTAGCACCCTAATCCAACGATGTTAGAGGTGACTGAGATTTAGCAAATCCGATATTTAGATAACCAGGTATACCATAGGAAAGAGCTAGGATAGCACTATGTACGAGCTCAATTTCTTTACCTTCAAGCAAGTGATCATATCATATATAAGGTTGATGCCATGAGAACACGAATATTTTCTTTCATAATTAATTTCCACATACATGCTAAAATTATATAAATAATAGCCGCGCAAGAGTCCAGTAGCATATAACTAGTTAACGACACGTTCCCATTTTCTCTGGCTTATTTTTACTCCTGTTTTAATTTTAAACTAAAATTAAAGCATGAGCGGACACTACCGGAATATGTCTAGGCGTCGACGGCTACCCAGTACGCCGACGGCTCCGCGCCAAACCTGACGCTAGTGGAGACGAGACATTTTCTCCCGGCCCATGAGGAGCATTAGTCCCGATTGGCCAACGATGACAGGATAAACGGGACTAAAGGCCCAGCATTTAGTCCCGGATCTGCTACCAACCGGGACCAATGGCCCTCCGCGCGTGGCCTCTGTAGAGCGCGCTGGGGGCACCCCTTTTGTCCTGTTCCGTATAATGTGTCGTGACTAATCAGTAGTGGTGGGCAGCTATTTTGCCCCGGTTGGGGGGGGGTGGGGGGCTTACGCACCGGCTGCCCTACCGGGTTTCGCAAACCCGGGCTAAAGCCCCCCTAATGACCCGGTGGTTGATACCAACCGGGGTAAAAGGAGCATCCACGTGTGCTCTGTGTAGCGTGCAGGCACCCCCCCCCCCCCGCTTTTACCCCGGTTGGTAACACCAACCGGGGCAAAAGGTTCCCTGTCGCGGCAGAGTTTTGTGTGCTTCTCTGCCGCGGCAGAGCTTTGGCATGTTTCTTTTGGGTCTGTTTTTTTTCGGTGGGGCTGTAAATAACATATTTTTTGTACATCGATAGTAATCATCATAAAAATCATTGCAGGCATTGATATCATAAAAATATAATTACACTGATCCCAATTAGAACATTACATCCGAATAGAGTTATACACATTGAGATCACTATACATGCAGATCATTGTTTATACTTAACAATGCAATTGTCCATTTTCAGTTATGACCTCCTTCATCACAAATCCCGCAAATTACTCTTGAACTGCTTGTAAGCAGTCTGCCGGTAGGAGCTCCCTCTGGAGATCGTGGAGCCTTAATTTATCTTTTTTTCTTAACCTCTCATTCACGATTATCCTTATGTTCTCCGTGACACAGAAGTCACATAAATTTGTTCCCTCAGGCTGCTGAGGGCACTTTACGGGAAATATAATTGAGTCAAATAATGCTCAAAGAATTAAATAGAGATGAGTGAATGTAGCAAGTACTACTTACGATGAGTGTGTCAACTCTCATATTCAACTCCGTTAAACCGGGTTGTTGCTTACTAAACAGCTTCCAAGCCCTGTCTGGAAAAAAATGTAAATTGACATAACGGACTCGTACTCCTCTTGGCCTTTATCCATAGAGTCCATGAGATCAACTATTCCGCTGTCAACGTGAATGTCGAAAAGAATCCAGTGAAAACTGCACACGCGATTATATGCATAGTCATGCATAACTCATCAATTACACTTAATTAACACCGACTTAGCAAAATAGAAATGTGAAGGAATATGCATAGGAGAGTAACAATCACTTTTGTCTGTAAGGAAATATTATTTCACTACAGTGAAATTGATTCCTCAAAAACATAACTATGTTATCCTCCGTCTCTTCAGCGTGTTGCTTTAAAACGATATCATTGACGATATATGGGTCAATGAACACAATGCCACCGTTTCCATTACATTACAGAATCTTCATCCTGCATAATATATATCGTGCAGTGAGGATATAATATATATAAGAAGCAATGATCGAACTAGCCGAGGTTGATACTTACAGACAATAGGTGTTGATGATCGATTTGTCGAGGCGTCTAGATTATAGAAGAAAAAAAAGATCTTCAAAATCAATAAATATCGAGTCATCGCGAAAGTAATCCTATTCTCTAACTTTCAACATGATGTTGTCTACACCATCTTTTGCGGTTTGGATATACCACGTATGCAGTTGGCGCTTCAATGTTGCCATAGAGTTGAGCTGATTAGGTTTGACGAGAGACTTCCACACTCATATTTCCATGCCAATTCAGCCTTTTCGAAGTTGTCGGATTGGCCTAGGAGTTTCTCAACTGTTATACCACAGTCTCTGGCAAACCTCTCAGTTGCTTCCCGATCAACTTGAGCATGTACAGTGTCCGACACCTTGAGCGGGGGGACCGATTGTTTTGACTTCTTCCCGAGCTGGAGAATTGTTCTCCTCGCCTTCTTGGCTTTGTAATAACTCATCGTTAATCTGCGATCATAGTCAGATGGCAGATTCATCTTAACTTGGGACGGCATCTCCAGCATATTCTTGAAGTGCTTCTTTACAGCCGGATCTATTGGTTCCTGGTCAGTCTTATGGTAAGCCATCTGATGTTTCGTGTCCGCAGTCACCCATTCGTCTAACTCCTGGTCAGTCTTATGGTAAGGCAACACTTCTAGCAGCTTCTTGGCTTTCTTATTCGTAGGACGTTTCTTCGTCGGGGAAGACTTAGAGGCAGCAGCCTTCAGCTTAGAGGACTTAGTGGGCGGCGGAGTCGGCTCAGGCATCGGAGATCGAGCTGGACTCGGGCTGCTGACGTCCATGGCATCGACGTGTGCTGGCGATAATCGAGCTGGGCTGTGTCTCAGAGAAGTAGGTGGCAGTGATGGCGGCGGTGGCCTGCGTCTCGAAGAAGGTGGCGGTGGTGGTGGCAGTGGAATGCGTCTCGGAGAAGTAGGTGCTTGTGTTGCCGGTGGACTGCGTCTAGGAGAAGATGGCGGTGGTGGCGGCGATGGACTGCATGGGGGAAACACTATGCCACTCTTTTTCCATTGAATGATGGAATTGACGACCTCTCCAAGTGTCTCTACCCCGTCACCTCCTGGGATGTCAAGCCGCAATATCCTCCAATCCAGCTGAACATCATCAACGCCGACACGAGCATAGCCAGGTGTAACCGGACGGCCATGCGAGATCGGTACGTATTGAAAGCCTCGTCCATATTCTTCAGAGCCAGTGCTTCACTGCGTCCCGCAGTTTCTGTTGTGTCTTCTCGTCTTCACATTTTGGAAGACCGAAATGGTTCATCAGCTCGTCGAACATGAGTTGTTTGGACCGGTTTGCGACAAAAGAAACTGCCAGACGGTCAGGATCGTCTTCGTCCTTTGCTGGCTCATTCCATTCTTCAATACTTATTGGGATCATGTCCCTAACAATAACTCCACATTGGCTTGTAAACTTAGTTGTTGTCTTTATGGGCCAAGCAGGTTCGCCGGATCGATAGACTTGATCGATTACCAGATGCACTTTCGAGCTCATCTCTTGAGCCGGGCCACGTTTCGACCTCTTGCTAACGATGTCGATGCAGCATTCACTAAGGCTTGTTCATCACATGTTTTCTCCGGTTCCGCATCTGTTCCTTGCAATTTCTCGTCTTCTTCCATTCCCTGGCCTGATTCATTCATGTACTGTGAGCCGTCGTCTTGATCACCTCCACCGTCATTGGGTCCACCGGGGAGTGTACTTACTTCAATTATCGTGAACACCTATTCTTCACCCTCTCTGCCGTCCATAGCTCAGCTAATACATATGGAAGATAAAATACTTTAGTAAATTATAAATTCTCTTCAGAAAATAATATTCAACTAAACAATCATCACAACAGTACACATTAGTAAGGAGTATGACTAGCAGATCAGATCGAGTCTTGCCGAGTAAAGTTGCGACTCGAACGGGATATAACAGATGTAGCATCCCAGATTATCCATATCAAGTGTGAAAACATTGCAGATCTCTCCCTCTTCTTCTTGATTGGTCAGATTCAAACGCCATCCAATAAAGAAGAAGAGGAAGAGATCTACAATATTTTCACACATGACATGGATAATCTGGAATGTTGTTATTCCCCGTTCGAGTCACAAGTTTACTAGGAAAGAGTGGATCTGATCTGCTAGTCATATTCCTGCCTAGGCCTGTAGTACTCTCACTCGTAGTGTTCGTCTCGGTTCCCCTCGGTTCCCTCTCAGTTCCTAAACTTCTAGACGTCAATTCTGGGGACTTCTCGGTTTATGTTTCTATTTGTACAAAGTGGTTACATTTTGGTTCTACTTCTGCTAATAGCTAATTTCCCTAATATATAGCTAATTTTCCTAAAAAAAATTACTATCTAAAATAGCTAATGGTACAAAAATGCTATTGTACTAAAATGGTACTTATAGCTAATGCCCTAATAGCTAAAAACAATAGTGTTTAAGAAAAATGTTAACACGAATGCCCTGATAGCTAAATATGTTAACACTAAAAATGTCCTAATAGCTAAACATGTCCTAATACCTAATGTTAACACTAAAATGCCCTAATAGCTAAACATGATAACACTAAAAATGTCCTAATACCTAATGTTAATTAACACTAATGTCCTAATAACTAATTAAAACAAAAAAAAATTAGAACAAACGGCGGTGAGAACTACGGTGAGCAGTACCTCGAGGGAGCGGAGGCGAGTCAAATGAAGAGGGGAACGACGATGAGGACAGCGACGAGGATCCCGGCGGCGAGCGAAGGCGCGGGCGCGGGCTTGGGGGCGAGGGGAACCGTGCGGGATGGTGGAGCTCTCTCCGGCGGCGCGGAAATCCGGCAGCCTGACGGCGTCGTGGGGATTTCTGCATTGCCGGACTTAGTCGTTTCTGCGTCGTCTGAGGGTTTGCCACGGACAGAGCAACCGCCCGGGGTTATATAGTGGGAGGCCTTTTGCCCCGGTTGGTAACACGAACCGTGGCAAAAGGGGGCCTTTTGCCCCGATTGGTGTTGGGTGAGGTGGGCTCTCGCTTGCCCGCCCACTTCCCCCTTTTTCCCCGGTTGATAATACGAACCGGGGGTAAAGCCCGAAATTTTCGTTTTTTGGCTTCCTGCCGCCATTTTTTTTCCCTGCCCCGTTTAAATACATCTTCAAAATGTTTTTTCAAATACATTTCAAATGATTTCGAATTAGGAGAAACTTTCAATATGAAATGTGTTTAAATTGGACAAAGATTTCAAATACATTTTTTTTAAAAAAAATAATTATTCTAACTATTTAAACTAGTAACAATTTTTGAATCTTCAAACATTTGCAAAACCCTAGTATATGAATGATTTCAAATTTGAAGAAACTTTCAATATGAAAAGTGTTTAAAATTGCATAAACATTCCAAATACGTGGCGCGGGAGTCCTGCCGCGTGGACACGTGGCGCGGGAGTTGTGACGTGTGGCCACGAGCGCGCGGTATAAACTGACGCGCCTCGAGCGTCTTCTCCTCTCCACACGCGCACTCCTCTCCACACACCGTCGCGCCGTCAGCAGGCCTAAGAGGAGGAACAACACCACCGGCTTACGCGGCGTCCGAGCACGGTAGAACGGAATGTTCACCGCGCATATCCGCTGCGGGGAGAACCGCATCCCCCTCGGCTCCTTTGCGATGGCGGCGGAGGCCTCCCGTGCCTGGGACGTGGCGGCCTGGCGCCTCAACCGCCCGCGGTTGCTGATGAACTTCAACGAATGCCACACCTTATGGGAAGCGGAGGCCAGGGCGCCGACGCCGCATATCGTCACTGCCGCCGACCACCGCCACCTCAGGCACCGCGCGTTTCAGGGCCTAGTCGATGCAAGGGACGACCACGTGATCCGGGAGTATTACCGGCACAATCCGGGGAAGGAGAGCGCCGACGAGGAGCTCTGGCAGACACGCGCTGCTGAGCGGGCGGAGCGGCGCCTCGAACGCCACCTCGTGTTAGATGCCGCTCGGGAGGCGAGGAAGAAGGCGCTGCAAGGGCTCCGCCGGGCCGACCATGCCGGCGAAGTCTGGGCCTCTGACTATCCGAGGTGGGGGCCTATCTCGGACATAGCATCATGCACCTCCGATGACGACGAGGAGGTCTCCGAGGAGTTCGCCGACGATGACGACCAGGAGGAGGTCACCGACGAGTTCCCCGATGACGACGAGGAGTAGTGTTCGTCTGTTTTCTGTTTTTAATAAAAGAATTTGTATTCCGGAAACTACGGCGCGCTAGCGCGTCTGTTTTCCGTGTGATTGTTCCTGATTGGTGGGATTCACACACCAGAAAGAAACACAACCCTCATCCAATGACTCACATTAGGGAGTGGGGTACATTTCGATAGATAAACAAGGCACATTACATAATGGCAAGAGTGGATCTAAACCTAAACGGAGAGCATGGATCTAGATAAACAAGGCAGTACATAATGGCAAGAGTGCATCTGATCTACTAGTCATACTCCTGCCTAGGCCTATAGTACTCCGACTCGTAGTCGTCGTAGTCGCCGCCGTCGTCGTCACTATCGTCGGACGGTGCTCTGGACTCCCTTGGAGGATCACGACCCCAGGACTAGGCGTGAGGGTAGGGCAGGCAGGGGTTATCGCCGGCCCTAATGTAGTTCATGACGCTCTGAAGAGTCCGTCCGCCGCCCCACCACAGATGACGACCGGCCTCGTTGAAGTTCGAAGGTGGCGGGCCGTTCTCCTCATACCTGGCGAGCGCACTCTCACGCCGATTAGTGAAGAAGGCGTCCCAAGTAGGGTCGTAGTCGGGATGCGAACTGGTATTCCTCCGCTGCTCCGGCGTGAGGTCGTGGTAGTAGTGGTTCCTGATGGCCGTCCGACGCGCCACACCTTGAGGAATAGGAGGGACAAGCACTCCTCCGACGCTCAGCATCTAGCCGGCGGGGACGCTGTAGCCGGGCGGGCAGGGGTAGTTCAAGGCGGAAAGTGCCTCCGCCTGCAGGAAGGTTAGAGTGGGTACGGTAGAAGCCATGGGAGAGTGGTGAGTTTATATGTGTTCATGCCAATGGTGGCAATGCATGCATACATATATATAGTGATAAGAAACAGACCCCTTAATCCCGGCCCGTTTTACCAACCGGGATTAAAGGGTTATGGTTTCGTTGACAAAGAATCACACGGATCGTGTCCTTCTTTCAAGAGCTTGTGAGTCGTTGGATGAGAGGTGTGTTTCTTTCGAACTCTTGTCAGCCGTTCGATCAGGGGTAGGGTGTGTTTGTTTCGAGCGCTTGTTAGTCGTTAGATCAGGGGTATTTCTATCGAGCGCGTCTTAACCGTTGAATCAAAACACCCTAGCACAACACTTTGTGAGGCAGAGGACCCTATATAAAGCACATCTCTCGGAGTCCCTTCATACATCATTCAATTCATCCACCGAATACAAATCATTCGAATTCGCCACCATACGTCCTACCATGCATTTGATATGCATATATGCTCTCCAGGAGCCACGGTGGAGCTGTATGCTAGCGATACCGATTGTTTTGTTCTACATCCCCTATTCCAAGTTTGACAAAACGTTTGATACATCATTCAGTTCATCGACCGACCACAAATCATCCAGATTCGCCATCA
Organism: Alopecurus myosuroides; assembly: GCA_028641055.1. NCBI lineage: Eukaryota > Viridiplantae > Streptophyta > Magnoliopsida > Poales > Poaceae > Alopecurus > Alopecurus myosuroides. The sequence goes on from CM054057.1 coordinate 9,561,572, forward strand.
TACGTCCGACCGTGCTTTCGATATGCATACATGCACTCATGAGCCATGGTCGGGCTGTATGATGGCGACACCGTTTGTTTTGTTCTATATATCTACAAATCCTTCAGTTCACACGCCCAACATGTGGAAAACAGAGGTGGAGTAATCCTACTACACGAACCATGCAGGTTTGATACATTATTACACAATAGTCTAGCAATATTACATGTTTTTTTTTCTGCGAGCTCAGATGACATTATGCTCTCAGGCATTTTATCGAACACCTCTTATGCATATGAGGAAAAAACAAGTGAGCACACCACACGAAAAAGTGAGTGGCATGAGGTGTGGAGAATACTGACATGTAGTGTATATAAAAAAAGAGAAAAAGTTTGGATTTGAAGAAAAAATAATTCTATTAATTTTCAATTTCCATCTATTTGGAAAGTTTTTCTTAATGAAATTGAAATTATTAAGTAAACGGCAATATATAGAAATAAAGAAACAACTCTTTATCTAGGTGGGGCTCATTTGCTCCGGTTGGAGCCACCAACCGGGGCAAAAGACCCGCCACGACGCGCCTGCACGTGCCCTGCTCGTTGAGGCCCTTTAGCCCCGGTTTTGTGGCTCCAACCGGGGCAAATGACCCCCACACCACGCGCCCCTTTCGCCCCGGCCCCACCTCTGCAGTCTTTTGCACCGGGTGGTGCCGGGGCGAAAGGGGTGCTCGCCAGTGAGCAAAAGCCACGTTTTCCACTAGTGAATGATTCCCTGCCGAGCAGAAATTTGGTCACTTTGTGTGCCGCGACAGAGAATGTTTTTTCTTTCATTTATTTATTTCTTAATTTCAAAATAGTTTTCGTATATTTCTACGCTGCTACATATATACTGTACACCTTCATGAGTATGTAATATAATTTGTACAATTTTGATAGTTACATGGAGATCACACAATTACCGGGACTAGGGCCCGTCTACTCGATTACACGAGGATAATCAGTAGGAGCGCATGTTTACACTAAATAGTCGAGGGTTGTCTACCATATCTGTCATCAAAAACCCCGCCAGCTCCTCTGCAATTTCTATTAGGCGTTGCTCTGGTAGGAACTTATCCGGCATGACCTCGAACTACATAAGAAAATGGAGATCAATATGAATATCAATCATAATATAAAAAACTAACAGTAATAAATAAAGTTGTGAATTTATTGCTTACGTCGACTCTATAATCTTTATGCTGAGGTAAACGTGCGATGAACTCGCAAATGAAGTATCCACATAAATGCGTCCTCGGTGGTTGCTGTGCGCACTTTACGAGAATAGAATTCTATCAAAATAATAATCTAGCATCATAATTGCATTGAAAAACTAGAAGTAAAGATATGTACGGACCTATCTCGTAATTATTACGGGGCCCTCGTAAACGTCAAGTCCTTATGAGAGATAACCTTAGTCGCACTCTTGAACCACTTCCAAATCCTGTCCGGCAAGGAAAATGATGAATGATATATTCATTACTCAATATCTATAGAAATCATCGGAAGAGAACGATATAGCATGAGAATGATTGAAATTACCTCTCGAGCATATCCTACATGCTACGGAAATCTTGCATGTTTCTCGTTAATGGGTCGAAGACTTCAAGTCTTCCCTTATCGATTTGAATGTCTAGCACAAATCAAGTGGAAGCTGCACACATTCATGCCAATGTGCATTAGGTGGACAAGGAAAAGCATATCCAACCGCCACCTTCATGGATATGTTCTTCAATTTTTGATGGATTTCACAAGATATTGCATCATTGATTCCAGTTGTCAGGTCGTCCGTCGTCCGTCGGATCACGGTGTTGGTGGCCCCCGCGGACAAATCAACCGAGGCGGCAACGCGGCGTGACGGCGTGGAGGCCAACGCTTTGGAGAGTCTCGATCGATCGAGTCTGCAGAATTGAGAAGATTGTGTGGCGGATGCGTACAGGAGCTAGAAAACGCTCGGGTCGGACTAGTACGTAGTGCATGCATCGCTAGGTTCGATCGATTGATCCTAGCTAGGTACGTTGGGATGGGGTGCGATATCATTTTTTTTCTAATACACGAACCGTTGTATATATACGGACTGGGCCGCAGGGTATGCCCTGGCATACCTGGCATACCCTGTAGGGTCCGCCACTGTGATACACGTGCACACCATGCACATAATTCGACATTTCCAACCGTGTGCGATATGCAGCACAAAAAAAAACGAAGGGTACACGATTATTTTGCGGTCTTTTTATCGAATTGCCCATAGCTGTTCACTACTACTCAGTTTTACCCCTAGCGCCGAATGGTGCTCAGTTTTGCTCCTAGTCCATGCGTAACTACTATTGAGAGTCCGGAATGGTAAGTTTGGAATCGACTATGTTTCGCGAAGTGGGTCCGGGTGGGACTGCCAAGTTCGTTGAAACCATCCGGAGCTAACAGGTGGGACCACGCAGTTAGTTGACTATGCTGAACAGTCCACGCGCGAGTTTCCCACCACCACCGTCGTACGCTGCCGCTCTCGCCGCCGCCACCTCCGCACCACCCCCTGCTGCGCCACGAGCACCTGCGGCACCACCACTACCACCACCACCGCTGGGTTCGGCTTGGGAGGCGAAAAGGCGGGGCATCCCACGCGGGCCAGTGGTGTCAGCGACGCGTGGGAAAACCGCGGGCCCCCGGGTCGGTCAAAGTCTGCCAGAGTAACGGCACGCGCGGCGCAGTAAATGCCCCGCCAGGGCTACAAAAGGCCCCTCGCCGCTCTCCCCATTCTCGCCGTTCATCTCCTCGCCCTCACCGCACTCTCATTGCCCTCGCCGCACTTCACCTAGACACTCCGAGACGATGCGTCGCTGACACCGTGCCTGGCGCAACTCGCCGGTGTACTGCCGACCCACGGCCGCGACGCGGGGCCACGGTGACGGCGAGGAGAACGAGCAGCCGGCGCCCGAGCAGCAGCCGCCGCAGGAGGAGGCGGCGCCCGAGCAGCAGCCGCCGCAGGAGGCGTAGCGCTCGAGGAGGCACAGGAGGAGGCATCCTATCTGGCCCGAGCAGCACGCGGCCTTCTACTCGTTACAAACATGGCGGAACGAGGAGGCCTTCCACCAGGTCCGCGCTTGGCTCGAGGAGGCGGCAGCGGCCGAGGCTGCCGCTGTTCGTGCATCCCTGGAGACCCACCAGAGGGAGCAGGCAGAGCGCCAGGTCTACCGGCAGCTCACCGCAACCGCGGCGTCGGATGAGTAGCAAGCGCTCGTCGCGCTGTACGAGAGCGACCGGCGCAAGGTTGCCCTGCAGAGCGAGAGGCGGAACCGCCACCATCCCTCCGAGGAGTCGCAGCTGCACCGGCTGCGGATCGAAGGAAGAGCGGAGCGACGCTGGCTCGCTACGGTGGCGAACCCATCGCCCTTCGTCAAGAACGACCACGAGGCGGGGCCCTCCAACATGCTGTCCTACGACGACAACGATGAGGACGATGAGGAAGAAGACGACGTCAAGGAGGAGGGCGACGACCATGCCGGGTGATCGCGGCGAGCCTCGGCCAACCGTAGTTTTTTTTTAAGTTTTTTCAATGTTTTTAGTTAAATTATGCAATCTTTCTGTAAAAATATCGTCGTATCTATGAATTTGCGCCTATTTCAACGAGTTCGCCGTTTTTTAATTAATTTTGAGTATTTCTGGACAAAATCACGAGCCAGAATGTAGATTAAAAGCGAAAAGAATGTTGTATAATGTTGTATGATGTTGAACCAAGTCATTCCAAAATTTTAGGCAAATGTGCTTCAGATGAGGTCTGAAGCTAGGGTAGACACCCCCGTTTGAAATTTCATGAAAGATTCGACCTTGCCAAAATTATCCAAATAAAATTTGAGGAGCAACTATATCACATATAACAACATTGTGCGTTGGATTCATGTCATTTTGATTTTTTTGAATTATTTATGCTCATTTGAAACCATCGCTCTATTCTCATGAGAAATGTGCTTCAAATGAGGTCTGAAGCTAGGGTAAGTACCCCCGTTTGAACTTTCATGAAAAAATCGACCTTGTCAAAATTATCCGATCCAAATCAATTTGCGGAGCGACTATATCACATATAACAACATTGTGCGCTGGATTCATGTTATTTTGATTTTTTTTGAATTATTTATGCTCATTTGAAACCATCACTCTATTCTCATGAGAAATGTGCTCCAAATGAGGTCTGAAGCTAGGGTGGACACCCTCGTTTGAAATTTCATGAAAAAATCGACATTGCCAAAATTATCCAAATAAATTTGAGGAGCAACTATATCACATATAACAACATTGTGCGTTGGATTCATGTCAGTTTTATTTTTTTGAATTATTTATGCTCATTTAAAACCATCTCTCTATTCTCGTGAGAAATGTGTTTCAAATAAGGTCTGAAGCTAGGGTAAACACCACCGTTTATAATTTCATGAAAAATTCGACCTTGCCAAAATTATCCAAATAAATTTGAGGAGCAACTATATCACATATAACAACATTGTGCGTTTGTTTCATGTCATTTTGAATTTTTTTGAATTATTTATTCTTATTTGCAACCCTCTATTCTCGTGAGAAATGTGCTTCAAATGATATCCGAAGCTAGGGTAAATACCCCCGTTTATAATTTCATGAAAAATTCGACCTTGCCAAAATTATTCAAATAAATTTTAGTAGCAACTATATCACATATAACAATGTTGTGCGTTGGATTCATGTCATTTTGATTTTTTTTTAATTATTTATGCTCATTTGCAACCATCGCTCTATTCTAGTGAGAAATGTGCTTCAAATGAGGTCCGAAGCTAGGGTAAATGCCCCCATTTGTGCTTCAACATTTTTTGGCATATTTTCTAAATCAACCAAATCAATTTTCTAGACATCTATTCTACATATATAGTGTAAACATGAAGTTTCATTATGTTTTGAATAATTCTTCTATTTTTTTATTTATTATTTAAATAACATGGTTTAATAGAGAAATCATATGTAAAACTGATAAAAATCATCGTTGTAGTAAATTTGAAGTTTCATTATGTTTTGAATAATTCTTCTATTTTTTGTATTTTTTTATTTAAATAACATGGTTTAATACTTAATAGAAAAGAAACATATGTAGGACAGATAGAAACCATCGATCCCTGCGGCCAACGGACCAACCAATCCGAGCGCAGAACGAGCGTCTCGCGGATCGTTGTGGCTGCGAGCGCATCCGTCCGATGCACGATTCCTTCTAGAAGGCGTCGATCCAACAGCCTAGGTCGAATCTCTGGGTTTCCTTCTAGAAGCTTTTCGGCTGGTCAAACAGAGAGTTGACCAAGCTTGAAATGAGCATACATAATTTAAACAAAATCGAAAAAATATAAAGCCGACGCACATAGTAGTGTTATGTCATATAGTAACGAGAAAAAAAAATATAAACCTGTCTTATAAAGAATGGAACGCAAAAGCCTTGTCTAATATGTGATATCTTGAACAGACTACTAGAGAGTTCAAGAAAATGAAATGAGTTTCAACCCTTTGGAACTCAAATAAGGTAAAAATCTCACCAAAGCTTTATTTTGGTGTGACTAAGAAAGATCCAAAGTTATTTTTTCATTTTGAAGTTCTGAACTTGTTTTATTTACGATTTTCGATTAAAACCATTATTATTCAAAAGAAAATAATTAAAACGAATATTCATACAATAAATTTTCAGGCTTCAGAATTGCATTATATAGGTCTAATACAAGTCTAGGAAAAATATAAATAGGATTTATAAACATTAGAACGAAAGCCTTCACTAAAATGTGATTCCTCGAATACAGTAGTAGAGATTTCAAAGAATATGAGGTGGAAACATTGTGAATCTTCTGAAGAGGTGGGTTCTACCTTTTTGTTTTGTGTTCATATGGGCTATCTTGGCACAACCAAGAAAATAGTTCCACATTGCTACCCCCTTTCGACGTCGTTACCGCGTGTTTCCGTATAAGTCCGTTATTTCTCCAGCGGGTAGGGTTTCACTTGGAGGGGGGCTACGGAGCGTCTGGATCCCAACACAAGTTAGGGGGTGCCATACCATGTTAGTATATGTGTGTTGTGTGCTTTGGATGTCAAAGATTTCTCTCCGGGTTGTGACCCGCTTCACCGGCATCCACTTCTCTCTCGTGAGCGCTTATAGGGTGAAACTCCTGTATCGGACCAAACATCGTCAATCTCCCAAAGAGGTGGGTTCTACCTTTTGTTTTGTGTTTCTATGGGCTATCCTAGCACAACCAAGAAAATATTTCCACATTGCTACCCCCTTTCGACGCAGTTACCGCGTGTTTCCGTATAAGTCAGGTATTTCTCCAGCGGGGCTAAGATTTCACCGGGAGGGGGGATACAGAGCGTATGGATCCCAACACAAGCTAGGGGGTGCCATACCATGTTATTATAGGTGTGTTGTGTGCTTTGGATGTCAAAGATTTTCTCTGGGGTGTGACCCGCTTCACCGGCATCCACTTCTCTCTCGTGAGCGCTTATAGGGTGAAACTCCTGTATCGGACCAAACATCGTGAATCTTCCGAAGAGGTGGGTTCTACCTTTTTGTTTTGTGTTCCTATGGGCTATCCTAGCACAACCAAGCAAATAGTTGCACATTTCTAACCCCTTTCGACGCAGTTACCGCGTGTTTCCGTATAAGTCAGGTATTTCTCCAGCGGGGCTAGGGTTTCAGCGGGAGGGGGGCTACGGAGTGTATGGATCCCAACACAAGCTAGGGGGTGCCATACCATGTTAGTATAGGTGTTGTCGTGGGATAATCACGGCAGACGTTACCGGGGGTAACTTATCTTGGGGCAATTCGACTCTGGTGTTTGGGAGAGGGTTTAGCTCAGGGGAAATCATGGTGATAAGCGATCTGGTAGCCGGCAATCAAGTCGCCGATTCTCCGATCTCGATTTATTATCTCAGCTCTTGTGTTACAAAGGATACTCGAATAGCTAGTAAAACTCGTGTGTAATCTAACCCTAGGAGCCGGTTTATATAATATCCGGCCCCCCTTGGCTTCCTATCCAAGGCATACTCGGAGTCCTACCCGGGCACTGCTTACAAACCCTAAGTTTCCTTATCGGAACCCACAATCCGGGTTACGCGTCCTACACTCTTGGGCCTTCTAGAAACTCCTTTTCCGTAAGCCGGGTCTTGCGCAGCTCCCTTTGGGACGAGTTACACCTTGACGTTAGCCTACCGGGTTATCATCCCTCCATCAGTAGTCCCCAGAATAGCTTGGGCTTCACGGGATCCTCCTTGAAGCGCATGCTATTCCCTGCAAAAATAACAAACATACAAGTTCATAAAGGCCGGGTTAGGTTGCTTTGATAAACAGCTAGTCCTAACTCCACTGGTGGTCCATATAATAACCCGGCTTTCTCCGAATCCATCTTCACTTTCCCGGGTCAACATTCCGAGGAAAACATAGAAGACCCGGCTCACTTTGCTCACTAGTTAGTCCGAATATCGCAGAAGTGATTTGCTTCTGATCCTTTTCGGATATCGCGCACGGGCACTTAACGCCTATCCCAAGAAATCCAGGCGGGTATCCCTCCCCGAAATTTTTGGCTCCCGCTCCTTAGTCTAGGTTTCTCCACCCGCACTTATAAATAGGTGCTTTAGGGGCAACCCAAAATCAAACGCTTCATTTCTCCATCTCCTTCCTCTCTCGGTGCTCCCTTACTCGAGCCCAACGCCGCGCCACGACGGAGACCACGGACGCTCCGCCAGAGACGAGCCGCCGCCGTCTGCGTTCTTCCTTGAATCGCGCCGCGCCGCCGTTGGTCACCGCCGCCGCGCCCTCGTGCAATTCACCGGGAGATCCAAAGGGCCACCGCGACTGCGCCATTTGCCGTAGCCGTGCTCTCCTCCAAACCTCACCCGTGAGTCCCCTTCTTCCATTGGACCTTACCTTTAAGCTTTTTGCTCGAATTAGATTAGATCTAGGTCCGCCCGTAGGTAATCTTCTTGCTTCGTACCTATTTGGATTGCACACGCCTCATTCTTTCTTATCTAATTGCTCAAGCTAGATTCAACAGTACTCCTCTATCACTCGTGGCCATAGATTTCTCCGTAGATTTCTCCGCAAATTTCTCCGTTTAGATATAATCTGTCAAAATTTTCCGTAACTGCTCTTTGATACTCGGATAATCTGTAATTTCCGGGTTTCTTTGGTTGCTTATACTTTGCACTCTTCATCTTCTATATTGTAGACTACGCACATGGCGCCCAAGACTAAGGGAAAACAGCCGGTGAAGGCAAGGCCGACTCAGTCCATATCCGCCAACTGGGCTAAGTCCACCGTGACCAAGGCCAAGTTGGACGAGTTCGCTGAGTCGGGCGTCCTTCCTTCCCAGGAGGATATCCACTGGCGAGTCCCGGGGGATGAGACCCGGCCCTCACCCAGTCCGGATGAGGTAATCTGCTTTGTAGAGCATGTGATCCGGGGATTCCGTCCCCCGGGTCACTCCTTTTTTCGTGAACTTCTTAGCGACTATGGCCTCCGAGTCTTTGACATAGGGCCCAACTCTATGTTAAATATCACTCATTTCATACTTCTCTGTGAACCATACCTATGCGCCCCCAAACCTTGCTCTGTTCCTTGAGTTGTTCCAATGCAAACCGTGCCGCGAAAGCGGTGACGGGGCCCTCCTGGCTTGCGGCGGAGTGTCAATCCAGAGGCGGAAGAATTCGCCGATGCCGACTCTGAGCCTCAACTCCAATGTCAAGCACTGGCAGAAGTCCTTCTTCTATTTCCGGGACATCTCCCCACCCGGAGAAAAGAGATTGCCGGGTTTCTCCGAGGGCCTCCTCGATCTCTCCGATACTTTCAATGCCTTCGCTTCTGAGTCGGATAGGGAGTCCATCCAACCCCTCTTAGACAAGCTTGTTGTCCTTTCCGCCCAGGGTTTCCTTGGGCTTAATTTAGTTAAGAGTTGGGTGAATTTCCGAATCCAGCCCAATGCCATCCAGCCCAAGATGATGTCCGAGTATTCCGGGCACGTCACGGACTCGCTCCGCTATTCTTTGAGAAACTATCCAGATGCTGATACGAACAAGATAATAAAAAGTTTCTTGACTGAGAAAGCGGAAGTGATCCGAAATATTGCCGGTTTGGAGCCATTAACCCGAGACAACCCGGCTCCAGCGGTAAGATCCGGTCCTTACTCTTCTGTTCTTGTACTTTTACCTGATGCAATTACTAACTTTCATCTTGATACCTTTATCTTAGGAAGATAGCGCCTTCTGGAATATCGAGACTCCCCTTCCTCCGAAAACCAGGAGGAGGACGAGGAGGCGGCTGACTCGGAAGAAGGTACCATCTGGGTTTCACCCATCTTAATTTCTGTTAACTTGTTTCCCCTATTTTCTCTTTTTCCGACTATGCACCATGCCTTTCAGGAATGGAGGACAAGGAGGACAAGGAGGAGAAGGAAGATCCGGAAGACAAGGAGGAGACCCAGAGCGATGAAAGCGGAGGAGAACCGGAAGTCGAGGTCGGAGCCAAGAGAAAACCCCGAGGGGTCGTATTTAAGGTTCCGTATCGCTCTATCGCCTCCAAACCGTATACTTTTGCTAATATGTGCGAGCTTAATCGACAATTATCCGACTGGACATACTTGAAGGAGCCCCTCACGGTCAAGCGCAGGGTAACCCGGAACTCTCCTGGTGAGAATCCACTCAACCCGGGTATCCCTTCGTCCCCAGCCCGCCGCGCTGGTACTTCCCAAACCCTTCCTTCTGATTCCCGTCAAAAGCATCCATCTCCCAATCATCCTTTAGCCGGGCAACTCCGGGTCTCACTCTCGGACCCTATGACAGCTTCTTCCGGCTCTAGCAACGACTTCCCTTCGGATTTTATGGTGAACTCCGGGTAAGATACCTCTCCTGCTATTCTAACACTTTCCCATAGCTTTCACTCGTCATATACTAACTGTTTATTTGTACTTCTCTCAGAGCCAAGGTCACAACCAGTGACCCGGATAACATGGATACTGATAATCCGGCTAAGGAAGAACCGGTTGATGATGTGATGGCCGCGGCTGGCGGCGATGGAGAAGAACAAGTACCACTGAAAGACCCGGCCGATCAAGAGGCCGAGTACCCGATGGCCTCGCATGCACGCGAGGATGATGATGTTATAATCCTGGGCACAGGGAGGAGTGAGCCCAACTCCAACACTCAGGCGACCCGGGTGCCTTCCCCCGCAAAGGAGAAGACTCCATCTCCGGGTAACCAGAATCCTGGTTCTTCCAACCTGGATCTGGGCAACCGCTCCTACGATTAGATGATGAGTGCACTCCTTTCCATGAAGACCACAAAAAGAGATATACTGGAGCGCATGGCTGCTGAGCACCAGGTAACGGTGATTGATATTGGATAGTATTCATCTAGTCCCCAAGTTCCGAGTTTAACTTGTCAAAGTTTTACTCGGTACTTCCTTTGATATTCGGCTTTTTGTTATATCCTACTAACCTTTACCTTTCCTTCCCTTATAGGCACAGATGGCCAGGTCTGAGGAGATTTTGGCCAAAACCAATCAACTCCTGGAGACCGAGTCAAAGCTGCGGGAGGGGCTTGAGGCTGAGGTTGAAAAGCTTGACAAAGACGTCAAGAAGTACAAGAAGAAATACAACAATGCCCAAGCTGCACTGAAGAATCTGTCGGCTCAGATTGCCGACACTTATCGTGTCCTACTTGGTAAGATTTTATGGCTTACTGTTTTATACTCGGCTTTTCCTTTAAGCATGATACCCGGGCTTTTAACCTTTGCTGTTTATACTGTAGGCCCTGGTCTTGCGGCCCCAGAAGATGATGACATTGAGAAGGTAAAGACCTTGAAGACTGTGATCCGGAGGTTCTGTGCCGGCACTAAGTGGATCGTGGACGCTGTGCAGTGGCCGGCTGAGGGTTACCCCGGCATGGACACTTTACTCCACGTGTGCTCCACTGTCCCCTCGTGGATCGAGCTCTGGAAATGCTCGGCATGCCGGGTTGGGATGACCCGGGGGCTTATGCTGGCCAAGGCTTATTTTCCTAAGCTTGAGCCGGCAAAGCTGGTGGCCGGGTTTCCAGAATTCAATCTTGATGGCTCCAAATTCTCCGCCAAGGACTTCAAGGCTATACAAACTGAGGTGCGTCACTCGGCAACCACAATTGCCGATACTCTGGCACTGGACAGGTTTACAACGCCTTATGATACCAAAGATAAAGCGGTGAAGGTAGATATGCCCTTGCCCTTTGATATCCTGGAGAAGTGGAACGCAGAATCCGCCAAGAGGAAGGAGGAGGCTGCCAAGAGGAGAGCTGAGATCGAATCTGCGCCTTCCTCCTCTACGCCGGCTGTCCGCCCACCCGCTCGTGCCGACACTACTAATCCGGGTGACGATGCTGGGAAGGCCCCTGAAGAGCAAGCCCAAGACCAAGACCCGGCTGCCAAGGACAAAGTTCAAGACTCGACCCAGGAGGCCGAGTGAAGTTTTATCTGCCACTTCCTCGAACACTTTATTCGGCCAATGGGCCTTTAAAACAATTATTCTTTTGATAGTGCGCATGTGCACTTTTTGATACTACTACCCTGGTTTGTAATACGTTTAAAACCTTAATATTTTTCATGGCCCTTCTGGCCTTTGCGTGAATATTGATATTTCTTAACTTTGAGCTTTTTCATTCCTAGTTTTCCGACTTTTCGCTATGGTTCCTTTTGTGAGACTCGGTTTCCGGGTCTCATGGGTTTTGACAAGTGGACTTTTTCTAAGTCCCCAAGACTCGGATTTTTGGGTTTTTGAGCTGCATAGCTAGATAATTTGTTTCTTTTTTCAAATTCCCAAGTCCCCAAGGCCCGAATATCCGAGTCTGGGTTTTGGACTTTTCAAAAGAACAAATTGTTTCTGCTAAGGCCCAAAAGCTATATCCGTTCACATAGGTTTGAAGCTATGCTTAATATACTTTGAGTTTCCGGCTGTTAACCTTGTACTCTGCATAACTTGTGGTTTAGATGACCCTTTTGACCTTCTTCTACTATAAGCCGGCTTTCGCGTGGATAACAAATGTTGCTACAGCTGTACAAAGACAGGGTCAGGCAAGTCCCATTGGGCATCATGACTTATTGTAATCATACGCTAGCAAAGCATGCCACTTTAGTGCGAGTCACATCAAGCTTAAGCAAGAAAAGTCAAGAAAGTTTGGCTCTATTGTCCGGTTATAAGCTTGCAGCCGTACTTATTACAAGTAATCGGCCCTTATAACTCAATGGCATCGTGGCGGGTCTTTGAGTTTGCAACTGTGCTATTCAAGCAATCAGCCCCCAAGACCTAGATATATGCAATTTACTAGAAAAACTACTATACTAAGAACAATAAATAATACTTACCTGGAAGAAAAATAGAAACACAACAGAAATATAAAAACTTGACAAAAAACACACAGAAAAGTAACAATGTATTGTTTAACCATCTCTTTATTGATATGAGAAAAGTTAGGTCAGCAAGCCGCCTCATTAAAAACCCTCCAGTCCCCTTAGGTACCCTGGATAGGAAAAGAGTGCGTCTAAAACCTGCTGCCTCTTACATCGTGTAATTCCACTTGTGCATCTAGCCTATACTAGGTATAGTAGGGACGCAGCTGAGCCACGTTCCATGGTCTTTCCCTTTCTTGCATAGATGAAGTGGTACGAGCGGTGTCATTAACAGTAGCCGACTCTTCCCTTGCATCTATCAAGTAATATGATCCGTTGTGCAAATTTCGGCTTATAATGACCGGTCCTTCCCATGGTGGAGATAACTTGTGTTTTCCTTCCATTGACTGTACCAGGCGCAGAACCAGGTCTCCTTCCTGGAAGACCCGGGTTTTGACTCGCCGACTGTGATATCTCCTCAGATCCTGCTGGTATATGGCTGATCTCTCCAAAGCTTGTTCCCTGTGTTCTTCTAGCATATCCACGGCGTCCTGCCGGGTCTTCTCGTTCTCCACCTCGATGTAAGCCGACACTCGAGGCGAGTCATGAATAATATCACTCGGCAATACCGCCTCTGCACCATAAACCATGAAAAACGGTGTCATCTGAGTAGATCTATTAGGTATGGAGTTGATTCCCCAAACCACTGAAGGTAACTCCTCAACCCATGCAGCAGCAGCTCTGATACACGGAACTCGCAGCCGTGGCTTTAATCGACGAAGTAACTCCTGATTTGCCCTCTCCACTTGTCCATTAGCCTGTGGGTGGGCCACTGAGGCTATGTCCAAGAGGATGCCATTGTTTCCACAGAATTTTTTTCCATCTCACCCAAGGACATGTTGGTTCCATTGTCCGTTATTATGCTATGAGGATACCCAAACCGATAGATAATCCTTTTCAGAAACTTGACTGCCGTAACTGCTTCACAATTGGTAACTGGCATAACTTCAACCCACTTGGTAAACTTATCAATAGCCACCAAGAGATGTGTCTTTTTGCAAGGTGACATGTGAAAGGGGCCAACCATATCCATACCCCAAACAGCAAACGGCCAGGTTAACGGGATAGTCCGCAATTCCATAGCCGGCACATGGGTTTGGCGAGCGTACCTTTGACATCCGTCACACCTTGCCACCAAGCGCTCCGCGTCTGCTAGGGCCGTGAGCCAGAAGAAACCGTGCTAGTAAGCTTTGGCCACAAGGGATCTTGTGGATGCGTGATGCCCACAATCACCTTCGTGGATCTCCTTCAGAATCTGCCGGCCTTCTTCCGGTGATACACAGCGTAAAAAGACTCCTACTGCACTTCTTTTATACAACTCCCCATTGATGATAGAATAACCCTTTGCTCGCCTCAGAATTTGCCTTGCTAATACTTCCTGCTGTGGTAACTCTCCCCGTGATAGGTAGGCCAAAAACGGCTCTGTCCACTCGGGAACAGCACGTACTGTGGCCACGAGCTCCAAATCCGGGTCTTGGTTAGCCACCTCTTCCTCAGACTCGGTTTTAACTGATGGCCGCCATAGCTCGTCCAGGAAAACATTGGGTGGTACCGGCTCTCTGCGCGAGCCGAGTCTGGCGAGTGCGTCTGATGCCTCGTTCTTTCTTCTATCTATATGCTCCACCTCATACCCGGAGAAACACCCGGCAACCCTGTCCACCTCTCTGCGGTATGCTGCCATAGTTGCATCTTTTCTATCCCAAGTTCCTGAGACCTGCTTGTCGTGGGATAATCACGGGAGACGTTACCAGGGGTAACTTGTCTTGGGGCAATTCGACTCTGGTGTTTGGAAGAGCGTTTAGCCCAGAGGAAAACATGATGATATGCGGTCTGGTAGCCGGCGAGCATGTCCCCGAGTCTCCGATCTTGATATATTAATTCAACTCGCGTGTTACACAGGATGATTGATACCTAGCGATATTGCTCGAACTCTTGGATCTCTCTAAACTAAACCTAGAGGCCGGCTTATATAATATCCTGACCCCCTGGCCTGCTCTCCAAGGCGTTCCTGTGAATCCTACTCGGACACTGCATACAAAACCCTAAACTTCCTTACCGGAACCCACAATCCGGGTTACCAGGCCTACGATCTTGGGCCTTCCAGAAGCTCCCTTATCCTTAGCCGGATCTTGCGCAACATCCTTTGGGCCGAGTTATTCCTTGGCGTTGGCCTACCGGGTTATCATCCCTCCATCAGTAGTCCCCAGAATAGCTTGGGCTTCACGGGATCCTCCTTGAAGCGCATGCTATTCCCTGCAAAAATATCAAACATACAAGTTCATAGAGGCCGGGTTAGATTGCTTTGATAAACAGCTAGGCCTAACTCCATGGTGGCCATATAGTAACCCGGCTTTCTCCAAGTCCATCGCTTATTTCTCCGGGTTAGTACCCTGATAATGATGCCAAAGATCCGGCTTGCTTCACTTATTTAACCGATCCAAGTATCGCGGAAAAGATCTGCCTCATATCTGTTCCGGATATCCCGTCTAACACTTGAAGCATATCTCGGAAAATCCGGACGGATATCCTTTATCCGAAATTTCCGGCTTTCACCCGTTGGTCTAGGTTTATCCACCCGCACCCTATAAATAGGTACCCAGGGGACAACCTAACTCCAACGGTCCACTTCTCCTCCTTCTTCCTTCACTTCCACACCCGAGCTCACAGAGCGCCACCACGGAGACCTCGCGCACGCCGCCCGAACCTATCCGCCGCCGGCTACGTTCCGCCACAGCTCGTCCCGCGCCGCAGCCGATCTCCGCCGTCGCGCCCTTGAGCAGTTTGCCGGCAGTCGCAAAGGGGCATTCGGATTGCGCCATTTGCCGCCGCCGTGCTTCACTTCAATCTCCTCCGGTAAGCTCCTTGCTCCCGTTAATTTAGCTTTGCAATTTCAATGATTCGTTCTGGATTGGATCTAGGTCTTCCGCGGACCATTTCCCTTTCCGCGCCGGATTAGGTCGCATAATTCCACGCTAGTTCGTCCAATAGCTTGGTAGATGGTCATACATCACTCCCCTACCGCTGTTAATCATCAATTTCTCCGCATAATCGTCCGTAATTTTTTCAATCTAGATCCATTTCGCCCAAATTTTCCGCGGCTGTCATTGATACCCGGAAAATCCACTTCTTCCGGCTCTTTTGCTTGCAGCAGATACATAGGCAACCAACCTTTCTCCACAAACGCTTACCAATACGTAAGTATCCCATAGTTTCGGCATTGATACTCGATACTCGGATAGTCTGTGGCCTTTGCTCCGTCCAATGATACCCGGATAGTTCATAGTTTCCATGTCTTACTGATACTGCTGGCATATACTCGGATAACACATGATTTCCGAGTCCTATATCTTGTACTTTATGTCTTGTGCTTTGCAGACTGAACCCATGGCTCCCAAGAAGCAGGGGAAGCAGCCGGCCAAGACAAGAATGACTCAATCCATATCCGCCAACTGGGCGCGATCCACAGTAACCAAGGCCAAGCTGGAGGAGCTGGCCGAATTAGGGGTCCTCCCCCCTCAGGAAGATATCCACTGGAGGGTGCCGGGTGATGAGACCCGGCCCACGCCCACCGCTGACGAGGTAATTTGCTTCGTTGAGCATGTGACCCGGGGGTTTCGCCCTCCGGGTCACCCTTTCTTCCGCGAGGTCTTGAGCCACTATGGCCTCCGGGTGTTCGACATAGGGCCTAACTCTATGTTGAACATTACCCATTTTATCGTCCTTTCCGAGTCATATTTGTGCATTCCGCCAAATTTGGCTCTCTTCATCGAACTTTTTCAGTGCAAACCGTGCCGCGAAAGCGTTGACGGGGCGCTTCTTGCTTGTGGCGGGGGTCTCTATCCAGCGCCGCAAAAACTCTCCAATGCCGACTCTCACCTTAAATTCTCACGTTAAACAATGGCAATTGTCGTTCTTCTACTGCCGAGACACCTCTCCACCCGGCGAGAGAAAATTGCCGGGTTACTCGGAAGGTCTCTTAGATCTCTCCGATACCTTCAACGCTTTCGCCCCTGAGTCGGACAGGGAGGTCATCCAACCTCTTCTGACCAAGATGGCCGTCCTCTCTGCTCAAGGACTCCTTGGGCTCAACTTGGTTAAGACATGGGTAGAATTCCGCATTCAACCCAATTCCATTCTCTCCAAGTTGATGTGTGATTACTCGGGGCACGTCACGGACGCGCTCAGATATTCTTCAAAGAACTATCCGGCTGGCGATACCAACAAGACCATCAAGGGTTTCTTGACGGAGAAGTTGGAAGTGATCAGAAACATCGCCGGTTTAACACCATTTACCCGGGATAACCCGGCTCCAGCGGTAAAATCCAATACTTATACACTTGTCTTCATGCTTTGACTTGATACAACCATTAACCCTTATTCTCATACCTTTGTCTCAGGCTGACGACATCTTTTGGAACATTGAAACTCCCCCTTCCTCCGAAAATCCGGAGGAGGAAGAGGACGCAGTTGACTCGGAAGAAGGTACATTCCGATTCTTGCCTGCGAGCTTGCTGCTATCCATTCCCCGTTTTTCCGACTGTATGTCTTGATAACTTTCTGGGCTAGAGGACAAGGACGAAGAAGAAGACCCGGAAGGCGGGATAGAAACGCAAAGCGATGAAGATGAAGCTGAGCCGGCAGTCAAGGCCGGATCAAAGAGGAAGCCCCGAGGAGTCGTCTTTAAGGTGCCATACCGCTCCCTTGCTTCTAAACCATACTCCTTTGCTAACATGCGCGAGCTGAACCGAGAGTTATCCCACTGGCCGTATTTGAAGGATCCACCCGTGACCAAGCGCAGACTGACTCGGAACTTTCCGGGTGAATCCGCAATCAACCCGGGTATTCCATCATCTCCTCCTCGACGCGCTGGTATTTTTCAATCTCTTCCCAAATATCAAAGTCTTTTCCTTTTTGAACCGTCTTTCAACAAAGCAGTTCCATGCCTCACTCTCTCTCTGTTTATCAGCTTCGTCCGGGTCTAGCAGCGCGTTCCCTTCGGACTTCACGGTGAATCCCGGGTAAAGCTCTTCCCCTGATGTTCTATCGCTCTTCCGTAATTTTCTCCAGTTACATGCTGATCGCTTACTTATACTGTCCACAGAGCCACGGTCACTATTAGTGACCAGGAGAATATGGAGACCGATGATCCGGGTAAGGAGAACCCGATTGATGATATGACGGCCGCGGCTGGCAGCGAAGGACAAGTGCCACCAGCAAACCCGGCTGATCACGAAGCCGAGTACCCAATAGCCTCGCACGCGCGCAAGGAGGAAGAGGCCGCAGCCTTGGGCACGGGAGGAGGGGTACCAGACTCCGATACTCGGACGACCCGGGTGCCTTCCCCTGCCAAGGAGAAAACCCCCTCTCCGACTTACCAAGATCCCGGGTCTTCCAACTTGGGCAACAATACCTTCGATCAAATGATGAGCGCTCTCCTTGCCATGAAGGCCTCAGAGAGCAGTATGCTAGAGCGTATGGCAGTGGAGCACCAGGTAAAGTTAATTGATATTTCATAGTATCCATCTAGTCCCCAAGTTCCGAGTATAACTTGTTGAAGTTGTGCTCGGTACTTCGTGCAATACTCGGCTGACCATGATACCCGACTAATGTTTATACTTTTGTCCCTTATAGGCACAGACCACCCGGTCCGAGGAAATTTTAGCCAAGACCGAACAACTTCTGCTGACCGAGGTAAAGCTGAGGGAGGCCCTTGAGGCTGAGGTGGAAACCTTGAAGAAAGATGTTTCCAAATACAAGAAAAAATACACCACTGCTCAAGCTGCGCTGAAGAAGTTATCAGCTCAAGTTGCCGATACTTATCGCGTCCTCGTTGGTGAGATTTTGTTACTTACTGGTTCGTGTCTTGGCTTTTTGCTTTCTGGATACCTGATACCCGGAATACTTTGATGTGACCTTTGTTGTTTGTATTGCAGCTTCCAACCTTACGCCCTCAGAAGAAGATGATATTCAAAAGGCAAAGAATTTGAAGAATGTCCTCCAGAGGTTCTGCGCCGGCACTAAATGGATCCTAGACGCCATTCAGTGGCCAACTGAACTCTATCCGAGTATGGAGACCCTAATCCATGCATGTTCTACTGTCCCTGCATGGATTGAGCTCTGGAAACACTCGGCATGCCGGGTTGGGATGACCCGGGGACTTATGCTAGCGAAAGCTTATTTTCCTAAGCATGAGCCGACAACAGTGGTGGCCGGATTTCCAGAATTCAAGGCAGATGGCTCGAGGTTTTCCCCTAAGGACTTCAAGGCCGTACAAGCCAAGGTACGTCACTCGGAAACTGCCCTTGCCGATAGTATGGACTTGAGTAAGTTTATGTCTCCATACAACGCTGAGGGCAAAATTGTGAACGAAGATACGCCCATGCCCTTCGATATTTTGGAAAAATGGACTGCTGACTCGGCCAGGACGAGGGAGGAAGCTGCAGAGAGGGAAGCCGACTTGGAATCAGTACCAACTTCCTCTACGCGGGCTGTACGTCCGCCCGTTCGTCCTGAAGCTGAAAATCCTGATGATGACGCTGCGAATGCTTCCAGGGAGCAAACCCAGGGCCAAGACCCGGAGGGCCAGGGTAAGGATGTGGACCCGACCCAGGAGGCCGAGTAAATTATTACCTGATGCCATCCTAATGCCTTGTTCGCTCGATGCCCTTGTAGAAACAGATATTCTTTTGGTGGTGCACGTGTACACTTTTGATACTACCATCGCCTCATGTAAACACATTAGGAAACTTTAATAGCTTGCGTGGCCCTTCCGGCCTTTGAATGATCTTTAATGTTTACTTGCTTATGAGGCCATTTGTTCTTGATATCCGACTTTCTTTATGGTTCCTTTTGTGAGGCTCGGTTTCCGAGTCTCATGGGTTTTGACAGGTGGACTTTTTTCTAAGTCCCCAAGTCCCCAAGACTCGGATGTTTGGGTTCTTGAGCTTACTAGCTGAGCAACTTTCTCCTTTTCAAAATACCCAGTCCCCAAGGCCCGAAATTCCGAGTCTGGGATATGTGGTCTCTCAAAGGGAACAAGTTGTTTTCTGCTAAGCGCAAACCTAGAGCCGTTTCACGTAGGTATTGAAGTTATGCTTAATAAACTGTGAGTTTCCGGCTATTAGCACTGTACTCTGCATAACTTATGGTTTAGATGACCCTTTTGACTATCTTGTACTGTAAGCCGGCTTTCGCGTGGATATCATGGTGTTACATCTATACGAAAACAGGGTCAGGCAAGTCCCATTGGGCTCCATGGCTGATTGTAATCGTAAGCGAGCAAAGCATACCACTTTAGTGCGAGTCACATCGAGCTTAAGTAAGAAAAGTCAAGAAAATTTGGCTCCTTTGTCCGGTTATAAGATTGCAGCCGTACTCGTTTGCGAGTAATCGGCCCTTATAACTCATAGGCATCGTGGCCGGGTCTGTGAGTTTGTAACTGTGCTATTAAAGCAATCAGCCCCCAAGACCTGAATATATGCAACATACTAAAGGAACTAATGTACTAAGAGAAATGAATAATACTTGCCTAGAAGCAAAATAGGAAACATAATAAAACTTGATAAAGCACGTGAATAAGATATATTGCTTAACCATCTCTTTATTGATAGAAGAAAGTTAGGTCAACAAGCCGCCTCATTAAAAACCCTCCAGTCCCCTTAGGTACCCTGGTTAGGAAAAGAGTACGTCTGAAACCTGCTTCCTGTTACGTCGTGTAATTCCACTTGTGATTCTGGTCTATACTAGGTATAGTAGGGACGCAGTTGACCTACGTTCCATGGTCTTTCTCTCTCTTGCATAGATGAAGTGGTATGAGCGGTGTCGTTAACCGTAGCCGACTCTTCCCTTGCATCTATCAAGTAATACGATCCATTGTGCAGATTCCGGCTTATGATAAACGGTCCTTCCCATGGTGGTGATAACTTGTGTTTTCCTTCATTTGACTGTACCAGGCGCAGAACCAGGTCTCCTTCCTGGAAGACCCGGGTTTTCACGCGTCGGCTATGATATCTCCGCAGATCCTGCTGATATATGGCTGATCTCTCTAAAGCTTGTTCCCTGTGTTCTTCTAACATATCCACGGCGTCCTGCCGGGTCTTCTCGTTCTCCACCTCGACGTAAGCCGATACTCAAGGCGAGTCATGAATAATATCACTCGGTAACACCGCCTCCGCACCATAAACCATGAAGAACGGCGTCATCTGAGTAGATCTGTTAGGTGTAGTGTTGATACCCCAAACCACTGAAGGTAATTCTTCGACCCATGCACCAGCAGCTCTGATACACGGAACTCGCAATCGTGGCCTTAATCCACGAAGCAACTCTTGATTTTCCCTCTCCACTTGTCCATTGGCCTGTGGATGGGCCACTGACGCTACGTCAAGCCGGATTCCGTTGTTACCACAAAATTTCTCCATCTCACCAAGGGACATGTTGGTTCCGTTGTCGGTGATTATGCTGTGGGGATATCCGAACCGATAGATAATCTTTTTCAGGAACTTGACTGCTGTAATTGCTTCACAGTTAGTAACTGGCATAACCTCAACCCACTTGGTAAACTTATCAATGGCCACCAAGAGATGTGTCTTTTTGCAAGGTGACATGTGAAAGGGGCCAACCATGTCCATACCCCAAACCACGAACGGCCAAGTTAACGGGATAGTCCGTAATTCCATAGCCGGCACGTGGGTTTGGCGAGCGTACCTTTGACACCCGTCGCACCTTGCCACCAAGCGCTCCGCGTATGCTAGGGCCGTGAGCCAGAAAAAACCATGTCGATAAGCTTTGGCCACAAGGGATCTTGTCGATGCATGATGCCCACAATCACCTTCATGGATTTCCTTGAGGATATGTCGGCCTTCCTCTGGTGCTACACAGCGCAAAAAGACTCCTGCTGCACTTCTCTTGTATAACTCCCCATTGATGATAGAATATCACTTTGCTCGCCGCAGAATTTGTCTTGCTAATACTTCCTGTTGTGGTAACTCGCCCCGTGATAGGTAGGCCAAAAACGGCTCTGTCCACTCGGGAATAGTACGTACTGTGGCCACGAGCTCCAAATCCGGGTCTTGATTCGCCAGTTCTTCCTCAGACTCAGTTTTAACTGATGGTCGCCATAGTTCATCCAGGAAAACATTAGGTGGGACCGGCTCTCTGCGCGAGCCGAGTCTGGCGAGTGCATCTGCTGCCTCGTTTTTTCTTCTGTCTATGTGCTCCACCTCATACCCGGAAAAACACCCGGCAACCCTATCAACCTCTCTGCGGTATGCCGCCATAGTTGCATCTTTTCTATCCCAAGTTCCTGAGACCTGCTGTACCACAAGGTCCGAATCTCCAAAGCATCGTATCCTCTTAATGTTCATATCCTTGGCTACCTTTAAGCCGTGCAATAAGGCCTCATACTCGGCCACGTTGTTGGAACAATCAAAGTGAATCTGCAGCACGTAACTCAACTTGTCTCCTTTGGGTGATGTTAGCACCACTCCGGCTCCTGACCCCTCGTATTGCTTGGAGCCGTCAAAGTGCATTATCGGAGTTTGGAGCCATGGTGGGCATGCCTGTGTGTGTCCAGTCGTTAATAAAATCCACTAGAGCTTGAGATTTGATTGCTGACCTGG
Organism: Alopecurus myosuroides; assembly: GCA_028641055.1. Classification (NCBI taxonomy): domain Eukaryota; kingdom Viridiplantae; phylum Streptophyta; class Magnoliopsida; order Poales; family Poaceae; genus Alopecurus; species Alopecurus myosuroides. The sequence continues at coordinate 9,583,660 of CM054057.1, forward strand.
GCTCGTAATTGATGTGATAATCCCCCATCTCTATTGCCCACTTGGCTATTCTTCCTGTTGCATCCGAGTTTCTGATGATATCCGACATTGGTATAGAACTAACCACTATTATGGGGTCTTCCTGAAAATATGGCTTCAATTTCCGGTTGGCCATAAAGACCCCGAAAACCAGCTTTTGCCAATGCGGATAGCGCTGTTTTGCCTCTGATAATACCTCACTGACGTAGTAAACCGGCCTCTGGACCGGGTATTCTTTTCCATCTTCTTTTCGCTCGACAACAACCACTGCGCTGACCGCCCGGGGCCCTGCTGCAACGTATAGTAACATGGGCTCTTTAGGACCCGGAGCTGCTAGGACTGGTGCCTCAGATAGCTGCATTTTTAGTGCCTCGAACGCCTCGTCCGCCTCTTGATCCCATACGAATTTATCAGATTTTTTCAAGAGCCGGTACAAGGGTATTGCCTTTTCTCCGAGTCTGGATATAAACCGGCTCAGGGCTGCTACGCACCCTGTGAGCTTCTGAACATGCTTCAAATTTTCCGGTTTTTTCAGGCTCTGAATAGCTTTGATTTTATCCGGATTTGCCTCAATTCCTCTCTCGGAAACGATAAAGCCGAGTAACTTCCCAGCTGGAACTCCAAATACACACTTTGGGGGGTTAAGTTTCATCTGGTACCTTCTCAGGTTCTTGAATGTTTCCTTTAGATCATCAATAAATGTCTCTGCCTTTCTGGTCTTGATTACCACGTCATCTACATAAGCGTGGACGTTGCGTCCAATTTGGTCCTCGAAGCACTTCTGAATACACCGTTGATAGGTTGCGCCAGTGTTTTTCAATCCAAATGTCATGGTCTTGTAACAAAAGGCCCCAAAAGAGGTTATGAACGATGTTTTCTCCCAATCTTCCTTCTTGAGCTTGATCTGATGATACCCGGAATATGCATCCAGGAAACATAATAGGTCACTTCCAGCCACTGCGTCAATGATCTGATCTATCCTTGGTAGTGCAAACAGATCCTTTGGGCAATGCTTGTTGAGACTCGTATAATCAATGCACATCCTCCACTCATTAGTTTTTTTCATCACGAGAACCGGATTTGCTAACCAGTCCGGGTGAAATACTTCCATAATAAAGCCGGCTGTAAGTAGCCGTGCGATTTCTTCTCCTATAGCCTTTCTTCTTTCCTCGTTCAGCTTCCTCAGGCCTTGCTTCACAGGCCTGGACTTGGGATCAACGTGCAGGCTGTGCTCTGCTAGCTCCGTAGGGATACCCGGCATGTCGCTAGGCGTCCAAGCGAACACATCCTGATTCGAACGAATGAACTCCACAAGCGCCTTTTCCTGTTCGCTGTCCAAGTTAGATCCTATAGCACATTGCTTGGAGGGATCACCCTCGGTAAAAGCCACCATCTTTGTGTCTTGCGCTGCCTTGAATTTTGCTCTTTCATCTTCAGTATTCGGCCTTTTTAGCGCTGTTCTGTCATCCGGATCTACTTGAGACCGGTAATACTTGAGTTCCTCTTTTCTGCAGGCTTGTTCAGCCATTGCCGCATCTCCTTCATCGCACTCAGCCGCTATATCCCGGCTTCCATGTATGGTGATGGTCTCCTTGGGACCCGGGATTTTTAGCTGCAGGTATACGTAACATGGTCTGGCCATGAACTTAGCATAAGGCGGCCTTCGGTGTCCTTGACCACCTCAAAGGTGAGCCATTCAACCCGGGAATTGTCCTTCGATTCTCCAAAAGCTACTTCTAATGCGATTTTTCCCTCGGGGCATGCTGAGTCACCCAACACTATCCCGTGAAAAACTGTTGAACTCTTCTGTAGCTGGGACTCCTTGAGACCCATGCGTAGAAAGGTTTCCCAATATAAGATGTTGATGCTACTTCCACCGTCCATTAAGACCTTTTTCAACTCATAACCATTAACTTGCGGTGCGACCACCAATGCTAGGACTCCCGGATGTTCTATTCTTTCCGGGTGATCTCTTCTGCTCCACGTTACGTCTTGCTCCGACCACCTCAGGTATCTCGGAACGGTCGAGGAAACCGAGTTTACCGCTTGTTTCAGTATCTTTTTGTCCTTGTTGGAAATTCCTGTAGTATGCACGTGATATTGTCCCAATTGCTTGGGGTTAGCCTGGGGTTCTCTCATGACCCGGCCACGCGGGATCCATACCGGCTCCTCCGGCTGTTCCCTCTTCGTGGTGGGCTCCTCTGTCGGATCTACCGTCCCGACTGATTCTTCTCCGTTTGATTGAACGTAGGTGGCTTCCCCTGATACAGAATCAAATCCGAAATCGTCAGGGATTGAACCGGACGTACGTACCATGCCGATGAAGACGTTGATTTGGCCGATTATTACGACAGATCCGGATTCGAGGTGATCCGACTCTGGCCCCGAGCCGGAATCGTCCACCATCTTCTCTCCTTTGGGGTCGGTGTAGATCTCGCCGATGACAAGGTTCTCCATGCTTTTCAGAGCTTCTCCCGTGATGTAAACACCCTTGGACGTAGGCCCCACGGTGGGCGCCAACTGTCGTGGGATAATCACGGCAGAGGTTACCAGGGGTAACTTGTCTTGTAGCAATTCGACTCTGGTGCTTGGGAGAGGGTTTAGCCCAGAGGAAAACATGATGATATGCGGTCTGGTAGCCGGCGAGCAAGTCGCCGAGTCTCCGATCTTGGTATATTAATTCAACTCTCGTGTTACACAGGATGATTGATACCTAGCGATATTGCTCGAACTCTTGGATCTCTCTAAACTAAACCTAGAGGCCGGCTTATATAATATCCTGACCCCCTGGCCTGCTCTCCAAGGCGTACTCTGAATCCTACCCGGACACTGCATACAAAACCCTAAACTTCCTTACCGGAACCCACAATCCGGGTTACTAGGCCTACGATCTTGGGCCTTCTCGAAGCTCCCTTATCCTTAGCCGGATCATGCGCAGCATCCTTTGGGCCGAGTTATTCCTTGGCGTTGGCCTACCGGGTTATCATCCCTCCATCACTGCTATACCACAAGGTCCGAATCTCCATAGCATCGTATCCGCTTGATGTTCATCTCCTTGGCTACTTTTAATCCATGCAATAATGCCTCATACTCGGCCACGTTGTTGGAACAATCAAAGTGAATTTGCAACACGTAGCTCAACTTGTCTCCTTTGGGTGATGTTAGCACCACTCTAGCTCCCGATCCCTCGTATTGCTTGGAACCATCAAAGTGGATTATCCAAGACTCGGAACTTGGTGTCATTGTGGGCATGCCAGTGTGAATCTAATCATTAATGAAATAAACTAGAGCTTGAGATTTGATTGCTGACCTGGGCTCGTAGTTGATGTGATAATCTCCCATCTCGATCGCCCACTTGGCTATTCTACCTGTTGCATCCGAGTTTCTGATGATATCCGACATTGGTATAGAGCTCACCACTGTTATGGGGTGTTCCTGAAAATATGGCTTCAACTTCCGGCTGGCCATGAAGACCCTGAAAACCAGCTTCTGCCAATGTGGGTAGCGCTCCTTTGCCTCCGGTAATACCTCGCTGACGTAATAAGCCGGCCTCTGAACCGGGTGATCTTTCCCATCCTCTTTGCGCTCAACAACAACCACTACGCTAACCACCCCGGGCCCGGCCGCAACGTACAGTAGCATGGGCTCTTTAGGACCCAGGGCCGCTAAGACTGGTGCCTCAGATAACTGCTTCTTTAGTGCCTCGAACGCCTCATCTGCCTCTTGGTCCCAAACGAATTTATCGGATTTCCTCAAGAGCCGGTACAAGGGTATTGCCTTCTCTCCGAGTCTTGATATAAACCGGCTCAACGCTGCTACACACCCTATAAGCTTCTGAACATGCTTCAGGTTTTCCGGCTTTTTCAGACTCTGGATAGCTTTGATTTTGTCCGGGTTTGCCTCAATCCCTCTTTCTGAGACTATGAAACCGAGTAACTTTCCTGCTGGAACTCCAAATACACACTTTGTCGGGTTAAGCTTCATCTGATATCTTCTCAGATTCTTGAATGTTTCCTTTAGATCATCAATAAATGTTTCCGGTTTCCTGGTCTTGATCACCACGTCATCCACATAAGCATGAACGTTGCATCCGATTGGGTCCTCAAAGCACTTCTGAATACACCGCTGATAAGTTGCGCCAGCGTTCTTCAATTCAAAGGTAATGGTTTTGTAACAGTAGGCCCCAAAAGGGGTTATGAACGATGTTTTCTCCCAGTCTTCCTTCTTGAGCTTGATCTGATGATACCCGGAATATGCATCCAGGAAACATAATAAGTCACTTCCAGCCACTATGTCTATGATCTGATCTATCCTTGGAAGGGCGAATGGATCCTTTGGGCAATACTTGTTGAGACTCGTATAATCTATGCACATCCTCCACTCATTACTCTTTTTCATCACGAGAACCGGATTTGCCAACCAATCCGGGTGAAATACCTCCATGATAAAGCCGGTTGTCAATAGCCGAGCAATTTCTTCTCCGATAGCTTTTCTTCTTTCCTCATTCATCTTTCTCAGGCCCTGCTTCACGGGCCTAGACTTGGGATCAACATGCAAACTATGCTCTGCTAACTCTGTAGGGATACCCGGCATATCGCTAGGCGTCCAAGCAAAAACATCTTGATTTGAACGAATAAACTCCACGAGTGCCTTTTCCTGCTCATTGTCCAGGTTAGATCCTATAGCAAATTGCTTAGAGGGGTCACCTTCGACAAAGGCTACCATCTTGGTATCTTGTGCTGCATTAAATTTTGCTCTTTCATCCTCAGTGTTCGGCCTTTTCAATGATGTTCTGTCATCCGGGTCTACTTGAGACCGGTAATACTTGAGGTCTTCCTTCCTGCAGGCCTGTTCTGCCATTGCCGTGTCTCCTTCGTCACACTCAGCTGCTGTAATCCGGTTTCCATGTATGGTAATGGTTTGCTTAGGACCCAGAATCTTTAGCTGTAGGTATACTTAACACGGCCTGGCCATGAACTTAGCGTAAGCCGTCCTTCCAAATAGCGCGTGATGAGGACTGCGCAACTTTACCACCTCGAACGTGACCACTCAACCCGGAAATTGTCCTTTGATTCTCCAAAAGCAACCTCCAAAGTGATCTTTCCCTCAGGGCACGCCGAGTGACCCGGCACAATCCCGTGAAAAACTGTTGAACTTTTCTGTAGCTGAGACTCCTTGAGGCCCATACGTAAGAAAGTTTCCCAATATAAGATGTTGATGCTACTTCCACCGTCCATTAAGACCTTTTTTAGCTCATAACCATTAACCTGAGGCGCAACCACCAATGCTAGCACACCCGGATGTTCTATTGTTTCCGGGTGATCTCTTCTGCTCCACGTTACCTCTTGATCCGACCATCTCAGATATCTTGGAACAGCTGAATTGACCGTGTTCACTGCTCGCTTGAGTATCTTTCTATCCTTGTTGGAAGTTCCTGTAGTGTGTATGTGATATTGTCCCAACTTCTTGGGGTTAGCTTGGAAACCTCCAGCTCCTCCCTGGTTGTTACCCGGATTTCCACCTCCTGGGTTGCCTGCTGGGGGTGGGCCGTTCCCCGGGTTTCCACCCGGACCCGGTCGTCCTCCCCGGCCTGCACTTCGCATAGCCTTGTTTACTTCCTCGTTCTTCCATCTCTGTAAATCCACACACTGCTCCAATGAGTGGTTAGCCGGTCTTCCGTTCCTGCTGTGTTTCGGGCACGCCATTTTGAAGACATCCCAGTTGTTACCCGGCCTTGGTGGCCCCTCGTAGTTTCCTCCATTATGGTTTCCTCCATTGAAATTTCCTTCTGCTCTGGGTCTCGAAGACCCGGCTTCTGTACTGGCGACAAACTCGGAACTTCCTTCGAACGGGCGCTTATTCTGGTTGTTTCCATTGTTACCCGGCGTAGATCCATTGCCGGCTCTTCCATTATTGTTCGTGTTTTCTTTTGCTTTCTTATCATCAACGTCCTCTTGTGTGGTATTCGTTGCAGCGTGCTTGTTGCATGCGTCCATTACCTCTCCCATCATAACCTCTGAAGCATTCCGACTAGATTTCATGCGAGTTAGCTTTTGCACTAAAGGTATATACTTGCACGTCTTTGCCATAGCTTGTAACGCATCCTTTGGCTGAATATCTGTGGACGAGTGAAGTATCTCCATGACCCGGTGCACCCAGCTGCGCGCCGATTCTCCCTTCTTTTGCACACGCCGTTCTAGATCATCAATAGTAAACAACTTCCTGCACGTTCCGTGAAAGTGCTTGATAAACGCAGTTTTCAACTCACCCCATGATTTGATAGATCCTTCCGGTAGATTGTTGAACCAAAATTTTGCTGCTCCTTCTGACATCATTAAGTACATTAACTTGGCTTGAAGATTTTCGGATGCATTGCGAATCGACATAGCCATCTCATAGCTGCTCGACCATGTTTCTGGATCCATAGTCGGCTCATAATTCACTACTTTACCCGGTTCCTTGAATTTATCCGGGTAAGGTTCAGCCCTGATGTTATTCGACAGACACTTGGGCCCAGCAAGATTAGTCAGTATTGGCCTTACTCGGGAAATATGCGATGCTGCGGGGGGTACGGCTGGACGTGGTGCTGCTGCTGGTCCGTGCACCGCGGACCCGGCCGCGGCTCGCCTGACTCTGGAACTATCCACAATAGCTTGTGCTGCTGATGCTGCTAGTGCTGCCTGAACGCGGGGAGGAGGCGGCATTTGCTGTTGCTCTGCCCTCCGTCACGCTGAACTTGTTTGAATGTTGCCGGTATTGCCATGTTGTCGGCTGATATATGGCGTCCCATGCATTGCACTCCTATTATCCGGGTAATTAACTTGCTGTGCCACTGATGTGCGCAATAAATCTATCGCCCGCCGGGTCTCCTCCGCATGGGGTGACTCTCTTACGGGGATGCGCTCCAATGCTATTGTTGCTGCGTATACATTATCCATGGGGTTGTTAAAGTGACCTGGCGGCGTGTGAAATCGTGATGGTGGTGGTCGTGGTCGTGGTGTTGTGTTGCCAACAGAGACCCAGTCTGCAATGTGGGTAACCCGGCCTGCACGTTTGCCGGCTGTCCTCCTCCGGTTGCGGGTTGATGCACAGTTTCTTGATTCGCGGCTTGGATTTGCTGATCCTGAGGTGTGATGAATAGGGAGGCCGGGTTTATGACTCCACCCGTTGCGGGCAATCTAGTCTGGTATCTCTGATGCGCCCTGGTTGTCTCAACCCGGAGCCAGTTCTCCGATGCATCCAGCTCACGTTGGCGTGTGGCTATCCCTTGCTTTTTTGTGCTTCCACATCTCTCCTCTGTTGCTCCAATGCACGACGGGCTACATCCAGATCCCTAGCACGCGCCGCTGCGTTCTCCGGGGTTATCACCGTAGCTAGCACCGTGGGATCCAGGATCATGTTATTGTTGAACAGTGCCGGGTGTTGTGGATTTGAAGGACCCGCCACTGGCGTCCTGTTCGCCATAAACCCGAACATGTTCGCCTGCAACTCGCTATACGCCGCCCGGCTGGTGACTGAAGCCGACTCTCCGTCAACCCGGGTCAGAACCGGATTTCCGTCAGCCGGATTTTGCTGCTGGGCCAGTGCTCGCGCTGCTCCGACCGCGGCCGTAGTTATGTCCCCCTGATTGAGATTGGTTGCAGGGGCCGTGTAAACCGCGACCTGGCGCACGATGCTTAGCGAAGACTCATATTCCTCCTCATCACAACTATCCTCCTCGTACCAGTCCTCCAGCAAGTGCAGGATAGACTCGGTATCATCTTCTCTCATGACCCGGCCACGCGGGGTCCATGCCGGCTCCTCCGGTTGTTCCCTCTTCGTGGTGGGCTCTTCTATCGGATCTATTGTCCCGACCGATTCTTCTCCATCTGACTGAACGCAGGTGGCCTCTCCTGATACAGAATCAAATCCAAAATCATCAGGGATTGAACCAGACGTACGTACCATGCCAATGAAGACGTTGACCCGGCCGATCGTAACGACAGTTCCGGATCCGATCAGATCCGACTCTGGCCCCCAGCCAAAATCGTCCACCATCTTCTTTCCTTCGGGGTTGGTGTAGATCTCGCCGATGACGAGGTTCTTCATGTTCTCCCGAGCTTGTCCCGTGATGTAAACACCCTTGGACGTAGGCCCCACGGTGGGCACCAACTGTCGTGGGATAATCACGGCAGACGTTACCGGGGGTAACTTATCTTGGGGCAATTTGACTCTGGTGTTTGGGAGAGGGTTTAGCTCAGGGGAAATCATGGTGATAAGCGATCTGGTAGCCGGCAATCAAGTCGCCGAGTCTCCGATCTCGATTTATTATCTCAGCTCTCGTGTTACAAAGGATACTCGAATAGCTAGTAAAACTCGTGTGTAATCTAACCCTAGGAGCCGGCTTATATAATATCCGGCCCCCCTTGGCTTCCTATCCAAGGCATACTCGGAGTCCTACCCGGGCACTGCTTACAAACCCTAAGTTTCCTTATCGGAACCCACAATCCGGGTTACGAGGCCTACCCTCTTGGGCCTTCTAGAAACTCCTTTTCCTTAAGCCGGGTCTTGCGCAGCTCCCTTTGGGATGAGTTACACCTTGACGTTAGCCAACCGGGTTATCATCCCTCCATCAGGTGTGTTGTGTGCTTTGGATGTCAAAGATTTCTCTCCGGGGTGTGACCTGCTTCACCGGCATCCACTTCTCTCTCGTGAGCGCTTATAGGGTGAAACTCCTGTATCGGACCAAACGTCGTGAATCTTCCGAAGAGGTGGGTTCTACCTTTTTGTTTTGTGTTCCTATGGGCTATCCTAGCACAACCAAGCAAATAGTTCCACATTGCTACCCCTTTCGACGCCGTTACCGCGTGTTTTCGTATAAGTCCGGTATTTCTCCAGCGGGTAGGGTTTCACTGGGAGAGGGGCTATGGAACGTCTGGATCCCAACACAAGCTAGGGGGTGCCATACCATGTTAATATATGTGTGTTGTGTGCTTCGGATGTCAAAGATTGCTCTCCGGGGTGTGACCCGCTTCACCGGCATCCACTTCTCTCTCGTGAGCGCTTATAGGGTGAAACTCCTGTATCGGACCAAACATCGTGAATCTTCCGAAGAGTTGGGTTCTACCTTTTTCTTTGTGCTCCTATGGGCTATCCTAGCAAAACCAAGCAAATAGTTCCACATTTATACCCCTTTCGACGCAGTTACCGCGTGTTATTGTATAAGTCAGGTATTTCTCCAACGAGCCTAGGGTTTCACCGGGAGGGGGGCTACGGAGCGTATGGATCCCAACACAAGCTAGGGGGTGCCATACCATGTTAGTATAGGTGTGTTGTGTGCTTTGGATGTCAAAGATTTCTCTCCGTGGAGTGACCTGCTTCACTGGCATCCACTTCTCTCTCGTGAGCGCTTATAGGGTGAAACTCCTGTATCGGACCAAACATCGTGAATCTTCCGAAGAGTTGGGTTCTACCTTTTGCTTTATGTTCCTATGCGCTATCCTAGCACAACCAAGAAAATAGTTCCACATTTCTACCCCCTTTCGACGCAGTTACCGCGTGTTATTGTATAAGTCAGGTATTTCTCCACCGGGCCTAGGGTTTCACCGGGAGGGGGGCTACGGAGCGTCTGGATCCCAAAACAAGCTAGGGGGTGCCATAACATGTTAGTATAGGTGTGTTGTGTGCTTTGGATGTCAAAGATTTCTCTCCGGGGTGTGACCCGGTGCACCGGCATCCACTTCTCTCTCGTGAGCGCTTATAGGGTGAAACTCCTGTATTGGACCAAACATCGTGAATCTTCCTAAGAGGTGGGTTCTACCTTTTTTTTGTGTTCCTATGGGATATCCTAGCACAACCAAGAAAATAGTTCCACATTGCTACCCCTCTTTCGACGCAGTTACCGCGTGTTTCCGTATAAGTCAGGTATTTCTCCAGTGGGCTAGGGTTTCACCGGGAGGGGGGCTACGGAGTGTCTGGATCCCAACACAAGCTAGGGGATTCCATACCATGTTAGTATAGGTGTGTTGTTTACTTTGGATGTCAAAGATTTCTCTCCGGGGTGTGACCCGCTTCACCGGCATCCACTTCTCTCTCGTGAGCGCTTATAGGGTGAAACTCCTCTATCGGACCAAACATCGTGAATCTTCCGAAGAGGTGGGTTCTACCTTTTTGTTTTGTGTTCCTATGGGCTATCCTAGGACAACCAAGCAAATAGTTCCACATTGCTACCCCCTTTCGACGCCGTTACCGCGTGTTTTCGTATAAGTCCGGTATTTCTCCAGCGGGGCTAGGGTTTCACCGAGAGGGGGCCTACAGAGCGTCTGGATCCCAACACGAGCTAGGGGGTCACCACACTGTACCAACTATCTCTAAACATGTCTAGAAATGACATGGCCGAGTAGTGCAGACAGCACCCGTCTACACTATTGTACATGCCCTAAAAACAGAGGGAACCAGATCCTCTTACTTTGCCCACGTTATGTTCTCTGACTTTCTCCCAAGACACGTGGGTCCGGTGTGTGATGGGCTCCATTTTTCAGTGACCTAAAGTCAGAGGATCGCGTTCCCGCACATAGAAGCGCTCGTCTCAGCGTCTGCAGGCCGTTGCCGCTGTAGTTTGCATGCATGGACTCGATCTGCACTGTTCCTTACTATCAAACGATCGAAAATGAAGCGGTGCATGGACTGGGTGTTTGTCTCAATGTAACTGCATGCAACAACGGACACTGTCTACTGGGGCCCCGCTCACCAGCCCGGTGCATGCACGCCTCGTTTTTTCAGAGTAAACAACGTGGCAGAAGAAGAAAAGAGTAAACGTCGCGTCGCATTTGCAGCAGCCCTGCACGCCTCGTTTCAGAAACACAAGTCGCGTCGCATTTGCAGCAACCCTGCACGCCTCGTTTCAGAAACACGAGTCGTGTCGCATTAGCAGCGACGTATCCCTCCACGCCTCGTTTTCAGAAGATACACATCAATTCATATGCAGCGAGGTAGGTTTGGCGTGAGACTTTGGACTTTCTTCTCTTCACCTCTTTAATACACGCATGCAACGTCGAATCACTTTGACTATCCAATGCAAACGCGCTCGTACTCCGTATCACTAGCTGTCCTACGCCTACGCCTACGCCTGTTCTACACCACTTTGACCATGCATTGACTCTTCTACACTGCATCCAACGTTTTCGCACTGTTTGTTTCATCTACCCCAATTAATTCACGTCTAATCGTGTCTTTAAATAGACCGTTTCACTCGTCCTCCATCTTCTCATCCCTCTCTAGACCTTTGCCCTTCTCTCCCTTCAAGCCTGAACAATGTCTTCCTACTCTCTCCCTTCAAGCCCGGAGTCTGTCTCCGACGAGGACAACCACCCCAAAGCTCGGCCTTGATACGAGGCCGAGTGGCCCGAGGAGGAGTTGGATGTCGTGCCCATCGAGCTTCCCGTCGGCGACCCTTCCAAACGGGAGCTATCTCCGACGCCTCCCTTCGTCCACCGCCCCGTCCCTTCCACCGCCACCAAGACTTTGGACATCTCCCCCAAGATGAACCGCCGCCTCAAGAGACTAAAACGGCTGGAGAAGAAGGAGTTGAAGGCGCAGGAGAAGAACGAGGCGAAGGAGGAGGCGGAGGCTTTTCGGGCCAGCATCAAGCGGTCCATTGAGAGGCAGGAGGAGAGGATGCGGGCGGAGAACCGCCATGCCCGGATCAAGCAGGAGATGGAGATCCGGGCGGCGGAGTGGAGGAAGTAGGGCAGCGCCGGAGGGCGGGAAGGGCTCCCGCATGCAGAAGGGGAGCAGTTAGGGCTAGGCCTTTTTTTTATAAATTAAATGTAATGTTTCTCGAGCCCCACTGAATATATGTATAGTGGGGCCAGCTATCCTTTCTAAGTATGTTTAATTATATATAAAGTTATGTTCTTATATTTGTCCAAATGTACCCACTGATTAGAAGTTTTATCGTTTCTAATTATCGCTTTAAAATCTGCACATTGTAAACAAAATTTATATATAGGAGATGTGATGCATTATGTTTTCTAAGATAATATACAAATTTGAATTGATCACAGTATATATTTTATATTATTAATACGAATAATTTGATGGTTTAATAAATGGATAATGCGTAGTCTGCATGTAGTGATTAATAAATTTAAATGGATAATGTGTAGTCTGCGTGTTGACATTGGGCCGCAAGCAACGATCAACAGCTGTGGCCCACATGCAGCGCCAACCGTCAACAATTGGGGCATACAAGCCGCGCCAACGGTCAACAGCTCGGGCCCACAGGCCGCGCCAACGGTTCTATGATGGGTCCCACAGGTCAGCATCCTAACGGGGGCAGAAAGTAACGGTGGGAGCAGCGAAAGGAGTCCTTGCGCAGAGAGTAGGGGCAAAACTGAGGTCGATTCAGCGCTAGGGGTAAAACTAAGGTCGTGGTGCCAACTGAGGGCACCCTGTTAAATAACCCTTATTTTGCAGTTGAGCACGGGTCAATAACTACTATAAGATTTAATTTTGTACTGTAATCCATAAGTTATATCACCTGTAGAGCGCTTCATCCATGTCCGTTTGTGGGGTTTAAATTGCCCGATCTATATTAGCATTGGCCATCTATTTTGACTCAACGACCATGATTCTCGAGGAAACGGGTATCACATATGAAAAATGTAGCACTTGATATGTTCTCAGCCCTGGTGCACCGCTTCGCCATTCCAACGAGGTCCGTGACATATTCCTTAATTATACCCGGGAACCACGTATCCAGTCGTGTTGAGCTTTCAAAAACACCATCAGCCAGCATTTTCTATTTGACTTGAATACTTTGTGCCATGTGTAAAGGTACCATGAATGCATGTTTATCAGATTGCTATACTCTGAGTTGGTGGTCTTGGCTAGCAGCGGAACACACAGTTAAATATTACATGCATCTCCCACGATCGATCAATATGATCACTACCCTTGGACGAAAGATTTAGGACGTTTGTGTAGAGAGAGCTGGATGATAAACTTGGGCAACTTGATTACATAGAAGAACACCCGAAACTAAAATCGACGGAGCATTCATATGTGACTACATGTACACTGCACAAACAATGACCTAACTCTCAACATACGGCCGACGGACCATAAAATTTAAGAAAAATGTAATCAATTTCGTCAAACACGTAGCTAAAACCTTGGCATGATCCAAATTGGAGCCGGTAGATGTAGCCAAGGATGCATTTTTGGCCATGCTTCGCCAAGTTTCTGCATACTCCTCTTCTTGATATTCCAGACGCCGAGGTCTTTTCGTAGCATTGGACTGTATTCCACACAGTCGTCCGTGAGATAGAGGCAGTTTGGTTTGAACACCGGGTAGTCCTTAGTCGCGACACACACAGCGGAGTTTAACCCAAGGAAAAGCGCATGGTCGCCAATATCCCTTAGCTCTACCAACTTTTTCCTTTTAATGTCAACCCTGAAGACGAGAACCATGGTTGTAGTGACTTTGTCCACAAGCCGATGCGGCAAGTCAATGCCTTCACGAAGTATTTGCGACACATCAATATCTTGGTCGGTCGTAAGGGCTTCATCTACTTCATCCTGTGTGTTTAATTCACTTATTAGCTTGCCCTCATTCTCATTGTCGCCGGCTAATTCCACACAATCTTGGCATATCTCTTGTACGATGTCTTGGTAGGTGCCGCGAAACATAGGTCTTGGACTATCTACGTGAGGCCAGTCCCTCCAAACCTGCAGGAGTTCACCGGATGGCCCATGTGTGAGGTACATGTTAGGATATGCAATGGAACATTTCGCCATGTCCATTATCTTGGTCACGGATGGTGAAGGCCCGCTGAGATCTAAAGTCGAGATGGCACCATTCAAATGTAGAATGTAGAAGAGGCCATCCCGGTCGTTGTAAAGAATGTCGGCGATGTAGACTGTATTTTTGGAGACCAACGTCCACCGCTTGTCTCCCGGCCTAGCGAAGGAGAGCGTACACTCCCGCCTGTGCACGATGACGACGGTGCACTCCGTCACCTCGACGGCGGCCGAGATGGCAACCCGGAGATACTCTACATGTCGCGCCCAAGTGATGGGGGGTAATATACCCCACACTGGGTCGGCGGCCCACACATGCCTGCCGTTGTTGTCGTAGAATGTGTCATTGTGGTCGATTGTCTTGACCGGAGGGAGCGTGGCCTGGACGCCGGTGATGGGGTTGATGAGGTATGGGTCGCCGACCTCGTCGGTGGTGAACACCCAGCCGCCTGGACACGAGAAGGTAAAGCCCCGCTTATCATGTGGTTGGCCTGGAAAGGGGACACGGAAGGTGGCGTCGGTAGTCGGGCAGTACAGGGCAACCTCATTGGGCCCGTACTCCTGGCAGGCGTAGAGCAGGCACGGCGCCTTGTCTAGCGCAGGGAGGCGGAAGACGTTGTGGGCGTCGCGCCAGGACTTGCAGACGGCGCCGGTGCGCCCAAGGCTTTGGATGTCCAGCTGGGCCATGATGATGAGCAAGAGGTCGTCAGGCAGGCTTGACCAATCGGTTAACCTGCGTTGCGTGTAGACTGCTCCCATGCTGTAATTCGGCTAGCTGCTGGCGATGCGAACGGGACGGTACACGCGTCCCATGTACATGTATATGATGGACGGCAAGAGGCTGTACGAGTCGGACCCAGCAAGACCGTGAATTCTGACACGCCGAATCTGACCATAAACTAGCTAGGGACCGAGTACGTACTAGGCGTCTAGGCCATGCCAGAGTCGGATCCCTTTCACCGCTTCCCTTCCTTTTTTCATCCCTCCCTTCTGCCTCGTACGTGGGCCAGTCTCTGGTGTATAGCAACTAGCGCACATTTAAAAAAAATGGTAAAAGCCCGAGTCGGTTCCTTCTAGCGTTCAAAACCCGACAAGATCAAAATATGGAAGTCCAGGCCAAACACCTTCCTTCCTTTTTTTTTTTTTTTTGCTCGCGCGCGCTAGCACCAACACGATTCAAGGTCCCACGCACGTCCGTCGCGCGGACAGTTCGTTCCTCGCCTCTTGTCGTGCCAACCCTTTCTGCATATAAGCAGAATCGTATTTTATTTTATTTGACTAGTATGTCATCTGAAGCCAAGCAGGGTCTCTGTTTTTTTTTACTCTTTCTGCATAAGCATAACCGGCCTTATCATCTCTTCCTATTTTATTTTATGCCCTTCTTTTTCAAATTGATCATCTCTTTTTTTTTCTTTCCACATGCCTTTTTTTTTACCATGTGATACTTCATAAGCACGATCGACGATGGATTTACACATGCATCGCAAGCATCAGAATCCATGGGGAAAAGAACAAGATCCAATCCAAACAAACAGAATCGGTGAGCTTACACGCTAGCTGGATCCATCAGCTCTCGCCGCCGGCTGGAGATGGAAACGACGCACCAGGACGATATGGGACGCCCTCCTCGATCGCCAACATCTCCCACCACACGATCCACGCCTCGCCAAGCCAAAGATCCCAAGTCACACGCCATACCGCACGCGGACTCTCACCATGCCCTTCTACTTATAGACTAGCAGCCGCCTGGCCGTGGGATGGTTTGAAGTTTTGAGGGATACAAGGGCGGGAAAGATGCGATTTTTGGTCCTTCTCTCCTCTTCCCGTTTCAACATATTGATAGGCGATGTGAGGCTAGATTTGATACATGATATCCACACTCTCCTCTCCCCGTTTCAATAAATTGATAGGCGATGTTGCCGTGCGTGGATTGATAGGCGAGGGACCAACAAAACGATGCCCTGGTTACATCAACTACTCCAAAAAATACATGTGCAGTCACCATTGGTAGACCCCAAAGCAAGATGGGTTATTGGAGAGAGTGTGGATTAATTACCATAGTTGACAAATGGCAATGCCAATGCGTCTATTCCCGTGCTGGCTAGATGCGTCTATTACATACCAATGTATGGAATAAATAAGTATAATATATGTGTAAGATGCGAATCATACTAACATGGATCTAATATTTGAATACATTCTTAACTATTTTAGAACTTCCAGTAATGTAGAGTTCATCGCCACTTATGAAAGCAAAAAAAAAACAGAGAACCAATATCATGGAAATCTACACCACATGGAAAACTTGGCAACAATAGGAATTTTTTGGAGGGTGTGCACACTGCCAAAAAAAAAAAAGGCATAAGATATAACACCCAATCTTATCCAAAACAACAATGTAAATAACAAAATCAAGTCTTGCAATCTTATAGCTCACCAAATAGGTTTAAAGATTGGAAAATTAGCAATGCAATTAGTTGGGAAGATAAATCAGTCTTACATGGATAAAAGATAACATGAGTACTAAATCCTAACTTTATTCATATTTCTCGAAAAGCTCCGCAACGTAACCAATGCTCTTCTTCAGATTTTACAAATGTCCATAAATAATAACACCAAACTGGAATAAAAAAAACTAGTGATTTGATAGAAAAACAGAGGCTATCTTAGCGCCGGTGTGCTGGATTGACCCAAAAAAGAAGCAAACACCTAACCGAATAACATAACAGGACGAAATCGAAATTGAAACAAGAAAGGGCGACGTGGTCGGGCAAGACCGTCATGCGTGGCAGGTCCAGCTGGTCCTAGAAAGGGCGGCTCAACATTTATTGACCTGATGGAACACAGAGGAAGCCGGATCAGATGAGGTTCTTGCTGCTGGCGTCGCCTACGTATGCGAAGAGAATGTGCGCGCGTAGTTGTTCCCCATTAGGCCATTACGGCGGCTCGCAAAGAAGCCCACCATCCGTCCATGGCAGGATAATCGACTGTTTTGAACAACTAAACCTTGGTACGGCGACCAAGGGAACACAGTAGGGAGGAACCGAGCAAGAGAGGGTTGGCACGTACCGGATCTACGGTGGATGAACGACAACGTCGTTGTCCTGGTTGCAGGTGCGGTCGACGGCGGCGTCCTGACTCCTGATGGCTGGCCTTGCGTCCCGCGGTGATGGCTGCAACAGATGCGGATCTGGCGGATTCGCTCCATGCGCCGCCTCTCTGCTAATGTCCGGCGGCGTCATGAGGAAGGCCTCATGGCGGCGGTTGGGGGCGAGAGTGGAAGGGGATCACGGGAGAGATGAAGGCCTCATGGCGGCGGCTGCGGGCGAGATGGAGCGAGAGTGGAAGGAAATCGCGGGAGATTGGATTTGGCGGCGCTGGAAGGAATTTGAGGGACGCGTGTGCGATGGCGAGTGAATCGCGCTGGCGTGGGATGGGGCGGTGGAATCGAGGGACCGCTGGGCGTAATTGTTGTTTGCCTTTGGCTTTGTGCGTTGTGAGGATTAAGCGAACGGTGTAGATGGCATGGAGGCAAGGGCCGATCCGCGTGCATTTCTTTACTGCAATCTCATTGGCTAAAGTGGTCACGCTGCACCAACTCGAAATAAATCCGCTCATCTATTGAAGCCATGCGTGCACTCTCATTGGCTGGCCTCTTTGCTAGACTCTCCTACAGGTTTCTACTCGTACTCGTACATACTCCTTTTCAAGCTCTCTCAAACACCGTAGCCAAAATTTGTCTACAATTTCCATAGCAGGCTGTTTGGTTGCACCAACTCGTACGATCCAGAGAAAAAGAATGTGATCTGGTCAAGGACCAGAAAGACTCAAGTGGTTCGTACGCACGTACCTATGTGCTCCTTTTCAAACTCTTTGACAACCATGGACTAGGCTGGATACCAACATTCTCACTAGGATTGTGCGCTTTGACTACTTCTCCTCACAGGTGGCATGCGAGTGGCCATGGTCCTCACTAAGCTCCAGGAAACCGTACTGCCCAAGGCAACCTTAGCTACCCAGCATTCAAGGTCCCGAGCCTTCTTCTTCTAGGTCAGCAGTCGCACCGATATTAACAAGTGGTCATGTGCTCCATGTATAGAAAACAGAATGGACCCACGAGCTTCCCTCTGTGGAGGGGGCCCTACATACGCATGATGGCGTGAAGGTCGGGCGAGGCTCAGGAAAGAGAGAGAACCTCAGTTAGATTCTCGTTATCGTCATTATCTTTACTAGCTAACTCAAAATAATCCTCACATATCCTACTTCCACGATTTCTTGCTAGTAATTATCTCGAGACATGAGTTGAGATATTATGTCTCCAGAATTGCAGCGGTTCACCCTATGGCCCTTACGTGAGGTACATGTATTGCAAACGTCTTGAAGAAGTCACGTGGCGCATGATCCTACTTAGTGCGGCGCATAGCCACTAACATCCAAAGTTGATATGGAAGCACAAAAATAAATAATATAGAACAAGCATCCTTCTTGTTGTATCTTCGGAGACACGCTGGTCTCTTCGGTTGATGCCGCTCCGGAGCCCCTCTCCGGCGAAATCCTAGCCCCGCAGCAGGAAAACCATACTTATATGTCTACACGCGCTAACGGCGTCGAAAGGGGGTAGGAAAGTGCAACTAGTTGCTTGGTTTTGTTACAATGTTTCCTAGAAACACACAAAACAAAGTTATACCCCAACTCTACACAAGATTCCATCCGGTCCGTCCGCTACGAGTGTTTCAGACTATACGTGCATGTAAACTCCCTAAAGAGAAGTGGATGTCGGTGAAGCAGGCCGCACCCCGGAGTGCAATATTTTCCATCCAAAACTCACAACACACTTGTACACATATTTTATGGCACCCCCTACCTTGTGGTGGGATCCCGGCGCTCCAGAGACCCTCTCCGGCAAAACCCTAACCCCGCTGGAGAAAAATCAGACTTATACGTCTACACTCGGTAACAGCGTCGACGGGGGTAGAAAAGTGCAACTAGTTGCTTGATTGTGTAACGATAGTCCCTAGAAACACACAAAACAAAGTTATACCCAAACTCCATAGAGAGAAGTGGATATCAGTGAAGCAGGTCACACTCCATAGTGCAATATTTTTCATCCAAAACTCGCAACACACTTGTATACACATGGTATGGCACACCCTACCTTGTGGTGGGATCCCGACGCTCTGGAGACCCTCTCTGGTGAAATCTTAGCCCCGCTGAAGAAAAGACAGACTTATACGTCTACACGCGGTAACGACGTCGTAAAAGGGTACGAAAGTGCAACTAGTTACTTGGTTGTGTTAAGATAGTACCTAGGAACACATAAAACAAAGTTATACCCCAACTGTACACAAGATTCCCTTGGTCCGTCCGCTACGCGAGTTTCAGGCCATACGTGCATGTAAACTCCCTAGAGAGAAGTGGATGCCGTGAAGCGGGTCACACCCCCGAGTGCAATATTTTTACTTCCAAGACCCACAATACACTTCTACACACATGGTATGTCACCCCCTACCTTGTGCTGGGATCCCGACGCTCCGGATCCCTCTCTGGTGAAACCTTAGCCCCTCTGGAGAAAAACAAGACTTATAGGTCTACACGCGGTAACAACGTTGAAAGTGGGTAGAAAAGTGGAACTAGTTTTTTTGTTTGTGTTAGGTTAGGCCCTAGTAACACACAAAACAAAGTTATACCCCAACTCTACACAAGAATCCCTCCGGTTCGTCCGAAACATGACTTTAATGCTATAAGTGCATGTAACTCCCTAGAGAGAAGTGGATGACGGTGAAGCAGATCACACTCCGGAGTGCAATATTTGCCATCCAAAACCCATAACACACTTTTACACACATGGTATGACACCGCATAGCTTGTGGTGGGATCCAGGCGCTCACAAGCCCCTATTCGGTGAAACGTTACCTCCACAGGAGAAAAACCATAGTTATACGTCTACACGTGTAACATCGTCGAAAGGGGGTACCGAAGTGGATCTAGTTGTTTTTTTGTGTTACGGTAGTCACTAGGAACACACAAAACAAAGTTATACCCCAACTCTTAAGAGTATTTCCTCTGATCCATCCGGTACGGGAGTTTGAGGCTACAAATGCATGTAAACTGACTAGCGAGAAGTGGATGCCGGTGTATCTGGTCACACCCTGAAGTGCAATCTTTCCCAAATAAAACCCATAACACACTTGTACACACATGAAATGGCACCCCCTAGCATGTGGTGGGATCCAGACGCTCCGGAGCAACTCTCTGGCGAAACCCTAGCCCCGCTGGAGAAAAAACCAAACTTATACGTCTATAGGAGGTAATGGCGTCGTAAGGGGTGGAAATCAGATCTAGTAGTTTGGTTGTGTCATAGTAGGCCCTAGGAACACATAAAACAAAATTAGAACTCAACTCTACACAAGATTCCCTCCGGTTTGTCCGATACGAGGGTTTCAGATTATAAGTGCATGTAAAATCCCTAGAGAGAAATGGATGCCGGTGAAGCAAGGCACACTCCAAAGTGCAATATTTGTCATCTAAACCCATAACACATATTTACACACATGGTATGGAACACCCTAGCATGTGGTGGGATCCAGACGCTCCAGAGAGCCTCTCCGGCGAAAGCCTAGTCCCGCCGGAGAAAAACCAAACCTATACGTCCACACGCGGCAACGATGGTGAAAGGGGAAAGAAAAGGGGAATAAGTTCCTTGTTTTTGTTATGTTAGGCCCTAGGAACACACAAAACAAAGTTATAGCCCACCTCCATACAAGATTCCTTCCGGTTCGTCCGCTATGACATTTTCAGGCTGTAATTGCATGTAAAATCGCTAGAGAGAAATAGATTCCGATGAAGCTGGTCACATCCCGAAGTGCAATGTTTGCCATAAAAAACAAACAACACACTTGTACACACAAGGTATGGCACCCCTTAACTTGTGGTGGGATCTCGACGGTCTGGAGCCCCTCTCCGGCGAAAACCTAGCCCCGCTGGAGAAAACCAGACTTATATGAATACACACGGTAACAACGTCGAAAGGCGGGGGGGGGGTAGAAAAGTGAAACTACTTGCTTAGTTGTGTTAGGATAGCCCCTAGGAACACACAAAACAAAGTTAGAACCCAACTCTTGACAAGTTTCCCTCCGATTTTTCCGATAAAGGAGTTTCGGGCTATAAGTGCATGTAAACTCTCTAGAGAGAACTGGATGCCGTTGAAGCGGGTCATACCCAGAGTGCAATATTTTTCATCCAAAACCCACAACACACGTGTACACACATTTTATGGAACCCCCTAACTTGTGGTGGGATCCCAATCCTTCGGAGACACTCTCCGGTGAAACACTGGAGAAAAATCAGACTTATACGTCTACATTTGGTAACAACGTTGAAAGGGGTAGCAAAGTGGACCTAGCTGCTAGGACGTGTTAGGATAGTCCCTAGGAACACACAAACAAAGTTATACGCAAATTCTTCACAATATTTCCTCTGGTTCGTCTGATACGAGACTTTCGAGCATATTGTGAGGATCAAAAATCGTGAATCTTCCGCCGCGGGTATACCCTTGGGAATCTTATATAATCCTAGGTTCAACCTTGTCTTGACATGTTTGTACGACCTAACCATGCATAAAATAAGAGAAGGTTCTACTCTTTTACCCCTTTCAATTCTGGTATGGGGGCGGGTTGGGGGGGGGGGGGTGGTACACGAAGCGAAGGCAATTCTAGGGTTCCCCACAAGAGGGGCTTCACAACATCAGTTCTCCAAACAAATTGAGTTATATATTTAATATTTATGTTGTAGGTTTATAATATATATGTATGTTCTTATTTATTTTACATTTATGTTGTAGGGCTGGGTTCCGAAAGATTCACGGTGTTATTTCATGCTCATGGGCGTGCCTGGATACCGACATTCGAAGCTAGTAACCACTCTAATTTATTTGTAAATTATAATTACAATAAAATCATATAGGAAAATAAATATATAACAACATTAAATTTATTTTTCACTAGAGGAATAACTAACGGCATTGTCGTTGGCCTATTACCTTCATAACAGGCAGACGTTAGCCTTTCCCTACCTTCTCATTGGCTTGAGACCGCTCCATGTTGATTGGCGGGCTGTTTGTTTTCCAGCCGAAAATGATGTTAGGGACCACAACTGGTAGGTACATTGGAAAAGAAAGAGCCTGGCATGGTTCCCCTTCATCATCTCTTGCAGAAACTGAACCGGAACGTACACATACTATATTTGTCTTGCGACTCAAATTTGTGTAACGAGCTGTTTGGTTTGGTTTCGTTGCGGAGAAAAATAGACCCACCGAAAAGAAGAGGAGGCGATGGAGAGTCAAACAATAAGATCGGTTGGTTTTGCTAGCCAAACTACTAACCCTAAAATGCTAATTTCTCTATTCACCTTCGTACGCTCTACTCTGCTCATTGCATGTTGCTCGTTCCCATACACACCATCGCACATGAAATTAAAAACCTAGATGCTAGCCCAAAACTCGGTAATTCGTGTGCACATCCGTCGATAGATGCTAGCAGCCCTTCGGCATCCCTCACAACACACACACATAGAGACCGCCAATAATGCATGTGCATGCGCTCTCTTGACTGCAGACAGGAATGACGGGCAACATCCGCGACGGCAGAAGTGGTCTAGATTGATGTGTGTTTGTGAAGATGCATCACCATGCACATCGAGTGCTGTAGCAGAAACACCAATATGAATGCTCGACGAGCGTCTCTGGTAGTGACAACCATGGACGCCTCACTAGAACTATGGTGACTATGGTGTGGGATTGGAACTTGTGCATGCCGGTGAAGCACCAGTGAACCGTGGCCAAGGGAACACTTGGTGCCGAGTGTGTGCGCCACCCATGCCTTCTTATTCTTCTAGGCTGGCTTCGATGATGACGATGATCGTCTCGCGAAGAAGAGTGTACGATGTTGACACCTGGGTCGGTCTCGGCTTAGGGTTTAGGGCATAGCTAGGTGACGACTGTATTTGCCAAAACCGGCTAGCTTAGCAAGGTCGGCAAGGGCGTGTTCATGTTTGTTACATTCTACGTTGCCTGATTTGCATGATATTCTTGTTTTGTTTTTGTTTTTTGGTACGAGATATCGGGACAGCATGTATTCATTTTTAGGCACGTAGCTACACATGCATGCATGCATGCATACGTAGCTGATTTTAATTGTGTGGAGATGAGTGAAGAGAGGGACAAAAAAAAAAGGCCAGGGCCAGCCCATGCGTACGTACTACACTGGCTGGCTGAGAGAGGAATATGAAGGATGGTATCTTAATTACATGAAAGAGGAGCCCATGCAAATTCAAAACGATGGCTCGACCATCCATGCATGCAGACGTACGGTCGATCGATCCAACTATTTTAATCTCCTGGCTACTCTCGGTAGCTAGAATCGATCGATCGATTTTCGTATGTAGTTTCGTGGGAACCACATGTAGAGTACGTACGAAGCTAGTTGATTATGGAAAATAAAAGGGCCACGTGAATTCCCTTCGCGCACGTACATTCTACGTGCTTTTCGCATGCCTCTCCTCTGCGTTAACTTTGGCAGAGGTCAGGATACTAGTTACTTTGCTGCTCATCTACGTACCATGTGATCCGGATCAACACGACCAATCCTATGGCTGGATTCATGAAAATGAGACAACACATGCACGTCCAACTGGCAAATCGCATGATCACAAGTACGGAAGGAGACCAAGAGTATCCATATATAGGTCAACCATGTCTTCCTCTCCGGTGCCGCTGGAGTTGAGTTGAGAACAAAAAAAAATCGAGGTAAACGGGGGGATTTCTCCCCACCTCTGAGAACACTTATTATGTGCTCATGTTCTTCCAACCTACAGGAGTTCACCTCATGCATGGCCCATGGGTGAGGTAAATGTGTTGCAAACCTCCCCAGGATTCCAGGACACATGATCCAGTTCAGTGTCACTGCATGCCCACTGAAAGTCGCACTACGGGAAAACTGGGATTTGCTGTCTACTCGCTCCTTTGCCGTGTCTCATTTGGCGCGGAACATGGCAAAGACCATCTTTGTCGTGTCATGCCCGCAAAACACGCGGCAAAGAAACTGGACATGGCGAAGTACGCGAAAAACACACGGCAAAGAACTATACACGGCAAACATGATAAAATACACACGGCAAAGACAAAGGTACGGGGCTGGAATATTTGACTTAGTACAATTTTTTTTTCGATATTGCGCGGGGGGGGGGGGGGAATGTTCCCCACCGGTTGTTTTTATTACTCGAAAGACCTAGCAACAATGCCAGACCTAAGTTATTACAACACACACGTCTGGTGATAATAGAGAGCAACAGAGCTAAACCTACAAGCGCAAGTTAGCCAGCAATAAGGGGGGTAGGGGGAAGAGAGTACAACAATACAAGTTGATCCAGAACCGTCCGGGAGGGAGCACACATTACTGTGTGTTCCTAGAGCAGTCATGGAAGAGGGCGCAGAGGGTCTCTGCGTAAGCGCGGTCCCGCGGGGGGAGTCTATGCTTCCAAATCTCGATGTCTTCGGCAGCACGGGAGAGGATGAAGCCGGGGGAACGGGTGATGGAGCTGAAGGTGACGTCGTTCCTGGCTTTCCATATGTTCTAGAGGGTGGCAGCGATGCCAAGTCTCCAGTCGTGGAGCGGCTGGGTCACCGTGGGGGGGGGGGATGTCCCATATGGAGTCAGGGGCTCCAAAGATACCTAGGCTCAACCAGGTTGCCTCCGCGGCGGCGCATGAGAATAGGATGTGAGTGCAGGTCTCTGTCTGCATGCAGCGCGCACAGGAATCGGTAGGCGAACAGTT
This sequence comes from Alopecurus myosuroides, assembly GCA_028641055.1. NCBI lineage: Eukaryota > Viridiplantae > Streptophyta > Magnoliopsida > Poales > Poaceae > Alopecurus > Alopecurus myosuroides. Next base: position 9,608,290 of record CM054057.1, read on the forward strand.
TTTAAGCTTGAGGTTGGACCGCGAGCTAAGGCGGTTGGCATCGGCAAGATAGAAAAAGATTTTGATTTTGGGTGGGAGGGGGAGGACCAAGACGTGATAGCCGAGGGGGAGGACCAACTATAACTTTGTCAGTGAGTTGTAATTTGGAAAGAGCTCGAGATCGACTTCCATGTCCTATGCTGGACATGTGCATGCATGTAGAAAATTAGAAAGACTACATGCATAACCATTTCGCGGGTTGTCCTACCAAAAGAAAAAAAATGAATATCTACACAATTAATATAGGGTATATATACTACATGGAAATATAGTTTCCACATCAGCATGTATAGATCATACGTGCAAATTTGGAAAATGCTGAAACACATATATATTTTTGGACCTGAGGGAGTAGTACAAGATTTGACTTAATATGAAAACATATGTTATGATGTATATAGTAATTAACACTTGCATGGCCATCAGCCTGACCTAGTAACTCTTGCATTTTTATGCAAGGGAATTGATAATTATTAGGATCCCTATTTTATGCTAGTAGGTATTATCGCCTTTCATTCATGTTTTCGTTGTGTGAATATTTCACCATCCATGGCTTTGTCGGTGAGTTGTAATTTTTATGACAGACCCCTTCCGGGCGAGGATCATTGACAACTAGTGAAAAGTGCACTTAAGACCTTATTAAATTGTAGTTATGTTAATTATTACCAATCATTTGATACGCACCGAACGCTGCTCCACATTATTGAGTTTAGTTTATGATAGAAAATGGTCGCTATTATCGTTGCTCCATATTATCCGGGTAATTATTTTAAGCTAGGCTTGCTTGTCGGCGTACGTGTGAAGTTGAGATTGCGTCGTTTCCTTTCCGGCGTCGATGAGATGGCTTCTGGTGTGCTAACGGGTATATCCAAATAGGTTGATGCTTTCCAAATGGCTCTTACGACATCCGGCGACCTCGTTAAGCACGAACTCATATTTTTCATACATACATGCGTGCCTAACCGGTGTGCTAGTGTTTTTGCTTTGGGGATGAGAGAAGAGAGTGCACGTGAAAGCGAAAAAAGAGAAGAGAGAAATGAAGGGGAGCCATGCATGCATCCATGAGGTACTTGGCCTCGATCGGCTCCCCACTAAGGCAATCAAAGACCGTCATCAATTTCCTTTAACGATCGCGAAAACATTTTCTCTCGTGGTCTAAATTGACACAATACCCTGCATTCTTCTGATGCACGTAAGCATGTGTCCATATCCTTTTCTCCGAGTTGCTATTACTAGGTATAGTACAAAGTTTTTTTTTACTTTAGGAGATTAGAATTGGTCGATCGATTTTGTCGTAGCCGAAAAAAAAATTAAGACACGGCACGTGACATTTTCCTCGGAATCACGTACCAAGCTAGTCGATGATGAAAAGTAAAATGGCGACGTGAGTCCGTTAATTATTTAATTACCACCTCGATTTCCAGGCCCAATTAATTGAGCGCGCCCAGTTTCACTTCTATCGCGCGCGCGCCAAGGAGCCATTCTCGTACCTACATCAGCCACCTGGGATGGGCATGGGCTGGGCTTCAAATAAAAACGAAACCTCCTTCTTTTTCTTTTTTATTTATTTATATACAGTGAAAAGACAAGATCATCAGCTGGCTTTGTAGTTCTCATCTCCTAAAGCTGCATGCATGGGCTCGGGCTGGACTTCTTTTCTCTCTCTCATATGATACCTATACTATGCCGTACATATGCGTAACCACATGCATAACCAGTAAATGTAAGATGAATATGCAAACAATTAATATAAAGACCCGACCTCGAAATGTAGTTTCACAAATAAAGGAGCATGCATGGACCACCCTATATATGGCCGGCCAGTGCGCTGCCGCCCCACGACCGAGAAGCGATCTCATGAACGCTCGCAGGATCTTAATTTCCTCCTCAACGACGCCCTCCTCCCGTAGTTTCCAATTTTAAATTCAGAAATATTTAGCCCCCTACCGAAAATAGTGACATTGAGTGAATTTATGTTATTTCGTTTTCCTTTCACACAATAGAGCAAACTTTCTCTTAAAACTCATCCAAGTTTTCAAAAACCATTTATTTTTGGACCAATGTGTATTACTAAAACATACAAAATACTTTTTAAGGAAGGTAATTAATTATTTTGTTGTCTACCGAAATCATTGAAATTGGTGAGTTTCAATCGTTGCTCGAGATAGTAGCTGGCAGGGCAGCTTACGCATGGGGGCGCGGAAGTGAAGATCTAGATAAAGGGTAGCGTTCTTCATGGGTAGGTGACGCGCTAGTCCACCGTGAAGGTGTCGATCGAGGCCACACATTAGCTCTCCGCGGAGACTTGAGAGAAAGGGCTAGGTAGCGATTACAAGCAAAGAGGGCCATTTTAATGTGGAGGTGAAGGGAGGCATCATGTCAAGCTCTTGGCGGAGGTATCCACACTCGCATGACATACACTCTGAGACACATTTTGTAAAACACGTCACAATACAAATGCAATAGTTTGGGTATTCCAGTGCTCTACTATGTATATACACTTACACCCTTTAGCGACTCCTGCCCTGATCCCGTTGTTAACCTCCATCACCAGACCACCAAAATCTATTGCAATCCGTAGATACATGCTCCACAACTAAGCTACACGGCCACCGTGTTTGCCTCATAAAACAACCACGACCATCAGCCTATCCTAGTAATTATCACACTGTTAGGCTTCTTACGTTATGGTAGGGAATCGATAATTATTGTGGTCCTTATTTTACGGTGGCCTACATTATCACTTTTCATTTAGTGTTCTCATTGTCTGGATATTTCACCATAAACGAATTTCTTAGAGAGTTGAAATTTTTTTATGATAGACAGCTAGAAGTGCCCGACCGAGAGTGCCCAACTAAATTTTACTTATGTTAGTTATTACATGTAACTTAATGCACATCCAACGTTGGTCCACATTATCGGGGTCCTTATTTTATGTTAGCCAATTGCCATTATTAACGTTTCTGTACATTATTAATTAAGGTCATTATTTTAATCTAGGATGCTCCCATTCTGACCATAATAAAATAATGTCGGTCTCCACGTCGTCGCTGCCGTGGCTACAGTCGACATTGGTGCCATGACGACAACTTGGTAGATCTCACTCGTGTTGGTCCATCTTGGATGGATTGTGGGCCAATGAGGTAACCGGAAAAACATATGAGTAGTGCGGAAAGCACATTAGGGCCATTATTTTAGATAGAAAATTTCATTATTAACGTTTCTCAACATTATGATGGTCATTGTTATATATATACATTCTTTTTTTATTTTCCTTAGAAAAAATGGATGATTGCCTGTCCTACCTCTTCCTTTTAAATTTCCTAGCTAACTTCTACGTCCCTTTGTTCATCAATATGAATTCCATTTTTCTAAATATGGATGTATGTAGATATTAAAGCATGTCTAAAAACATCCATGTTTAAACAAAATGGAAGTCGTGTATTTTTGAACGGAGTGGCTAGTACGTATCACCATGCATGGGCTCGGGCGGGTCTTACTTTATCAACAAAACGATTTGTCGACACGCAAGTGGATATATCTTTTTCTGAAAAAGGTATATATTTGGGACCGAGTGAGCAATTCAAAATATAATATGATTTTTCGATCTAACGGAACCAATTATTTATTTAGCAGTATTAAGAAATTCCCATTCGAAACGTAATGTTTTCATGTAAGATAAGGTGGCATACACCAGATGCTTTTTGCTATATGCGTGAAAAGAAAAGGAAAATGAAACAGGTGATAGAAAAATGAATAGGCAGAACAGATGCAAAAACACAAGAACGGCACATGCAACAGTATGCAAATTGAAATGATAGGTAATAGCTATATAATAGCATGAAATAATAGACCCACAAAATGCATGACAAAGAACGGCACATGAACATGCAACAATTATGTCCTTTCATAAAATTACCTTATGTTAGCGTGATCATCGCGGTCCACTTTGTGTCAAGGCGTCGCTAGCTATGATTGAGCCACAAGCAAAGTGTTATGTTAATTTTTAGTGAGTTCCCAACAAATTTTGTTATCAAATGTCATGCTCCGTTTAAGGGTTGAGAACAAAATTTCTAGAATAACCTTTATTTTCGTAGACTACATATTATTTTTATATACATCCAAATTTAACCATAATATCATATTAAATTAGTTTCAATATAATATTATTTACAAGACAAAATCAGTGTTGAACTATCAACGATATTCTTTCCTCTCATACACCAACATGATCCTCTTTTAATCGGTAAATGTCACCATATTTAGGTGTATAGGATGGTATGTAATAACTAATAACTTTCAGCGAGAAAATGGCGTAGGATGGTGTGTAATAACTATACCCTATCATAAAATAATAGCACACGATAACAAAATCATGACATAAAATAATAGATACCACATGCCAAGAGTAATAGCTAAAAATGGACCAACACACAACCCAAAGACCCATTATTTGGCCAACATTTTTGGAACTGTCCATTCTAAAACGGTGTCGTAGAACTAGTCAAACATTCTCAAACGACTTTCTTAAAACACACCAAAAAATCCAATACTTTGGGCTTATCAATGTTCTACTATATATAAACGCCTACCCTCCTTTAGTGGGTCATGCACTCATTTCCATTGTTAACCTCCGTCATTCTCCACCAAACTCATCTCCCCACCGAATTCGGGTTTGCCATCCACAAATACACGCTCTCCTACTAAAGCTACATGCCCATGGTCAAAGTCTTATTTGCTTTTGACAAAAACCATGGACACCTTTCATTTCATGTTCTCTAGGGGTGTATGACTATTTTACCATGCATGACTTTACTCGTGAGTTGTCGTTTTTATGACACACCACTTTGGGCGAAGCATAGACTGCATTTAAGTCCCTATTAAATAGTAGCCATGTCAGCTATACCTATGAGTTCACATGCCTTTAACAACATCGTTTATTATTAGGGTCATTATTTTGTGCGAGAAGACGGGTACGACTTAGACATTTATGTGTTTGTGACGATTGGGTCACGTTATGATGGTCATTATTTTATGCTATATATGGTTATTTCATATCATTTTCATGTGCCCATAATGTTGACGCGCATGATTAGCATCATTACTGTGTGCCAAAAGACAATTATTACTCATCATTTTCGGTGCCACCATATCTTATGTGGATTTTTGTTTGTTCACGGCCACACAACATGGTCAACACTATCATGGGTGTGACTATCGGGCGAGCACATTAACTAATATGAAGTATATATTATGATAAAATTTTAAATTTAAAGTGAACCCTATGATAGAGCAGGATACCCTATCATCACTGACCTTACTTGGGGCCCACCGCCTATCCCCTATTGTGGTGACACCGATAATCCAGTATCGCCGTCGACCTCCTCTTTGCGACTTCTTCGTTGCTGTCCCGTCAGCATCAACCTCTTATGGTCGACACCACCGTTGATTCCCCTACGTGACGGAACTAACCTAGTCGAAGGAAGGTTTGATTCCGCACTAGGACGACCACCGATTCTCTGGCACTCTCGTTATAAATGATTTTCTACAATAAAACAAAGAAACTAATAACTTTCAACGATGATATGGCATATGCGACAATATGCAACTTGAAATGATAGGTAATAGCTATATATATAATAGCATGAAATAATAGACCCCCAAAATGCATGACAAAGAACGGCACATGAATGACATGCAACAATTATGTCCTTTCATAAAATTACCTTATTCTAGCGTGATCATCGTGGTCCACTTTGTGTCAAGGCGTCACTAGCTATAATTGAGCCACAAAAAAAGTGTTATGTTAATTTTTGGTGACTTCCCAACAAATTTTGTTATCAACTGTCGTGCTCCGTTTAAGGGTTCAGAACAAAATTTCTGGAATAACCTTTATTTTCGTAGACTACATATTATTTTTGTATTCATCCAAATTTAACCATAATATCATATTAAATTAGTTTCAATATAATATTATTTACAAGCCAAAATCAGTGTTGAACTATCAACGATATTCTTTCCTCTCATACACCAACATGATCCTCTTTTAATCGGTAAATGTCACCATATTTAGGCGTATAGGATGGTATGTAATAACTAACAACTTTCAGCGACAAAATGGCATATAGGATGGTATGTAATAACTATACCCTATCATAAAATAATATCACAAGATAACAAAATTATGACATAAAATAATAGATACTACAATCCAATAGTAATAGCTAAAAATGGACCAACACACAACCCAAAGACCCATTATGTGGCCAACATTTTTTGAACCATCCGATGAAGATCGACGTTCTCCGACAAAACAAACAGAACAAAAGCCTAAACACATTTTCACCTCCCCTCCCACTTCTACATGTTCCTTACGGGAGATGCGGCACAACCACGACAGAACTACGGCGGCACAACTGGCTTGCTCGACGGCACGCGTGTGCGTTGGTACAACGATGCGCGCAGCGCCGACATACTCGCATGACCGCCTTACGCTACTGGCCAAGGACGTTGGATGGCAACGAGGGGGCATCGACCACTTGGACACGATGGTGCTGACATGGTCCAGGGAGGGCTGCGTATGCCATCTCTCGCGGAGCCCCGGTAAGAGTGCCCCATTTATTCTCACCATCGCCTTGGCCCTACGCATATGCGGAAGCAATTCCTCATCACCGTCAGCATTATAAGCGCCATCCCGTCGGTCGCCGCATCACGAGTCCCTCGACCCACTACCGCATCGGTCCCTATATAGTGGCGATATCTCGTCAACCAGATTATCGATCAGTTTGGAGAACCACGTGTGCGTCTCTCTTCACCATTAAATTCTACCGCCACGATAACTAACATTGACCTATATATTCTTACTTACATTGTGTGTGTAAATATTAAATAGTCCTAATTTTTGGGGCTCGCAGGCGAAAGAAAACAATAGCGTGCATGTTGCACGAGAGATCACAATTGCTGTCGTAATACCTGGATCCTGCCCCTATTATATTAGACCCGGTGAGCAACAACCTCGACAATTCCATCTGCTTATGTATATTTGAATGTTTGTATGGAGAAAGGAGGTGTGATCATATCATCATATGGTATGGCAGAGCGTGCAAGGAAGAGAAGAAAGGAATACTAAGTAACCTGTGAGATATGATTTGTGTGTCTAGAATTAGATATGTACTAGGTGATTGCACAAGCTCGTTTCAGTACACAAGCAAAAAAACAAAAACCGTGCACGTACGCATGCAAATATATGGGCCAAATATTTCGGTTTTGGGCCGAGTAGGAAACTCTGGCCCAAACGAAAAAAAATTGCGCTACATTGGCCGACCCAAACGTACCTCACACCTCCCCGAGACAAGCCTCAAGCGCATCAATTCCCCACTCGATCCCCCTTCTGCTCGAGAATGCCGCCGCCGCCGGCAACCCTGCCTCGCCGCTGACCCATCAACGTTGGCCACCCCAACAACCCAGCTCCCTCGACGCCGGCCTACCCAATTTCCTCCGCAGCCGCCAAACCCTAGGTCACCCCTCACCTCCGCCGTCTACATCTCCGTCCCACCGCAGGTCACCCCCACCCGCCGCCATGGTCCCCCCTGTCCCTCCCTGGCTCGGTGCACCGTCCATTGCGACGGACAAATCCGCAGAAGCACCGGGACGCGCTGGAGATGCAGTAGGCCCTCCTGCTGCTCGGCGACCTCCTCCACGAGCTGATGGCGCCGGCCACGTCCCCGACCTGCTGCCGCCGGCCACGACCACCTCCACAGCCTGGATCTTCCCGGTGAGGTCCCTCCTCCTCATCCCTGTAAATCTAGTTACCTGCCTGTATGTGGATATGGTATTCACTGTGTTATCGGGATAGGCTTTGGTACTGATATTTGACAGCGAATGGTACCGATTTTAGACATCAAAATGCATAGCTCGATTTTAAACCGTGAAAACTAAGTGCTCCAACTAACCAAAGTGCTGCCTTTCTCAAATATGGAGCAAAATTATTATGACTTTTGGTTTGGGTTCCTTACCCTGTGCCCTGCTGGATGAACCGGAATGCACTAGTTTTTATTCTTTAAATTGCAAGTATAGAAAATGTTTCAACTTCATCATGTGAAGATTATGTTTGCACCTTTTCAATCTTAATTTTCTTTAGGTGGGCATTGGTGTATTTTTAGCTAATCTTGATAAAAGATTAGGCAATCAACATCAATTATATCCGATTAAGTGGTCATATGATAGTGTTACGGGGTGATGCTTTTGCTTCTCAGCGGTGATGCCAATTTCGTCGTCTGTTTCCTACCTCATTGTCTTGCTGGATGGCCTACTATTAAAAGAGTTGGATCTTTTTTGTAAATCAACTGTACAGTTGATTGTACGCCAGCGTCAATGCTTGCTTTGAGCACTAGTTGTTTTAATCATTTTATTACCCGTTCCTATTTTTGTGAGGGTTACCCGTGCTTATTTTTACTAAGAATGCCATGGACTTATTTTTTATTAAATCTTACAGGAGTATCCAGATCGAACGGCGAGTTCGCCGCTGACAGGCGCAGCCGGTGTGAGGAGCTCACCGAGCCGTATGAATGGTGACGGGTAGCAAGGATGAAGAGATGGTGGTCACCTGCCTGGGATGCTGCTCCCGGCTATCCCACCTCGAGCTGCTGTCGGGCGTCATTCGGCGACCACCTCCCCGAGATTGTGCCGGCAGCAATGTCACCAAGCTCCTGCTGTTGGCGGCTTCCTGTCCAGCGATAGGAGGAGGAAGCTGTCCTGTTGCTCCTCCAGGCCGTGCATGATCACTACCTCCTCCGGTAGGACCGGCATCAACTACGCCCTCCATTGAGGTACTCCCCTCAACCCATGATGCCCTGCTTTTTTTGCTGCTCTATTTTCTGAATGCACTTCTTGCTCAATGTAAGGGTACGCGTATTTAATCCAGGTGTCACAACTTTTGGCATCTCTGAAATTAGGATACATTACTTGTGAACAAATCGATCATTACTGTCTCTCCACATCCATAATTGTCTATCTTATCTTATTTCAATCTATAGCCAACATGTATCATGGTACTGTATATATAACAATTGTTTTCGCCTCTAGATTACCTCTATGTAGCTTCCTGCATGCGTGATAGAGGAAAAATGATCTGCAAGCATGTGAAATTGAAACATGCCTGAATAAAAAATTGTTCTTTGGGTATTTTTGTGGTGGTGAATTCCTCTTTGAGTTCATTTATGAGGTGAGGCTGTTAGTGATTGAGATTACCTAACATGGAGAAAAGTGAAATGCAATCTTAGTATACCAACCTCATGGTATTTGTTTCTTCACCTAAGTTACGGATGATAGCAAGAAGTTTATAGTTGTCACTAGTCTCGTGCACATGCCGATGGTTGCTTCATGTTGAGCAACGCATTCTTTGTTTACCGTCTTGCAGGAGGAGCTTCTTGTAGACAGACACTCTGAGGGTGGAGTAGCGTAGTAAGCAGGAGCAGATTGGTGGGGTGGCGCTCATGAAGGCTGTGGTTGCCGGATCTGGCCGGGCAGCTTATTTTGTTCAAGTGATGTTGTGGTTGGTTAGGTAGTGAGCTGAAGGTGGAGTCGTATGGCGTGTAGTAAGCATCAGCAACAGCATGAGATTGTTGTGGTGGTACTCGTGAAGGGTGGAGCATCCAAAATTGGTTGCTAGTGACCTGAGTGGTTGCATATAAACTGATGCTCATGGTTTTTGCTAGATGCAGGGACGTGAGAAGCACCGATGCTAGAGAAACCTGATGCGTTTTTTTCTTGGCGATTTCACCCTAGCCTTAGACCAATCTGATGTATTGTATTGCTGGATGGATGGTTTGAGATTGTTTAGCTTTGCCGTGTTCTAGAGTCTATCATAACACAACCAAGCAACTGGTTCCACTTTGCTACCCTCTTTCGACGCCGTTACCGCGTGTAGACGTATAAGTCTAGTTTTTCTCCAGCGGGTCTAGGGTTTCACCGGAGAAGGGCTGCGGAGCGTCGAGATACCAACACAAGCTAGGGGGTGAAGTACCATGTCTGTACAAGTGTGTTATGGGTTTTGGATGGCAAATATTGCACTCCGGGGTGTGACCTGCTTCACCGGCATACACTTCTCTCTAGGGAGTTTACATGCACTTATAGCGTGAAAAGCCCGTATCCGACAAAGAGGAGGGAATTTATGTAGAGTTGGGTTCTAAATTTCTCTTATGTGTTCCTAGGGCCAACCCTAACACAACCAAGAAAATTGGTCCACTTTTCTACCCTTTCGACGTTGTTACCGCTTTTATTCGTATAAGTCTGGGTTTTTCTCCAGCGGGTGTAGGGTTTCACAGGAGAGGTGCTCCGGAGCGTCGAGATTCCAACAAAATATAGGGGGTGCCATACCATGTGTGTACTTGTGTGTTTTTGGTTCTTCCTACAAAATATTGCACACCGGGGTGTGACCTGCTTCACCGGAATCCAATTATCTTTAGGAAGTTTACATGCAATTACAACGTGAAATTCCCATATCGGACAAACCAGATAGAATCTTGTGTAGAGTTGGGTTCTAACTTCGTTTTGTTTGTTCCTAGGGCCTACCATAACACAAACAAGCAACTACTTCCACTTTGCAACCCTGTTTTGACGATGTTACCGTATAAGTCTGGTTTTTCTCCAATGGGACTAGAGTTTTACCAGAGAGGGGCTCCAGAGCGTCGGGATCGCAAAACAAGATAGGAGGTGCCATACCATGTATGTAATTGTGTGTTGTAGGTTTTGGATAGAAAAGATTGCACTCCGGGGTGACCTGCTTCAACGGCATCCACCTCTCTCTAGGGAGTTTACATGCACTTATAGCCTAAATGTCCTGTATCGGACAAAATGGAAGGAATCTTGTGTGCAGTCGGGTTCTAACATTGTCTTGTGTGTTCCTAGGGCCTACCCTAACACAACCAAGCAACTTGTTCCACTTTCCTACCCCCTTTCGATGTTGTTACCTTGTGTATTCGTATAAGTATGGTTTTTCTCCAGCGGGTCTAGGGTGTCACCCGAGAGGGGCTCCAGAGCGTCGGGATACCAACACAAGCTATGAGGTTCCAAACCATGTGTGTACATTTTCGTTGTGGATTTTATATGGAAAAGATTTTACTCCGGGGTGTGATCTTCTTCACCGGCATCTACTTCTCTTTAGGGAGTTTACATGCACTTATAGCCTAAAAGTCCCGTATCGGACATACCGAAGGGTATCTTGTGTAGAGTTGGGTTCTAACTTTTATCTTGTGTGCTCGTAGAGTATACAATAAGAAAAAAAATATACTAGTTCCACTTCTCAACCCCCTTTCAACATTGTTACCGCATGTAGGCGTATAAGTATGGTTTTTCGGTCCTCACAACATGCGTGAAAGTTCCATATCGGGAAAACCAGAGGGAAACTTGTGAAGACTTGGGTTCTAACTTTGTATTGTGTGTTCCTAGGGTCTAACATAATGTAACCAATCAACTAGTTCCACTTAGTTACCCCCTTTCGACACAGTTACCGCGTGTAGACGTATAAGTCTGGGTTATTTTTATCGGGGCTAGAGTTTCAACAGAGAGGAGCTCTGAAGCGTCGTGATCTGAACACAAGACAGGGGGTGCCATACCATGTGTGGGAAAGTGTATAATAGGTTTTGTATGGCAAAGATTGCACTTCGGGTTGTGATCTGCTTCACCGGCATTCACTTCTCTCTAAGGAGTTTACATGCACTTATAGCATGAAAGTATTGTATCGGACAAACCAGATGGAATATTTTGTAGAGTTGGGTTCTAACTTTGTCCCTTGTGTTCATAGGTCCTACCATAATACAACCAAGCAACTAGTTACACTTTTCTACTTTTTTTTGACGTCGTTACCGCGTGTAGATGTATAAGGCTGGTTTTTCTCCACCAGGTCTAGGGTTTCACCGGAGAGGAGCTCCGGAGCATCAGGATCCCAACACAAGCTACGGGGTGCCATAACATGTGTGTACTTGTGTATTGTGGGTTTTGGGTGATAAATATTGCACTCTTGGGTGTGACCTGCTTCACCGGCATCCACTTCTCTCTAGTGAGTTACCTGCACTTATAGCGTGAAAATCCCGTATCGGACAAACTAGAGAGAAACTTGTGTAGGGTTGGGTTCTTAATCTGTCTTGCGTGTTCCTAGGGCTTACCCTAACAGAACCAAGAAACTATTTCCACTTTTCTACGCCCTTTTGACGCCGTTACCGCATGTATTCATGTAAGTCTGTTTTTTCTCCATCGGGTCTAGGGTTTCAGCGGAGAGGGGCTCCAGAGCGTGGGGATCCCAACACAAGTTAGGGGGTTCCATACCATGTATGTACTTGTGTGTTGTGGTTTTGGATGGAAAATATTTCACTCTGGGGTGTGACCTGCTTCACCAGCATCCACTTCTCTCTAGGGAGTTTACATGGACTTATAGCGTGGAAGTATCGTATTGAAAAAACCCAAAGGGAAACTTATGTAGAGTTGGGTTCTTACTTTGTCTTGTGTGTTCCAAGGGCCTACCCTAACAGAACCAAGCAACTAGTTCAACTTTTCTACCGCCTTTCGACGCCATTACCGCATGTATTCATGTAAGTCTAGTTTTTGTCCATCGGGTCTAGGGTTTCAGCAGAGAGGGTCTCCGGAGCATTGGGATCCCAACACAAGCTATGGGAGTGACATACCATGTATGTACTTGTGTGTTGTTGTTTTGGAGTGAAAATATTGCACTCTGGGGTGTGACCTGCTTCACCGGCATCCAATTCTTTTTAGGGAGTATAGATGCACTTATAGCGTGAAAGTCCCTTATAGGACAAACCGGAGGGGAAATTTGTCCAGAGTTCGGTTATAACTTTGTCTTGTGTGTTCCTAGGGCCTACCCTAACAGAACCAAGCAGCTAGATCCACTTTGCTACCCACTTTCGACGCCGTTACCGCATGTATTCATGTAAGTCTCTCTTTTCTCCATCGGGTCTAGGGTTTCAGCGGAGAGGGGCTCTGGAGCGTTGGGATCCCAAAACAGTATAGGGGGTGCTATACCATCTATGTACTTGTGTGTTGTGGTTTTGGATGGAAAATATTGCACTCTGGGGTGTGACCCGCTTCACGTGCATATACTTCTCTCTAGGATTTTACATGTACTTATAGCGTCAAAGTCCATGTATCGGATAAACCGGAGAGAAACTTGTCAAGAGTTGGGTTATAACTTTGTCTTGTGAGTCCCTAGTTCCTACCCTAACAGAACCAAGAAACTAGTTTCACTTTGCTACCTACTTACGACGTTGTTACCGCATGTATTCATGTAAATTTAGTTTTTCTCCATCGGGTCTAGGGTTTCAGCGGAGAGGGGCTCCGGAGCGTTGGGATCCCAACACAAGCTAGGGGTGCCATACCATGTGTCTACTTATGTGTTGTGGGTTTTGGATGGAAAATATTGCACTCTGGGGTGTGACCTACTTCACCGCCATCCACTTCTATTTAGGGAGTTTGCATGCACTTATACCATGGAAGTCCCTTGTCGGACAAACCGAAGTGAAACTTGTCACGAGTTGTGTTATAACTTTGTCTTGTGTGTTCCTAGGGTCTATCATAACACAATCAACCAACTAGTTCCACTTTGCTACCCTCTTTCGACGCCGTTATCGAGTGTAGACGTATAAGTCTGTTTCTTGGTCCTCAAAACATGCGTGAAAGTTCCGTATCGGAAAACCGGAGGGAAACTTGTCAAGTCTTGGGTTATAACTTTGACCTATGTGAGGCCAGTCCCTCCAAACCTGCAGGAGTTCACCGGATGGCCCATGTGTGAGGTACATGTTAGGATAGGCAATGGAACATTTCGCCATGTCCATTATCTTGGTCACGGATGGTGAAGGCCCGCTGAGATCTAAAGTAGAGATGGCACCATTCAAATGTAAAATGTAGAAGAGGCCATCCCGGTCGTTGTAAAGAATGTCGGCGATGTAGACTGTATTTTTGGAGACCAACGTCCACCGCTTGTCTCCCGGCCTAGCGAAGGAGAGCGTACACTCCCGCCTGTGCACGATGACGACGGTGGACTCCGTCACCTCGACGGCGGCCGAGATGGCAACCCGGAGATACTCTACATGTCGCGCCCAAGTGATGGGGGGTAATATACCCCACACTGGGTCGGCGGCCCACACATGCCTGCCGTTGTTGTCGTAGAATGTGTCATTGTGGTCGATTGTCTTGACCGGAGGGAGCGTGGCCTGGACGCCGTTGATGGGGTTGATGAGGTATGGGTCGCCGACCTCGTCGGTGGTGAACACCCAGCCGCCTGGACACGAGAAGGTAAAGCCCCGCTTATCATGTGGTTGGCCTGGAAAGGGGACACGGAAGGTGGCGTCGGTAGTCGGGCAGTACAGGGCAACCTCATTGGGCCCGTACTCCTCGCAGGCGTAGAGCAGGCACGGCGCCTTGTCTAGCGCAGGGAGGCGGAAGACGTTGTGGGCGTCGCGCCAGGACTTGCAGACGGCGCCGGTGCGCCCGAGGCTTTGGATGTCCAGCTGGGCCATGATGGTGAGCAAGAGGTCGTCAGGCAGGCTTGACCAATCGGTTAACGTGCGTTGCGTGTAATTCGGCTAGCTGCTGGCGATGCGAACGGGACGGTACACGCGTCCCATGTACATGTATATGATGGACGCGGCAAGAGGCAAGACGTACCGTGAATCCTGACACTCCGAATCTGACCATGAACTACGGCTAGGCGGAGTCGGATCGATTCGGTAAAAAGGAGGTAACGAGGTTCCTAGCGTGGAGACTTTTTCCTGTCCCGTACAAGCATGATTCCAAGGAAACCCACGTACGCCTTCCGTGTCCCCTTTCCAGGCCTACCGTGAAGAGATCACGGAAATTGATAGCTCTGGGTATCCAATCGCGCCCGAGAAGGTGGTCAAAGGATTCGGCAACCAGATTGGTTGCATTGTCCGGGATAGGCAAAAAGGTGCGTCACGGGTAAGCTTTTCCCTAGTAGTGCATGAATGCATGTTTATCAGATTGCTATACTCTGAGTTGGTGGTCTTGGCTAGCAGCGGAACACACGGTTAAATATACATGCATCTCCCACGATCCATCAATATGGTCACTACCCATCGACGAAGGATTTAGGACGTTTGTGTAGAGAGAGCTGGATGATAAACTTGGGCAACTTGATTACATGGAAGAACACCGGAAAGTAAAATCGACGGAGCATTCATATGTTACTACGTGTACACTGCACAAACAATGACCTAACTCTCAACATACGGCCGACAGACGATAACTTTTAAGAAAAATGTAATCAATTTCATCAAAAACGTAGCTAAAACCTTGGCATGATCCAAATTGGAGCCGGTAGATGTAGCCAAGGATGCATTTTTGGCCATGCTTCGCCAAGTTTCTGCATACTCCTCTTCTTGATATTCCAGACGCCGAGGTCTTTTCGTAGCATTGGACTGTATTCCAAACAGTCGTCCGTGAGATAGAGGCAGTTTGGTTTGAACACCGGGTAGTCCTTAGTCGCGACACACACGACGGAGTTTAGCCCAAGGAAAAGCGCATGGTCGCCAATATCCCTTAGCTCTACCAACTTTTTCCTTTTAATGTCAACCCTGAAGATGAGAACCATGGTTGTGGTGACTTGGTCCACAAGCCGATGCGGCAAGTCAATGCCTTCACGAAGTATTTGCGACACATCAATATCTTGGTCGGACGTAACGACTTCATCTACTTCATCCTTTGTGTTTAATTCACTTATTAGCTTGCCCTCATTCTCATGGTCGCCGGCTAATTCCACACAATCTTCGCATATCTCTTGTACGATGTCTTGGTAGGTGCCGCGAAACATAGGTCTTGGACTATCTACGTGAGGCCAGTCCCTCCAAACCTGCAGGAGTTCACCGGATGGCCCATGTGTGAGGTACATGTTAGGATATGCAATCGAACATTTCGCCATGTCCATTATCTTGGTCACCGATGGTGAAGGCCCACTGAGGTCTAAAGTCGAGATGGCACCATTCAAATGTAGAATGTAGAAGAGGCCATCCCGGTCGTTGTAAAGAATGTCGGCGATATAGACTGTATTTTTGGAGACCAACGTCCACCGCTTGTCTCCCGGCCTAGCGAAGGAGAGCGTACACTCCCGCCTGTGCACGATGACGACGGTGCACTCCGTCACCTCGACGGCGGCCGAGATGGCAACCCGGAGATACTCTACATGTCGCGCCCAAGTGATGGGGGGTAATATACCCCACACTGGGTCGGCGGCCCACACATGCCTGCCGTTGTTGTCGTAGAATGTGTCATTGTGGTCGATTGTCTTGACCGGAGGGAGCGTGGCCTGAACGCCAGTGATGGGGTTGATGAGGTATGGGTCGCCGACCTCGTCGGTGGTGAACACCCAGCCGCCCGGACACGAGAAGGTAAAGCCCCGCTTATCATGTGGTTGGCCTGGAAAGGGGACACGGAAGGTGGCGTCGGTAGTCGGGCAGTACAGGGCAACCTCATTGGGCCCATACGCCTGGCAGGCGTAGAGCAGGCACGGCGCCTTGTCTAGCGCAGGGAGGCGGAAGACGTTGTGGGCGTCGCGCCAGGACTTGCAGACGGCGCCGGTGCGCCCGAGGCTTTGGATGTCCAGCTGGGCCATGATGGTGAGCAAGAGGTCGTCAGGCAGGCTTGACCAATCGGTTAACGTGCGTTGCGTGTAATTCGGCTAGCTGCTGGCGATGCGAACGGGACGGTACACGCGTCCCATGTACATGTATATGATGGACGCGGCAAGAGGCAAGACGTACCGTGAATCCTGACACTCCGAATCTGACCATGAACTACGGCTAGGCGGAGTCGGATCGATTCGGTAAAAAGGAGGTAACGAGGTTCCTAGCGTGGAGACTTTTTCCTGTCCCGTACAAGCATGATTCCAAGGAAACCCACGTACGCCTTCCGTTGGGAAAAAAAGAAGCCAATCAATCAATCCCTTGGCTGAGTTGGGTCGACCCCAATCAATCAAATCCTTCCTTGCTTCACGTATCAAAACCAAAGCAAATGGATCACGTATCAAAACAGCCGTCGACGCCGTTCACGTACGCCAGGATCGGCTCTCGGCCACGACTACTTGCTTGCAAGATGGGGCACCCTTTTTCTCGTACGTGGGCCAACCTTTAGCGCACCCAAAAAAAAAAAAACATTTGTACAGGAAGTAGCGCTGGAGGATGGCCCATCAGCTAGCGCGCGCGCAGATCCATTCGTCCGAGATGGTGCGCGTCCCGCTCTATTTTTTTTGTTTTTCATAATAGACCAGGAAATGAAAGAAGTAAAATAATCGGCTAAAGAAACGTACGCCTCCTTCCTTGCCTGGAGACTGACTGCTTTACGTACAAGCTCAAGTAAAAAAAAAAGTACGTATGCCTTGTTTTTCCTCGCGCCAAGGAAACCCACCTTCAGTTCGGAAAAAAATATACGAATCGATGGTTGGCCTAAACAAAGAAAGAACGGAAACGCCTCCTTGCTTGGCCCCAATCAAAACCAAGGTCGGATGGAATGGATGGTCCGACCAAGACACCTGCTTGCATCGCCACAAATCTCATCCCGAGGACCGTCGTCCGTTCGTCCGGCCGCTGCCGACACGTCTAAGTCCTACCTCGCCCACACTTGCTATTTATAGACAGCCCTGTGTGGTTTGGGGTTTGAATCTTAAAAGGAGGGAAGAGAGATACACCACAAGCCAGGAAGAGTACTACTTCACCTTGCCATGCCACTACTTGCGCGTTTAATGGCAACAACCTCAAGTGCCCAGAGCAAATTAAGCGTTCCTCCTACTCCCTCCGATCCATATTAATGGTCGCTAAATCGGATGTATCTAGACAAGATAGATCCGATTTAGCGACCATTAATATGGATCGGAGGGAGTACCTTAAAGAAGTGGTATTTTTTTTACCACTAATTGCGGATTAATTACAAGATCGCCACGCTTCAAGATTCTACATTTATCCGGCCTGAGCAAATTACAACGAGTTGCAGCCAGGAGAAGGGTCTGGCAGCGTCGTCGGAGTGTGCTGAAATGGTTTCTTTCTCTATGTATGCATGCGAATGGACTGAAATCCTTATTGTTCAGTTATCCAGTTTTAGCAAAACCTTTTGTTGACCAAATTTATCTATTTGAAAGAGTGAATGATAAATAATATGGCGGCCCATGTTTTATGGTTACTATTGAATGTCAGACTTGAAGAATTCAAGTAATCTAGCTACTTGACCAGTGGCAAGGCATCTTTTATGGTCACTATTGTATTTATGCTAGTGACGCAAGTAAAATCAAGGATATATAATCCTAGAACTAGCATACACCTAACAAGCACTCTCATTTAGCAACTAAAAAGCTCGGGAGAGTTGCGGAGGAACGCCGCACGGCAGCAACTCCTCTAGGGCTACCTCTTGGCCAACTCCAGCTCTACTCATTCCCTGAAATACAAAAGGATGAAGGATTGAAGAACCAGACTGATTTCAAAATTATTGTCGAAACAAAAAATTGATAGAGCTAAGTAGAATTTCCTCGCTGGGGAAAAAAGTTGGCTAGCAGGAACTCAATCTGTGAGTTTTCTTACAACTTATAATTGGAAGAAATTAAAAAGAAATATAACTAAAATGATTTCCAGCCGACCAAACAAGCAAGGAAATGTTTCTCTTCAGGCCCATTAATATGACAACTCCCAAGTAGAGGGAAACACAGATGTGGTTGATGTCAAAACTTTGCATTGCACTTAAACAGGTTACTTTATATATTTCAGATAGTAAAATACAAAGGGCACAACGAACAAATAGAAACGTCGTGCATGTATGAAAGCAGGAAAGGGTAGATGTGGAAACCAATCGTTTCAGTTACAAATGTGATTTATTTTCTCAGGTCTTGGAAGATAAGAAATTAATTCCGTGGCAGCAACAAAAGGAATTACCTAACAACCGATCCGTTGCAGCATTGGGGAAGAACATGACACACCCAGCGGGATGTACAACAACCATTTTTATATCCCAACTGAAAGTAGCAGGGGTTAATTGGAGAGAAAAGGTGGGGATTAGTTACCCTAGTGGACAGAGGGTGATGCCAATGTCCATCCTCTTGCTGGCTTACAGGAGGACATCCTCTCCTCTCTAGCGACATCAAGGTGTCCAGCAGTGCTAGCACCTGGGCCTGTGCGGTGACCGGCAGCAACAGCAGGTCAGCGCCGTTGTGGACATGGCGCGCAGCAACAGCAGCAGCAGCTCCTCCAGGGCGGCGCTCTATTTATTAACCTGGTTGAAAAAAATACACAAGAGGCAGGTAGATCAGATGGGGTTCGTGCTGCTGGCATGGCGTCGCCTATGTATGCGAAGAGAATGGTGCAGGTATTTCTTCCCAAGAGGAAGAAGCCCACCGCCAGTCATGGCGGCAAAATCGACACAACCTAGATCTTGGTACAGGAAGGGGAACGTAGCATGGAGAGAGGGTGCGAGGGTGGGTGGGACGTACCGGATCGACGGTGGGTGAAGGTCGATGGCGCAGTTCAGGTGGCAGATGCGTTCTTCGGCGGCATCCAGGTGACCGTCCTTGCGGACCTTAGCGCTGGCTGCCGCCGGAGACATGGATCCGACGGAATCGGTCCGGGCGCGGCCTCCCCGCTGCCGTAGCCGGCTCCGTTGGCGGATCGAATCGGACGGCGCGCTCATGGTGTCTGGTGGGGGCGAGATGGAGAGGGGAAGGGGATAGCTCCAGTTTGGCGGCGCTCGGGAGTAACGAAGGCGTTGGCCGGTGGCGTGCGTGGCGGGCGGCTGAATCGAGGGAGCGATGTAAATGCGCGCGTGCCTTATGTTTCCTTTGACTTTAACTTGATGCGCCTCGCGATTGAGGGGACGGTTGAGATGGTATGGAGGCAGGGGCGATCCGCGGGTAGACTTTCTGTGCCATCTCGTTGGCTCCAGGAGCAGTGAATCCTCACGCTTCCGCTTCGTAAAATCTGCTCATCCTTTAGCCATGCGTGCCATCTCGTTGGCCAATCTCTCCAAGAGACGTGTTTCCGTGGCACGGAAAAGAAAAAAAAAAGACGCACAAACGGCTCTTGCGTGGCTATTTCAATATTTTTTTCGTTTACTTAGATTGAGAAAAAGAACCGATCCCGTACACATACCAGTTCGTACAATAGAATATGAAATTGTACATATGGTATTCCCTTCTGCAATTTAATTAGAAAGAACGGGCTGCAGATTGCACGCCTCGTCCGTCTTGTATTCATGTATATATAGAGAGAGTACAACGATCCATACAAGGCATACAGTCGATCCATACAAGGCATACAACGTTAGCTATAGATTACAACCAAATTAGCTAGCATATACATGAGATACCCCGCCATCCTTATGATGTCTCATGGGAGACCTGGCATGGATGCCAAGATGGTCAGCGGCCTGCGCTGGCGTTCTGGCATACTCTAACACGCCCCCGCGGTGGAGAGCATCGGCGTGAAGACTGGTCCGAAATTCACGAAACAATGTAGTGGGTAAACCTTTTGCGAAAATATCCGCAAACTAAGAGGACGAAGGAACGTGAAGAACACAAACATCACCCATGGCGACCTTCTCACGAACAAAATGAATGTCTAGCTCAATATGCTTCGTCCGACGATGATGAACTGGATTGGCAAAGGGATAGACCGCACTGACGTTTTCACAATATA
Organism: Alopecurus myosuroides; assembly: GCA_028641055.1. Classification (NCBI taxonomy): domain Eukaryota; kingdom Viridiplantae; phylum Streptophyta; class Magnoliopsida; order Poales; family Poaceae; genus Alopecurus; species Alopecurus myosuroides. The sequence continues at coordinate 9,629,022 of CM054057.1, forward strand.
AAATATAGTAGCATTGTCAATAGGGCGATGAAGTTCTTGTAATAATTGGCGAACCCAGCAAGATTTGGCCACGGCAGTCGCAACAGCTCTGTATTCTGCCCGAGAGCTTGAGCGCGACACTGTTGTATGGCGCCGTGAGGACCAAGAGATAAGCTTGTCACCAGGGAACATGCAAAAACCCGACGTCAAACGTCTGGTGTCCGGGCATCTAGCCCAATCGGCATGCGAGTAAGTGGTGAGAGAATGAGAAGCGGAAAAATGTATGAGGAGACCATGATCAAGAGTACCCTTAAGGTAACGAAGAATTCGCTTGATAAGCTAGAAGTCGGGCTCTTTAGGATCGTGCGTCTGAAGACAAACTTGCTGGACAGCGCAAGCTATATCAGGACGATTCAATGTGGCATACTGGAGAGCTCCACCGAGACTACGATATAGAGAGGGATCGGTCACCGAGGGACCAACAGAAGAATGTAATTTGGCTTTGGTGTATATAGGAGTTTGGACGGGATGGTTTCTGGTATGCATCTCACCACAGGATTGGTAGCGCTCATCCAACCACCAAAGGGAGTTTACATGCACATATAACGTGAAAGTCTAGTATCGGAAAAACCGGAGGTAAACTTTTCAAGAGTTGGGTTATAACTTTGTCTTGTGTGTTCTATAGTCTATCATAACACAACCAAGAAACTGGTTCCACTTTGCTACCCTCTTTCGACGCCGTTACCGCGTGTAGACGTATAAGTCTAGTTTTTCTCCAGCGGGTCTAGGGTTTCACCGGAGAAGGGCTGCGGAGCGTCGAGATCCCAACACAAGCTAGGGGGTGAAGTACCATGTCTGTACAAGTGTGTTATGGGTTTTGGATGGCAAATATTGCACTCCGGGGTGTGACCTGCTTCACCGGCATACACTTCTCTGTAGGGAGTTTACATGCACTTATAGCGTGAAAAGCCCGTATCCGACAAAGAGGAGGGAATTTATGTAGAGTTGGGTTCTAAATTTCTCTTATGTGTTCCTAGGGCCAACCCTAACACAACCAAGAAAATTGGTCCACTTTTCTACCCCTTTCGACGTTGTTACCGCTTTTATTCGTATAAGTCTGGTTTTTCTCCAGCGAGTGTAGGGTTTCGCAGGAGAGGTGCTCCGGAGCGTCGAGATTCCAACAAAAGATAGGGGGTGCCATACCATGTGTGTACTTGTGTGTTTTTGGTTCTTCCTACAAAAGATTGCACACCGGGGTGTGACCTGATTCACCGGAATCCAATTATCTTTAGGAAGTTTACATGCAATTACAGCGCGAAATTCCCATATCGGACAAACCAGATAGAATCTTATGTAGAGTTGGGTTCTAACTTTGTTTTGTTTGTTCCTAGGGCCTACCATAACACAAACAAGCAACTACTTCCACTTTGCAACCCTGTTTTGATGATGTTACCGTATAAGTCTGGGTTTTCTCCAATGGGACTAGAGTTTTACCAGAGAGGGGCTCCAGAGCGTCGGGATCGCAAAACAAGATAGGAGGTGCCATACCATGTATGTAATTGTGTGTTGTAGGTTTTGGATAGAAAAGATTGCACTCCGGGGTGACCTGCCTCAACGGCATCCACCTCTCTCTAGGGAGTTTACATGCACTTATAGCCTAAATGTCCCGTGTCGGACAAAATGGAAGGAATCTTGTGTGCAGTCGGGTTCTAACATTGTCTTGTGTGTTCCTAGGGCCTACGCTAACACAACCAAGCAACTTGTTCCACTTTCCTACCCCCTTTCGATGTTGTTACCTTGTGTATTCGTATAAGTATGGTTTTTCTCCAGCGGGTCTAGGGTGTCACCTGATAGGGGCTCCAGAGCGTCGGGATACCAACACAAGCTATGAGGTTCCAAACCATGTGTGTACATTTTTGTTGTGGATTTTATATGGAAAATATTTTACTCCGGGGTGTGATCTTCTTCACTGGCATCTACTTCTCTTTAGGGAGTTTACATGCACTTATAGCCTAAAAGTCCCGTATCGGACATACCGAAGGGTATCTTGTGTAGAGTTGGTTCTAACTTTGACCTTGTGTGCTCGTAGAGTATACAATAAGACAAAAAATAAACTAGTTCCACTTCTCAACCCCCTTTCGACATTGTTACCGCGTGTAGGCGTATAAGTATGGTTTTTCGGTCCGCACAACATGCGTGAAAGTTCCATATCGGGAAAACCAGAGGGAAACTTGTGAAGACTTGGGTTCTAACTTTGTATTGTGTGTTCCTAGGGTCTAACATAATGTAACCAAAAAACTAGTTCCACTTAGTTACCCCCTTTTGACACAGTTACCGCGTGTAGACGTATAAGTCTGGTTTTTTTTTATCGGGGCTAGAGTTTCAACAGAGAGGAGCTCTGAAGCGTCGTGATCTGAACACAAGACAGGGGGTGCCATACCATGTGTGGGAAAGTGTGTCATAGTTTTTGTATGGCAAATATTGCACTTCGGGTTGTGATCTGCTTCACCGGCATTCACTTCTCTCTAAGGAGTTTACATGCACTTATAGCATGAAAGTCTTGTATCGGACAAACCAGATGGAATATTTTGTAGAGTTCGGTTCTAACTTTGTCCCTTGTGTTCATAGGTCCTACCATAATACAACCAAGCAACTAGTTACACTTTTCTACTTTTTTTGACGTCGTTACCGCGTGTAGATGTATAAGGCTGGTTTTTCTCCACCAGGTCTAGGGTTTCACCGGAGAGGGGCTCCGGAGCATCAGGAGCCCAACACAAGCTATGGGGTGCCATAACATGTGTGTACTTGTGTATTGTGGGTTTTGGGTGATAAATATTGCACTCTAGGGTGTGACCTGCTTCACCGGCATCCACTTCTCTCTAGTGAGTTACCTGCACTTATAGCGTGAAAGTCCCGTATCGGACAAACTGGAGAGAAACTTGTGTAGGGTTGGGTTCTTAATCTGTCTTGTGTGTTCCTAGGGCTTACCCTAATAGAACCAAGAAACTATTTCCACTTTTCTACGCCCTTTTGACGCTGTTACCGCATGTATTCATGTAAGTCTGCTTTTTCTCCATCGGGTCTAGGGTTTCAGCGGAGAGGGGCTCCGGAGCGTGAGGATCCCAACACAAGTTAGGGGGTTCCATACCATGTATGTACTTGTGTGTTGTGGTTTTGGATGGAAAATATTTTACTCTGGGGTGTGACCTGCTTCACCAGCATCCACTTCTCTGTAGAGAGTTTACATGGACTTATAGCGTGGAAGTATCGTATTGGACAAACCGAAGGGAAACTTATGTAGAGTTGGGTTCTTACTTTGTCTTGTGTGTTCCAAGGGCCTACCCTAACAGAACCAAGCAACTAGTTCAACTTGTCTACCGCCTTTCGACGCCATTACCGCATGTATTCGTGTAAGTCTAGTTCTTGTCCATCGGGTTTAGGGTTTCAGCAGAGAGGGTCTCCGGAGCATTGGGATCCCAACACAAGCTATGGGGGTGACATACCATGTATGTACTTGTGTGTTGTGGTGTTGGAGTGAAAATATTACACTCTGTGGTGTGACCTGCTTCACCGGCATCCAATTCTTTTTAGGGAGTTTAGATGCACTTATAGCGTGAAAGTCCCTTATAGGACAAACCGGAGGGAAATTTGTCCAGAGTTCGGTTATAACTTTGTCTTGTGTGTTCCTAGGGCCTACCCTAACAGAACTAAGCAGCTAGATCCACTTTGCTACCCACTTTCGACGTTGTTACCGCATGTATTCATGTAAGTCTGTATTTTCTCCATCGGGTCTAGGGTTTCAGCGGAGAGGGGCTCTGGAGCGTTGGGATCCCAAAACAATATAGGGGGTGCTATACCATCTATGTACTTGTGTGTTGTGGTTTTGGATGGAAAATATTGCACTCTGGGGTGTGACCCGCTTCACGGGCATATACTTCTCTCTAGGATTTTACATGCACTTATAGCGTCAAAGTCCATGTATCGGATAAACCGGAGAGAAACTTGTCAAGAGATGGGTTATAACTTTGTCTTGTGAATTCCTAGTTCGTACCCTAACAGAACCAAGAAACTAGTTTCACTTTGCTACCTACTTACGACGTTGTTACCTACTTTGTCTTGTGACGGAGGCCCTTTCTGGTGCCCGTGGAAAGCGAACACACGTTTCCCGACGCGCTTCTCCGTCGGCGCGCGTTCTTAATTCATGCACGAGTATATGTCTAACCAACACGACCCTCTTCTGCTGGTAGCACCCTTTGCGTGGGGGTGGCGACGTGTCGCCGGCTCATTCGCGGCGTGTAATTTGGTTCCCCACCGTCCGGATATGACACGGAGAGTGACGCGGCGGTTTCGACGAGGCTACGGTGCGCGCTGAAAGTTTCAGGAGTATCCCGCAAATTTCGGGATCCCCAAATAACCGACCCGGCCTTTTCCCGGCCAAATTTTGTCACCGGCGTACTCGTCGGGTGTTGCTACCCAAATATTTGCCGTTGGTAAGTGAGTGGATATCGGCTGGATCGACGGGTCGATGCTAGCAGTCCTTCGGCATCCCTCACGACACACATACACACACACCCACCCCGCCAACAGTGCATGTGCATGCACTCTCTTGATTGCAGACGGGAATGACGGGCAACATCCGTGACGGCGGAAGTGGTCTAGATTTAGGTGTGTTTGTGAAGATGCATCACCATGCATGTCGACTGCTCTAGCAGAAACTCCAATATGAATTCTTGACGAGAGTCTCTGGTAGTGACAACCATGGACGCCTCACTAGAACTATTGTGACTATGGTGTGGGATTGGAACTTCTGCATGCCGGTGGAGCGGGGGCGGCAGGAATCTCTCTAAGCACCAGAGAACCGTGGCCAAGGGAACAGTTGGTGCCGAGTGTGTGCGCCATGCCTTCTTATTCTTCTAGGCTGGCTTCGATGATGACGATGATCGTCTCGCGAAGAAGAGTGTATGATGTTGACACCTGGGTCGCTCTCGGCTTAGGGTTTAGGGTATAGCTAGGTGACGACTGTATTCGCCAAAACCGGCTAGCTTAGCAAGGTCGGCAAGGGCGTGTTCATGTTTGTTACATTCTACGTTGCTTGATTTGCATGACATTTTTGTTTTGTTTTTGTTTTTTGGTAGGAGATATCGGGACAGCACTATTCATTTTTAGGCACGTAGCTACACATGCATGCATGCATGCATGTATACGTAGCTGGTTTTAATTGTGGGGAGATGAGTGAAGAGAGGGACAAAAAAAAGAAGGCCAGGGCCAGCCCATGCGTACGTACTACTACACTGGCTGGCTGAGAGAGGAATATGAAGGATGGTATCTTAATTACATGAAAGATGAGCCCATGCAAATTCAAAACGATGGCTCGACCATCCATGCATGCAGACGTACGGTCGATCGATCCAACTATTTTAATCTCCTGGCTACTGTCGTACTAGTTGGAAACGTGTGTTAATTCCTTCCCGCGCAAAAAAAAAGGGACAGCTAGCTAGAATCGATCGATCGATTTCGTATGTAGTTTCGTGGGAACCACATTCTACGTGCTTTTCGCATGCCTCTCCTCTGCGTTAACTTTGGCAGAGGTCAGTATACTAGTTACTTTGCTGCTCATCTACCATGTGATCCGGATCAACACGACCAATCCTATGGCTGGATTCATGAAAATGAGACAACACATGCACGTCCAACTGGCAAATTGCATGATCACAAGTACGGAAGGACACCAAGAGTATCCATATATAGGTCAACCATGTCTTCCTCTCCGGTGCCGCTGGAGTTGAGTTGAGAACAAATTTTTTTCGAGGTAAACGGGGGGATTTCTCCCCACCTCTGAGAACACTTATTATGTGCTCATGTTCTTCCAACCTACAGGAGTTCACCTCATGCATGGCCCATGGGTGAGGTAAATGTGTTGCAAACCTCCCCAGGATTCCCGGACACATGATCCAGTTCAGTGTCACTGCATGCCCACTGAAAGTCGCACTACGGGAAAACTGGGATTTGCTGTCTACGCGCCCCTTTGCCGTGTGTCATTTGGCGTGGAACACGGCAAAGACCATCTTTGTCGTGTCATGCCCGCAAAACACACGGCAAAGAAACTGGACATGGCGAAGTACGCGAAAAACACACGGCAAAAAACTATACACGGCAAACATGATAAAATACACACGGCAAAGACAAAGGTACGGGGCTGGAATATTTGACTTAATACAATTTTTTTTCGAGATTGCCGGGGGGGGGGGGGGGGGGGGAAGAATGTTCCCCACCGGTTGTTTTTATTACTCGAAAGACCTAGCAACAATGCCAGACCTAAGTTATTACAACACACACGTCTGGCGATAATAGAGAGCAACAGAGCTAAATCTACAATCGCATAGTTAGCCAGCAACACAGGGGGGTAGGGGGAAGAGAGTACAACAATACAAGTTGATCCAGAACCGTCCGGGAGGGAGCACACATTACTGTGTGTTCCCAGAGCAGTCATGGAAGAGGGCGCAGAGGGTCTCTGCGTAAGCGCGGTCCTGCGAGGGGAATCTATGCTTCCAAATCTCGATGTCTTCGGCAGCACGAGAGAGGATGAAGCCGGGGGAACGGGTGATGGAGCTGAAGGTGACGTCGTTCCTGGCTTTCCAGATGTTCCAGAGGGTGGCAGCGACGCCAAGTCTCCAGTCGTGGAGCGGCTGGGTCACCGTGGGAGGGGAGGGGGGGGGAGGGGATGTCCCAGATGGAGTCAGGGGCTCCAAAGATACCTAAGCTCAACCAGGTTGCCTCCGCGACGGCGCATGAGAATAGGATGTGAGTGGAAGTCTCTGTCTGCATGCAGCGCGCACATGAATCGGTAGGCGAACAGTTTTTAAGCTTGAGGTTGGACCGCGAGCTAAGGCGGTTGGCGTCGGCAAGATAGCAAAAGATTTTGATTTTGGGTGGGAGGGGGGAGGACCAAGACGTGATAGCCGAGGGGTCAAGACACCCAACGAGGGCCATGGATACAAAAATATATGTTATGATATATCTAGTAACTCTTGCATGACCATCGGCCCGACCTAGTAACTCTTGCATTTTTAGTGTTCTTACTTTATGTGAGGGAATCGATAATTATTAGGATCCTTATTTTATGGTAGAAGGTACTTTCACCTTTGCATTCATGTTCTGGTTGTGCGAATATTTCGCCAACTATAACTTTGTCAGTGAGTTGTACTTTGGAAAGAGCTCGAGATCGACTTCCATGTCCTATGCTGGACATGTGCATGCATGTAGAAAATTAGAAATGACTACATGCATAACCAGTTCGCGGGGTGTCCTACCAAAAGAAAAAAAATGAATATATACACAATTAATATAGGGTATATATACTACATGGAAATATAGTTTCCACATCAGCATGTATAGATCATACATGCAAATTTGGAAAATGCTGAAACATATTTTTTTTTTTGGACCTGAGGGAGTAGTACAAGATTTGACTTAATATAGTTTCCTCCTCAACGACGCCCTCCTCCCGTAGTTTCCAATTTTAAATTCAGAAAATATTAGCCCCCTACCGAAAATAGTGAGATTGAGTGAATTTATGTTATTTCGTTTTCCTTTCACACAATAGAGCAAACTTTCTCTTAAAACTCATCAAAGTTTTCAAAAACCATTTATTTTTGGACCAATGTGTATTACTAAAACATACAAAATACTTTTTAAGGAAGGTAATTAATTATTTTGTTGTCTACCGAAATCATTGAAATTGGTGATAGTTTCAATCGTTGCTCGAGATAGTAGCTGGCAGGGCAGCTTACGCACGGGGCCGCGGAAGTGAAGATCGAGATAAAGGGTAACGTTCTTCATGGGTAGGTGACGCGCTAGTCCACCGTGAAGGTGTCGATCGAGGCCACACATTAGCTCTCCGCGGAGACTTGAGAGCAAGGGCTAGGTAGCGATTACAAGCAAAGAGGGCCACTTTAATGTGGAGGTGAAGGGAGGCATCATGTCAAGCTCTTGGCGGCGGTATCCACACTCGCATGACATACACTCTGAGACACATTTTGTAAAAAAACGTCACAATACAAATGCAATAGTTTGGGTATTCCGGTGCTCTACTATGTATATACACTTACACCCTTTAGCGACTCCTGCCCTGATCCCGTTGTTAACCTCCATCACCAAACCACCAAAATCTATTGCAGTCCGTAGATACATGCTCCACAACTAAGCTACACAGCCACTGTGTTTGCCTCATAAAACAACCACGACCATCAGCCTATCCTAGTAATTATCACATTGTTAGGCTTCTTACGTTATGGTAGGGAATTGATAATTATTGTGGTCCTTATTTTACGCTAGCCTACATTATCACTTTTCATTTAATGTTCTCATTGTCTGGATATTTCACCATAAACGAATTTCTTAGAGAGTTGAAATTTTTTTATGATAGACAGCTAGAAGTGCCCGACCGAGAGTGCCCAACTAAATTTTACTTATGTTAGTTATTACATGTAACTTAATGCACATCCAACGTTGGTCCACATTATTGGGGTCCTTATTTTATGTTAGCCAATTGCCATTATTAACGTTTCTGTACATTTATTAATTAAGGTCGTTATTTTAATCTAGGATGCTCCCATTCTGACCATAATAAAATAATGTCGGTCTCCACGTCGTCGCTGTCGTGGCTACAGTCGACATTGCTGCCATGACGACGACTTGGTAGATCTCACTCGTGTTGGTCCATCTTGGATGGATTGTTGGCCCATGAGGTAACCGGACAAACATATGAGTAGTGCGGAAAGCACATTAGGGCCATTATTTTAGATAGAAATTTTCATTATTAACGTTTCTCAACATTATGAGGGTCATTGTTATATATATACATTCTTTTTTTATTTTCCTTAGAAAAAAAATGGATGATTGCCTGTCCTACCTCTTTCTTATAAATTTCCTAGCTAACTTCTACTTCCCTTTGTTCATCAATATGACTTCCATTTTTCTAAATCTGGATGTATGTAGATATTAAAGCATGTCTAAAAACATCCATATTTAAACAAAACGGAAGTCGTGTATTTTTGAACGGAGTGGCTAGTACGTATCGCCATGCATGGGCTCGGGCGGGTCTTACTTTATAAACAAAACGATTTGTCGACACACAAGTGGATATATCTTTTTCTGAAAAAGGTATATATTTGGGACCGAGTGAGAAATTCAAAATATAATATGATTTTTTGATCTAACGGAACCAATTATTTATTTAGCAGTATTAAGAAATTCCCATGAGAAACGTAATGTTTTCATGTTAGATCAGGTGGCATACACCAGATGCTTTTTGCTATATGCGTGAAAAAAAAAGGAAAATGAAACATGTGATAGAAAAATGAATAGGCAGAACATATGCGAAAACACAAGAACGGCACATGCAACAATATGCAACTTGAAATGATAGGTAATAGCTATATAATAGCATGAAATAATAGACCCCCAAAATGCATGACAAAGAACGGCACATGAACATGCAACAATTATGTCCTTTCATAAAATTACCTTATGCTAGCGTGATCATCGCGGTCCACTTTGTGTCAAGGCGTCGCTAGCTATAATTGAGCCACAAGCAAAGTGTTATGTTAAGTTTTAGTGAGTTCCCAACAAATTTTGTTATCAACTATCGTGCTCCGTTTAAGGGTTGAGAACAAAATTTCTAGAATAACCTTTATTTTCGTAGACTACATATTATTTTTCTATACATCCAAATTTAACCATGATATCATATTGAATTAGTTTCAATATAATATTATTTACAAGACAAAATCAGTGTTGAACTATCAACGATATTCTTTCCTCTAATACACCAACATGATCCTCTTTTAATCGGTAAATGTCACCATATTTAGGTGTATAGGATGGTATGTAATAACTAATAACTTTGAGCGACAAAATGGCGTAGGATGGTATGTAATAACTATACCCTATCAAAAAATAATAGCACACGATAACAAAATCATGACATAAAATAATAGATACCACATGCCAAGAGTAATAGCTAAAAATGGACCAACAGACAACCCAAAGACCCATTATGTGGCCAACATTTTTGGAACTGTCCGATGAAGATCGACGTTCTCCGACAAAAGAACCGGAACAAAAGCCTAAACACATTTTCACCTCTCCCCCCACTTCTACATGTTCCTTACGGGAGATGCGGCACAACCACGACAGAACTATGGTGGCGCAACCGGCTTGCTCGCCGGCGCGTGTGTGCGTTGGTACAACGATGCGCGCCGCACCGACATAATCACATGAGCGCGTTACGCAACTGGCCAATGACGTTGGATGCCGATGAGTGGGCGTCGACCACTGGGACATGATGGTGCTGACATGATCCAGGGAGTGCTGTGCATGCCATCTCTCGAGGCGCGCCGGTACGAGTGCCCCCTTTATTCTCACCATCGCCTTGGCCCGACGCATATGCGGAAGCAATTCCTCATCATTGTCAGCATTATAAGCACCATCCAGTCGGTCACCGCATCACGAGTCCCTCGACCCACTACTGCATCGTCCTTATATAGTGGCGATATCTCGCAAACCAGATTATCGATCAGTTGTGAGAACCTCGTGCGTGTCTCTCTTCACCATTAAATTCTACCGCCACGATAACTAACATTGACTTATATATTCTTACTTACATTGTGCGTGTAAATTATTAAATAGTCCTCATTTTTGGGGCTCGCAGGCGAAAGAAAACAAGAGCGTGCATGTTGCATGAGAGATCGCAATTGCTGTCGTTATACCTGGATCCTGCCCGGATTATATTAGACCCGGTGAGCAACAACCTCGACAAATTCCATCTCCTTATGTATATTTGAATGTTTGTATGGAGAAAAGAAGTGTGATCATATCATCATATGGTATGGCAGAGCGTGCAAGGAAGAGAAGAAAGGAATACTAAGTAACCTGTGAGATATGATTTGTGTGTCTAGAATTAGATATGTACGGAGTAGGAGAGTGCAGAAGCTCGTTTCAGTACACAAGCAAAGAAACCCCGTGCACATACGCATGCAAATATATAGGCCAAATATTTCGGTTTTGGGCCCAGTAGGAAACTCTGGCCCAAACGAAAAAATTCTGCGCTACACAAACGTACCTTACACCTCCCCGAGACAAGCCGCAAGCGCATCAATTCCCCACTCGACCCCTTCTCCTCCTTCTGCTCGAGACTGCCGCCGGCGCCGGCGCCGGCCACCCTGCCTCGCCGCTGACCCATCAACGCTGGCCACCCCAACAACCCAGCTCCCTCGACGCCGGCCTAACCAATTTCCTCCGCAGCCGCCAAACCCTAGGTCACCCCTCACCGCCAACGTCTGGATCTCCGTCCCACCGCAGGTCACCCCCTCCCGCCGCCATGGTCCCCCATGTCCCTCCCTGGCTCGGTGCACCGTCCATTGCGATGGACAAATCTGCAGAAGCACCGGGACGCGATGGAGATGCAGTAGGCCCTGCTGCTGCTCGGCGACCTCCTCCACGAGATGATGGCGCCGGCCACGACCACCTCCACAGCCTGGATCTTCCCGGTGAGGTCTCTCCTCCTCCTCCCTGTAAATCTTGGTACCTGCCTGTATGTGGATATGTTGTATTCACTGTGTTATCGGGATAGGCTTTGGTACTGATATTTGACACCGAATGGTACCGATTTTAGACAGCAAAATGCATAGCTTTTCAGAAGTAAATGTGGATTGAGTCTGCGCAAAACTCGATGATTTACTTGCTGGATGATCTAATGTGAAATATTTGATCTTTTTTTCTGTATGTAATTGGACGGACCGTTGATTGCGGTGCTTGTTCCGATCGCTAGTTGTTTTAATCATTTTATTACCCATTCTTATTTCTGCGGGTGTCACTAGGTGCTCATTTTTGCAATGGACTAATTTTCAACATTTTATAGGACTACCCAGATCGACGGGTGACCGTCATAGCCGTCATGAGGAGCTCACCGCGCCGCAGGAATGGCGACGGGACACGCTGGAGATGGAGGGCATCCTCTGTTGCAGATGAGGAGTATCACCTCATGCTACTCGGCGACCTCCTCCCTGACCTGCTGCCGCCGGTGACTGACCACCTCGCCAACCTGCATCTTCCCGGTGAGCTCCCTCTCCCCCAACCCCCCTTGTTACCTGCTGTATTCATGGACGTCGATATGCTGTAATGTTTTGGGGTTCGGCGTTGGTACTAATGGTCGCATAACATGAGGGTACATGTTTTTTCACCAAAGTTTGAGATGCTAGCTAAAATTTTATAGTTGTCACTTGTTTCACGTCCGTGTCGATGCTTGAATGGTAGCTTTGGATGTTGCAAAATGGTTTGCTTGTTCATCGTCTTGCAGGAGGAGCGTGTTGTAGTGTGACGGTAGGTGGCGTGGTGTACAGCAGTAGCAGATTGATGTGGTGACACTCGTGAAGACTGGGGCATCTAAACTGTCTGGATGCTCATGATTTGTTCTAGTTGCAGAGAGCTGAGAAGCACCGAACCAAGAGAAGCCCGATGTGTTTTTCGGCGATTTCATCCCAGTCTTAGACCAACAGGATGTATTTTATTACTGGATGGTTTGAGATAAACATGGTAGCGTGAAGCTGATTATATATTTGTTTTGCTTTGCTGTGTGATGTACTTGTTTCCTTCTGGAGGATGACATTATATTGGAGACCAAATTCCGGAGATTTAATTTTTTTGATAAACCGAGTGGGAATTGCTGTGTTGTGCGATCAGGAGCTACAAAAATAATTAGTATCATGGAGCATTTGGTCTCCATAGTCTTGTGTCCTTGACTTACGCAACTTTATTCTCTCTAGCTTAGTTATGAATATGAATGTGCACGGTTCCAAGTGGCTACACATGTGCCCCATCTGTCTCCTATAAATGAGCTGGTGTATGCTCAAGTAAATTAGATTAGTCATCCATTTGAAGGGTTAGGAGTTTGTGCAGCCACGGTACTCTATATCATCTTGTTTAATTTTGTTCTTCCTAGCGTAGGTACGTACGTATATACAGTAGTACATAGTACACAGATGGTTGTAAAGTCTGATAACCTAAATATAAACGCTAAGACCGGCTGTTGCATGCATAAGGAATCCACTTGAAGAGTTACAAGTTAAGGCACGGCACACACTAGAACGTTGCTGGTTGTACGCTAAATAAAACATGTATTCTTCTACCATCGACCGTATACTCCCTCCGTCCACGAAGCCATAAATAGCGGTCCAATAAGAAGGGGCATGCAGGACATTACTGCGGCGCCGTGTTTAATTGGTTTAATTTGTTGCCCGCCCGGATAGATTGCTGCCATGTGATCAATCCTCTGTCCATCGCCCTGCCAACACCTGCAACCAAGCGATAAATAAATAAAGGATATAGGAGATTTGTGGTCTGAAATGTAGCTAGCCAAACGGAAGAGTCAACAACGCCATAAGTAGGGCTCCAGAAAACGAGGCAAACATGCACGTAGGGGGAGAAGATGTCATATTTAATTGGTTTCCTTGATAACCTTCCATGCCATGTCATCAATCCGAGTGAGCATGGATCTGACCCGTTGGTTGCTCCGGGCAAGCAATGGCCGAGATGAGATGAGGGCATCCGAAGCAATGTTTCCTTCCCCTTGGTGCCACTCTCTCCCATGTGACCCGTGTCTATAAGTACAAATGGGGCGTCGGGAGAGCCGCGTGCGGTTGCGCGTGTGACTTGACGCGACTTGAGCGAATTGGAGAGGAGCGGAGGGTAGCAAGAAGTTTATAGTTGTCACTAGTCTCGTGCACATGCCGATGGTTGCTTCATGTTGAGTAACACATTCTTTGTTTACCGTCTTGCAGGAGGAGCTTCTTGTAGACAGACACTCTGAGGGTGGAGTAGCGTAGTAAGCAGGAGCAGATTGGTGGGGTGGCGCTCATGAAGGCTGTGGTTGCCGGATCTGGCCAGGCAGCTTATTTTGTTCAAGTGATGTTGTGGTTGGTTAGGTAGTGAGCTGAAGGTGGAGTCGTATGGCGTGTAGTAAGCCGTGGTGTCCGTGTCCGGGCCGAACGTGCGTGCGCTGGTATCGCGGCCGACCAGCGGGTAGGTGTGGCCAGCCGTGGCGCTCATGTCCTGGCCGAGAACCATTGCATGCTCAACTTGCGTGGTGGGCTCGGTGTGCTACTACTGCTCGTGCTCGGTTGGGGGCGAGATGGCGAGCTCAAGGTCCACCTTGAATCCTTGTCCCACGAGTTAGACCCCAACTCTACACAACATTCCATCCAGTTCGTCCGCTACGGGATTTTCAGGATATAACTGCATGTAAAATCGCTAGAGAGAAATAGATGCCGGTGAAGCCGGTCACATCCCGAAGTTTAATATTTGCCATCCAAAATCCACAAAATATTTTTACACATATGGTATGACACCCCCTAACTTGTTGTGGGATCCTGACGGTCTGGAGCCCCTCTCCGGCGAAATCCTTTCCCCGCTGGAGAAAGCAAACTTATACGAATACACGCGGTAACAACGTCGAAAGGGGGTAGTGCAAATAGTTGCTTAGTTGTTTTAGGATGGCCCCTAGGAACACACAAAACAAAGTTAGAATCCAAAACTTGACAAGTTACCATCCGGTTTGTCCGATACGGGTGTTTCAGGTTTTAAGTGCATGTAAACTCTATAGAGTGAACTGGGTATCGTTGAAGCAGGTCATGCCCGGAGTACAATCTTTGCCATCAGAAACACACAACACACTTGTACACACATGGTATGACACTATCTAACTAGTGGTGAGATCCCGACAGTCTAGAGCCCCTCACCGGTGAAACCTAACCCCGCTGGAGAAAACCAGACTTATACGAATACACGCGGTAACAACGCCGAAAGGGCGGTAGAAAAGTGCAACTAGTTTCTTATTTGTGTTAGGATAGCCCCTAGGAACACACAAAACAAAGTTAGAACCAAACTCTTGACAATTTTCCCTCCGGTTTGTCTGATACGGGAGTTTAGGCTATAAATGCATGTAAACTTTCTAGAGAGAAGTGGATGCCGTTGAAGCAGGTCATACTCGGAGTGCAATATTTGCCATCCAAAACATACAACACACTTGTACACACATGGTATGGCACCCCTTAGCTTGTGCTGGGATTCCGACGCTTCGGAGACCCTCTCCGGTGAAACTCTAAACCTGTTGGAGAAAAACCGGACGTATACGTCTACACTCGGTAACAACGTATTGTGTAGAAACACAGGACCGAGAATGGTAATATCTTTGACTAGGTGAACTAGGAGGTGTGTCATAATATTGAAGAAGGATGGTGGGTACACCAACTCAAAGCTGACAACACATTGGACCACATCTGTCTGTACGCTGATAGACTTTCTGGATTGATTACCTTCTGAGAAATTGCATTGGGGAATGCACATAACTTCACAATGGGTAGTCGAACAATTTCTGATAGAATCCCCCTCAACGCTATCGGAAGCAATTGTGTCATCAGCACGTGGCAGACAAGAGAATTCAGGTTTTGGAGGTTTTTCTCCGCCACATTTATTTTTACCTTTATATTCAACGAGAAGCCAGACAGGACCTTGATACTACTTACTGCTTCAAAAAAGAGTTCCTTCTCTTCCTTGGTAAGAGCGTAGCTGGCAGGACCACCTTGAAACCGCTCAGGATTCTTGCCGTCTCGTCCTTTCGTGTGTTGCTGGTCCTGCCGTGCTTCACATGTATCTTTTGACTTCCCATACAAGCCAAAGAAGCCTAGCAGATTCACGCAGAGATTCTTCGTCATCGCCCATGACGTTGGATGCCGATGAGTGGGCGTCGACCACTGGGACATGATGGTGCTGACATGATCCAGAGAGTGCTGCGCATGCCATCTCTCGCGGCGCGCCGGTACGAGTGCCCCCTTTATTCTCACCATCGCCTTGGCCCGACGCATATGCGGAAGCAATTCCTCATCATTGTCAGCATTATAAGCGCCATCCAGTCGGTCACCGCATCACGAGTCCCTCGACCCACTACTGCATCGTCCTTATATAGTGGCGATAACTCGCAAACCAGATTATCGATCAGTTGTGAGAACCTCGTGCGTGTCTCTCTTCACCATTAAATTCTACCGCCACGATAACTAACATTGACTTATATATTCTTACTTACATTGTGTGTGTAAATTATTAAATAGTCCTCATTTTTGGGGCTCGCAGGCGAAAGAAAACAAGAGCGTGCATGTTGCACGAGAGATCGCAATTGCTGTCGTAATACCTGGATCCTGTCCCGATTATATTAGACCCGGTGAGCAACAACCTCGACAATTCCATCTCCTTATGTATATTTGAATGTTTGTATGGAGAAAGGAAGTGTGATCATATCATCATATGGTATGGCCGAGCGTGCAAGGAAGAGAAGAAAGGAATACTAAGTAACCTGTGAGATATGATTTGTGTGTCTAGAATTAGATATGTACTAGGAGAGTGCACAAGCTCGTTTCAGTACACAAGCAAAGAAACCCCGTGCACGTACGCATGCAAATATATGGGCCAAATATTTCGGTTTTGGGCCGAGTAGGAAACTCTGGCCCAAACGAAAAATTTCTGCGCTACACAAACGTACCTCACACCTCCCCGAGACAAGCCGCAAGCGCATCAATTCCCCACTCGACCCCGTTCTGCTTCTCCTCCTCGATCCCCTTTGCTCGAGACTGCCGCCGCCGCCGGCAACCCTGCCTCGCCGCTGACCACCCCAACAACCCAGCTCCCTCGACGCCGGCCTACCCAATTCGAAGTATCTACAACACATTCGAAGTACAAAGTTTATCAACTAAAGTACAAAGTTTTACGACTTTTGTGGTTCATTTCGCAAACTCATTCGAAGTATCTACAACACATGTAGTGTCTTCTAATTTGTCTAAATAGGAAACTCTACAACTTCGAGTGTTGTGCTACTCTTGATATGGTAACGAAGATTTTCTAATCTCATCGAGTTTGTACTGTCCTCGCCATGTCATCAATCCGAGCTTCCCTTGATAACCTTCCATGCCATGTCATCAATCCGAGCGAGTATGGATCTGACCCGTCGGTTGCTCCCGGCAAGCAATGGCCGAGATGTGATGGGAGCACCCGAAGCAATGTTTCCTTCACCATGCCGCCTCTCTCCCCTGAGACCTGTGTCTATAAGTACAAGGCGGGCGTGACGAGAGCCGCGTGCGGTTGCGCGTGTGACTTGACGCGACTTGAGCGAATTAAAGAGGAGAGGAGTAGGCGCAGGCATAACAATGGTGGTGAGCAGTTGACGGTGTCGGCCAAGGGCGAAGCAGTCTTTCACATGTTCGTAGCAGGGCAAGAGTAGTTGGAGTTTGGGGGCGCGAAGGATGCGGCGAACGATCTCTTCCTCCGGCCGGCAGCAAGCAATGGTGGATGGGATCTTCCATTCCAGGCGTTCGGTCCAGGACCGAGAAATGTGTGCTTCGGTTTCCGAGGCTGGCGTTCAGTCCATTCGTCCCCTACATGCTATATTTCCTCTGGCCAGTGATGCAAAGCCTGTGGCCAGTTCCTCTTGTTGGTGTTCATCTGATAAGAACACCAATTTCTGGCATCTCTATTTTTTGTACTATCCATTTCCTCTTGTTGGTGTTCATCTGATAAGAACAATTGCTTCCATCTTGATTAAATAAGCCTGAGGCCCAAGTTTAAATAAGAACAAATGATGTTGCTTGTTGTTGAAAAAATGATGTTGCTCCTCAGCCCTGCTCCCCCACTAGTTCAAAAATGATGTTGCTTGTTGAAAAATGCTGCTGCTTTTGTTTGCTGCTTGTTCCTGAGAATTTGCTACTGATGTTACTTATCATATCCAATCTATATGCTGCTGGTTGTTGTTGCTGCTAAGTTGTTTCCATGATGTTCATGAGAAATTGCTGCTGCTAGGCTATGTTTGTTTGGCAGGTACTGGTGTTGGTACTGGTAATATAGTTTTGATGGATAAAAAATGATCTTCTAGGACTGGTGCTGGTGTTGTAGGACTGGTACTCTAGTGTTAGAAAATTAGCAAAGGTCATGCCGAAATTTTCCCGTGAATTTAGGACTTAGCCGTTTTCCCGTGATCGAGTAGTATGTCGATTTTTTGTTTCCTTAAGATTAACCAATAATTTCCCCCTTCAGAACATGGCACACGACGACGAGGCCGGCGGTTCTAAGCCGTTCTGGCAAATCACCGACGAAGAAGATGAGCAATACGACCCGACGGCGGATGCCTGGGCTGACGCGGACACTAGCGGTGGCGAGGAGGATGACGCCACAACTAGTGGCGCCGCCGGTGATACCACTAGTGGCGCCGCCGGCGGAAATGACACCACTGATGCCGGCGGTCAGACAGATGGTGGTAGCAAAGCCAACAAGAAGAGGAAACGGAAATGTAACACTCTCCGCACCTACCGTGAAGAGATCACGGAAATTGATAGCTCTGGGTATCCAATCGCGCCCGAGAAGGTGGTCAAAGGATTCGGCAACCAGATTGGTTGCATTGTCCGGGATAGGCAAAAAGGTGCGTCACGGGTAAGCTTTTCCCTAGTAGTGCATGAATGCATGTTTATCAGATTGCTATACTCTGAGTTGGTGGTCTTGGCTAGCAGCGGAACACACGGTTAAATATACATGCATCTCCCACGATCCATCAATATGGTCACTACCCATCGACGAAGGATTTAGGACGTTTGTGTAGAGAGAGCTGGATGATAAACTTGGGCAACTTGATTACATGGAAGAACACCGGAAAGTAAAATCGACGGAGCATTCATATGTTACTACGTGTACACTGCACAAACAATGACCTAACTCTCAACATACGGCCGACAGACGATAACTTTTAAGAAAAATGTAATCAATTTCATCAAACACGTAGCTAAAACCTTGGCATGATCCAAATTGGAGCCGGTAGATGTAGCCAAGGATGCATTTTTGGCCATGCTTCGCCAAGTTTCTGCATACTCCTCTTCTTGATATTCCAGACGCCGAGGTCTTTTCGTAGCATTGGACTGTATTCCAAACAGTCGTCCGTGAGATAGAGGCAGTTTGGTTTGAACACCGGGTAGTCCTTAGTCGCGACACACACGACGGAGTTTAGCCCAAGGAAAAGCGCATGGTCGCCAATATCCCTTAGCTCTACCAACTTTTTCCTTTTAATGTCAACCCTGAAGATGAGAACCATGGTTGTGGTGACTTGGTCCACAAGCCGATGCGGCAAGTCAATGCCTTCACGAAGTATTTGCGACACATCAATATCTTGGTCGGACGTAACGACTTCATCTACTTCATCCTTTGTGTTTAATTCACTTATTAGCTTGCCCTCATTCTCATGGTCGCCGGCTAATTCCACACAATCTTCGCATATCTCTTGTACGATGTCTTGGTAGGTGCCGCGAAACATAGGTCTTGGACTATCTACGTGAGGCCAGTCCCTCCAAACCTGCAGGAGTTCACCGGATGGCCCATGTGTGAGGTACATGTTAGGATATGCAATCGAACATTTCGCCATGTCCATTATCTTGGTCACCGATGGTGAAGGCCCACTGAGGTCTAAAGTCGAGATGGCACCATTCAAATGTAGAATGTAGAAGAGGCCATCCCGGTCGTTGTAAAGAATGTCGGCGATATAGACTGTATTTTTGGAGACCAACGTCCACCGCTTGTCTCCCGGCCTAGCGAAGGAGAGCGTACACTCCCGCCTGTGCACGATGACGACGGTGCACTCCGTCACCTCGACGGCGGCCGAGATGGCAACCCGGAGATACTCTACATGTCGCGCCCAAGTGATGGGGGGTAATATACCCCACACTGGGTCGGCGGCCCACACATGCCTGCCGTTGTTGTCGTAGAATGTGTCATTGTGGTCGATTGTCTTGACCGGAGGGAGCGTGGCCTGAACGCCAGTGATGGGGTTGATGAGGTATGGGTCGCCGACCTCGTCGGTGGTGAACACCCAGCCGCCCGGACACGAGAAGGTAAAGCCCCGCTTATCATGTGGTTGGCCTGGAAAGGGGACACGGAAGGTGGCGTCGGTAGTCGGGCAGTACAGGGCAACCTCATTGGGCCCATACGCCTGGCAGGCGTAGAGCAGGCACGGCGCCTTGTCTAGCGCAGGGAGGCGGAAGACGTTGTGGGCGTCGCGCCAGGACTTGCAGACGGCGCCGGTGCGGCCGAGGCTTTGGATGTCCAGCTGGGCCATGATGATGAGCAAGAGGTCGTCAGGCAGGCTTGACCAATCGGGGTCGACGGTTAACCTGCGTTGCGTGTAGACTGCGGCCATGCTGTAATTCGGCTGCTCGCGATGGGAACGGGACGGTACACGCGTCCCATGTACATGTATATGATGGACGCGGCAAGAGGTTGTCCGAGTCGGACCCAGCAAGACCATGAATTCTGACACTCCGAATCTGACCATGAACTCCAACGCTCCATGAACTCCGGACGGAGTCGGACCGAGTACGTACTAGGCGTCTAGACCATGCAAGATCGATTCGGTAAACAGGAGGTAAACGAGGATCCCTTTGTCAAGCTGTGGGTGGTACGCCGCGTCATCCGCATCCTGTGCCGCCGGACCAAGAACTGGGCCGCCCTCGTCGGCGCCGCGGACGTCGGCAAGACGGCCATCTCCGGGGGCGTCGCGCAGAGCATCAACGTCGGGAAGGTCCCGAGGCAGCTCGGCGGGGCGTGCATAACCTTTGGAAAGATGGAGCTCTAAAAAGCTGTGTCCGAACATGTTGCTCCGCTTTGACATGTCTGAATACTTTACCCCTTGATTTTTGGTGCGTCTCATCATAGCACCACCAAGATTTGATTTATATTTGTCTACTTTATGAGCATCACCATGGTTAAAATATTTCTGTTTTCTACTGATATTGATTCTTATTTTATTTTCACTACTACTAATAATTAAAGAAAGAACTTAGTAGGAAAAATGAATCTCAGATGGGAAAATGATATTCTCACTTCTGATTTCTTAGTGGAAGAAGTTTTTAAGCAATATCGTAAATGAAATTAAATAAGGCTCCAGGTCCAGATGGGTTCCCGGCTGAGTTTTATAAAACTTTCTGGTAGATTATTAAGGTTGATCTCATGGCCTTGTTTGCCCAGTTAAAACAAGGTAATCTTCAGTTATTTAAACTGAACTTTGGGGTGATTACTTTGTTACCTAAAAAAGATAATGTTGTTCAGATCCAGCAGTACAGACCTATATGCCTACTCAATGTTAGTTTTAAGATTTTCACAAAGGTGGGTACTAATCGTATTACCCAAATTGTGAATAAGGTGGTTCGTCCATCTCAGTCGGCATTCTTGTCTGGGAGAAACATTTTGGAGGTGTTGTTATTCTCCACGAAACTGTCCATGAACTTAAGAAGAAGAAATTGGATGGAGTTATCTTTAAAATGGATTTTTAGAAGGCATATGACAAGATTAAATGGCCCTTCCTCCAACAAGCCTTGCGTATGAAAGGATTTGCACATGAGTGGTGCAAAATTATTATGCAGTTTGTTCAGGGACGAAGTGTAGGCATTCGGGTTAATAATGACAATGGTCATTATTTCCAAACAAAAAAAAGACTTAGGCAGGGGGATCCGTTATCTCCTGTCCTTTTTAACATTGTTGTTGATATGTTAGCAATTCTTTATGGCTAATGAAAATGGACAAATTGGAGGTCTAATTCCTAACCTAGTGTGGATGGAGGTTTGTCTATTCTCCAATATGCGGATGATACCATCTTATTTTTAGAGCATGATCTTGACATAGCTCTAAATCTTAAGTTAATTTTGTGCATTTTTGAACAAGTTCCAGGTCTCAAAATGAACTTCCACAAGAGTGAAGTTTTTTGTTTTGGAAAGGCTAAGGAGGTAGAGACTCAGTATAAACAAATTTTCGGTTGTGAGTTTGGATCTCTACCTTTTAATTATTTGGGAATACCTATCCATCACAGGAAACTTAAAAATTCAGAATGGCATCCGGTAGAGAGGCGGTTTGAGGATAAACTTGGGTGTTGGAAGGGTAAACTTCTTTCTTATGGGGATCGCTTAGTGCTGATTAACTCGGTATTGTCTAGTTTACCCATGTTTATGCTTTCCTTTTTGGAGATTCCAATTGGGGTTCGAAAGTGGTTAGATTTCTATAGATCGAGATTTTTTGGCAGGGTGATGAGACTAAACGCAAATATAGGTTAACAAAATAGAATATTATTTGTAGACCCAAGGATCAGGGTGGACTAGGGCTGGAAGTGCTTGAGCTAAAAAAACAAGTGTTTATTAGGTAAATGGTTGTTTAAAATTCTTACAGAAGAGGGCATTTGGCAGGAATTATTACAGAACAAATACCTTCATAGTAAATCTTTAGCTCATGTTGAAGTACAACCACATGATTCTCCCTTTTGGAAGGGTCTAATGAGAGTGAAGGAGGACTACTTTCGTAGAGTTTCTTTTAAAATCGGGAATGGGGAGATTACTAGATTCTGGAAGGACACTTGGGTAGGTCCAACTCCTCTCTCAGATCAATATCCTATTCTTTATAATATTGTGCAACATAAAAATGTTTCAGTTAGTGAAGTTTTTCAGAATGCCCCACCCATTAATATTTCTTTTCGTAAGAATTTGGTGGGTATTTCGTGGGATATGTGGTCACACCTATGTTTGCGTTTATTGAATGTTTCTCTTGTTTCCACGGAGGATAAGTTTCATTGGAATTTGACACGGAATGGGATGTTCTCTATTAAATCAATGTATGAGGATATGATGAATGGCCATGCTATGTTCCTCAAAACTTATTTGTGGAAACTGAAGATTCCTCTTAAGATTAAAATATTCATGTGGTTTTTATACAAAAAGGTTTTGCTGACTAAAGATAAGATAGATAATAAAGGATGGAAAGGAGACACACATTGTTCCTTTTGTGGGAATGAGGAAACAGCTGAACATCTTTTTATTTCTTGCCCTTTTGCTCAACAACTTGTTTGGCAAGTGATTTTTTGTACTTATAACATCCCTCCCCCCTCCAATTTGACTAATATGTTTGGGAATTGGTTAAACGATATTTATAAGAAGACTAAAGATAGGATCAGAATTGGAGTGTCGGCCATTTGTTGGGCCATCTGGAATTGTAGGAATGATGTTGTTTTTAACAGGAAAGATTATTTTCATGTTTTACAAGTTATTTTTTCGGCAGCTCATTGGATCCAGCTATGGGCCTTCCTTTTGCGTTCGGATCAGAGGAAACTTATGGTGGATGGCTGCAGCAGGCTACTTACGGTGGCACAGTATTTTTTCTCCCGTCATACGTGGCAACATATTAATAGGTTTTCGTAGTGCTATTTTTGTTTTTAGGGAGATTTTCCTGTCTGTAAGGTTTTGAGGTTGTAAATTTTAACACACTCTGGAACTTAATAAGAAATAAAAGCTGTGTGCCTCACTCGATACAGAGGCTGGGGTTTTCCCCTTTTCAAAAAAAAGATGTCCATCCCCACACATCACACGGTCCACAACCATTTGTTCTCGCCCCTACCTCAATATCTGTCGGGCCTCATCTACTTGTATAGATAATTAAATCTACACCACACCCGTACTTCTAATTGACCCAATTATTTTCTCCCTGAAATTAACGTTCATTCCATCCGCTGACTACTCCCTCAATCTAGGGTTTGTCGCTCTCCTAGTTTGGCTCTGTCTGGCTCCTCGCACTGCACTCTGTGCTCACCACAATCCACATAAAAGTGAGAACTAAGCCAGAAAAATGAAGCTGAGATGTCCATCCGCACACATCACACGGTCCACAATCATTTGTTCTCCCCTCACTCAACTTCCACCTAGCGTCATCTACATGGCAACAAAATTAAATCTATACCATCCCATAAATTAAAATTGATCCAAATTTCTTACCGAAATTAATGTTTCTTTCCATCTGCTAACTACTCTCCCAAATTAGGCTTTGTCGCTCTCCTCGATCCGCTCTATATGGCTCCTCGAGTTGCACACTACGCTCACCACAAGAGGAGGGCTACTGCAATATGGTGAATCCAGCGCCCACTACGGGAATCCACAAAGATGCCGACAACCATATGTCGGGGCCGTTAGCATAAGTTCTAGACGCCTACGGCAGGAAAATAACTGTCGGCATAGTTTGGCCGTCGGCGTAGCTGGAGCTATGCTCATGGCTACCCTTGGCATAGCCTGGCCGTCGGCACAGATGCAGACAAGTGGCCCTGGAGCGGGCAAAACTGATTATCAACTGAAAAAAAAATTGGCTTATTTATAAAAAATCTGAAAAATAATTCTGGTTTTATACAATAGCATATCTCACAAATGTGTCACATTTTAATTTAAAATACAAAGTATTATAGGCTACATAGAAATGACAAAATAGTAAAATCCATGGATTTGAAAATAACCATTACCCACATCCCCCCTTTTTTTTATTTTTCATATTTCAGAATACAAAGTATTTGAAGTTGATTTTTTGTATGTTTGTTGTATATACTACTGTCTACCAATGTATTTTATTTCAAATTTGTTTAAAACTCATAAATATTTTTAAAATTAGCAGGAGCACCTGTGCCTAGGTGCACCCAATATCCACTCTTTTATGTCCTATAATTTAGTTGTGTTTTCATTTAAGTTTTAGCTTGTGGCCCTACATTATGTGTACATGTGTGATGAAACCATATTATGATTTAGATCTCTTGTTAGCTTGTGGCCCTATTTAACTTTCCTAGATCTATGCCAGCGGACAACTATTTTCTTTTAAAGAATAATAAATATGTCCCTTCGACTAGAATATGTATTTTATCTTTGTGTTAGGGCTTCACCGGCATCGGATTCTCTCGCGGGTTTCAGGACTACTCAGAGCCCGAAACTCCCGGATCTGACGAAATAGAGGAATCTTGCCAAAAGGTGGGGTATACCATTGTCTTTGGTGTTCCTTTGACCTAACCTCACACAACCAAGAAATTAGCTCAACCCTTCCGGCTCACGAGGATGGTCATAACGATAGTTTCGTCTTTTTTCCAGCGGACCTAGGGTTTCTGCGGAAAGGGACACCGAAGCGTCTAAATGTCACCCAAACCCACCACAACCGAGCTGATAATTTCGTGTGGAGTTTGGTTGCTGTGTATGGTGTTGCCCAAGAAGAGTTTAAGGAGGCTTTTCTTCGTGAATTGGTAAACCTGGCTAATGATAATCCACATCCAATTTTAATTGGGGGCCATTTTAATCTGCTAAGGCTCCCACACGAGAAGATTCCGGGATGGTTTGATGGTCATTGGCCTTTTTTGTTCAACGTTGTCATTAATAGCCTAGATTTGAGGGAGGTTTACATGACCGGATGACAGTTCATTTGGGTGAATAGTCTAACGGAGCATACATACGAAATTTAGACCGTGTACTGATGAGTACTGATTGGGAAGGTAAGTTCCCTTTGGTAATGGTATGTGCTCTTGAATGTATTGAATATCTATTGGACCACGCCCCCTCCCACTTTCAACAGGCACATCGAAACCACATTCAAAATCACAGTTCAAGTTTGAACTAGGCTGGTTAGCACGCGATGGTTTTAATGAGCTAGTTAAGAAAGTTTGGTGCAAAACGGTCATAGGTGATAACCCAATCCGGAGATGGAATAATAAAATGCGCAATGTGCATAAATATCTTTGTGGATGGGCTCGACACACGACCGGATTTCTCAAAAAAGAGAAATAGCGTCATTGTTCCATTATTGATGAGTTGGATCGAATCGCCGAGACTTGGTTGCTTTCTATGCAAGAGATTGAACTTAAAAGTCAATCAAACGCACAAGTAGCACAAATATTGCGACAAGAGGAACTCAAATGGTATAAGAGATCGAAGGTTCAATTTATCCTTGAAGGAGACTCGAATACTCGTTATTTCCATAATGTAGCCAATGGAAGGCATCGGAAAAAACAGATTCATTCTCTTCATCGGGATAAAGGTCTGATCGAGGGACAAGAGTGTCTAAAGGCTTATATTACAAAGTTCTATAAATGTCTGTTTGGTTCTCCTGAAGTAAGTTCTATTACTATGGACGAGACCCGTACAGCTGATATTTCCCAAGTTTCCGATGAGGAAAACGCTTTTCTTAACGCTCCCTTCTCGGAAGAGGAGATAAAGAAGGATGTATTTCAAATGGAAATTAATAAGGCACCTGGTCCAGATGGATGTCCTGCTGAGTTCTACCAACATTTTTGGGACATCATCAAAGATGATCTCATTCATATGTTTGGTTGCTTACATAGAGGACACCTAGAGCTATATCGCCTTAATTATGGGGAAATCATTTTGTTACCTAAGGTTTTGGAGGCAGAAAGGACACAACGGTATTGACCAATATGCCTTGTCAATGTTAGTTTCAAAATCTTTACGAAAGTTGCAACCATCAAGTTGAATTCGGTGGCAGATCATTTGGTAAAAACCTACACAAACTGCATTTATGCAGGGTAGGAATATCCTTGATGGGGTCGTGATTTTACACAAAACCGTACATGGAGTGCATACGAAAAAACTAAATGGTGTAATTCTTAAAATAGACTTTGAAAAAGCCTATGATGTGAACTTGGAGTTTCTCCAACAAACTCTGAGAATGAAAGGATTCTCAGAAGAGTGGTGTGCTCTAGTTCACAATTTTGTGGTTGGAGGTAGTGTGGCTATCAAAGTCAATGACGAGGTAGGCTGATAGTTCCAGACCAAGAAGGTCTTAAGGCAAAGTGATCCTCTATCGCCCATGTTATTTAATATTATGGCTGACATGCTAGCGATCATGATTGAACGAGCCAAGGAAAACGGGCAAATTGAGGGAGTAATTCCACATCTTAAGGATGGGGGCTTGTCTATCCTTCGGTATGCAGATGATACGATTCTTTTTATGAAACATGATTTGGAGAAAGCGGCGAACCTGAAACTAATTCTTTTGTTGTTCGAGCAACTTTCCGGATTAAAAATAAACTTCCATAAAACTGAATTGTTCTACTTTGGCGAGGCCCAGGATGCTGTTGCCCAATATGACGAGTTATTCGAATGTGAGCAAGGCCAATTTCCTATCAAGTATTTTGGGATACCAGTACATTATAGGAGATTGACTAATGCAGAATGGAGCCACGTGGAAGAGTGTTTGCAGAAAAGGCTCGCTAGCTGGAAAGGTAAATTGTTGTCACTTGGTGAAAGACTGGTACTCATTGACTATCTTGTCAAACGTAATTGGCATGGAAGTTCAAAGTGTGTTTCTTATTCTCATGATGAGCCGATTAAGCACTTATTCTTCGATTGCACATTTGCACGTTCTATATGGTCCTCTATCCAAATGGCTATGAATATTTATCAGCCCACATCCATTTCAAATATATTTGGTAACTGGTTAAATGAGGTAGATAAACGTTCTATATGGTCCTCTGTCCAAATGGCTTTGAATCTGCATCTCAACAAATCCCTCGGGTGAACCCATAATGTTTCGATTAGGAGAACCTGTGGGCGCTGGTGACAATTTTCGGCTAAACAGGAGGCACGATTTACCCAGGTTCGGGGCCCTCGTAGAGGTAAAACCCTTACTTCTGCTTCTGTCGATTTGTATTCACGAGTAGATCGGTTACAATGGGGGTTGCTCAAGTCGATAGTATGATCTCGATCTCAAGGCTTTGGTGGTGCGGTATTGCTTGTCCTCTCACTTGTGGTTCTCCTGGCCTTATATAGGTAGCCAGGTCCCAAATCGTACCCGGGAGGGACTCAAACCCTAACCTAAAGTTGGTTACAAGTTTCCTAACTTGACCCGCAAGGTCTTGCGGGTGGGCTTCAACTGGGCCTTCTAGAATAGTATACGGCATCTCCTCTTGGGCCTAGGTCTTTGGGCCTTGGACCGGGTATCTTTACCCGAGAGGTCCAGGGTTTATCCCTTCGTCAGTAGCCCCCGAGCATTTACTCGATTGGAATTTTCTTGTCAAGTAGACGCTCAAAGTCTTGTCTTGAATTCCTTCGGATGATTGTTTCAATCTTTTGCGTTTGGAGGGCGTACACCCTGTGTTATTAGTTTTTATGCCCGAGTATCGAGCGATGAAAGTGCCTGTATTTTTTGGGTGTTTTCGTAGAAGGATATGGCTCAGTTGCTTGACTCTCCCGAAACCTCATGGCTAATTAATTGCATCTAGGGCGAAAACAGTTTTGGCCTACATAGACTCGAGACCTCCGACTCGAATCCTATGAGGTGATCATTGCGACTGGGTCATAGAGGTCCTATCGAGTCGAATTTAACCTATATGCTGGCCCACCTTGTCAGCTTTTGACCAAAAAACGAGATGTCGTTTCCGGTTTTCCCGCGGGCCGCGTGTAGTAAATGCGCATGATCTGCTGTTAAGATCGTGTCACGAAACAGCTTTCACCGCCTCTTCGTTTCCGCTTCACGCGTGGCAGCCGCGATTTGTGCCACGTTGCTCGACGAACGGCCGAGATCGAGTGGCCCTGTATATATATACTTTCCTTAGGTGGAAAGTGAAAACCTCCCGGTCATTTGCTTCCTTGCCTTCTTCTTCCTCGCGCTCATCTTCTTCTCTGCAAGCACGTACAAGTTTCCATGGCAGGAGTAAGGAAACGCAGTGCCGCTGCTACCTCTTCGAAGGCGCCTGAAGACGCTCCCGTGCCAGCCGCCCCGCGCTCATGTGACTGGCGCTCCGCCAACACGACGAACAAGAGCATCAAGGAGATGCAGAGGGAGGGGCTGCTGCCCCCCTAGGCCGAGAAGGGAGTTTGCCTCGGCAAGAAGGAAGAGGTACCAAACCCTCACGCGAATGAGCGCGCGATATTTGCGGATCATGTCTCGCGCGGGCTCTCGCTCCCCCTCCATCCTTTTCTCATTGGCTTGTTGTATGTCTATGGCATACAGCTCCACGATTTGCCTCCAAATGTGGTGCAGCACATCTCGTGCTTCATCGTACTTTGCGAGTGCTTCCTGGGCATCCGTCCACACTGTGGCCTTTGGAAAGCCATGTTCAAAGTGCGGATCTTCCGCGAGAAGTCGCGGGTAGAGACCGAGCTTGGAGAAACGCTGCGCACTGGGTGCTTCGGAATCAAGGCGAAGTCAGATAGCTCCTACTTCAAGATGCACTTCATCGACTCCGCGCAAGGGTGGAGGAGGAAGTGGTTCGATATGGCTGATAACAGCGCGGGTGGAGCTCATGAATTCGACCCGTTCACTGTCTTGAAGCGGCAGAAGTCCTGGGCGCACAAGCTCTCGGCTGAAGAAAACCGAGTCTTCGCCCCGCTACTCGCAAAGGTAGCAGCTCTTCACGACCATACCGCAGGAGTCGCGCTGAATGGCCTGCATCTGGCGAACAATCCATCATCCCTGGCCAGGATGCTGCTGCGGGTGAAACTCCAATTGCTAAGGTTGTCCAGAATTCGCCGAGCGCAGCTCCAACAGCTGCGGGTGGAGCCTCGGCTTCGAAAGAAGTGTCGGGTAGCTCGGCTGACCCTCTGCGCACCGCCCAAGGACAGGTAAACCTTGTCATCTTCCTTGCGTCTTGTACTTCGTTTATTTATGATTTTAATCGGGTGCACGGCAGTGCTACCGATAGGAGTAGCCCCCGAGGCTGTGGTCAATCGCTTGCGATTGGCTACAGGCTCAATACTTAACCTTTTTTCCTTTCTTGACTTTATCGGGAGCACGGCAGTGCTCCCGATTGGAGTAGCCCCCCAGGCTATACTCGACTGTTTGTTAGTCGTGAATAGGCTCAATTTCTTTCCTTTTTCTCTGACTTGACCTTTCTTTTCGTGTTTTTTGCAGTCTCTTCTTGATTCTCTTGCAGCCATTGGTCGATGCGTACTTTCGGCTGAGGCGGATTGCGCATCCCTTCGGGTAGATCGTGATCGACTCGTCGCGTATGGCCAAGCTCTCCAAGGTAAATTGATCCGTTCCATCTTGCTTGTTCTTTCTGATCCCGCGAATTCCCTTAGGATGAAGTTTGTTGTTGTGTAGCTCAAGTTGATCTCCTGAAGAACGAGAAAGCTGATGCTGTCACTCGGGTGAAAACCCTTGAGACCGAGTTGGAGGACGCTCGAAAGGAACTTGAATCCTATCACAAGCGGTGGACTGACTTCGAGGAGAAGCTCGCTGAGGCCCAGGACGGCCTGAAGCAACTGGAGGAGGCTGGCGCTAAACAGGACAATGATCTTGTTGGCTTCATTCGCCCTCTGGCCCAGAAATTCGTGGGTAAGTTATACTTAATTTCCATTGTGTTGCGACTATGTTGGTTGTCTTTGGAATTTATGACGTTTCTTTGCAGATGTTCTTGGCGTTGCGTTGGAGCTGCGTCGCGTTCAACGAGTGGACGTCCTGACTGATTCTTGCGCTCAGCTCCAGAAACACACAAGTGGGATCTGCTCCCTTGTTGGTGAAGCCATTCGAGTGCTGACGCAATTCAACGAGCTTCTTCTGGTGGATGCCGCGGTTCCCCCCACGCTGGATGGTCTTTTGAAGGTTTTCCTGGATGCCCGGTCTGAATGCGGAGCGAAGACTGCCATCTAGTTTGCTTTGGCGCATGGAGTCACGGGCCTGGACGAGGCGTATTCGAGACTTCCCATCGATGCTTCCACAGGCAAAAAGGTAGCGCTTCGTCCTTTCGGCGATCCGGCTGAAGTCCTTGCCAAGAAGGTATCCTAATTGATTGCTCGTGCTAGTCGCAGGGGACATCCTGACGTGAGTGGCAGTACCTCGGCAGTTCCATAGGATAGACTTCTTTTAGTTTTCTCTCTTGATGTAATGAACCTTGGGATGTATTCCCGTATTTTGCCTTTAATTGAAGTGTTCTTTGACGTCTAAGATATGATTCTTTGCGATTGATCGTTATGAGTTCCTCCCGATGGGAGTAACCCCCGAGCTCCTGTTAAGTAGGTGGTATGATCCTCGAGTGGGGAGTCTCAAGATGTTTCTTAACTTTGTTTCTCTTTCCAGGTAGTCTTCGAGTGGATCTGATGTCCGATTGGATCCCCTTTTTGCCTCTGCTAGTACCTTTGCCTCTCTTCGTGATCGCGTCACAGATGGCGAATGCAAGTTGAAATCTTTGCGTGGACACTACTATAAAAAAGTTTACCCGTGACGCACCAATAGTCTTATCCGTGACGCACCAGGGCGCGTCACGGCTATCACGCCGCGCCTATTGATTTAGCCGTGACGCACCGAGCTGGTGCGTCGCGCCTATTAAAACCCGTGACGCACTGTCACGGTGTGCCGCGCCTATCTCTAGGCACGTCACGCCTAACTGAGGAGGTGCGCCACGGCTAGAAATATTGGTGCGTCACGGCTAAGTAATGCCTCCACGGCTAAGTTACTGGGTGCGCCACGGGTATGAACTTCCGCGCGTCACGCTTATCCTCCATGGTGCGTCACAGGTACCTTTTTTGGTGCGTCACGGCTATACTGTGCTGTATTTTTTTGAAATACGCAGTACCGTATTTATACAGGTATATACACAGCTCAAATACAGAAGAATATCAGTAAACAAAATGTATCAAAACAGTTCTCTGACGAACAAATGATATATCATATACTGCTTGGAATTCCGAATAGCTACATCAAACAGGTTATTATGAATACAACAAAGTGTTTATCAGAGTCAAATAGATACAAGTGACCTACATCATACGGTTAATCATCGGGACCGATTACATCGATCGATGATGCTTCATCATCCGGACAAGTGACCTATCTAGTCGCCGATAACCTAATCATCTAACTAGGAACCATAGCATGACGAGCGAGGCGACGTCGACAAGAGCGGCTGCGATGGTCTTCATCCACTTGTTGTTGTTCTTCTTCTTCTTTTGTTCCTCCTCGAGATGGATGAACCACCTAGCTTCCGCCGCCACTCTTGTGTTGTAGGATTTGTAGGCATTCCCTTTGAACTTGTTCACCTGCTCGAAGCAGTCTTCCCAGTGATCGTAGACTCCTGGAACCCTGCCTCTAAACACCACGTAGCACCTCGGCATCTGTAATGACAAGAAAGAAAAACAAAAACAATAGTTTTAAACATGTCTGCAATAGTAGTAAGTGGAGAAATATGACATAAATAAGATGAAAGTTAAACGCAAAGGAACAAGATGATCATCTTTTAATCATCGGCATATTTATTCAAAAGATCAAACGAACATCACAAATTAAAACTGCAATAATAAAAAGCAAGATAATCAAGCCATGTACGATTCATAACCGTAACGATGTGTGCCTCATATTTAGGGTGGACACATACAAGCGGCCGTAGGTGGTGCCGCTGCGCCAAGTGGGATGCACAAGATCCTAACTTTGTGAAAATCACAAGGCGCAACGGACCACCTAGGCCATCTGAGTGTGAGCCAACTCTTTTAATCATCGGCATTTATTGAAGAGATCGAACGAACATCACAAGTAGGACCGCAATAATAAAATGCAAGATAATCAAGCATTGACATAATTGAGCATCAGTTACAGAATGACGATTCATAACCGTAACGATGTGTGCCTCATATTTAGGGTGGACACATACAAGCGGCCGCAAGTGGTGCAGCTGCGCCAAGTGGGATGCACAAGATCCTAACTTTGTGAAAATCACAAGGCGCAGCTGACCACCTGGGCCATCTGAGTGTGAACCAACTCTTTTAATCATCGGCATTTACTTATTCAAAAGATCGAACGGCCATCACAAGTAGGACCGCAATAATAAAATGCAAGATAATCAAGCATTGACATAATTGAGCATCAGTTACAGAATGGACGATTCATAACCGTAACGATGTGTGCCTCATATTTAGGGTGGACACATACAAGCGGCCGCAAGTGGTGCAGCTGCGCCAAGTGGGATGCACAAGATCCTAACTTTGTGAAAATCACAAGGCGCAGCTGACCACCTAGGCCATCTGAGTGTGAACAAACTCTTTTAATCATCGGCATTTACTTATTCAAAATATCGAACGACCATCACAAGTAAGACCGCAATAATGAAAAGAAAGATAATTAAGCATTGACATAATAAAGCATCTGTTACACGATGGACGATTCATAACCCTAACGATTGAGTTCGACTAATTTCGGAAAATGTAGCAAGCCTTACAATAGTTCTCACTCCTTCTGACTCATCCTCCCAGGGATTACAACGGGGCAGCCCTCCTGAGTGATGAAGGGCCTGTCGTCACAGGCAGTTTCTAGGTAGGTATCTATGTCGCGGTTCGGCATGTTGAACCGGCAGTAAAATGTCCCACTCTTGTTCACCACTTCATGAACGATTTTCGTGGCGAAGCACTTCTGGATATCATATATCTCTTCTCTAACCTTGTCATCGCCGACCATCGACAAGCGGGAGGCCCATTGTTGGAATTGACTAGGCAGGGTAAGGAACTGTTGATCCCGTACGTACGCCCGCATATGATGGAGGACATAGTAGGTGTCTCGATTACTGCCTGCCGGCTGCTTGACGCACGCGAAATTCGTCGTGTGGGTGAACACCCGAGCGCCCTGAACGACCTTCTCCCTAGTGATTATGCCCCCCCTTGCGTGGTAGCCGGTGAGAGCATTATCCAAGACTTTCTTCACCGTGGAGTAGTCTTTCTTCACCGCACTCCCTGAGTCGAGATACGTCGCATGCGAATGACTGATACAAATGCAGATGAGTGTGCATTGTGTATATCTGCACGGAACAATCCAAACAACAAAGTGTTGAAAAGGAGCGATGAAAATCTAAAGAAAATCCCTTTCGATTCGGCTAAGAATATTGACTTACCCGGCAAAGTAAGGCATGAGGATGTAATCCTTGGTCTGGTTCGCTAGCATGAAGTCCCGGAGATATGTCGACGCGACTGCCTGGTTCCCAACGGAGCACAACACGTCGTGGCGCATGTAGAAGGGGTCCACTATCGCGATGCCCGGTGTACTATCCCTGCAAACTTGCACCGCCAGACTGAGCGAGTATAGGCGGACCATGGAGTAGTGTAGCGGATTGCTATGGAACATATCAAAGATGTCCGAAAACCGCAGTACTATCCTATCCGCACCGGTTGATTCGACTAAGCCCAAGTCCTTTGGCACCATGGCAACGAAAACCGGGTATGATGGATCCTTGGTTTGAACAAGGCGCGTTTCAAGAAAAAGAATGCTGTCATGCAAACTCCGCATATCCCCACTTGCGGCCTTAAGCTTGCTCTGGCTAAGCATAGGCTGACCAATCACATGCATCTTCGTATGCTTAGATGTAGGTGGGCCGTCATGAACACGGAGCGGCATCTTAGCAGGCTGGCTCGCGGACCTTGCGGCCTTGGATCTAGGTCCTCTTTTCCGCGGCTTCGTCGCTTTCGGAATGACCTCCTTCTCAATCTCCTCATTAGCCGCCTTAGGGATTGTGCTAGGGCTTAAAATAACTCCTCCCTTCGCACTTTTCTAAGTCTCGGTGCAGGGGCCGACATCTGGAGGCGTGTCTTCCTGAGAACCGAAGAGACGCTTGCAATTTGATTTATCCGCAGGAGGAGCCTTACCACGAGCCTCCGTGCTATGGTAGGGTTCTTCTGGAGGAGGAGCAACGTAATCTCCGCCATCAAAGTCATCAGCGATGAAATCCATGGCATCAAGATCAACGTAATTCTCCTGGTCTTGTGCCATCTCCATGTCACGGGTAGGCGACGGCGCGGCGACGGTCTTGCCATGGCTCCGCTCCGGAGCTTCTAGAGGGGTTGTCTTCGAGGTGGTGCCTCGCGCCGGTAGTTCTAGAGGTGATGTCCGCGGGGTGGCGCCCCTCTTCCCCAGGCGAATCTGGCTCTTCGGCCATTCCATGTTCCAAGGTATGCACTGGAGTAGCGTCAGGGTATCGGGGTCATCTTCTTCTTGGTAGGGTTGAATGGGAGGCAACAAGTCGTCGTAGCCCGCCAGGACCCGAAGCACTCGAACTCTATATACGTCTTTGCGCATCGGCCTGTTGTGGAACCTGCGGGTTGACGGTTGAACGATCATACCCACAACAACATCCTTCAACACGCCGTCCACTGTGTGTAAGAGAGTGCATGGAACGTCGTCGTTCTGCGGAAAACATGCAGGGCGTCAGAGAGGCCAGTCTAAGGCAAAGGAAGATCGACGCTCCAACGCTTAACTATTTACCTGGCTGGCGAGGGCGTCGAGCTCCTCTAGTGGAGAGGGGCCAACGACGGCGGCGGGCGTGCTACTGTTGACTGGCGAGGGAGAACCGGCGGCGGGCGTGCAACCGATGGCCAGGCGGCAGTTGTTCGTTGGTGCACGCTCTTCATTCGGCGGAGGACTGCCCACTGTGGGCGTGCAACGGATGGTCAGGTGGGTAGAGACGGGCGGAGTCACTATCGGCACCGTGGTGTAGGCGGGCGGAGTCACCAGTGGGTCCGCCATCGTGGCGTTGGCCGGCGAGACTCTGGACAAGTCTCTTGAGTTGCTGCCCTGCACGCTAGGCACCGGGCACGGCCCCACTCGACCTCCGTCATTCCATCGAGTAACCACATCGTAGATGGTAGGCAAAACGTTGCCCATTTGTTCTGCCAAAACTGTTTTGACAATATTAGGAATATCGGCAACTTTGGCCTTGAGGTCTGCAATCTCGCGATCGCGGGCTTCGTCACGTTGGATATCTTCGATGGTCCTCTTTCTATTCCTTCTCGCCTCCCTGGGCTCCTTGAAGTACTCTCTGAGCTTCGTCGTCGTGCCCAGGCCACAAACTCGGCCACCTGACGGCCTTTTGTGCTTTTCCTTCCCCTGCGTCACGTTCACCGCCCTGTTTAAGCTATCGTCCCACGGGCCGTGCAGCCTCGGCATGGATGACGAGGTTCCACCACTATCGATTTCTGCGTTCTGCACAATTAGCGTGAACCGTTTAGAATTCCACCAGTACACTATGATGCAATCTACTTGATCGTCGAGAGAAAACTAACTAGGATGGTGTATTTACTTACCAAGTTTTTATACAACTCCTTCACCTTCTCATCATCGGTAGTATACTCATTAGCTACCGGGTCATATGTAAACCGGGCCCTGATGAAGTTTTTTGTTCGCGGCGAGTACTTTGCGAGAGGGTCAGGGATGCCCTGTTCTGCACGTTTGGCGTCCTCCTTCTCCCAATTGGGAATCGCCGCTCTGTAACCGCCGCATCCCAGTTTGTGGGTACCAATGTTCAACTTCCGCATCCTCTGGCCCCAATCAGAGTTAGCCTTGGCGACTTCGCTCTGGCAAAGTACCTTGAAGTCTCGGAGTTCAGCTTCGGTGATTCTCGGCTCACTCGCTAAAACATCCTGCAAGCTATTTTTGGTGTCCAAGACCTTAACCTTCACCCGGTGTTTCCAGTTGGCCAAGGCGGTGTTCATCTTACCAATGGCGCAATGGTTGACCTTATTCCCCTCCAGATTGTCGTTATTGTACTTAAACGGCTCGTCTGGCGGATGCGGGTACAAGTATCGTCCGTGCAGCTTTCTAAAGAGAATAACCCGATAATAGGCATTCTCTTTTTTCCTTAGATCATCGGTTAAGATCCTGACAGTGTCCCGGACAATGCAACCAATCTGGTTGCCGAATCCTTTGACCACCGCCTCGGGCGCGATTGGATACCCAGAGCTATCAATTTCCGTGATCTCTTCACGGTAGGTGCGGAGAGTGTTACATTTCCGTTTTCTCGTTGTCGTCCTCTTCTTGGCTTTGCTACCACCATCTGTCTTACCGCCGGCATCAGTGGTGTCATTTCCGCCGGCGGCGCCACTAGTGGTATCACCGGCGCCACTAATGGTGGCGTCATCCTCCTCGCCACCGCTAGTGTCTGCGTCAGCCCCGGCATCCGCTGTCGGGTCGTATTGCTCATCTTCTTCGTCGGAGATTTGCCAGAACTGCTTAGAACCGCCGGCCTCGTCGTTGTGTGCCATGTTCTGAAGGGGGAAATTATTGGTTAATCTAAAGGAAACAAAAAATCGACATACTACTCGATCACGGGAAAACGGCTAAGTCCTAAATTCACGGGAAAATTTCGGCATGACCTTTGCTAATTTTCTAACACTAGAGTGCCCGATTCTCGCCGAAACGAAAATTAATCAACATTTCGGCGAAAATGGGCAACTCATTTGAATTCCCTGCAAAGTTTTAAACGGCTCGATGGCCGGACAGATTCTTTAGGCCAACACCAGCACATTTTTTATTATCTGCAAAATTTTATCCAACAACAGTACCAGCACCAGTCCTACAACACCAGCACCAGTCCTACAACACTAGCACCAGTCCTAGAAGATCATTTTTTATCCATCAAAACTATATTACCAGTACCAACACCAGTACCTGCCAAACAAACATAGCCTAGCAGCAGCAATTTCTCATGAACAACATGGAAACAACTTAGCAGCAACAACAACCAATATGATCTCTAAGTAGACACTTCTATATAGATTGGATATGATAAGTAACATCAGTAGCAAATTCTCAGGAACAAGCAGCAAACAAAAGCAGCAGCATTTTTGAACAAGCAACATAATTTTTGAACAAGTGGAGGAGCAGGGCTGAGGAGCAAGTAGACCACAAGCACAAAACCATCCATCACCAACAAGCCCCAGGTTGTTAACTACACACCATCTAGCTAGAAATTTCTAGATTATGCACAGAGAGCAGACTCAAATGGAAAGTAAGCAATGCATATGATGAGTAGCATGACTGTGTACGTGTACAGAAAGCAGCTGGCAGGTTTTCTTTTTTACGTGGATAAATTCTTGTGTTGCATCTTTATTTAATAACCACTAATTCATCTTCAAATACAAAAGGAAATTTCTTGAGATTTAGCATGTGTCTGATTCAGGTTGCAGCTTCTATGCAAAAGGATGTGGAAGCACACGTACCAAACTACCCCAACCTTCCCTCCAAGTTGATATGCCTTCTACACAGTGTGACTTTGCAAGTAATCTACAGCTCCCCCCAAGTACAAGCAGTGGCTTGAACAAATTTGAGTCAACACATTTACCAAGAAATATATGTTTGGCAGAGGTAAAGAGAGAGGCATTTTGATTTGACTGTGTGGACCTGCACAACTTCCCCGTTCTCACTCCCACATCGGTTCAGATTTCAAGTACAAAGCGTTTTGATATACCAAGAAATATATGTAAGACCATGAACAACAGCCACATCGCAATCCCACATCGGTTCAGATTTCAAGTACAAAGCTGGAACAGAGTTAACCCTAGTTCGACTGCAAATTGATCCTTCCATCAGAGTTTGATCAAGATTGGGAGAGGGAGAGGAGAGGAGACATACCTCTTGTCAGGGATGCAGAGGCGACAGGCTGCAGCGCTCGTCGGGGATGCAGAGGTCCTGGCGCGGCGCTCCTCCTCCTAGGCCGCGGTCGATGAAGACGTGGACGGCGCGACGCTCTCCTCCCTCGCTCCTCCCTCCTCCCTCGCTCCTCCTCCTCCCTTGCTCCTCCTCCTTCCTCGCTCCTCCTCCTAGCTAGGTCACGCGGGATTGGGCCGAGCGTGACGATGGGGTGGCGGCGGCGGCGTGTGCGTGAGGCTAGGGCTGGTGGCGTGGGGCTAGGGCTGGTGTGATGCGGCGTTTACGGTGGCGTGAGGCTAGGGGTGGCGTCTACGGTGGCGGCGAACGGGGAGAAGACTGAAGAAGGGCTCGCGCTTCAGATCGAAATGAGGAAGACGAAGAAGAGGGGAACGGTCTTCCTAATATTGCAAAGAATAGCCGTGACGCACCACGGTTACGTGCGCCGCGCATTAGGCAACCGTGACGCACCTAAGGTATGCGGGCCACGCATAGCTTACCCGTGACGTACCTCAGAGATGTGCGCCACGCATAGCTTAGCCGTGACGCACCGCCGAGAGGTGCGCCGCGCGTATCCGTAGTATTTACATAAAAGAACTGTGCGTGGGTAGGTATCAACAACTGATACTTACCCCAGTGGCTAGTGCCCTTCCTGCCTAGCCTCCCACCAGGGTTCGACTCCTGTCCACCCTCGAATTTTTTTATTTTTTATTTCTTACGAAATGATTCAAAATAAATCAATATATAAATAAATATATACATAGCAAATTATAGTAGATCAACATAGATGTAAATTATAGTAGATTAATTTAGAAGTCATAAAATCTCAAATATTCTTATTACATCATCTTAATTTTGTCGAATTCATGCACACACACACGGCAACATAATGATTCTTGTAGCTCTAGCTAGCGTTTTACAATTTTCTTTCCCTTCTTTGTCGCGGTTGAGTAATTCAGTCCCGGAACACCGTGACTTCTTCGGTGGAATGGGCGACCTGTAGGTAGCGTTGTCCTGCTTCTTCTTGTTGTGTATTTCGTTCCATCGTCATTGTCATCTTCCATTTTCGGGTCGCCGTACTGGTCAAAGTCTTGCTCGTTGGCTACTCCATCCATTCCGATGATGTTTCTTTTGCCTCTCCGCACGACAACACGGCTAGGCCTTGTCGGGTCAGTAATGAAGAAGAATTGGTCCACTTTGTTAGCCAAGACCCATGGATCATTTTTTGCGGTGACATTCGTGCCGGATTTGGCTTCAGGTATCACCATGGTGGTGAAATATTGTCCTTCTTTCCTGACGCTCTTTGCCCATGTGACACGGAACATTGGCACGTTCTCTCCGCAGTAGTCGAGTTCCCATATCTCGTCGATCCTACCATAGTATCTTTCCTTGACGTCACCTGTTAATGATTCCATCGTTTACCCCGAGTTCTGGTATTCGCAGTTCCGGTCCTTATTTGCCGTGTAGAATGTGTAACCATTGATATCGTATGCCTGATATGTCATGAGGTTATGTGCGGGGCCTTGTGACAATGTGAGTATGAGTTTTTCTTCTTCAGAATAAGGCGTCTCCGGTTGATCGGTCATAATCTTCTCCCTGAACCACTGTGTGAAATGGATGTTGTGCTCTCTAATTATTTCTGCTTCGGTCCTATGTTGTCCCCGATCACTGTAATACTTCACGATTAGCAATTTGTGCTTTTCCAACCAAGGATCGACCACTGTTAGATGTTGTAGCGCGACTAGGTTTGCTCTGTCAAAGTCGTTGCGTCGGCCCTGAAAGTCGACATTCATTTCGCGCTGGCCCTCGCGGTGTCCCCATCCACCGTGCCTGCCAAAGTGCCTGTTTACGGGCAGACCAGGGTTCTCATCTTTGTCTAGAAAATTCGTGCAGAAAGAGATGCACTCCTCTGTCAGAAAGCCCTTGGCAATGCTTGCGTCTGGACGGGCCCTGTTGCGGACGTATCCTTTGATGGAACCATTCATCCTTTCGAACGCCATCATGGAGTGTAAAAACGGCGGCCCGAGCTGGATGATATCATCCACGACATGGACAAGGAGATGCACCATAATGTCGAAGAATGCTGGCGGGAAGTATATCTCAAGCTCGCATAGTATCACCACGATCTCTTCCTGTAGCCTTGCGAGTTTCTTCACGCCAATCGACTTTCGAGAGATGACGTCAAAAAAGTTGCAGAGTCCAAACAACGTTTCGCGGACGTGCTCGTCCATTATCCCTCGAATTGCAACTGGAAGTATCTGCGTCATCATCACGTGAAAGTCGTGAGACTTCATTCCGCTGTACTTCTGCTTTGGTACGTCTAGGTATCTGCTTATCTTCCCCGCATAACCGTAAGGAAATTTGACTCCAAGGAGGCACTTGAAGAATTGGTCGATCTCCTTCTCACATAGCGTGAAGCACGAAGGGGGACAGTAATATTCCGTCTTCTTGGCCTTTTTGCCCTTGCGGCGACCTTCCGTCCCATCTAACACATCGTCATCGTCATCATCATCCGGTTTTCCTCCGTGGAGCTCGCCCCTGATATTCAAAAATCTCAAGTACGTCGCGACAGTACGGCGTACCTACTCCTGCACTTCTCACTAATTGGGACTAAAGCCCGTATAACAGGGTTACAGTGTGAGGGAATAGATCTAGCTACTCGACGAGGATGAACTTCTCGGCGAGTTGCGTAGAGCTTTAGCTTGTGAAACTTGAACCTATCTAATCTATCTCCCGTCCGGCTTTATATAATAGCCGGATTAGGGCTTACAGAACAAGAAACCTAGAAGACTACGTTTAACTTGTAACTTGGAAAGTAAGGAATCCGTCTTCTCCTCCAAGCCAGATCACGCGGGCCGTGATCCGGGTTCTTCTAGAATCCGGCTCCTGCGCGTCGGACTACTGGGCCGCCCAATGGACCTAAGCCCACTACCATGTAGGCCACCCTGGTAGTCCGGCTCTTTTGTCTACCATCTTCTATACCCCTATTCAGTATATATCCGACAGTAGCCCCCAGGAAGGATCAAAACTCTGATTCTCCGTCTTTCGTCAAATAAATTTTGTCCGGGAAAACTTGATTCAACAGTCTTGATTCTTTCTTCTTTCCTTTTGAAGGAGATGGTAACATAAAACTCGGAACTATGAAAATCCGGCTTTTCTTCTCGCGATCCTTCGCGGAAAAGGAACTTATGATATCAGCGCTTTA
Organism: Alopecurus myosuroides; assembly: GCA_028641055.1. Lineage (NCBI taxonomy): Eukaryota > Viridiplantae > Streptophyta > Magnoliopsida > Poales > Poaceae > Alopecurus > Alopecurus myosuroides. Next base: position 9,670,480 of record CM054057.1, read on the forward strand.
ATCATGCTGACGCAAGCGCCGCTTGGTTTCACGCGGGAAACCCTGCAACGTATCTCTGACAGATTCTCACGAGAAACGAGGAGATAGCCATCATTCCCCTGTCGTTTCGTTTCCCGGATTTACCGGCGAGCGACACGCGTCGAACATCCAACGGTCAAAAGAGCCGTTGGCACGTATCTAGACGGATATCTGGCTATAAATAGCCATCATCGTCCTCCTCCGAAACTTTCCTCACTTCCACACTGCCCACGCCATTGACGCGAGCTCGAGAGCAAGTTTCCTGCCCCAAGCGCACTTAGCTTCCAAGCACGCAGAACGCACCAAAACGCGCCACCAAAGGATGGCATCCTCGCCGCCTTCACCGACCCGCGCCGCCATCGACGAGCTCGTCAACGACCTAGATCCGCAATCGGGAGCGCAAAAGCCCACCGGCGGTGAGCCGGAGAAGACCACGGTTTCCGCGGCGGGCGGAGATAACACTTCCGCCGCCGCGGACATAGCATCATCAAGCGCCGTGACAACCCCACCGTTTGCACCAACGACGGCGAGGGTCAAGATCCCTTCCCGTGGCGATGGGCGCGTTGCTACCGGAGCCAACAACAGAACAGAATTTGTCGGCAATTGGAATCCGAGTAATACTTCTCTCGTTCTTCTTCGTCGGATGACAAAAGAAGGTTACATAGTTAAAGGCAAATGGCGGATCTCGAAAGATGAACCCGAGCCCAAGCCAAAAGTCGGAGAATGCGTCATCCTTACTTCTCACATCACGAGAGGTATGGGTTTTCCCCCTTCCGCCTTTTTTCTAGACATCCTTAACTTATATGGCGTCCAACCACACAATATTTCTCCGAATTCCATCCTCTACTTAGCCAGTTTCCAAGCCCTTTTCGAAGGATATCTCGGGATGACACCTGACCTAGGTTTCTGGCAGTATTGTTTTAAGGTAAAGCATAATATCACACATGGCATATCGCCTATTTGCGGGACTATATCTTTTACCCTTAGAAAATTTAGGGAGGAATGGTATCCAAAAATAGAAATGCCGGAACCAGACCAATCTTGGCTAGGTTCTTTCTTTTATCATCAGGATATTCCATTCCCAGGCAGGACAACCGGGTTTCCTCCCTTCGTTAACTCTGCTGCTATTCCTCGCGAGAGTTGGACAACCACAGCAGTAGAAAATTTGCCAGAAAACCTGATGAAGATAAAGCGGCGCATCGCCAAACTTTCTTCCTCTCAACCTTCTTTGATTGGGAAGGATACCGTTATGTGCTGGTTTGGACGCCGCATCCAACCTCTCTCTTTTCGTTCCCGACTCCTTTGTGAATACCAAGGGCCAGAAGATAGCATGAGAGGAACAGATAAGGCCTTTACCAAAAAGGATTTTATAGGACGACTTCACCAACTGGTTGCCGCCAGTAGTCAGGTTGAGGAAAATCTGGCGATCTATCATGTGGAAAACCCGGTCCCTAAGGTATTTATCTTTCCTTGTTTCCGAGTTTTTCCTCAGATTATCTTCTCTCTCTGCCTTTTAACATACTATTAACTCCTTCCTAGTTTGATGAACTTGGAGAAAATGATCTTGCTTCCGATGCTGAGCTCAACAAATTGCATGCCGAGTTTCTCAACAATCGGAAGCGCAAAAGGCAATCAGCTATTAAAGAGGAATCTATTCCCATCCTGGACGATACCCGGATAAAAGAAGAACCATTCGACGAATTCGGATATATTCGTCCAGAAGCAAAGAAATTCTTTGCTCCTGCGCCTCTAATTCGCCCTTGGCCACAAAATGGGTTAGTTATTCGCAATGACATTGCTTTTTCACCTCGTCAAGTTATACACGATGGCCTTCATCACGTTGGGATTCTCTTTGCGGAATATGCCAAAGAATTCCACGAGGTTTTGGCCGACTTGCGGGAAATGAGCCAGGTAATACTTCTAGCCCCCAAGCATTAAGTTGAAATATGAATTCTTCTTAATGTTTCTTCAAATGCCTGTTCAAACTTAAGCATCTGGCTTTCATTTCCATGTTATAGCATTCCGCAGACGCCATAAACTTAGAAGTTTTGAAGAAGCTTAGTCTCAAGAGCAAAGAAGTAAAAACCCTTCAATCTGTTATTGAGACGAAAAGCAACGAACTAGCGTCAACTCAACGACAACTATCAAAAGCCACCGGTATTTTGTTTTGTACCATTTGTTTTCTCTGGAGAATGCTTGCTGAATTGTTTTGTAAACTCAAATTAATTATTGCCCTCCAGCTGCTTTAAACAAAGCCAACAAATTAGCAGAAAACAATGTCCATGTTTCTCGGCTTCGTGAAGAAAACTCGAATCTCCGACAGGAACTTCTGAAAGTTCAGGAAGACCTCGAAGCCAGTAATCTGGCCCTTGGGATTGCTCAATCCAAGGCTTCTTTACAAGCAGCGGAAGATAAATCTGTTATCAATGATCTGGAAAGTATGCTACTCCCGCGCATGAAAGAAAGCGACGAAATTGACAAGGTTCTTGGTAAGTTAATTTATTTTTACCAATGTCTTCCTGTCTTATCTCTTATATTTTTTCATGTAACCTTTGCTTTTGTCAAAAAAGAAGGAAATTTTCCAGGAATTTCTCGGACTGAAAAGATCCGGGTCTTTGGGGAAGTGTGGAATTCAATCAGGAATGCAGGAATGCAGCTGATTAGTAAATTCCTTCCCACAAGTACTGTACAATTTTCGGAAGTCTACCGGCTTCCGGGTGCCATCACAGAGGTAGCAGAGTCGAGAGAATCTATCCTTCGCTCTGCCGCACGAGGTGGTGCACGCATGGCACTTGGCCTTATGCGTCTACATTACCCTAATGCTAGATCTTGGCGCGTAGCATCCGGTATCCCTCAAGGATATACAGAAGCGCAATGCAATGCAATTTTTGACGAAGTTAAAGGGCATGCGTCTAAGATTGCCTCTATGGTTAATATTTCCATTACTTATCCGGAAGAAGAAGTGCCCGCAGCCCCCGAGAATGATAGCAGTGATGAAGACTCGGATGCTTGAGGGAATACACTTAACTCGAATGATGGATGTGTATAGGAGCTTTTTTACAATGTAATTCATATTGTAATGCTTCTATGTCATTTGTCGGAACAAGAACTCCGCCTTTTGCAATTTCAAGCTTCTTGCAAAGTTTTTCCGGGTTTGACTGTTCCTTTTTCTTCTAAGTAATCTGGCATCTGTGTTTTAACTGCTCTAGTGTTTAAAAATGGCTCGATTAGCAATATGTATCGTCATGTCGAGTAACTGGGGACGAACCAAACAGTTTTTAAAACTCAGAAACATGGATTATGCTAGAAGAATTTTTACTGACTAGTTTCAGTAACCCAACACATACACAATCAGATAAAATTTAGAGAAAACAAGGAACTGCTCTGAAACTTGGGCACGCAGGCACAATCCGAGTTTCCTTTAACCTTTAACAGGCCGAATCATTCAGCTTTTAAACACCGAGCACGCAGGCACAATTCGGGTCAACATTGAGTATTTGTAAGATCATTGGGAAATAGATAAAGCGGAAATATGTTGTACTTATAATGAATATGAATTCCGACAACTTTATTTCATGATCTCAAAGATGTTTACATAGAAATTGAACTAAGTACGGAAAGGTACATAACTTTCTAGACGTTCCCAGGCTTCCGCAATCCATTTGACTTTGTCGAACTTTTTCAGCAGCTTGTGGAGTGGTGAGGTTTTAGCCCCCAGCCAACTAATGAATCTGCTGACGGCTGCAGCGGAACCCGTCAATCTTTGGACATCTTTTACACATGTAGGCTTTGAGATGTTCAGGATTGCCTTGATTTTTTCCGGGTTAACTTCTATTCCTCTGTGAGAAACAATGAAACCCAGAAGTTTTCCTGAGGGAACCCCGAATACGCACTTAGATGGATTCAACTTCATCTTGTAAGTGCGCAAGTTTTCGAAGGTTTCTCGCAAATCCTCAAGGAGTGTATCTTTTTCCTTGGTTACGACAGCAATATCGTCCACGTAAACATGGACGTTTCTGCCAATTTGACTATGCAAACAGCGTTGCATGCAACGCTGGTAGGTTGTACCTGCGTTCTTCAGGCCAAAAGGCATGGTTACGTAATAGTACGTCCCATACGGGGTTATAAAAGAAGTCTTGATTTGATTTTCCTTTTTCATGCGTATTTGGTGGTACCCGGAGTATGCATCCAAAAAGCATAAAAGCTTAGAGCCTGCAGTGGCATCTATTATTTGATCGATTCGCGGTAACGCAAACCTATCTTTTGGACACAACTTGTTCAATCCTGTATAATCTATACACATTCTAAGAGCAGTGGTGTCTTTCTTCGGCACTAATACCGGATTTGCGGACCAATCAGTATGGATTACTTCCTTGATGAAATCCGCTGCTAAAATCCGGATAATTTCCTTGCCAATAGCCTTCCGTCTTCTTCCGTCAAATCGACGGAGACCTTGTTTGACGGGTTTTGATCCGGGAATAACCTTGAGTTGGTGCTCAGCAAGTTCCCTGGGTACGCCTGGCATGTCAGCTGGACACCAGGCAAAAATATCCCAGTTCTCATGGAGGAACTTGATGAGCTCGCCTTCCTATTTGTCGGTCATCCCAGTCCCTACGACGACAAATTTTGTCGGATCTTTGGGATCTAGGATTACCTGTCTTGTATTCTCGGACGCCTTGAAGCTATCTGTTGGCTTCCGAGTTTCTTTTCCTGCCGGCATTTCTTTCGGCGATACCTCCTTGGCTAATTCCTTCAGTTCCTCCTTTGCTATAACTCTCTGAGCGCAAAGGGCGTTTTCTTTCTCCAACTCGTTTGCCAGCTTGAAATCACCGGCAATGGTGATTACTCCTCCTTTGGGTCCTGGCATCTTCAGCTTGTTGTAGATATAGCAAGATCTTGCCATAAATTTGGCGAAAGCCGGACGTCCGAGTATTGCGTGATACACGCTTTCGAACGGCACTACTTCGAAGGATACTTTTTCCTGCCGGAAGTGATCTTTATCTCCGAAGGTGACATCTAGGGAAATTTCTCCTAGGGATCGTGCTTGCCTGCCAGGAACAATGCCGTGGAAGCGTATATTGCTGTAGTTGAGCTGGGACTCGGAGATCTTCAAGTGCTTCAGTGTATCCAGGTACATTATATTGATGCTGGATCCTCCGTCCATCAGCACTCTTCTTAGCCTAGTGTTTTGAACAATAGGGCTTACAACAAGAGCTTGTGTGCCGGGTTCAGGGATATTTCCGGGATGATCTGACTGATCCCAGATTATTGGTGTGTTGGAGTACTTCAAAAATTTCGGGGTCGCAGGAACAACCGCGTTTATTTCTCGAAGTGTTCTTTTGGCCACCTTTGCTGACGGGGTTGCTAGGAAAGTTAACATTGCTTCTCCATCAACTCTCGGAAATTTGGGTTCGCCTTTTCGCTGCTGTTCCTGGATTTTGTCGTCAGTGTCCGATTCACTGTCTTCTTTTTCAGCTTCTGGCTTTTGCTTGGCAGGTTTCCTTTTGGAACCCTTCCCTTTATTTCCGGATCCTGCATTGCCTTTCATATGCTTGTTTAGCCGGCATTGCGCGTTTGTGTGGGTTGGTTTCCCAAACTGAGAGTGGTGGACGCAGGGTTCCGACTTAATTCTCTCCCATTCTTCGGGAGTGTAATTGATTGGATCTGGACTGCGGCCTTTCCACTTGTTCACCTTTTCTCCTCCAAAGGCTATGTTGACCTCCTTGGGCTTTGTTATTGACTCCGGAGTTCCTTTTTTATCAGAACGAGGGGTTTTCTTGGCCAGTATCAGTGACTCGATATTGCCTCCTCTTGCTCTGATATCATCTTCGGCTGCCGCATGCTCGTTAGCGAATGTAAGCATAGATCCGAGATCTTTGTGCTTTTTAGAACCAACCATGAACGGTACAAGTCCGGGTTTTAGGCCATTGACGAAAGCGTGCATTGCTTGTACGTCAGTTACTCCAGAACAACTATTCTTCATTGCAGTCCATCTGGAGATGAAATCCACGTATGGTTCGTCTTCAAATTGGGTGCAACGGTTCAGCTGGTTGATGCTATTTGGGCGTTTGTATGTTCCCCGAAAATGCTGAGTAAATACTCTCGCCATATCATCCCAACTGTCGACAGTTCTTGATGGTAAACCATTGATCCAATCTCTGGCTCCGTCTAGCAACATTAGGGGAAGAAACTTGATAGCTTCCAGGTCTGTCCCATTGTTGATTTGGACGGCTGTGTAATAATCTGAGAGCCAGGTATCCGGGTTTGTACTGCCGGTATACTTTTGGTAGGTTGGACCAACTTTGGCGAAGCCAGAATGCAGGGTTATCCTTCGGATCCTGTCAGTGAAACACTTAGGACCAAAGTATAGATCATCCTTTTCTGCTCTATCAATATGTGCAGAATATCTCCCGGCTGAATGGACAGAAAGGGATCTACTCCTTTCTTTTCCATTGTTGCGCGGACGCGCTTTTCCAAGGTTATCTCTATCTCTTCCGTTGTCACGCCCCCTGGGATTAGGTGGAGTCCTGCTCCTGTACCTTTCCTTATCTTTAGGCGGTGTCCGAGATCTTTCACGTCTGTGAGGTGTATCGTATCTTCCAGCTTTTTCAGCTGGGTTTCTCGGAGGTGGCATTATTTTGCCGTCATTCCGGTGTTTGTCTTCCCGATCGTGTGGTTTATATCCATCTTTCGGGAGATGAGGTCCGGTTCTAGACGCTGCGTCCCGGTTGTCGGGATTTTTCTTGTCTTTTCTCGGATCCTCTTTTTTATCCGAATCTCCGGGTTCTTCCGGTCCAGGTGCTCCAGCAGCGCAAGTAACTGTTTTGCAGAGGGCGGAATTATCATGCAGCCTCCCTGATCGCTCTTGGCCTCGCTGTTGCTGCTGTAACGCTTTTCCTAGGAAAGCATACACCCCTTGGAGTTTTTCCCCGTTGGAGTACAGATCGTTGTTTAGGATGGCGAACGCCGCTTCCGCGTTTTCCGCTGCGGTTTTGTATATTGGTTCGCCCTTGGCATCTTTGCCGTTTAACTGCTTTTGCCAAGATGGGTTATAAAACCTTTCTTTTGGCGGCAGTTCTTCCGGTTTTGCGATTCCGGGTAACCTAGTAGGTTTTAAGGCAGATCTATGCTTTCTCTCGTACTCCTCTATTTCTTCCTTCATGACTTTGATGTCATTATGGGTTTGTTGGAGATGTTGCCGAGATCTAAGTTGATGTTGCTGTTGCCGTTGGAAAGCTTGTCTCCTGGCTTCCAGCATCTCACGGGGTTCATCTGGTCCCACTGGTGTTTCTAATAGTTCTTGCTCTTCCAGTTCTGTCATTGGCGGAGCAGTGATTTCCTTAGATTTCTTTTCCGCGGGCTTTGTGCCACTAATATCTCCAACTTCCAGGTTTTCATCAGCGAGATCAGCTGACTTTTTCTTCCGGAGTTTGTACTGGAGTTTTTTAGAAGCAGGGTGCTTTTTCTTGGAAGAAGGAGGTTTTTTGACAGGTTCATCTTCTGTCATCTCCTTGACATTAGGGAATATCGGAGAAGTTTCTCCGTCTTCTCTCTCTTCCACTGGCGGAGGGGTTTTAGGGCTTTCCTGGCTGTCGGCACCCGTTGTATCAGCTGGTTTTGCCATTAGCACTTCATGGAATCCCTCTTGAAAGGACTTAACTTTCCTTACGAAGGCATCCTCGTCTTCGTCTTCGGAGTCGAAGTTATCCGATCCGGTTTCCGACTCCAATCTCGCCTCAATGGCGGCAAGCACGGACTCTTCTTCCGAGTTCATCGTGTGGTTGACGGATGTCGGATCTTCTGTCTCTGTGACAGGTATTGGTTCTTCCGTCTCTATGACGGGTAGGTTGTTATCTGCCTCTTGCACGGGATTTCCGTCATCCGTGTTTTCAGCGATTTCGGATTGCACCATGCCGATAAAGTGCGTATCACTGTTTTGTCGGCGATCTGAGCAGAATCCGGCATCATAGTCGTCTTCGACTGGGTATAGGGCGGGTGGGATAAATTTGCTTCCACCGCAAAACCCCATTGCCTCTGCAGTTAGTCCGATAAAGATGTTAGCAGATCCAATCGGTAACACGCAGGCACTTACCAGGTGGTTTTGCGCCGGTATGTAGGATCCGTTGTCGAGGAAGCGCCCGACGTCGTCGTCGAATTCCAAGCTTCCGACAGTGATCGATCTTCCAATTCCGCCGAGTATCCCAGATCGGAATTTCACGCCTGACGTCGTTTGCCCCACGGTGGGCGCCAACTGTCGAGACATCGTAGTAGTTTTCATAGACTGGGGTGCCATGAGACTACGGTAGAGACGTGGGGTAACGGGATAGCGTAGTAACACAGAACACGGGATTTACCCAGGTTCGGTACGTCGCGACAGTACGGCGTACCTACTCCTGCACTTCTCACTAATTGGGACTAAAGCCCGTATAACAGGGTTACAGTGTGAGGGAATAGATCTAGCTACTCGACGAGGATGAACTTCTCGGCGAGTTGCGTAGAGCTTTAGCTTGTGAAACTTGAACCTATCTAATCTATCTCCCGTCCGGCTTTATATAATAGCCGGATTAGGGCTTACAGAACAAGAAACCTAGAAGACTACGTTTAACTTGTAACTTGGAAAGTAAGGAATCCGTCTTCTCCTCCAAGCCAGATCACGCGGGCCGTGATCCGGGTTCTTCTAGAATCCGGCTCCTGCGCGTCGGACTACTGGGCCGCCCAATGGACCTAAGCCCACTACCATGTAGGCCACCCTGGTAGTCCGGCTCTTTTGTCTACCATCTTCTATACCCCTATTCAGTATATATCCGACAACCACCACCCATGGATTCTCCCGTTTGGAACGTTCTCCATGTGCCCACACCATGCGGGAAGAATATCCATGTCCTCTATACCAATATGTGCGAGAGGCTCCCCGCTGTTCTTCGTCGTTTGAGCAATCGCTATGAAGCCGCCGATGAACACCACAAGTTCTTCGAGCTTGATCTGGAGTACACGGCTGACCAACGCGATGTGGCCGTCATCCAAATTGCGACCAAGGATACCGTGCTTGTCTTCCAAAGGGCAAGGTACGCACATGATCTCTCTTGTAGGAAAATTGTGTACGTTGTCATGTTGATAGCAATAGTATCACTTGTTGCAATTGTAGAGAGGAATATTGCATAGGATAGCAATTGTAGAGAGGAAAATTGTGTTGTCATGTTGATAGCAATAGTATCACCTGTTGCAATTGTAGAGAGGAAAATTGCATAGGGTAGCAATTGTAGAGAGGAAAATTGTGTTGTCATGTTGATAGCAATAGTATCACTTGATGCAACAATTGTAGAGAGGAAAATTGCATAGGGTAGCAATTGTAGAGAGGAAAATTGCATAGGGTAGCAATATGGCATTTTCTATTTGTTGTTGTTGCATAGGAAAATTGTGTTCCATTTTTGTTGTTGCATTGGAAGAATACACGTATTGCAACAATATCTAACACATGTTCCATTTTTGTTGTTGCAGTAGTTCAAAGCAATCTCCAGAACTTGTTGATTTTCTTGTCAACAAAGGGTACGACTTCTGTAGCGCTGACATCACAAATGACCGGCAGAAGTTGATGCGCACATTGGGTATTGAGATACCTGAAGATCACTACATTGATCTTCAGGACTTGATCCATTTCGATGACCCGTACGGGCACAAGACCGGGATGGCTAGTATGGAAACTGCCTTCATCCACCCCGACTACAAAACCATGAAGACTTCTTTCCCCTCGAAGAATCACTTTTATTGGGGGGAAAACCCACTTGACCGGATCAATCTCGAGTATGCAGCAATAGATGCATACGTTGCCTTCGAGTTGTTCCGCATCTACTCTTCGGAGCTCGAGTAGATGTTGTTTGTGTGTACCGCATCCGCTATGTTGCGTTCGATATATGTAATGGATATATTATGTAATGGGTCTATTAATTCCTATATTATTTCTATATTAATTCCTAGCTATATTATTTCTATATTAATTCCTAGCTATATTATTTCTACTAGCAAAATACCCGTGCGTTGCAACGGGTAAACAAATGATAAATATCTCCCAAAAAATAAAAAAACATCCAGCCTTTATTTTCTCGGATAAATGGATTATCGTACGATGGTAAGAAGTCGCCTGGTCATTCTTTTGTTTTCGATCCAGAGAAGCATGTATCTTTTTGCTGCAAAATAAAATAAAATAAATCCATCCTTCATTTTCACCTAGATTTTGATCATAATATGGTATGAAATAAACAAAAACTATCAATAATAATAAGATTGTTTCCTACTTTGAATTTAAATCTACGTGAAACCTAATGCTTTGCACATGAATCACGTAACTTATACTCGTCATATAGAAATCACATTAGAAATATGTTAAATCATAGAATGCAGTGGTTAGAATAGCCGGAAGTATTTAATCATAGAACCAGTCGGTCGCACAGAAATTTAAAGCCTGAAATATGTAGAATCAATCAGCGGATGAATAAATCATCTATACTCATACGTGCATACAACGTGATCACCTAAGGTCCTAAATGCCATAGGTGGAAGTATCTACCCATTCCATCAATCAATAGAGGTATGCATGAGAGCTCACGTACCTGATCGGACAGAGTGTACGTTAGTACGTGACTACTGCTGTATCCGAGTTGAGCCACAGAAGCCCTTAACAGGCACGACTACGTCTTCGTTAGGCATTGCTGCTGTTTTTCTCGATGGAAGCACCAAATCATCCCGACGTAATCATCTGGGCCGGTGTAGCTGAACGCCGGACAGTCATCCAACAGAATCCCATTGGGCACATCCAGGTCGACCGTCACGCCACTGCTGAATGTTAGAGCGACCCGCGGCACTCTGAAGTTGCTATATCCTGTGAAGTTGTAGCATGTGTCATCGTTGCGTGGCACAAACGGGTACGGCACCATGGCCGACTGGAGCGCGGACTTCAGTTTATCATAGGTTGTGTCGGGCAGCCGCGTGAGGATGGAGCCGCAGTCTATGATCATATGCCAACCTCGAACACCTTCCATGGCATGCTGAGCTGCTTCCCGCCAACACTGATGTCGGTGAGCGTCACCAGGTAGAACGCGAACTCATGCATGAACCGGGTCATCGGCGTCAACAGGATGCCCGAGGTGTGTTGCTCGGCGATCCAAGGGCCAGGAATCCGCCGTTCACCTCCAGGAGTCAGTAGGAGAACGCGCGGCCGTAAACTTTGGACGTATAGACTGGGAGCGACTCCGGCACGTGTATGTCCCGTTGCCGCCGGGCACGGCGCCTCCTAGCGTGCCCGACGGACGTGAGTTGGCGCGCGGGGACGGACTCCCTGTACGGATGGGGAAAGCATCTCACCGGCAGGCGCAGCGGGATGGCAGATCCCTTTCGACCGCGTTTCCTATGATACAAATAGGCATTATGCAGAGCAGGATTCGGAGCAGCGCAACCAGCCCAGTCGGATCTACGACACCGTACACGCTAGCAGCACAGCGTGGACGACGTACAGGGCGATGGAGATCACATCTGATATCGTCTTTGTCACGACGGTAGCGACGGTCACTGCTGCAACATGGCGCTGTCGGTTATGGCTTGGCTCTTGTCGAGTACACTGATCTCGCCGTCGTGGCGTCCGGAGGGCACGGCGATGACGTTGACGATGCCACCACGAAGTAGCCGGCGGCACGCTTCAGGGCCGTGGATGGGCAATAGAAGATGAGGCGGTTAACCCTTCGAGGGCGAGACAATGTCTAGGAGGACTGCAGGGCAACTTGAAATCGATCTGAGGTTTTTTTTTTATATTGCCTTAGGCTTTCTAACCGAGCAAAGGAGTCCATGTCGGTCCCATGGGTGCATGCTCTGAGCGATTACGTGTTGAATCAGAGCTCGTGTTGGCGCGCGGCAGCGTCGCTGAGTATAGGATTAGAGTCCTGACATAGATCTTGGCTGGTTTCTTAACTAGCCTGGCCCACGCAAGTACTAAACGAAACCAGCGATCGAGCGAAGGCGAGGTACGCACCAAATTTGGAAGATAGTGCTGGGACGTACGACGTACGTGTCGTTAACACGCATTATATAGTAGAGATATTATGTAATGGATATATATATGTACTTCTATGTTATGTAATGGCTCAAATAAAATTGCGGGTTAAACATAGCACAAAATTTACTAAAGCAATCACACAAAGATCTAGCTCACACACAATTCCAAAATATTAAAACTAGAAAGTAACAAATGCTAGTTCCATTTTTATTTGGGTTTCCAATCATGCACACACTTCCTAAGGTAGATTTTCTGCAAGCAAACAACCTAATATCAAGTCCTAACACTCTATTCAAGCTAGGAAACATAAGATCAAACACACATTTCACAACAAACAAAAACACATCAAGAAAATCAAACATAAAAAGTATTGTTTCTATATCTGTTCACCAAAAATAAATCTAGAGCTCCAAAAATTAATCTAAGTCAGGAAAACATAGATCTAGTCAATACCAAACTCATCCAGTTGGATTTACTTCAAAATTCATTTTTGAACTCATTCTAAAAATCATAGAAGAGCATACTGGTCTTTTATTAAAAAGGATGGTATTTTCATTTGGTTGCCGACCTTGATATGAGGCTAAGTGCTATAGATAGATCTTTTCAATATCTATCCAGAACATTTTCGTTTGTCCATTTTGGTTATGTATTTTAAAAGTTAGGTTCAAATCATTCTCACATATAGTCATTGCCAAAACAGTTATTGTGTCCAAAATAATAGTCCAAACTTGGATATGCTAATTTTATATGGTTTAGATTTTATATGGTTTGGTTCATGAATTTTATCAGATTTAATTTTGAATTTACGAAAGGGGAAATGAATTAGTTTTATTTTTCTCAATTTTATGATATATTATTTGTATTTTTAAGATTTTAAAATGAATTAGTTTTATTTTTCTGAATTATTTGATATATTATTTGTATTTTTAAGATTTTAAAGTGAATTAGTTTTATTTTTCTGAATATTTTGATATATTATTTGTACTTTTAAGATTTTAAAATGAATTAGTTTTATTTTTCTGGATATTTTTTAGAAATAATACAAATTAAAAAGTTAATGTTTATTTATTTAGTCAAAATTATTAATTACATCATTACTTTTGTTTATTAAAAGATTTATTTGAAATTCAGACAACAAAGAAATGTGGCATCGACCAACATGTTAATAGATTGATATGATACTAGTATCACATAGATGCGTGCGAAGCACTTGGATGCGGGACGGGATGGAACTCGGAAATTAAGCGTGCTAGTGCTAGTGTAGTGGGAGGATGGGTGACCGAGCGGGAAGTTTGACCACGAGTAAGTAATTTGACTAGAGATAATTGTAGTTAGACACTAAATAAATAATAAAAATTCTGAAAAAAGGGAGTGAAAAATAAGAAACCCAAATGAATTAAAGAAATATCGAAATAGCCAGTAGTCCCGGTTCGTGTCAAAAACCGGGACTAAAGGTCCTCCCGCCTCCGGCGCACGCCAACTGCCCACGTGGCGGGCCTTTAGTCTCGGTCCGTAAGCGGCGCGACTAAAGGGGGAGGCGTTTAGTCGCGCATATTTAGTCCCGGTTGCGCGGCCGGGACTATTGGCCTTTGCGAACCGGGACTAAAGGCCTTTTTTCTACCAGTGGGTGGTCTTCCTTGGAGAAAGTTATTGGTTGATCTGCCATCTTCAGGTACTCGGGCTTTGTCGGTGGGGCTTGCGCAACTATGCATATTTATCGTGTGTTCGTCTTCTGAACCCTGCGGGATGGACAGACCTTTTGTATCATCCCCAAAAGTCCCGCGGGGTTCGGGTATGCGTTGCCTCCCGGATTGGCGACGGCCGGTGCAGGTAGTGCGGCTAGCACCACGTTTTGGTTTCCTGGTGGAGGCAGGGGTTGTGGCGCTTGGAATCCCTGGTTTTCTCCCCCTGGAAACTGCGGGTAGCCTTGACTAACTGATGTTGTGTTTTTCTTCGAGAAGGCCTCGTGTATGTCGAGGAACTTTCGGCAATACTTGAGAAGGTGTGTTGCCTTAATTTTGCCTGTGCGCTTATCTGTAAACTTATGTAGTGTGCAGCATCCATCGAGGTCCTCCTCAGGAGTTTTTTCCGCTGTCTTCGGTTTCCATTCGCGATTTCCGCGACGTCCATTATCGCGATTTCGCGTGAATTCTGCCGCCACTAGTTCTTCTCGGTCGCCGTGGTCGTAATATTTGCTTCTTTTCTTTCGACCATGGCCGTCGTCTTCGGGTGCTGGCGAGGATACCCTCTCGTTGCGCACCGAGTCTTCTATGTTGGCCCACCTGTCGGCTATGACCATTAGTTCTCCAATAGATCTGGCTGCGACTCGTTCCAGTTCTTCCCTGAAAGAAGTTCGTCGAGCGCCCTTCGCGAAAGCTTCGACTGCTACTTCCTCTGATATGTTTCCTGCTGTGTTCCTAAGTATGGTCCATCGCTGGATATATTCGCGAGTAGACTCACCACTCTTTTGCTTGCAGGCTCGCAGTTTCTCGATGCTCGCTGGTCTTTTGTATGTTGCTTGGAAGTTTTTTGCATAAATTGAAGTGTAGATCGTCCCGTGACCCGTAACAAGCCTTTGGTCTTGCCTCAAGCCAGCTGCGTGCCGCTCCTACAAGGTGTTGGTTGAGGTATTGCATAGCTGTGTTCTTGTTCCCAAGTTGGCATTTTACTGCGGAGAGGTAATCCGACAGCCAAGACGAAGGTTCGAGTGAACCGTCATATTTTGTTACTTCTGTACGGAGCTTGAATCTTTTTGGTAGAGTCGCCTCGCGGATGCTGCAAGCGAAGCATAGTGCGCCGCAGGTCTCATCATCGGAAGAGGTGGATGGGGAACGTGCGCGGTTCCTCGCTGCTCTGGCTTTGTCCACCTTATTTTGCGCGATGTTGGATCAAATGTTGTATCCTGGCTGATCGCGATGAGTTTCCTTCCTTGGCTCCTTGGTGTGATGTCGCGAGAGGCTGCTGTGTTGTCGCGAGCCGCGATCTCGATCCCTCGGGCTACCATCGCTGCTACTCGGGCTATCACCACGTCTCCGGGCTTCTTTTCCTCGGGCGCGACGAGGTGATTTTTCCTTCCTGGGCGATGTGCTCCTACGTCTACGGGATGCTTACTTTTCTTTCTGTGCAGCTGTTTTCTTGCGATCGTAGGCGGCGAGTTTTGCGGCTACCATGCCCAATCCTTTCTGAACTTGCTTGTATTGCTCTGCACGGGGGTCGTTCTCCCCTGGTTGATTTATCTGCATGTAGGTGGCTACAGCTAGTACCGCGGCGGCAGGAGTTTGCGGATGGACGTTTCCATCCTCGTCGACGCGCATAAGGGAAGGTTCGAGTGATTAACTGATTCCGGTCAGGGACTCACTATCCATGGTTGCAAGTTCTTGAGACGTATCCTTTTCTTGCGGGACGATTCCCGACGGAAGGTGTTTTGGATAGCGCGGCTCGGCGCTGGCTCGACTCATCCGCCAATCTCCTACGCTCGGCTAGGTCTATGCGAGCTTCCTTGATTATAGTAGCCGCTCTCACTAGATGATAGTGGTAGGCGGTCATATCCTCGTGAGGAGATCCGACTTTGAGTGGTTTGCTTGTGCGGATGGCCTCCTTTGCTCGACGCCAAGTGGCTCGCGAGACGCCGATGTTAGCGCGTTCCCTTGCACTGTTGTTAGTTTCTTCGGGTGGATCTCCTGATCCTGCCATGCAGACCTGAGCCATATATGGCTCGCGGGTCCTAGGTGTATCTTCGAAGGTTTTCCTGACCCGAGAAGGTTCCTCTGTGGAGAGGGTATGGAAGTTGCATGTGTTGAGGCGGATAGATTCGCCGCTTTTCGCCAAGTCGCGATCCGCGTGATAGGGTCGCGAATCGACAACTTCTGGGCTAGAGATCGACCCAGATACCGATCCTTCGAGATTTCTTTGCTCGGGGAAGTGAAGAATTCCGTCCTTGTTGGCATAGAATTGGAAGATTCCGAACGTCAGGGTGATACTCTTCTCCAGGTCGGTAAATACCGGGCGTGATTCCGGCGAGTGAGGGGCGACGATGACTGATCCGATTTGGATCGGATTGATTGGGGTCGAAGTCGTGGGGTTCCAGCGTGAGTTGGTCGTCGATGAGGCCAAAGATGTCGGAGATCCAGAGCCCGCCGTTCCAACAGACGGCGCCAATTGTTTAATCTGCATCTCAAGAAATCCCTCGGGTGAACCCATAGGGTTTCGATTAGGAGAACCTGTGGCCGCTGGTGACAATCGTCGGCTAAACAGGGGGCACGATTTACCCAGGTTCGGGCCCTCGTAGAGTTAAACCCTTACTTCTGCTTCTTTCGATCTGTATTCACGAGTAGATCGGTTACAATGGGGGGTTACTCAAGTCGAGAGTATGATCTCGATCTCAAAGCATCGGTGGTGCGGTATTGCTTGTCCCTCCCTGGTGGTTCTCCTGGCCTTATATAGGTGGCCAGGTCTCAAACCATACCCGGGAGGGACTCAAACCCTAACCAAAAGTTGGTTACAAGTTTCCTAACTTGACCCGCAAGGTCTTGCGGGTGGGATTCAACTGGGCCTTCTAGAATAGCATACGGCCTCTCCTCTTGGGTCTAGGTCTTTGGGCCTTGGACCGGGTATCTTTACCCGACAGGGCCAGGGTTCATCCCTTCATGAGCGTCTGCACGGCTGAAGCGGGTGGCGAGGGATCTTTTTATCCCACATGGATGGCTGCTTGATCTACGAATAGCAGCTCCATAGCGTCGACAGTTTACGTCTGCATGATTTGTTTAGACTTGTCTTCCTTTGTTTTATTTTCTTATTCTAGATTTCGGCTCTCTGCATTTTATGATGCAAAGTCCGGGTGTAATGCTTAACTTTTTAAGTAATAAAAGCACTTTATAAAAAAAAAAGGGCCACGGCCCACAGCCCAGCCTACCGCCAGCTCCTAATCCTTGCCATCGTCAGCAGAATCCAGTGTCCAAACATGCTTTCACCAAAAAAAAAAAAAACAACCAGGATAACAAGGATTAGAGATAACACAGTCAAAAATCAGGGATTGAGACGTCAGAGTTTGATTCACACCACGTCTACGAGAACAAGGTTCGTTTCAGACTTTTGCCTCTATTATATTCAAGAATTGCGTTCAGCATGTTAAAAAATGGAAGAATCGCATAAAATAAGATTAGACATAAATGAAATACTTTATTTCATCTGTTTTCTCTTGAGACACAAATATATAGAGAATAAAATTATTATCATCCAAAATGAGCTAACTAGCTAATGCAGCCACCTGGCCCACCATAGTAGAACATGTTGCCTTGTACATTCAGCCGAAATACACCAGTTTGATAGCATTTTTCTCTTAGAAAAGCATGAAGGTTATCCGCAAGAGGATCGTAACCTCGGCCACCTATGTCAACAAGTTGAATATTACGAAAAGATGCGGCTGAATCGCTTCTTGGCCACTGCCCATTACCTATTGGTGGACTAAGCACACCATCGTCGGATACAGCGAACCCACCCCATGCTACATAGCTTGCCCGGTCTTCTAGCTTAGTGAGAAGCTTTTTCGGCCAATAACCTACAGGGCTCAGGCTATTGATATCTTGTCCGAAGTACAACCACCAATCTCCCTTTTCTTTACTCTGTAGTGTAAATGTAAACAAAAACATTCTAGATGAGTAACTATAAAAAATACTTCGATTAAATGCTAGCCAATACAAACATGTGCCTAGTTACCATGGAAAAATGATGCATATTATTTTCACCTTGTGTGGAAGTCGATTACTTTTGTAAAGTCGTAAATTAAGCATGCCTAATCCTTTTACACCTAGCTTACCACCATTTTCTAACACGGTTTAATTTTACAAGAACAATTTAAAACAGCCAATGATAATTTGTTGATATGTGTACACTAGAGTCTACACTGAAGCAAACCTAAGTAAGAAGTCTCCCTAAACGTAGTCTAGAAAGTTAAGTGTTTAATTAAATTGCACACATACTTATTTTTGCTCATAGTTTTCGAACACGAAAATATGTATGATGGAATCTATGATTAATTGAATTACCCTGATTTTCTCTAATTTGTATATCCAGATACCATGTTTCTAAATCATACCTTATATATCTTCAATGTAATATTCATTTGTCCATTGATTGGCTCCAAAATATCCCCCGGTTTAATAGGAGGAGAATCTACAGGTACAAAGCCATCACACTCCAAGTTAACACATCCATCCTCTCCATCGGTCTTCCATGCAAGTAAAAACACGAAGTAAGAATACATTATTTAAACACATGTATTTACATAAAGAAAATGTTGAGCTAGTCCACATTACCGTCCAGTGTACATAGAAATGTGTTTTGCTATCACCGTAACTGAAAGGACTGACCTGTAAAAAACATATGGGTTAGCCTATTGCTAATAGAGGGAGGGAAATAGAGGCAAACTTTACCTGCCATCCAGATTGAATTCTGGTATTCATACTCATGTCCTCAACCCAGATAGCAGCTCCAGTTACTTTGCCCTTATCCAAATTTGGAAAACTGAAAACATCAAATCTCGCCATAGCACCATTAGATTTGACTTGGGTTGAATCGTACCAAAATCCAGAAAACTGCATAGATAAGGTTGCGTTTTAATTGACATGAGTCATCACTGAATCCTTATATATATAAAATTAATATTTTGGGAATCTTTATCGAGTGGGGATTTTTTATTCTTGGTCGGGTGCTCCAGCCGCATAGGCGACAATCTCGGACCCCCTTTCTTGTCATTTGCAACCCCGTATCTTTCCTCCTACTGTCCATGATATGCTATCTCTCCAAACGACAAGCGGGCTCTAACAGTTAACTGTGGCAGCTAAAACTGCGGAACTAGTTCTGGGAGGAAGGTGCGCTCGAACTGTGGCAGCTTTCATTGGTGACCGTAGAGTTTTTCCCTCTCTATCTTCTTCCTTCTAGCGTTCAACCCTGACGAAATCCCGCCGAACATCCTATCTGAGGAGGCTGGGTAGGGAGGTTTCATGAGATGCTCGGGTTTAGATCCGACGATGGAAGGCGGCAGTAATTTTGTTACTCGTGGATTACCAAAAAAAATAGAAGTGTCTTTTGTTGCTTATTTCCCGATTCAGCTTAAGATTGAACTTTTTCGCAAATAATTTTGTTAGCCAAGAAATTAAAAAAAAAACACACAACAGTTTTCTCACATTCCCACATAAATTTGGGGGCAGTGAAAAAGAAAAATAGATAAAATTCAGTGTTCCAATAGAAAATACAATACTGGTACCACAGGATCTTCCATGAGCTTCTTGATACTTAGAGCAAAAAAACAAAAAATCTTGCGTAGTTGATGGAATAAATCAAATTACTATATATTCATAAGTCCATAGATCAAAGAAATAATAAAAAAGAAATTATGTGTGAATAGACATTGTGTGATTTGCGCTATATCAAAGAAAAGAATGTAGAACTTACATGCGCTACATAAGCCACTGCGTAGGTCGAAGAAACTACAAAGAGTAGCAGTACCAAAAGGCGCCCATCATGTCGCATGTTCCAAGCGTGACCGTTAATATGACCAACGATTTGGAGATAGAGAGGGAATGCCTACAAATTGCAATACGAAGCAACACTCATATAGTCTCTTCCAAGTACTTGGCACATGCTTAAATACAAGATTGATGTCCGAGGTGCTAATTGTCATATCTTTTAACTAAGAAAATTATTAATTTTGTGGAGTAGGTGACAGATATTGCCAGCTCGAATGTAATTAATTTACTTGATTCTTCCATATCACGGAAATAATTAGATAATTAATACAAGATAATATTACAGATGTCATAATAATTATTTTCCTAGATTAAAAGATACATTATGAATAATATCTTTTCCATATCTCCAAAATGATTAGTTCTTAGAATAGGTGGCATGCACCGGTAGGGTTGAAAATGATAAGGAAACTTTCCCATTGTTTCCGTAGAAAAAGAAAATGAACACCAAAATATGGAAACGAAAACGGCATTTTGAGAAAACAAAATGGAAAAGGAATATTCTAAAAAGGATACGATAACGCACATTCCGAGGAAAACGGAAACAAAACAGAATTTCCGTAAAAGTAAATAAGAAAACTTTCCGTATACACAACATACATGCTAGTCGCTGGATGCAATCATGTAAGGCCATGATCCACATGCAAAATAAGGCCTAGTTTCGTGGCTAGTTAGGTCATTAAGCCATACATACTAAACCTAATATATCTAGTGTGTGATGCACGCCTAGGTTAAACCAAATGCGTGACACTTCATATTAAATTTTCGTTTGTCGAGGTTGTGAACAATTCTTTTTCCATGTTTTATACCGCTACTGTATTCCGTCTAATGCTCGTTTTCGTACCGTATCCGCCCCGTTTTCGTTTCATATTCATTTCCGGAAATTTCCAATCCCGTATTCATTTCCGGAGTTTCCGGTTCCGACGAGAGAAAAGGTAATGAAAATGATAATGCAGGTTTCCTTCCTTTTCCGTTCCGTTTTCAACCCTATGCACCGGGTATCCAAGTTGGGAGCCTAGAGTAATCCATGTTCTCGACGGCCCACAGGTACACCCGGTATGACGCGTCGTCCGCATCCTGTCCCGCTGGACCAAGAACTGTGTCTCCATCATTGGTGCCATGGGCGTCGCACAGCGTATCGAGATCGAGAAGCTCCCCAAGCAGCCCGTCAGGGCAAGCGTAGTGGTGCTCGACGTTGCCAAGATGGTACTCGAAATTGTTTATTGTCTGGCGTCACCGGCTACCTCCATGATGGTACACGATTCAGTTGCATGCATGGTAGGAGTAGGAGCCTAGCAGCCTAGCTATATTTTTTGCATGGCTGCATGTCTGCATGCTCGCGCTTGCTTTGGTGCCTATGGTAGCTTAATTCAGCAATTAATTTTCCATGTTTATTTTCCTACTAGCTGGGAGGTCGCCATTATGATTTTTCATCCTAATTGGCCTTCCCGCGCCGGCATGTTCTATTGTTTTTTGGATAGGGATGCATCACGAAGGCAAAAATATATTTGAGATCATGAAAGTAAAAAATAACGTGGTTTATTAAGATATTATTATATGGTATCTACTTTTAGTACATGAATGGATTTTTTTAAGATATTCCTTCTGCTCTTATTAGTTATTACCCACTTAATATACATATTGATAATTGGCGAACAATCGACAACATGCTTGCATCTTATTTTCCCCGTGAGCCTTAACCTTTTAATTTTCATACAATCGAGGCCAAAGTTCCTTATTGTACGAATATAATAGAACGCCTAATAATTTTTAGTTTAATACTAGAGATCCCGTCACAACTGCAACGATTAATCGGTTCCATCATACTAAATAGGTAAGATAAAAAACAAAAAATAGTCTTCCATTGTTATACCGTGTGAGATGTAAATGGTTTTTTCTTCTTCTTTGTGAGGTGTTGTAACAGAATTTCTATTTAAGAAAAATACATTGTAATATACTCGCCCTGATCCAAAATTAGTGTCGTGGTTTTGAACTGAAATGAGACACTTATTCTAGATGGAAGGGAGTTGTACCCGCGGGTATCCGTCCATATAACTGGTGAAATGTTGATACAAAATGTTTATAATAAATACCTTGCGCATGAAATCATTTTTTAGTTATTTCTTTTGCGGGAGGTATGACATTTCATATAAGGATGTAAATTATTTTAATATGTTTGCCGACGAGGAATTTTCTTGAAACTAGATAGGTTAATATTCTAAGTTTTTTCTATAATCAGTTTTCATTATGTGCTGATCCAAACTTCTTAATAGTTATTGAATTTTTGAATAATGTCAGCCTATGTTAATAACCGGCACATGTAAAGCTAAATATTGTAAGAGTTATATATAACATGTACGCTCAATAAAAAAAACATATTGCAAGAAACTAATTACATAGTGATATTACTATTGGCCCCTTTATCCTACATTTAATGTTTTTATTTGTTTGACGCACCAGGCGCTATCATATTTCGGTGGTGCGGAAGCTATCACAAAACGGTGAATAATAGTTTATGAAGCAATCAAGAATGTAAAATAATTTTATGAACATTTTACATCAAGAAAATGCTATTCAGTCATGACTAACTTAAGGGACTTAACAATTTTTTTTAATCAGGGTACATAACATCCACAAGATATGTTGTATTTTCGGTGTTACCCTAATATTATTCCTAACAGTATATTATATCCATGTACAATATTATTGATAAGCAATTATGCTTTTCTAAAACTTACTAGCCCGTGCTGGTGCACGGGTTAATGACTAGTATAGCTAATGGAAATTATAAATTTAGTAATAGATTGTAGATCGAAGAACTAACTCCAGAGAAAAAAAAAACAAATGCGTAGACGTGCATCCAGAACTTATTTTTTTTATAAAGGGAGATTTTATTACTTATCGTAAGTATTACACGCAGCCTCTGCATATCGAAGATGCACACAGCCGAAAACCAAATCATTCATGAATAAAAAGGCGAATTACAAAAGAAGGTAAGAACGCCTAAGATGTTGGGGTCCAATCCGCAAATTATGCTGCCACCCATGCTGGGATAAAAAATCTTTCGCCGTATCCTCCAGTCTGGTGCACACCTTCAAGAAAATATCCCCGTGCTCCATACGCTGCAACGGTACCCAACTATGGAGTATAGTTGTAGTCCTGAAGATAATCTGTAACAGAGAACAATTTTTATCATTAAAAACCTTGTCATTTCTAGAAAGGCAGAACGACCAAATCACGGCAAGCGTTGCCATCATAATAAGTATCTTAAACCTTTTATCCACACCGTTAAGCCAACTCCCACAAATATTGGCAATGCTGGACGGTGGATATAAGGTAGAACCTATCTGAATGATTGACCATATAGAACTGGCAATTGTACAGTCGAAAAACAAGTGTTTTATTGTCTCACTTTATGCATTGGCAATGCTGGACGGTGGATATAAGGTAGAACCTATCTGAATGATTGACCATATAGAACTGGCAATTGTACAGTCGAAAAACAAGTGTTTTATTGTCTCACTTTATGACAGAAAACACACTGTGTACTACCGTGCCAATTGCGTTTTGCAAGGTTATCTTTAGTTAATATTACCCCACGACGAAGATACCATGCAAAAACCTTAGTTTTGAGTGGTATCTTCATCTTCCAAATTTTGTTGTTCTTATCCATTGGCCTATCCGGTTGTAAAAGCGCTTCATACATCGAGCTCACCGTAAATTTACCATTTGAGTGTAAATTCCATCTGAACTCGTCCACACCCTCTGTTAGCTCTACCTGAAGGGGTCGTTGCATAGAAAACAAAAAATTTCCTACACGAGAGACACCCGAAAGGCGAAGATCTAATCTAGCAGACGAAGTGCAACAGGCAACGAGAGGGTTAAGGAGAACACATACCCTCGAAGACTCAAAGTGGTACAAGATCAAATCTCGTTGTTGGCGTAGTCGTACTCACACCGATCCCGATAGCGATAAGATGTGCACCGCAATCCGGCGGTGCATCCGTGATCGGTCACACGTACGGTTGATGACGACCTTCGTTCCCTCGATCCAGCGGGGTGCAGAAGTAGAGGATCCCTCGGAACTCCAGCTGTCGGATATATACTGAATAGGGGTATAGAAGATGGTAGACAAAGAGCCGGACTACCAGGGTGGCCTACATGGTAATGGGCTTAGGTCCATTGGGCGGCCCAGTAGTCCGACGCGCAGAAGCCGGATTCTAGAAGAACCCGGATCACGGCCCACGTGATCTGGCTTGGAGGAGAAGACGGATTCCTTGCTTTCCAAGTTACAAGTTAACGTAGTCTTCTAGGTTTCCTATTCTGTAAGCCCTAATCCGGCTATTATATAAAGCCGGACGGGAGATAGATTAAACAAGTTAAGTTAGGCACAAGTTCAAGCTCTACGCAACTCGCCGAGAAGTTCATCCTCGCCGAGTAGCTAGATCTATTCCCTCACATTGTAACCTTGATATATGGGCTTTAGTCCCAATTAGTGAGAAGTGCAGGAGTAGGTACGCCGTACTGTCGCGACGTACCGAACCTGGGTAAAATCCCGTGTTCTGTGTTACTACGCTATCCCGTTACCCCACGTCTCTACCGTAGTCTCATGGCACCCCCGTCTATGAAAACTACTACGATGTCTCGACAGTTGGAGCCCACCGTGGGGCTAACGACGTCAGGCGTGAAATTCCGATCTGGGATACTCGGCGGAATTGGAAGATCGATCACTGTCGGAAGCTTGGAATTCGACGACGACGTCGGGCGCTTCCTCGACAACGGATCATACATACCGGCGCAAAACCACCTGGTAAGTGCCTGCGTGTTACCGATCGGATCTGCTAACATCTTTATCGGACTAACTGCAGAGGCAATGGGGTTTTGCGGTGGAAGCAAATTTATCCCACCCGCCCTATACCCAGTCGAAGACGACTATGATGCCGGATTCTGCTCAGATCGCCGACAAAAAAGTGATACACACTTTATCGGCATGGTGCAATCCGAAATCGCTGAAAACACGGATGACGGAAATCCCGTGCAAGAGGCAGATAACAACCTACCCGTCATAGAGACGGAAGAACAAACACCCGTCACAGAGGCGGAAGATCCGACATCCGTCAACCAGACGATGAACTCGGAAGCAGAGTCCGTGCTTGCCGCCATTGAGGCGAAGTTGGAGTCGGAAACCGGATCGGATAACTTCGACTCCGAAGACGAAGACGAGGATGCCTTCGTAAGAAAGGTTAAGTCCTTTCAAGAGGGATTCCATGAAGTGCTAATGGCAAAACCAGCTGATACAACGGGTGCCGGCAGCCAGGAAAGCCCTAAAACCCCTCCGCCGGTGGAAGAAAGAGAAGACGGAGAAACTTCTCCGATATTCCCCAATGTTAAGGAGATGACAGAAGATGAGCCTGTCAAAAAACCTCCTTCTTCCAAGAAAAAGCACCGTGCTTCTAAAAAACTCCAATACAAACTCCGGAAGAAAAAATCAGCCGATCTCGCTGATGAAAACCTGGAAGTTGGAGATATTAGCGGCACAAAGCCCGCGGAAAAGAAATCTAAGGAAATCACTGCTCCGCCAATGACAGAACTGGAAGAGCAAGAGCTATTACAAACACCAGTGGGACCAGATGAACCCCCTGAGATGCTGGAAGCCAGGAGACAAGCTTTTCAACGGCAACATCAACATCTGCTTAGATCTCGGCAACATCTCCAACAAACCCATAATGACATCAAAGTCATGAAGGAAGAAATAGAGGAGTACGAGAGAAAGCATAGATCTGCCTTAAAACCTACTAGGTTACCCGGAATTGCAAAACCGGAAGAACTGCCGCCAAAAGAAAGGTTCTATAACCCATCTTGGCAAAAGCAGTTAAACGGCAAAGATGCCAAGGGCGAACCAATATACAAAACCGCAGCGGAAAACGCGGAAGCAGCGTTCGCCATCCTAAACAACGATCTGTACTCCAACGGGGAAAAACTCCAAGGGGTGTATGCTTTCCTAGGAAAATCATTACAGCAGCAACAGCGAGGCCAAGAGCGATCAGGGAGGCTGCATGATAATTCCGCTCTCTGCAAAACAGCTACTTGCGCTGCTGGAGCACCTGGACCGGAAGAACCCGGAGATTCGGATAAAAAAGAGGATCCGAGAAAAGACAGGAAAAACCCAGACAACCGGGACGCAACGTCTAGAATCGGACCTCATCTCCCGAAAGATGGATATAAACCACACGATCGGGAAGACAAGCACCGGAATGACGGCAAAATAATGCCACCTCCGAGAAACCCAGCTGAAAAAGCTGGAAGATACGATATACCTCACAGACGTGAAAGAACTCGGACACCGCCTAAGGATAAGGAAAGGTACAGGAGCAGGACTCCACCTAATCCCAAGGGGCGTGACAACGGAAGAGATAGAAACAACCCCGGAAAAGCGCATCCGCGCAACAATGGAAAAGAGAGGAGTAGATCCCCTTCTGTCCATTCAGCAGGAAGATATTCTGCACACATTGATAGAGCAGAAAAGGATGATCTATACTTTGGTCCTAAGTGTTTTACTGACAGGATCCGAAGGATAACCCTGCATTCTGGCTTCGCCAAAGTTGGTCCAACCTACCAAAAGTATACCGGCAGTACAAACCCGGATACCTGGCTCTCCGATTATTATACAGCCGTCCAAATCAACAATGGGACAGACCTGGAAGCTGTCAAGTTTCTTCCCCTAATGTTGCTAGACGGAGCCAAAGATTGGATCAATGGTTTACCATCAAGAACTGTCGACAGTTGGGATGATATGGCGAGAGTATTCACTCAGCATTTTCGGGGAACATACAAACGCCCAAATAGCATCAACCAGCTGAACCGTTGCACCCAATTTGAGGACGAACCATACGTGGATTTCATCTCCAGATGGACTGCAATGAAGAATAGCTGCTCTGGAGTAACTGACGTACAAGCAATGCATGCTTTCGTCAATGGCCTAAAACCCGGACTCGTACCGTTCATGGTTGGTTCTAAACAGCACAAAGATCTCGGATCTATGCTTACAACCGCTAATGAGCATGCTGCAGCCGAAGATGATATCAGAGCAAGAGGAGGCAATATTGAGTCACTAATACTCGCCAAGAAAACCCCTCGTTCTGACAAAAAAGGAACTCCGGAGTCAACAACAAAGCCCAAGGAGGTCAACATAGCCTTTGGAGGAGAAAAGGTGAATAAGTGGAAAGGCCGCAGTCCAGATCCAATCAATTACACTCCCGAAGAATGGGAGAGAATTAAGTCGGAACCCTGCGTCCACCACTCGCAATTTGGGAAACCAACCCACACAAACGCGCAATGCCGGCTAAACAAGCATATAAAAGGCAATGCAGGATCCGGAAATAAAGGGAAGGGTTCCAAAAGGAAACCTGCCAAACAAAAGCCAGAAGCTGAAAAAGAAGACAGTGAATCGGACACTTATGACAAAATCCAAGAACAACAGCGAAATGGCGAACCCAAATTTCCGAGAGTTGACGGAGAAGCAATGTTAACTTTCTTAGCAACCCCGTCAGCAAAGGTGGCCAAAAGAACACTTCGAGAAATAAACGCGGTTGTTCCGGCGACCCCGAAATTCTTGAAGTACTCCAACACACCGATAATCTGGGATCAGTCTGATCATCCTGGAAACACCCCTGAACCCGGCACACAAGCCCTTGTTGTAAGCCCTATTGTTCAAAACACTAGGCTAAGAAGAGTGCTGATAGACGGAGGATCCAGCATTAATATAATGTACCTGGATACACTGAAGCACTTGAAGATCTCCGAGTCCCAGCTCAACTACAGCAATATACGCTTCCATGGCATTGTTCCTGGCAGGCAAGCACGATCCCTAGGAGAAATTTCCCTAGATGTCACCTTCGGAGATAAAGATCACTTCCGGCAGGAAAAAGTATCCTTCGAAGTAGTGCCGTTCGAAAGCGTGTATCACGCAATACTCGGACGTCCAGCTTTCGCCAAATTCATGGCAAGATCCTGTTATATCTACAACAAGCTGAAAATGCCAGGACCCAAAGGAGGAGTAATCACCATTGCCGGTGATTTCAAGCTGGCAAACGAGTTGGAGAAAGAAAACGCCCTTTGCGCTCAGAGAGTTATAGCAAAGGAGGAACTGAAGGAATTAGCCAAGGAGGTATCGCCGAAAGAAATGCCGGCAGGAAGAGAAACTCGGAAGCCAACAGATAGTTTCAAGGCATCCGAGAACACAAGACAGGTAATCCTAGATCCCAAAGATCCGATAAAATTTGTCGTCGTAGGGACTGGGATGACCGACAAATAGGAAGGCGAGCTCATCAAGTTCCTCCGTGAGAATTGGGATATTTTTGCCTGGTGTCCCGCTGACATGCCAGGCGTACCCAGGGAACTTGCTGAGCACCAACTCAAGGTTATTCCCGGATCAAAACCCGTCAAACAAGGTCTCCGTCGTTTTGACGGAAGAAGACGGAAGGCTATTGGCAAGGAAATTATCCGGCTTTTAGCAGCGGATTTCATCAAGGAAGTAATCCATACTGATTGGTCCGCAAATCCGGTCCTAGTACCGAAGAAAGACACCACTGCTCTTAGAATGTGTATAGATTACACAGGATTGAACAAATTGTGTCCGAAAGATAGGTTCGCGTTACCGCGAATCGATCAAATAATAGATGCCACTGCAGGCTCCGAGCTTTTATGCTTTTTGGATGCATACTCCGGGTACCACCAAATACGCATGAAAAAGGAAGATCAAATCAAGACTTCTTTTATAACCCCGTATGGGACGTACTATTACATAACCATGCCTTTTGGCCTGAAGAACGCAGGTGCAACCTACCAGCGTTGCATGCAACGCTGTTTGCATAGTCAAATTGGCAGAAACGTTCATGTTTACGTGGACGATATCGCTGTCGTAACCAAGGAAAAAGATACACTCCTTGAGGATTTGCGAGAAACTTTCGAAAACTTGCGCACTTACAAGATGAAGTTGAATCCATCTAAGTGCGTATTCGGGGTTCCCTCAGGAAAACTTCTGGGTTTCATTGTTTCCCATAGAGGAATAGAAGTTAACCCGGAAAAGATCAAGGCAATCTTGAACATCTCAAAACCTACATGTGTAAAAGATGTCCAAAGATTGACGGGTTCCACTGCAGCCGTCAGCAGATTTATCAGTTGGCTGGGGGCTAAAACCTTACCACTCTACAAGCTGCTGAAAAAATTCGACAAAGTCAAGTGGATTGCGGAAGCCTGGAAACGTCTAGAGAGTTATGTACCTTTCCGTACTTAGTTCAATTCTATGTAAACATTTTTTGAGATCATGAAATAAAGTTGTCGGAATACTGTCATCCATATCCTTTATAAGTGCAAGGTGTTTCCGCCTCATCTATTTCCCAATGATCTTACAAATTGCTTAACCTTAACCCGGATTGTGCTTGCGTACTCGGTGTTACAAAATTGAATGATTTTTCAGCCTGTTAACGGCTAAGGGAAACTTGAATTGCATGTGTGCCCAAGTTTCACTTAAAACGTTCCTTGATTTCTCTAAGTCTTATCTGATTGTGTGCGTGTTGGGTTACTGGAACTAGTTAGTAAAAATGCCTTTAGCATGGTCCATGTTTCCGAGTTTCAAAACCTGCTTGGTTCGTCCCCAGTTACTCGGCATGAAGATTCATATTGCTATTTGAGCCATTTCAAACACTAAGGACAGTTAAAACATACACACCAGAGAACTTAGAAGATAAAGGAATGATAAAACCCAAAAAACTTGCACATAATTTCATAATTTAAACTGCAACAGAAGGAAGTTTCATTCATACAAAAGAAGCATTACATTTTAGATTACATTAAAAGAACAGTAATGCTCCTATTGTCTATTTTTTCTATCCAGGTTCCAGGTAACCCTTCAAGCATCTGACTCCTCCTCGCTGCTTTCGTCTTCGGGGATTGGAGGGATCTCCGCTTCTGGATAGTTGACGGAGATATTTACCATGGAGGCAATCTGGGTGGCGTGGCCCCTGACTTCACCAAAGATGGTGTTTCGCTGCATATCCGTGTATCCTTGAGGGACACCGGACGCCACGCGCCAGGATTTAACACTAGGGTAGTACATGCGCATGAGGCCAAGAGCCATGCGCGCACCACCCCGTGCAGCGGAGCGAAGGAGAGATTCCTTAGACTCCGCCACCTCCATGATGGCACCCGGAAGTTTTTCAACCTCCGAGCACTCCCCAGATTTTTCGGGAAGAAACTTGTCTACCAGCTGCGTTGCAGCAGCTTTGATCAAATTCCATGTCTCCCCGAAAGCTCGGATGCCTGCAATCCGAGTGCCATCTGGGGTATCGCCTGTTTTTTCCAGTAAAATACCTAAAAAGGTTAGACGGAAAAACAGAGCAAGTAAAACATGGAAAGTCGACAAATGAGTAAGAGATTTACCGATGAGCTTGTCGATCTCGGAAACTTCCTCCAGGCGAAGGTTCAGAGCGTCGGTCAAATCCTGAATGGTAGATTTGTCCTTCTCCGCCTGCTCGGAAGCCTTGGATTTAGAAACTCCAAGGGCCAGATTACTGGCTTCCAAGTCTTGTTGTGCTTTCACAGGGTTCTTGTGAAGCTCAACATTCTCCTTGCGGAGAATTTCGGCATTGCCAGAATCTTCTGCTGCTTGTTTAGCCTGAGCTAATGCAGCTGAAAAGCAAGGGAAAAATCCGAGTTAGCCAGCTCCTCGGAAAAAACTTAGGCAAATAATTGAATCGGAAATTTCAGAAGGAAAATGTTTACCTTGTGTTTCCGACAATGCGAGCTTAGCTGATTCCAGCTCTGGTTCCCTTTCTTCAAGAATAGAGAGAAGACTTCTAACTTCTTTATTCTTGATGGTAAGCTTCTTGAAAACTTCCCTGTTGATGGCTTCGGAGGTTTGCTGAAACATAGCAAGGAGAAGAATGAGTACAAAAAGCATCAAAGCAAAAAGCACGCATTTTAATTAATGCTTGGGGGCTAGAGTTATATACCTGGCTCATGCGCTGCAAACCTGCCAAGTTTTCTTTGAACTCTTTCGCGTATTCCGCGAAGAGATTCCCGGCTGCGTCCAAGCCGTCATTGATAGCTTTGAAATCCTTGTCAAAGGTGGGAATTTCCTCGTCGAAAGTCCGAGGTAATTTTTCCACCTCTGGGGCCGCCCTTTCCCTCGTGTCCGGGTCGGACACAATGGGCTGGCTGGGCTCTGGGGGCTTGGTAGTGGGGGCTGCAGTAGGCTCTTCCGCCATTGTGCTTGGCGTGTCCGGGGCGACGGCGGGAGAAGGTTGGCTGCCTCGGCTGGAAGAAACCTTGTGTTTCTTCAGCTTCTTCGGCTTCAGGGTGGAAGGTGGCAGGCTAAAAACATAAAAACCCGGAAAAGGTTAAAACACCGAAGATGGATGAAAAAAGTTCCCATAAAAGAAAATTCCAGAAGAAAGAACCTGGAGGTGGCGACGGGGATTCCGTCAAGATCGATAATTTCTTCCGAGGAAGTTATCTTCTTGCGCTTGCGTCCACCTGTAGCGGCGGTGCGCAGCGCGTCCAGCTTAGCCTCAGACACCAAGTCCGAATCTGAAAGATCCTCGAACTGTCGAACAAGCAAGATCAAAATCAGAAGCTAGGAAATCCGAGATAAAATAGAACTGTACCCAAATGACTGAAAAATTACCTTGGGAACCGGATTTTCGGCCGTGTACATTGGCCGACTCTCTGTGTATTGGTCGCACGATGCGACCAACTGGTTGATGCGCCGCCTAAGTTCCTTTGCGGGCCAATCCTTGGCGGATGTCCGCATCGGATCCTTGACTCCCGTGTATTCGCACAGGAGACGGCCGCTGTGGTTGGCTAGTGGCTGGATCCGCCTAATCAGCCAGCATAGAACCGTGTCCATGCCGGTTAGAGGCGGATCCATGGAGGTGAGCTTGGCGATGCGCCGCTTGATCTTTAGCAGATCTGGCGGCAGAACTTGGACGGCTTCTGTTCCCCAGTTATCCTGGGGAACGGCGGCAGAGTTCACAAAAGGTGGAACCCCGACGGCCTTTTTAGGAAAAGGCACGTCGGGATGATAGAAGAAAGAACCCGTCCAAAATTTGACGGATTCAGAGGTTTTTATCTTGGGGAACCAATCCTCTCGGAATCTCCGAAGAGTGAAGGATATAGTTCCGCAAGTTGGGAGTGCGCCCTCCGAAGAGTTTCGCTTAACTCCAAAGCAGTACATCCAGAAATCTAACCTAGGTGCTAGCCCTAAGTAGCCTTCGAACAAGGCCTGAAAGCCGGCCATGTATAGAATGGAATTGGGGGGAAGATTGTGGGGCTGGATGTTGTAATGAGAGAGAACCTGGAGGAAGAAGGAAGATGGCGGAAGCCCCATACCTCGCAGAAGGTGGGAAGAAAGGAGTACCCTTTCGCCATCCCGTGGCGCGGGTTCGGTTTCTTCTTCTGGCAGCCGCCATTTCTTCTTGAGAACCAGGCCCTCCTTTTCCAAGTTTGGAAGGAGAGCCGGGGGAATACTGCAGGCACTCCAGTTGCCTGCAGATTCCGCTTCCTCGTCCGCTCCGGCGGCGGCGGCGGCGGCGGCCTCCGCGGCGGCGAGTTCGTCGCCGAGGAGCTCGATCTTTTCCTCCGCCGTTTCAGGTGCAAACGGCGGGGTTGTCGCGGCGCTCGATGTCGCAATGTCCGCGGCGGCGGAAGTGTTTTCTCCGCCCGCCGCGGAAGCCGCAGTCTTCTCCGGCTTGCCGCCGGCGTGCTTAGGCGATCCTGGTTGCGGATCCAGATCGCTGACGAGCTCGTCGATGGCAGCGCGGGTCGGTGATGACGGCGAGGAGGCCATCTTTTGGTGGCGTGTTTCGGTGCGTTTGGATGCTAAGTGCGCCTAGGACAAGGACTTGCTCTCGAGCTCGCGTGCGCGTCAATGGTGTGGGCAGTGAGGGAGTGAGGAAAGTTTCCGACGAAGACGATGATGGCTATTTATAGCTAGAAGCCCGTTTAGATACGTGCCAACGGCTCTTTCGACCGTTGGATGCTCGACGCGTGTCGATCGCCGGCAACTACGGGAAATAAAACGGCAGGGGAATGATGGCTATCTCCTCGTTTCCCGTGAGAATCTGTCAGAGATACGCTGAGGGGTTTCCCGCGTGGAACCAAGCGGCGCTTGCGTCAGCATGTTTAAGACGCTGACGTTATGAGTTCCTTTTCCGCGAAGGATCGCGAGAAGAAAAGCCGGGCTTTCATAGTTCCGAGTTTTATGTTACCATCTCCTTCAAAAGGAAAGTAGAAAGAATCAAGACTGCTGAATCAAGATTTCCCGGACAAAACGTATTTGGCGAAAGACGGAGAATCAGAGTTTTGATCCTTCCTGGGGGCTACTGTCGGATATATACTGAATAGGGGTATAGAAGATGGTAGACAAAGAGCCGGACTACCAGGGTGGCCTACATGGTAATGGGCTTAGGTCCATTGGGCGGCCCAGTAGTCCGACGCGCAGAAGCCGGATTCTAGAAGAACCCGGATCACGGCCCACGTGATCTGGCTTGGAGGAGAAGACGGATTCCTTGCTTTCCAAGTTACAAGTTAACGTAGTCTTCTAGGTTTCCTATTCTGTAAGCCCTAATCCGGCTATTATATAAAGCCGGACGGGAGATAGATTAAACAAGTTAAGTTAGGCACAAGTTCAAGCTCTACGCAACTCGCCGAGAAGTTCATCCTCGCCGAGTAGCTAGATCTATTCCCTCACATTGTAACCTTGATATACGGGCTTTAGTCCCAATTAGTGAGAAGTGCAGGAGTAGGTACGCCGTACTGTCGCGACGTACCAAACCTGGGTAAAATCCCGTGTTCTGTGTTACTACGCTATCCCGTTACCCCACGTCTCTACCGTAGTCTCATGGCACCCCCGTCTATGAAAACTACTACGATGTCTCGACACCAGCAGCACGACGGCGTGGTGGTGAAGAAGAATCCCACGGTCAAGGCTTCGCCAAGCCGGAGACCATGGAATGGAGCAGCGGATGGAGGGAAAGAGGAGTGGGCAAGTGTGTGGAGGAGGGAGATCGAGCTCTCACCCTCCTTTTATTGGAGAGTGGGAGTCAGCCCAAGGGGGGTGCGACCAGCCCATGGGTGTGCCCCCACCTCTTCCCTCATCATGTGAGTGGACACTCCACTCACACCCACTCATTTTCCCATTATTTCCCACTGGGAAAATCCAAAGGTTTTCTTTTAATAAATAAATAAAACCTTTTTATTTCTTTATTTCAGCATTTGTTAATTCTATTAACAAAATTTTGCATATAGCACCTCGAATCATTTTTTAATTCTATTAACAGCCATTCGACGAAAACCCTCTTGAACTATTTCAATTTTCCCCGAAACAATTTCGGTGCTGCCCAAAATATTCTTCGATATTCCGTATCCTCTCAAATGCGTCATGAAACCTTAAGTGTGTCACCCTACGGTTCGCGAATAAGATAGACATGATCGAGACTCCTCTCCGATCAATAATCAACAGCGGGATCTGGAGATCCGTGATGACTCCTATATATTCAACGATGACTCTCGTGATCGTGTGAACCAACAACGCCGTGAACTATTCCCTTTGTCTCGCGATATTTTACTTGTCCAAGATTCGATCACTGGTATCAACCATACCTTGTTCAATCTCGTTACCGACAAGTACTCTTTTCTCGTTCCAGTGATATAACATCCTTGTGATCATATCACGTGCTTGCAAGCGGTTTCGATGTGATATCACCGAGAGGGCCCAGAGTATATCTCTCCGTCATTTGGATGGACAAATTCCACTCTTGATCCATGATCCTCAACTAATACTTTCCGAATACTTAACGACACCTTTATAGTCACCCTGTTACGGTGTGACGTTTGATGCCATCAAAGCACTCTTCCGGTATCAGCGATTGACATGATCTCATGGTCTAGGGAATAAGTTACTTCGTATGTTTGATATAACAATGTAAACTAAATGACTTGATCGCATTGCTATATTTTCTTTGGGTATATGTTCATCACATCATTCTTCTAATGACATGACCCCGTTATTAATAACATCCAATGTTCATGATCAGGAAACCTTGATCATCTATTTATCAACGAGCTAGTTAAAAGAGAGGATTTACTAGGAACCATTGTTTGTTTATTAAGCACACATGTATCAACGTTTCCGGTTAATACAATTCTAGCATGAGCAATAAACATTCATCATAAACAAGGAATAAGATAATAACCATTTTATTATTGTCTCTCGGGCATATTCCCTTCAGTCTACCACTTGCACTAGAGTCAATAATCTAGTCTGTAAGCACTTAACACATATGGCGTACCATTGTTATTACCATGCTTCGCATGTGGTAAACATTATCAAAAAATTCTGAATTGTTCAGGTCCTATTGTATTTTCATGTTCTTTGCGTCTACACGCATCACTCATTCTCTAATGAGATGGCTTTGCATATATATGTACAATCGGTGAAACCTTAATTCCTCGGCTTAAACCATTGTCACTAACATTGTGAAAATGTAGCTTCATAGTGTTTAGCAATCTTGGAAATTCACCAAGTTCCGGTGATACCTTAATTCCTCAGCTTAAACTGATGTTACTAATATTGTGAAAATGTAGCTTCATAGTGTCACCATTCTTGGAATTTCACCAAGTTCAATAAAGAACTCCTTGACACAAAATACGCTTATTATCAGTTGTCAACACAACGATATACTTTAGCCTTTGTTGTAGTATCTGTCACAATATTTTAATTTTGAAACTCTTTCAAATCCAACATGGAACTTTCTTCCATCCTATTGTGCTACCCTTCATCACATATATTAATTGAGATAAAATTACTTGAATAAATGACAAGACTATTAGTGTAACATATTACAACTAATATTTTGTCATTACTATATAGGAAACATATCCTTAGCATTTCTAAAATGACACAAGGATCTCTCCCACTGTTGTCTAATCATCATATGAATTATCCTGCTATAATATTTTATAGCAATCAACGTTGTGGTTGATGTTCGTAGGTATGAACGGTTCTATCCTCGAAAGCCCTAAGCCACGTAAAATATGCAAAAAATAAATTAGAAGCGTCTAACTAGTTTTTGTTGGGCATGTGACGTGATATGGTCAATATTACAAATTTTATTATGAGATGATCTATTTTGTAAATTATTGATATACCGGAAGGTATCCATATGGTTGTCTTCTTATTGATGGACAATAAAGATTGGGGTGCCATGGTACTTGGTACCACGCCGATGGAATGATGGAGATCATACCATGATGCACATGATGGAGATCAAGTGCAAGAAGGACCATATCATATCACGTTATCCTTACATGTGATGTTTGTGATGTTAATCATTTTATGCATCTTGTTTTGCTTAGATAGCGACGGTAGCATTATAAGATGATCCCTCTCACTTAATATCAAGATAATAATGTGTTCTTCCTTAAGTATGCACCGTTAAGAAAGTTCGTCGTTTCGAGACACCACGTGATGATCGGGTGTGATAGACTCAACGTTCGCATACAACGGTGTTTTCAAGCCTAGCATGTACAGACATGGCGTTGAAACACACACAATACTACGGTTCTACTTGGCGAGCCTAGCATGTACAGACATGGCCTCGGAACACGTAACCGAAAGGTAAAGCATGAGTCATATGGATGATATGATGAACATGTCGATGTTCGCCTTTGAAACTACATCATCTCACGTGATGATCGGTTTTGATGCAGTGAATTTGGTTCGTGTAATCACTAAAGACGACTAAGAGGGATGTTGTTTTTGAGTGGGAGTTCATGGTTTAATTTTTGAATTAACTTGAACTTATTTATCATGAACAACAAATCAAAGTGAATTTGCACAAATTGTAGTATTCATCCGCATCCACATAACTACCTTACACTTAGATTGTTAATTGAGATATAACTGTTATGATCTGGTAAATACCATTTAAGATTGGTACCGTATTAGTGAAATTTAAAATTGAGTTCTATTGTAGATTTTTGGTATTTCCTACCTAGCTCCACATGGTTAATGATTGATTAATCTAGAGAGCAAATAATTCCTACTTAGAATCCAGAGTCATGGTTGCTTTCGTATTACTTTATCTTCAAAAGAATGTTTTGTTGATCAAGGTGATTTTGGAACTGAAAAGAGTTGTTTTCAGAAACAATCAAGTGAAATATATATTGATATCTAGAAACTTATTTGTAGCAACATGACTGAGTATAATTTAGCGTGACAATGTTTGCTTATATTATCTGAATATATGCAAATTTAGCGTGACAATGTTTGCTTATATTATCTGAATATATGCAATGATTGAAGACGCTAGGCGTTTGAATATTCCAAGAAATTAGATGCTAAAAAAATATCCTCTAAATTCCTTCCTTCGAGCTATAGTAGCTTAATCATAAAATTGTTATGATGGGATGGATTAAAAGTATGTGTAAAGTCGTTTTACCTTACTTGGAGATTGCTAAGAGTGGAATCTAGAAGAATTCTATTAATATGGTGATATTAGTAGAACAATCAAACTCAAAGTATGACTCAATGGGTGATAGTATATGACTAACACGCCAAATAAAATGAGCTAGTACGGCTAGCATTGTTTGATGTTGAATGATTCTTCTGTAAAGGAAAGGGAATATTGAAAATAGAATTGCAAATAGATATATGGCAGAAAAGAAGATAACTGGAAAAGTCTAGCTCAGGAGTATATGCTTGATATACAAGTTATAGATGTATTACTAGTTAACAAAATATTTTTGGGTATTTTGATACCACATTGGTTGGTATGAGTTGTCATACAAAGCAACGCAATGCAAGAAATACAAGGGCCTAAAAGGAACTAGTAATAGATGTGGAATCGATTATGACAAGAACATAAATAAAGTGTTATTGTGTTCATTGTAGTATCGACCAAACATTAAAGATTTATTTTAAGAACTTAATAAGTTGTTATTTTGTTCTAGTCTTTTGTTAGAACAAATGAGATTGTTCAAACGATGACCATATTCCATAATTGATGGATATGTTAATATAAATCATGTTGGTAAAGTAAACATCTATAAGACTGAATGCTAAACGTTGCAAGACGTAAAAGATTTTCACTTAAAGGAAAACATGAAGGAACTCCATATTGATGGAATTCCGGAGTCATTTTGTTATGAATAAATTGACGCTTGTGAGACCTCTTCGAAAAGATGACTAGAATTCTGTTCATAGTCCAAAGTATAATGGACGACTAATTTAGTGGAGATTATACATATTGATGTATATAGTCCATTATGTGTAGTCATGTATGGTGGATTAATTTTTCCTTCATAAAATTATGTCGATGATTTAAGTAGATATGTGAGTATATCTATTTAAAGGGAACAGAGTTTGACATTTTGAATTGGTTCAAAAGGTTGTTAATATGAAGTTAAAATCAATGTAACAAGATAATCAAGTATTTATGATTGGATCATAAAGGATAAAGTTTGAGTTACAAGTTTAGCAAAACATCTGAGAAGTTGCAGAATTGTTCTACAACTTATACTTCTCGAATACCCCACATTAGATTGGAGTATTCAAAAGACAAAATCAAACCCTGTTTGACATGGTAAGATTAATAAAATTGCCATTATAATTTTGTAGTTTATACATTAAGGACAACCGCATTCACACTGAAAAGAGCACCATCATGATCCATTGAAATTGACAACATATAAGATATGGTTTGGGTAATGACCCGAATTGTCATTTTTCTTAAGTTTTGGTATGCATAGCATGTGTAAAATGTTTACAACCAAAATAGGATAAATATATGTTTATAAGGTTATCCCAAATAAAACATTGGGTATTTCTCCTATCACCGAACCAAAAGACAAATGTTGTTTGTCAGAAAGGGTTGATTTCTCGAGAAAGTAGTTCTTGCGAAACAAGTGAGTGGGAGCACAGTACAAACTCAACGAGATTAGAGAATCTTCGTTATCATGTCAAGAGTAGCGTAGCACTGGAAGTTGTTCCGGGGTTTACTATTTTGACTAAGTAGAAGACACTACAAATGTTGTAGATACTTCAAATGAGTTTGCGAACTGTATCAGAAAAGTCCAAAAAGTTTGTACTTTGAACAACCTGTGGTTTAAGTGTAAAGTGGTGTTTTGACAACAAAAGGACC
The DNA here is from genome assembly GCA_028641055.1 of Alopecurus myosuroides. Lineage (NCBI taxonomy): Eukaryota > Viridiplantae > Streptophyta > Magnoliopsida > Poales > Poaceae > Alopecurus > Alopecurus myosuroides. The sequence goes on from CM054057.1 coordinate 9,709,269, forward strand.
TGGACCTTATAAAGGAAGCAAATGATGGGCCCTGACTTCGTAAAATTGACTATGAGTCGTTATATCCGCCATAGTATCCTTGTATGAATATCAAGTATGTGACTTGGTAGTCCTTTCAATAGGCATGATGCCTAACGATAGCAAAAGGGTCTATATAGCGACAAAGACATCGATACTTATCGAAAAGTTGTTTTCGACGAAGTTCAAAGAGTTGACTACTACAAGATTTCGATCTTCCGTAGTGATGCTTTAATCTTTGTGGATAGTTCTAGCAAAAAGTTACATATTATGATATGGCAGTTGAATAACAAAACCAACTCTCCTCTCGAGGAAGTTTGATTAAGGATGTGTACTTGACACAGTCTGAGAGTTTTGTAAAATTCAAAAGGTTGCTATAAAGGCATGCACACTTCAATGGTTGAAGTGAGCATAGGGAAGTTGAAATCTTTAGCTTAATGAAGTTATCAAAAGAGTTTGATTCCGTCATGAATGATAAAGATGCTTGTAGAGTTACAAGAAATTAAGTGGGAGCGCTATGACATATTTCCAATACTTTATGTAGATGACATATGGTTGATTGGAAAATATGTATTTTAAATTAAGACGGTTAATATTTTCGATTTCATATTGATGAAAGGCTTAGAAGATATTGGGCATCAATATCTATAAAAGATGGATTGACGCACATGATATTATTGAAGCCAAATTACATAGATGAAATATTGAAGTAAGTCAATATGAAAATGACAAGAAGGAGTTCTTGTCACATGGAAAATAATTGAGCAAGATTCATGTGTTTTGACACATTATGAGCATCATTGAAATTGATATCTCTAAGTCATGTTTCCATGCTATGTACACAACCAGATGAGTCCTATGCTATAAAATGTTATAGTAGGATTATTCATATGATGATTAGACAACAGTGGGAGAGATGCTTGTGTCATTTTAGAAATGCTAAGGATATGTTTTCCTCTATAGTAATGACAAAATATTAGTTGTAATATGTTACACTAATAGTTTTGTCATTTATTCAAGTAATTTTATCTCAATTAAAATATGTGATGAAGGGTAGCACAATAGGATGGAAGAAAGTTCCATGCTGGATTTGAAAGAGTTTCAAAATTAAAATATTGTGACAGATACTACAACAAAGGCTAAAGTATATCGTTGTGTTAACAACTGATTATAAGCGTATTTTGTGTCAAGGAGTTCTTTATTGAACTTGGTGAATATCCAAGAATGTTGAAACTATGAAGCTACATTTTCACAATGTTAGTAACATCAGTTTAAGCTGAGGAATTAAGGTATCACCGGAACTTGGTGAGTTTCCAAGAATGCTAACACTACGAAGCTACATTTTCACAATGTTAGTGACATCAGTTTAAGCTGACGAATTAAATTTTCACCAATTGACCATATATATACAAAGCCATCTCATTAGAGAATGAGTGATGCGTGTAGACGCAAAGAACATGCAAATACAATAGGACCTGAACAGTTCAGATCTTTTTGATGATGTTTACCGCATGCGAAGCATGGTAATAACACTGGTACGCCATATGTGTTAAAGTGCTTACAGACTAGATTATTGACTCTAGTGCAAGTGGGAGACTAAAGGGAATATGCCCGAGAGGAAATAATAAAATTGCTATTATCTTATTCCTTGTTTATGATGAATGTTTATTTCTCATGCTAGAATTGTATTAACCGGAAACGTTGATACATGTGTGCTTAATAAACAAACAATGGTTCCTAGTAAAGCCTCTCTTTTGACTAGCTCGTTGATTAATAAATGATCAAGGTTTCCTGATCATGAACATTGGATGTTATTAATAACAAGTTCATGTCATTAGAAAAATGATGTGATGAACATATACCCAAAGAGAATATAGCAATGCGATTAATTCATTTAGTTTACATTGTTATATCAAACATACGAAGTAACTTATTCCTTAGATCATGAGATCATGTCAATCGCTGATACCGGAAGAGTGCTTTGATGGCATCAAACGTCACACCGTAACAGAGTGACTATAAAGGTGTCGTTAAGTATTCGGAAAGTATTAGTTGAGGATCATGGATCAAGAGTGGGATTTGTCCATCCAAATGACGGAGAGATATACTCTGGGCCCTCTCGGTGATATCACATCAAAACCGCTTGCAAGCAGGTGATATGATCACAAAGGATGTTATATCACGGGAACGAGAAAAAAGTACTTGTCGGTAACGAGATTGAACAAGCACTACTAGGAAAACAGCTATAGGAGGAATCTGAAAAAAGATAACCGTGACGCACCAAATGCTCGGTGCATCACGGCGATGTACCTGTGGCGCACCAAACGGTGAAGGGCTTCGGTGCGTCACGCCTAAGGGCATACCCATGACGCACCAAACAAACGGTGCGTCACGGCTATAGGTGGGTGTTCGGTGGATAACATAGCCGTGGGCAAAGATAGCCGTGACGCACCATATGTTTGGTGCGTCACGGGTATTGCAATAGCCGTGACACACCAAACATATAGTGCGTCACGGCTATGGTATCTACCAAAATTTTCCCTCCACACCCCCCCCCCCCCGGGACCCCCTTTCTAGTTTTGTCACGGAAGAGTTCCATGTCTAAAAATCATCAAAAAATAAATTCCTTATAGATGCACGGAGAGTTTAAGGTATACTTTTTAAACAAATTTTGAAATACGTATTTTGACTTTCTGAGCAAAAGTTCGTTAAAAAAAGTAAAATGGGCATAACTTTTGCATACGATGTCGGAATTTAAAGTTCAATATACCTTCGGCCTATGAGCCTTTTTTAGATTCTCCAAATTCCGAAAGGAAAAAAAGTTATGGCCGTTTGATGATTTTTGACTAGAAAAAAAAAAAAGATAGACGTGACGCACCACATGTATGGTGCGTCACGGCTAAGTAAGATAGGCGTGACGCACCACATGTATGGTGCGTCACGGCTAAGTTTGGGCAGAAATTTTCGAATTTCGAACCCGGGAGAGGCCACCCACCTATATATACTCCCCTTCCACCTCCTACCTCCACTCTTCTCCATTCCCTTCTCATTTCTTCCACTCTCCATTCTCTCTTCTCCCTTCCTCCTCCTACCACCACCACCACCACCTCCTCACATCCACTCCGGCGACCACATCCTCGTGTCCACTCCGGCGACCTCTACTCCGGAGACCACCTCCTCTCCGGTGACCTCCTCTCCGGCGACCACCTCTACTCCGGCGACCACCTCCTCTCCGGCGGCCTCCTCTCCGGCGGCCTCCTCCACTACCACGACCACCTTCTCTCCGGCGGCCACCTCCACTCCGGCGACCACCCTCCACTCCACTCCGGCCTCTCTGTTTTCGTTTTTCAAAATTTCAAAATTTTGGGCGGCCAGATCTGGATCTAGATCCAGATCTAGATCTGTCCCGCTTTTTTTAAAAAATTTCGAAATCAATAGCCGTGACGCACCATCCAAACGGTGCGTCACGGGTAACTAAAGATAGCCGTGACGCACCAAACAGGCGGTGCGTCACGGGTAAACGAGATAGCCGTGACGCACCAAAAATAGGTGCGTCACGGCTATTTTAATAGGCGCGGCGTGATAGCCGTGACGCGCCATGGTGCGTCACGGGTATGAAATTCGGTGCGTCACGCATTAGCCTTTTCCTAGTAGTGAAGGTATGGTTGCTACCAATGATCGAATCTCGTACAAGTAAAATATCGCGAGACAAAGGGAATAGTTCACGGCGTTGTTGGTTCACACGATCACGAGAGTCATCGTTGAATATATAGGAGTCATCACGGATCTCGAGATCCCGCTGTTGATTATTGATCGGAGAGGAGTCTCGATCATGTCTATCTTATTCGCGAACAGTAGGGTGACACACTTAAGGTTCGATGACGCGTCTGAGAGGATACGGAATATCGAAGAATATTTTGGGCAGCACCGAAATTGTTTCGGGGAAAATTGAAATAGTTCAAGGTGTTTTTCGTCGAATGGTTGTTAATAGAATTAACAAATGATTCGAGGTGCTATATGCAAATGTTTTCTAATGGAATTAACAAATATAGATAAAGAAATAAAAATGTTTTATTTATTTATTAAAAGAAAACCTTTGGATTTTCCAAGTGGAAAATTAAGGGAGCATGAGTGGGTGTGAGTGGAGCTTCCACTCACATGAAGAGGGAAGAGGTGGGGGCACAGCATGGCTGGCCGCACCCTCCTCTTGGGCTGCCTCCCCTCCCCCTATAAAAGGAGGGTGAGAGCTCCTCTTCTCCACACACACTTTGCCACTTCCCTTTCCCTCCACCCGCTGCTCCATTTCATGGTCTCCGGCTTGGCAAAGCCCTGACCGTGGGATTCTTCACCCACCACGTCGTCGTGCTGCTGGAGTTCCGAGGGATCCTCTACTTCCGCGCCCCGCTGGAACGAGGGAACGGAGGTCGTCATCAACCGTACGTGTGACCGATCACGGATGCACCGCCGGATTGCGGTGCCCATCTTCTCGCTATCGGGATCGGTGTGAGTACGACTACGCCAACAACGAGATTTGATCTCGTACCACTTTGAGTCTTCGAGGGTATGTGTTATCCTTAACCCTCTTGTTGCCCGTTGCACTTCGTCTCCTAGATTAGATCTTGGCCTTTTGGGTGTCTCTCGCGTAGGAAATTTTTTGTTTTCTATGCAACGAACCCTTCAGTGGTATGAGAGCCGGATCTATGCGTAGATGTTTTGTACCGGTAGAACACATATGAGTATGTGGGCGTTTATGATCATGTTATTGCCTCCTTGAGTATTTTATGATATTAGTGGCATAGTAGGATGAAGCTGCCCCAGACTAAGTTTACGTGTACTATGTACGCGAGAGTTGTCTCACTTGTGGCTAAGGGGGTGTCCGTTTCTCCTACTATAGTTAAGATCTAATCTACGAAGGGTTGTTAAAAATGTGTTTATCAACGTTGTGGTTGATGTTCGTAGGTATGAACGGTTCTATCATCGAAAGCCCTAAGCCACGTAAAATATGCAAAAATAAATTAGAGGCGTCTAACTAGTTTTTGCTGGGCATGTGATGTGATATGGTCAATATTACAATTTGATTATGAGATGATCTATTTTGTAAATTATTGATATACCGGAAGGTATCCATATGATTGTCTTCTTATTGATGGACAATCAAGATTGGGGTGCCATGGTACTTGGTACCACGTCGGTGGAATGATGGAGATCATACCATGATGCACATGTTGTAGATCAAGTGCAAGGAGGACCATATCATATCACGTTATCCTTACATGTGATGTTTGTGATGTTAATCCTTTTATGCATCTTGTTTTGCTTAGATAGCGACGGTAGCATTATAAGATGATCCCTCTCACTTAATATCAAGATAATAATGTGTTCTTCTTTAAGTATGCACCGTTAAGAAAGTTCGTCGTTTCCGCCTTATCGACGTGTGCGGAATATCTGCTGGCTGAATGAACTGAAGGGGATCTTCTCCTTTCTGGCCCATTGTTGCGCGAATTTGCTCTTCCAGGATTATCCCTATTTCGTCCGTTGTCATGTCCTTTGGAATAAGGCGGAGTTCTACTCCTTGGCCTTTCTTTGTTCCTAGGAGGAGTACGGGATCTCTCACGCATGTGAGGATTATCATATCTTCCGGCTTTTTCAGCTGGGCGTCTGAGAGGCGGCATTATTTTTCTGTCTTTCCGGTTTTGTTCCTTCCGATCCTTGTAATCACGGGGATTATTTTCACGTTTCGGCAGATGGCATCCCGTTCTGGACGCTTCGTCCCTATTGTCCAGGATTTTCTTGACCTTATTAGGATCTTCGTTCGTTTCCTTAGAATCTCCTGAATCTCTAGGTTCGCCAGGTCCACGTGCTCTACCGGCGTATTTGGTAGTCTTGCATAGGGCTGAGTCATCGTGCAACTTCCCTGATCTTGCATGTCCTCGATGTTGCTGTTGTAATGCTTTTCCTAGGAAAGCATACACTCCCTGAAGTTTTTTTTGTCTTTGGAGTACAAATCATCATTAAGGATGGCGAACGCGGCTTCCGCGTTTTCAGCTGCGGTTTTGTAGATGAATTCGCCCTTAGTGTTTACTCTGTTAACATGTTTTTGCCAAGAAGGGTTTTGCAACCGTTCTTTTGCTGGCAGCGCATCCGACCTTGCAATTCCATGTAATCTCGTCGGTTTTATCCCTGACATATTCCGTGTTTCGAATGCTTCAATTTCCTCCTATTTTGCTTTTATAGTAGCTTGGGATTTGAGGAGGTTTTCTTGATATCGGAATAGTTGTTGCTGCTTCCGCATAAGGGCTTGCCTTCTGGCTTCCAGTACTTCTGGTGGTTCGTACGGTCCAACCGGGGTTTTGATCAGATCGATCTCGTCCTGCTCCGACATTTTGGGAACAGTGATTTCTTTCGTTTTCTTCTCACCAGGTGTGCCGCCGCTTCCTCCTCCTACTTCCAGGTTTTGATTAGCAATATCTGCCAACTTTTTCTTCTCGAGTTTATACTGGAGTTTCTTAGCAGTATTCTTTTTCTTCTTGGAAGAAGGAGGCTTTTTTCCAGGTTCTTCTTCTGTCAATTCCTTGACATCAGGATAGGTGGGACTGGTTTCGCCATCCTCACTTTCCTCATCTGGTGGAGGTGTTTTGGGGTCTTCATGTTCTTCGGCATCTGAGTTTTCAGTCGGTTTTGCCATAAGTACTTCATGGAAGCTCCCCTGCATGGATTTGAACTTTCTTTCAAAAGCGTCTGCATCTTCATCTTCCGAATATATGTCCTCAGAGCCAGGTTCCGACTCCAATCTTGCTTCTATAGCAGCCAACACGGAGTCGGCTTCCGAGTTCGTCGTTTCACTGACGGGTATCGGATCTTCCACTTGTTTTATGGGAATATTATTTTCTGCTTCTTCCACGGGATTGGTTTCTTCCGTGTTATCCGTGACTTCAGATTGCACCATGTCGATAAAGTGTGATTTGATTGCAGGCATCACCGAAGAGGCGTCAATTTCAGTACATTTTTGGCGATTTGAGCTGTATCTGGTATCGTCGTTTTCCTCAATCATAGAATCCCATAGCCTCTGTTGTTAATCCGATAAAAATATTTGCAGATCAAACCGGTAAAACGTATGCACTTACCAGGTGATTCCGTGCTGGCATGTATGATCCATTATCGAGGAAGCGCCCGACGTCGCCGTCGAAATCCAAGCTTCCGACAGTTATTGAACTGCCGATTCCGCCGAGTATCCGTGATCGAAACGTAACTCATGAAGCCGCTGGCCCCACGGTGGGCGCCAACTGTCGAGACATCGTAGTAAGGATCATAGACGGGGGTGCCATGAGCCTACGAGTAGAGACGTGGGGGACGTGGAAGTGCGACAATCGGGAAAACCATGTTTTACCCAGGTTCGGTACGTCGCAACTAGGTGACGTTCACACTACTGCAATCTCACTAAATCAGGGCTGAAACCCAAAATATACAAAGTACAATGTGAGTATGGATTCGCTAGCTCGGCGAGGATCATCTTCTCGGCGAGTTGGCTTCTAGCTAATTGTTTGTGTCTTTCTTCTCTCCCGTTCGGCATTATATAGATAGCCGGGTTAGGGATTACAGAAAGGAAATCTAGAAGACTACAGAAAGTATTTAACTTGGAAAGTAAGGAATCCGTTAGCTCCTCCAAGACGCACCACTTTGCGCCGTGGTCCGGGTTCTTCTAGAATCTGACTTCCTGCACATCAGCTGTCTGGGCTGCCTAATGGACTGTGATCCATTACCAACATGCCACCCTGGTAATCCGGCTCTTTATGCCAATGCCGGATATGCCCCTAATCGTTATATTTCCGACACATTCCATATCGTTACTATTGGGAAACAAGATAGAATATTGTTATTATCATCGAAAATGAAGCTAACTAGTGTAACATTCCAAGTATGAAAACAAACCCTAGAATGTTTTGTTTCTTGTTTTATTAAAGTTTTGCATCATGTCATCATACCCATTACTTTTGTTTGCATTTGTTTTGCATCTGTTTTCAATTGTTTTCTATTTCAAATTCAAACCAATTTCCAAATCAAATTGTTCATACTTGTTATGTTACAATTTTCCAAATAAAAAGTTCAAATAAAACATCCTTTTGTTTCCATTAAAAATTAAAAGCTCAAACTATTAATTTGATCTTTAATAATTCACTTAATTCAAATTGCATTCAAATTCAAATTAAACTTCCAAACAGCAACCATTTGAAATCTATGAAAATTACAAAACAATTCTAATCAATTTGTTTCCATTAAACTATAAGGTTCAAGCTATTTAAATTTTGTTTTCAATATTTCACTTAATAATCAAAATTCATTCAAATTTCAAACAAATTCCAAAAAGCAATTTATTTTGAACTTTTTGGAAAACTAAACTTGGCAAGTTGTTGCTGTTACAATAATTAAGCAATATCAATTTTCCTAAAATTTTCTAACACCAAAACCCTAGCCTTTTCTTCCTATTTCATTTCAGCAAAAAAAAAGGAAACAGAAAAATTAAAAAAAGAAAACGGAGGGAGTGGCCAAGCCCAGCCCACCAAACGGGCCCGGTACCCCCTCGCTCACCTTCTTCAACCTGTACGGCGGACATCGACAGTGTCCATGTCGCAGCAGCGGAGCAGCAACGGCCACCGCGCGTCCCTCTCGCCCTTATAAACCCTACCGCTGCCTCCCCGAGCTAGCCCTAACCCTAGACCTCCCCCTACCTCTCTCGCCGTCGTCGATCTCTCTCTCTGCCCGACGTTTCCCCTCTCTGAACATCACACCGCGCCACCGTCGTCTGAATCCATTATGCTCGCCGTCGTTCGGCGCCTCCACCGAGCAGGGTAGGCACGGGAATCAAACCCCCGTACCTCCCTCTCCCCCTTCGACACCTCCCCGACGTCCAGGAGCTACCACAACGCCGATGCCATCCTCAACGTCGTCGCCGGCCACCTCTGCCCCGAGCCCCTGCTTCCTCTCCACTCGCCGGTGATCACCTCCACCTTCCCTCTCCCTCCTTGCTGCGAGCACGTGCACGGTCACCACACGAACGCACACAGCAGCACGCACTCGCGGCAGCGCAGCGCAGCGGCAGCTCGCCGCCGGCCACCCCTCTGTCAGTTTCAGTCATCGACGAAATTCAGTTTCGTCAGGTGTTAGCGCGAATCTGAAGCATAACCTCACCGCGCGTGCGTTACTGTCGAAACTGAATCGCACACTGCAGTGGTAACGCACCACTGCACGTAGCGCCGCGGCCAGGGTTCGAGCCCCGCGCGCAACATCTTTTTGGGATTTAATCCCCTCGCCCGTGGCCCACCTGCCAGTGGCAGTGTTTGCCATGCGTGCTGCCACGCTGGCCAGGGCCCCCTCGTCAGTGGCCTGGGCTGGGCCACTGCGAGGTAGAAAAGGTTTTATTGGCCTTTTCTTTTTAAAATAAATCCTTTTCTTTTACAGATTAGTCCCTAGAATTAAAATGCAAATAACTTTTATTTTCCAAATCCAAATAATGTAAATAAAATATGTATTCTGCCCCAAATTTAATACTCTATCTGATTACATCATTTGTTTTCTGTTTTGCACTTTTCAAATTGTTTCAAAATTCAAATTCAAACAATTCATTTCAAATTTGATTAAATGCATAACTAATTCAAACTTAATTCAAATAACCCAAATAAAATATGTTTTCCATGCTAATTTGAACCACCTGTTCAAATATAAATTTTGTTTCATGTTTTGAATTATTAAAATTGGTTAAATAATTTAAACCTTGTTTAAATCATTTAAAATTTGCTAAATTCATAACTTGCTCAAATTAAATTATTTTTGAACTTATAAAATATGTTTTCAAACTAGAAAGTATAAACTTTTCAAATATGAATTTGAATTAATGTTTTGAACAAATAAAAATTCAAATAAATTCATACTTGAATTAAATTCAATTAAAACTTGTTTAATCTTGTTTAATTCATAAGTAATTCATTCTAAATCCTTTTTCAATAATTGAAACATGTATTCCACCTAAAATTTTGTGTTCTTTCCAAATATGAACTTCGTCATCTATTTTGAACAATTTAAATTGGTGAAAAAAACAAATGCTTGTGTAACACCTTTAAGGAACCAAAATTCCATAACTTAATAAATAAAATCCTAAACTTGGTAAACCTTATTTTAAATTGTTCCTATTGTTGTTTTCTTTCTGTTTTCTTCATCCATGCATCATGCTAATCCACTTTCACATGTTGTTTAGTTGTAAAACAATTATTTCAACCTTAAAATCATGGGCTTTCCATATGAAATCCAAATTGCATGTGGGTCCATTTAATCATGTTATGTTACCATGTCAACTAGTTTATCTCTATGCATCAACTAAATGGTCATGCATCATCCCATGATTGTGCACTATGCCATGTTATTGATTGTTTATATCTCTGCGTTGTTTGTTTGCTTCTTCTCGAATAGACGACGACGTTGAGACAGACGATACTTACGACACCCCTTCTGAGGATCTAGCTCAGTACCAGGCTGCTGAGTTTGCAGGCAAGTATTCACTCACATGAACCATTGTGTTCCTTTCAACATTGGATACCGATACTTTCCGTTGTCTATTTCTGCTAGCCCTATGAATCGTTGCTTCTGTTACGCACCTATCACATGTTATCCTTAACCCTGATATAGCCTCACCTCCACACCTATAACCCCATTGCTTGTTGCCCGTGTCTTACTAGCATGCTTAGGGTTGTATTTGCTCGAGTCTGTTACCCGTTATTTTCTGTTACTATATTTCTATTATGTTCTGGGGCTCGATGTTAAACAACAACCTGTTAATTTTGAAGTAATAATAAGTTGATGATAAGGCACCGGCAGGAGGCCCGGCGTGGTTTTGAGGCCTGCTAGTGTCGACCCTAATTAGGAAAAGGGTCCTGTCTACTGATCCATGATGAGCGCACTAACCGCATGTGGGAAGCGTGTATGGGCGCCCCCCTCAATTTGATTCGATTCGCATCTCGTCCAAATCGCCACACTTAGTTCGGGCTTTCCATTTGATGCACGCATATACAGGTACGAACCCGAGGCCAGGGTGGAACTTTTGTAGTCGGCATTTAGGGAGGCGTGGTCTTAGAGTGCTATGAGGGTCCCCTTTTCTTCGTGGGGCTCGATTAGCCGCGCACGCACAGCATGTGGTTCTTTGGGCTTGATGCGAAGAAGAGTTGAGTTGTGTTGAGTGCCTCGCTTGGTGGGTTTGATTCCCGTCTGGCGGGATATTCTTACATGTACGGCCAAATTGGTGCACCCCTGCAGGGATAAATCTTCTCGAGAAGCCGTGTTTTCCGCGGTTATGGTTAACTTGGTGAAAGTACTGGCTAACAAGTACTCAGAACAACTTACACCTAACTAATGATAACTTGACTAGTAACAGTCTTATTGCCACAATAACTTGATCCATCATTAATCCAACTGTGTGAGTTATCCTCGGGTTGCCTCTTTGGATAAGGGGCGAGATCCAGGATGGGTTTGTTTGGTGGTTAGTTATAGTTGGTTACGATACGCTATCTTATCTTCTTTCTGTTAGCCGGAAGTTATAGCATGTTTCTGTAGTTGGTTAGTGCGGCCAGCTGCCGCATCTTTTGTATCACCCTTTCTTCCGTTGAACCCAAAGCATCTGTGCTTGGTGTTGACGGGTTACACTTTGGCGAACTGTGAGTCTTGCTTGCCAGTACGTTGTTGTACTGACCCCCTTTGGGGCTGTGGTTTCCGCAGACTACGCTTACGAGGATCCCCGTGATGGCTACTACGTGGAGTTTGACGAGTCTGCTGACGAGTAGATAGCGGACCCGGGCAGGATCCGAGACTACGTGGATGGGCTCCGTTTTCCTTTCATTGCCGGCCTCTTAGGCCTATTTGGATTTGTCTGTACTCAGACCTTTTGAATGCTTCCGCTGTGATGTAATGATGATATGTTGGGACATGTGTCCTCTGGATGATTGTATTTGCTATCTCTGCTCTAGTGAGAGCTATTTGCAACTTATTTCTATTTATTTGTGTCTTAGAGATCTGTTGTGCTATCATTTTGTTAAACGCCGTTGGCGTACCATGTGTGTATGGTATGAAGTACGTCAATGGTAGTATGGTGATTTCTATGGGATGGTTTACGTAGACGATGAGGAATAGGGGTTGGTTGTCACACATACGTGTGTTGGCCTACTCGTAAGAGATGCGGGTGCCTGTAAGCCCCGTAATCCAATCAACTACTGTTCAACGGAACTGCGAGTATCCTCTAGAAGTCCGGGTGCGACAACTAGCTAGTGCAGCCACCTGGCCCTCCATAGTAGAACATGTTGCCTTGTACATTAAGCTGAAATACACCAGTTTGATAGCATGTTTGGCTCTGAGAAACATGAAGGTTATCCGCAGCAGGATCATAACCTCGACCTGTCAACAAGTTGAACATTACGAAAAGATGTCGCTGAATTGCCTCTTGGCCATTGGCCGTTGCCCATTGGTGGACTAAGAGCTCCATTGGGGAAAACAGCACACCCGCCCCATGCCACATAGTTAGCACTGTCTTGCAAGTCAGTTAGCAGACTTTTTGGCCAATAACCTACATGTCTAAGGTTATTGATATGATGTCCGAAGTATAGCCACCAATCTCCATCTTTTTCACTCTAAAGTGCCGATGCAAACAAAAAAATCTGGATGAGTAACTATAAAAATAAACACTTCGATGAAATGCAAGCCAATACAAACATATGCTCGGTCACAATGAAAAACAAACCATATTATTTTCTCTTTGTGTAGAAGTCTGTTTGCTATGTTAAAGTCGAAAATTAAGCATTTGTAAACCGTGTACATCTATCTTACCACCATTTCCTGACGCCGTGTAATTTTCCATGAATAGTTTGACACGGACAATGGCAATTTTTTCGATAGGTGTACAACATAGTCTACATTATAAGCAAGCCTACGTCAGAAGTCTCACTAAAACTATTCCAGAAGGTTGGGTGTTTAATTCTGTTACTCCCATGCTTATATTTATTTATGCTTGGGTTTGTATTCTAGAACATTTTCATTGATTGGAATTACCCAGATTCTTTCTTACTTTTCCATCTAGTTACCATGTTTAGAAATCATATCTTATCACTAGTAGAAAACAGGGCATTGAGCCAAGCACATTGGAACCGGATGTGATAAAAACCGGTTCTAAAGGGTCTGTCCCCTGGGCCCACTCCCTGCAGCAAAAGGCCGCAAGGCCTTTAGGACCGGTCTGTGATACAAACCGATCCTAAAGGCCTTGCGGCCATTTACTGCTGGGAGGGGGCCCAGGGGACAAACCCTTTAGAACCGGTTTTTATCACAAACCGGTTCTAAAGGTTTTATCATTTTTTTGCAGCAACTGCGTGTCCCGCTGTCAGAATCTTTAGCACCGGTTTGTAATACAAACCGGTCCTAAAGCCCTCCCCTAAACCCTATATTCTACCCCGAGCTCAGCTCCATTTTTTCCAGGTCGAGCTCAACTCCATTTTTGCTCTCTCCTTCCTCTTGTGAGCTCTAATCCATCCCCATTCTTCTCCACCATTTGTCAAGATTGTTGGTACCCATCGGTTCTACGGTTAGCATCAACATTCCCTCTTCCGGCATTGCAAGTTTTGCTCGTTTTCTTGCTCATTTCATTTTTGTTGTGCTAGCTAGGTGTTTGATGAAATGCCTAAGCTAGAGAGAGTTCATAATTTGTTAGGTATACATATGCAATTTGAGCTCAAATTTAATTATGATTTGTGGTTTTTTTTAGTGTCGCGCGCCTTGTCCCCTTCCTCACCGCCGTCGATCACCCCGTCACCGACACAACCTTGGTGAGCCTATTGTTTTTATTTACCAAAACAAATTTTGATTTGTATGATTTACATATATATTTACTTGTATATAATTGTTTTTATATATATAGCGCCATGGTTTTGATATCCGTCCCCGTTGGCCCTCGTCCAGTCTATGATTCGGATGTGGTATATTATCTTTTATAACTACATATTTTCATTTCCTGATTATATGAAAATTAATTACGCCGACCAATTTGACATAGATATTTTTTTCTAGGAGGTAGTGGAACCGGAAATGCCATATCGACCCTATTGTTGAGAAGTTACACTTAGTTGAACAAGAAAATATTGGCTTGAAAGAAATATTGAAAAAAACTGAAGAAAGGTTGGAAAAAACTGAAAGAGAGAAGATGACCTTGGAAAAGGTTCTTGCCGGTGTCGTCGATGGTCACAAGAGCGAGATGGACGCAATGCGCCTGAAGATTAGAAAGATTAGAAAATATGCAATTATTAAAGAGGCGTGGTATCTGTAACACCTGGGGTGTTACCCTAAGTTAGAAAGTTGGTTGCTTTTCTTTTTGCTTTGCATCACATGCATCACATGCATTGCACCATGTTTCCTCAAAACCACTCAAAATTCAAACCACTTTAAACTTTCACACATGTCCAACATTCCCAATTTAAAAATTGCCAACTCAACCACTCAACTTGTTTTCAAATAGTTTGAAATTGAAATTTATTTAAATTGCTTGTTAATAAAAAATTTCCCTTTTGTTAAAACCCTAATGGCAAATTAAATTTCAAATCAATTCCTTCTTATTTGACATGATCAAATTGTGGTTTAAACATTAAAATTCTTGCCAACTATTAAATTCAATAATGTTTGCGAAATTGCTTGAGCTTATTAAATAGAATTTGTTTATTTCCAAAATTACCAAATCAAACCTTATTTGAAATTCAACTAACCACTTAAAATCAAACTAATATTTCAAATTTTGAGATCAATAACTAACCTTGCTTTTAATTACTGTTTTGTAATTAATAAAAATTATTCATAAATAAACACCCCAAAAATATTTTCTTATCCCTCTCTCTCCTTCATCCCTTACAAAAAAAAGAGGAGACAAAGGAAATAACAAAGCAAAAAAAAAGAGAGAGAGGGTGAGCTGAGAGAGAGACAGCCCACAGCCTTTTCTTTTCTACCCATCACCACCCAAGCCCATTTTTTTTCTATCTGGCCCATACCCCTTCGAGGGACGTTTCTTCCTCCTCGTGATGTCACCTCTGTACGAACAGCAGCAGCACCGTAGACCATCTCCTCCCCCCTCCCAATTGCTGCCGTACGAGCTCGAGCTCCCCTTAAAACCTAGCCCTCCCCCCTCTGCCTAGCCTAACCCTACCCCCTCTCCTATCACCCTCCGCCGCCAATTTCTTTCCCTCTCGCTTCTGTTCTCTGTAACCCACCGGAGCCGGCCACCGTCGCCGCAACCCCACAGCCACCCGTGAGCCAAGCTGGGAGGTGCAGAAGAACCACCCCACCTCCCTCTACCTTCTCGACCACGGACACCAGCCGGAGAAGCACCAGATCGTCCGCGGCGTCCTCGTTTTCAGTACGGGCGCCGCCGAAATTCCTCGAATTCCCGCCGCCGCGGCCACCCTCGAGCACCAACCGCCATCCAGTCATCGCCCCGGTGAGCCCTCCGTTCGATTTCACCCCTCTCCAGCTTGGTTTGGTTGTTGTACCTCGATTATCCCTCGAGTTGGAGCTCAGTCCGTGACGCCATGGCTGCAGGTTGGTCACTGGAGGTTCTGCTCCTCACCTCGACCCTCTCAGCCGTGATGGTACACAGCACCAGCAGCGGCACGCCCAAACACCTCTAGCTGACCCTTGCTACGTTCGCGAGATCGCATCAACGCAAGGGAATCGAACGCAGTACGTTTCCTCTCCGATCCTGCAGCATCTGAACTTGCGTGAAAAATTTAGTTAAACATCGCATGTTCACCTTTTCTTGTTTGCGTATCTGTTGCTATCACCAAACGTGACCGTAGCGCAGTGGTACCGCTCCCTCTGCGCGCTAGCCGAGCCGTGGGTTCGAACCCCCGCGTGCGCACTGCCCCCCCCCTTTTTTGTGAATTATCTCGCGCGCAGCCAGGCCCACTGGTCATGGACCGTGCGTGCCACCTCAGCCTCCACGCCTCCTCGTCCGCGCCACGCGGGCGCTGGACCCAGCTGTCAGCCAGCGCGGGTCCCCCCTCCCCGTGTGTAAAAAATTCCTGCTTATCTTTTTCTTTTTCCAGAAAATAGCAGAATAAACCCCAATGTTGTAAATGCAATAACTTTGTCAATACAACTCCCTTTTGGGCAAATAAAATATGCATCCCAATCAAAATTTCATGAACTTTTCAAATATGCTTTTTGTTTTCTGTTTTGAATATTTCAAATGGGTTCAAAATTTCAAATTCAAATAACTCTTATGAATTTGATTAAATCCATAACAAATTCAAATAAATTTCAAATGGCCCATATAAAATATGTTTTCCAACCAAAATTTCATGCTCTTTCCAAATATAACATTTGTTTTCTGTTTTGAATAATTTAAATTGCTGAAAACAACTATTTCTTATTTAATGCAATTTAAATTGCCAAATTCATAACTAATTCAATATTAATTCAAATAACACAAATAAAATATGCTTTCAAACCAGAAAAACATAACCTTTTCAAATATGAATTTGAATTTATGTTTTGAACAAATAAAATTCAAATAATATTCACACTTGAATTAATTCAATTAAAACTTGTTTAATCTTGATTAATTCATAATTAAATCTTTGTAATTCCTTTTTCAATAATTGAAACATGTAATCCACCTAAAATTTTGTGTTCTAATTAAATATGAACCTTGTTATCTGTTTTGAACAATTTAACTTGATGAAAATAACAAATGCTTGTGTGACACCTTTAAGTAACCAAAATTCCAAAAACTTAATAAGTGAATTTCAAAATGGGTAAACCTTATTTCCAATTGGTTCTATTGTTGTTATTTTGTTGTTTTCCTCATCCATGCATCATGCTAATCCACTTTCACCTGTTGGTTAGCTGTAAAACAATTGTTTCAAACATAATTCATGGGCTTTTCATATGCAACTCAAATTGCATATGGGTCCATTTAAACATGTTATCATGTCCACTAGTTTATTTCTAGGCATCCATTAAATTGTCATGCATCCATATCTTGATCATGCTGGATCTTTTGCCGTAGTAGTAATTGTTGCATCCGGTGTTTGTTCGAGGTTCGTTGCTTCTTCCCGGATAGGACGTTGAGATGATGTGAGCAACGACAAGTTCTGTGGATGTACCTCTACTTGCTGGATTCCAGGCAAGTATACTCACTTGCTGCCAAATGGCTGCCTTTCATCACTTGTTACCGATTCTTTCCGTTGTTCTTATTCTAGCCTTTTGATACGATGCTTGTGTCTCGATCCTATCATATTGTTTACCTTGCAGCCATGATATAGCCTTTTCCTTCCACTTCCTATTAACTGTTGTTTGTTTACCTTGTTGGCCCCCGTGTCGTAGTTGCATGCTTAGTGTTGTTTGCGCTCAAGTCTTGTTGTCCGTATTATCACCTGTTTAGTTTGATAGTTGGGTTTCATTTCAATCAACAACATGTTAATGTTTTGGGTAATAATAATTTGATGATAAGGCACCGGCAGGAGGCCCGGCGTGGTTTTGAAGCCTGCTAGTGTCGACCCTAATTAGGAAAAGGGTCTTGTCTACTGATCCATGATGAGCGCACTAACCGCATGTGGGAAGCGAGTATGGGCGCCCCCCTCAACTTGATTCGATTCGCATCTCGTCCAAATCACCACACTTAGTTCGGGCTTTCCATTTGATGCACGCATATGCAGGTACGAACCCTTGGCGCCAGGGTGGAACTTTTGTAGTCGGCATTTAGGGCGGCGTGGTCTTCCAGTGCTATGAGGGTCCCCTTTTCTTCGTGGGGCTCGATTAGCCGCGCACGCACAGCACGTGGTGCTTTGGGCTTGATGCGAAGAAGAGTTGGGTTGTGTTGAGTACCTCGCTTGGTGGGTTGATCCCCCGTCTGGCGGGTTATTCTTACGTGTACGGCCAAATTGGTGCACCCCTGCAGGGTTAAATCTTCTCGAGAAGCCGTGTTTTCCGCGGTTATGGTTGACTTGGTGAAAGTACTGGCTAACAAGTACTCAGAACAACTTACACCTAACTAATGATAATTTGACTAATAATAGTCTTATTGACACAATAACTTGATCCATCATTAATCCAATAGTGTGAGTTATCCTTGGGTTGCTTCCTTAGTAGGGGGTAACATTGGATGGGTTTGTTTGGTGAGTAGTTGTAGTTGGTGCCGATACGCTATCTTATCCCCCTCTTTTAGCCGGATGTTGTAGTGAGTCTCCGTAGTTGGTTAGTGCAGCCCGCTGTCGCCTATTTGCAATAATCCTTTCCCTTCCGTTGAACCCAAAGTATTTGTATCTTGTGATGACTGGCTACGCCGGTATCTTGTGAGTATGGTTTATCCACTTGCCAGTACTTAACCGTACTGACCCACGAATCTTTTTCGTGGCTGCATATTCAACATTGCAGTCAACAGGCTTGAAGTCTGACGACGTTAGCTTGGGAATCCCTCCGGCTTGGCCTGGGCAGGGATTGGACGCCATCGGTTATCTTCAGGACTCTTAGTCCAATTTGTATCTTGTCCGTAGTCGGACACTATGTTGTTTCTTCCGCTGTTATTTGGATCTTTGTATTGTATCAGTTGTATCCCTGGCTCGTTTGAGTCATCTTGTATATATCTTTCTGTTGTTGTTGTGGATTATTCATGAACTGTTGTAATGTTATCACAAGTGGCAACCTGGAATCGGTTATTATGTGGATTTTGGCGGGAATGCTGAAATCTGCATAGTGCCCGACCTCGGGGCGTCACAAAATGGTATCAGAGCCTTGGTTCCGATTCCCGAGATTGTTTCGATACGAATGGTTATCGAAGCAACGGGTCCGCAAAGCCCGTAGGATAACCTCGCTAACGGTCGTTGTTTCTAGAGTGTCAAAAACTATTTCTGCTAAACTATTTTGGAAAAACATCTCAATAGGATTCTTGTTTTCTCCTTATCCCTATTCTATTTCCCCTCCCATCTTATTTGTTTTGGAGTCTCCCCTCTTGTCTATCTTTCAAGTGTTAGGATCCTACGTGGGTGGACGTTTTCTGAGTTTTTAACCTAATAGGTTCGATCATCGGAAGATTCCTGGTGGAAAAACATCGTCGTCACTCCGAGCAAGAATCCCTTGTTAGTGGTGTCGAGGAGATCAGCTGGAAGCATGAAGAATCGATAGTTGAACTTCTTTCCCCTCCCGGGTTAGCAGGTGGATTGCGATGGCGCAATCCCTTGTTAGTGGTGTCGTCTGTAACACCTGGGGTGTTATCCTAAGTTAGAAAGTTGGTTGCTTTTCTTTTTGCTTTGCATCACATGCATCACATGCATTGCACCATGTTTCCTCAGAACCACTCAAAATTCAAACCACTTTAAACTTTCACACATGTCCAACATTCCCAATTTAAAAATTGCCAACTCAACCACTCAACTTGTTTTCAAATAGTTTGAAATTGAAATTTATTTAAATTGCTTGTTAATAAAAAATTTCCCTTTTGTTAAAACCCTAATGGCAAATTAAATTTCAAATCAATTCCTTCTTATTTGACATGATCAAATTGTGGTTTAAACATTAAAATTCTTGCCAACTATTAAATTCAATAATGTTTGCAAAATTGCTTGAGCTTATTAAATAGAATTTGTTTATTTCCAAAATTCCCAAATCAAACCTTATTTGAAATTCAACTAACCACTTAAAATCAAACTAATATTTCAAATTTGAAATCAATAACTAACCTTGCTTTTAATTAGTGTTTTGCAATTAATAAAAATTATTCATAAATAAACAACCCAAAAATCTTTTCTTATCCCTCTCTCTCCTTCATCCCTTACAAAAAAAAGAGGAGACAAAGGAAATAACAAAGCAAAAAAAAAAGAGAGAGAGGGTGAGCTGAGAGAGAGACAGCCCACAGCCTTTTCTTTTCTACCCATCACCACCCAAGCCCATTTTTTCTATCTGGCCCATACCCCTTCGAGGGACCTTTCTTCGTCCTCGTGATGTCACCTCTATACGAACAGCATCAGCATCGTAGATCATCTCCTCCCCCCCTCCCGATTGCTGCCGTACGAGCTCGAGCTCCCCTTAAAACCTAGCCCTCCCCCCTCTGCCTAGCCTAACCCTACCCCCTCTCCTATCACCCTCCGCCGCCAATTTCTTTCCCTCTCGCTTCTATTCTCTGTAACCCACCGGATCCGGCCACCGTCTCCGCAACCCCACAGCCACCCGTGAGCCAAGCTGGGAGGTGGAGAAGAACCACCCCACCTCCCTCTACCTTCTCGACCACGGACACCAGACGGAGAAGCACCAGATCGTTCGCGGCGTCCTCGTTTTCAGTACGGGCGCCGCCGAAATTCCTCGAATTCCCGCCGCCGCGGCCACCCTCGAGCACCAACCGCCATCCAGTCATCTCCCGGTGAGCCCTCCGTTCGATTTCACCCCTCTCCAGCTTGGTTTGGTTGTTGTACCTCGATTATCCCTCGAGTTGGAGCTCAGTCCGTGACGCCATGGCTGCAGGTTGGTCACTGGAGGTGCTGCTCCTCACCTCGACCCTCTCAGCCGTGATGGTACATAGCACCAGCAGCGGCACGCCCAAACACCTCTAGCTGACCCTTGCTACGTTTGCGAGATCGCATCAACGCAAGGGAATCGAACGCAGTACGTTTCTTCTCCGATCCTGCAGCATCTGAACTTGCGTGAAAAATTCAGTTAAACATCGCATGTTCACCTTTTCTTGTTTGCGTATCTGTTTCTATCACCAAACGTGACCGTAGCGCAGTGGTACCGCTCCCTCTGCGCGCTAGCCGAGCCGTGGTTTTCGAACCCCCACGGGCGCACTGCCCCCCCCCTTTTTTGTGAATTATCTCGCGCGCAGCCAGGCCCACAGGTCATGGACCGTGCGTGCCACCTCAGCCTCCACCCCTCCTCGTCCGCGCCACGCGGGCGCTGGTCCCAGCTGTCAGCCAGCGCGGGTCTCCCCTCCCCGTGTGTAAAAAATTCCTGCTTATCTTTTTCTTTTTCCAGAAAAGAGCAGAATAAACCCCAATGTTGTAAATGCAATAACTTTGTCAATACAACTCCCTTTTGGGCAAATAAAATATGCAACCCAATCAAAATTTCATGAACTTTTCAAATATGCTTTTTGTTTTATGTTTTGAATATTTCAAATGGGTTCAAAATTTCAAATTCAAATAACTCTTATGAATTTGATTAAATCCATAACAAATTCAAATAAATTTCAAATGGCCCATATAAAATATGTTTTCCAACCAAAATTTCATGCTCTTTCCAAATATAACATTTGTTTTCTGTTTTGAATAATTTAAATTGCTGAAAACAACTGTTTCTTATTTAATGCAATTTTAATTGCCAAATTCATAACTAATTCAATATTAATTCAAATAACACAAATAAAATATGTTTTCAAACCAGAAAAACATAACCTTTTCAAATATGAATTTGAATTTATGTTTTGAACAAATAAAATTCAAATAATATTCACACTTGAATTAAATTCAATTAAAACTTGTTTAATCTTGGTTAATTCATAATTAAATCTTTTTAATTCCTTTTTCAATAATTGAAACATGTAATCCACCTAAAATTTTGTGTTCTAATTAAATATGAACCTTGTTATCCGTTTTGAACAATTTAACTTGATGAAAATAACAAATGCTTGTGTGACACCTTTAAGTAACCAAAATTCCAAAAACTTAATAAGTGAATTTCAAAATGGGTAAACCTTATTTCCAATTGGTTCTATTGTTGTTATTTTGTTGTTTTCCTCATCCATGCATCATGCTAATCCACTTTCACCTGTTGGTTAGCTGTAAAACAATTGTTTCAAACATAATTCATGGGCTTTTCATATGCAACTCAAATTGCATATGGGTCCATTTAAACATGTTATCATGTCCACTAGTTTATTTCTAGGCATCCATTAAATTGTCATGCATCCATATCTTGATCATGCTGGATCTTTTGCCGTAGTAGTAATTGTTGCATCCGGTGTTTGTTCGAGGTTCGTTGCTTCTTCCCGGATAGGACGTTGAGATGATGTGAGCAACGACAAGTTCTGTGGATGTACCTCTACTTGCTGGATTCCAGGCAAGTATACTCACTTGCTGCCAAATGGCTGCCTTTCATCACTTGTTACCGATTCTTTCCATTGTTCTTATTCTAGCCTTTTGATACGATGCTTGTGTCTCGATCCTATCATATTGTTTACCTTGCAGCCATGATATAGCCTTTTCCTTCCACTTCCTATTAACTGTTGTTTGTTTACCTTGTTGGCCCCCGTGTCGTAGTTGCATGCTTAGTGTTGTTTGCGCTCAAGTCTTGTTGTCCTTCTTATCACCTGTTTAGTTTGATAGTTGGGTTTAATTTCAATCAACAACATGTTAATGTTTTGGGTAATAATAATTTGATGATAAGGCACCGGCAGGAGGCCCGGCGTGGTTTTGAAGCCTGCTAGTGTCGACCCTAATTAGGAAAAGGGTCTTGTCTACTGATCCATGATGAGCGCACTAACCGCATGTGGGAAGCGAGTATGGGCGCCCCCCTCAACTTGATTCGATTCGCATCTCGTCCAAATCACCACACTTAGTTCGGGCTTTCCATTTGATGCACGCATATGCAGGTACGAACCCTTGGCGCCAGGGTGGAACTTTTGTAGTCGGCATTTAGGGCGGCGTGGTCTTCCAGTGCTATGAGGGTCCCCTTTTCTTCGTGGGGCTCGATTAGCCGCGCACGCACAGCACGTGGTGCTTTGGGCTTGATGCGAAGAAGAGTTGGGTTGTGTTGAGTACCTCGCTTGGTGGGTTGATCCCCCGTCTGGCGGGTTATTCTTACGTGTACGGCCAAATTGGTGCACCCCTGCAGGGTTAAATCTTCTCGAGAAGCCGTGTTTTCCGCGGTTATGGTTGACTTGGTGAAAGTACTGGCTAACAAGTACTCAGAACAACTTACACCTAACTAATGATAATTTGACTAGTAATAGTCTTATTGACACAATAACTTGATCCATCATTAATCCAATAGTGTGAGTTATCCTTGGGTTGCTTCCTTAGTAGGGGGTAACATTGGATGGGTTTGTTTGGTGAGTAGTTGTAGTTGGTGCCGATACGCTATCTTATCCCCCTCTTTTAGCTGGATGTTGTAGTGAGTCTCCGTAGTTGGTTAGTGCAGCCCGCTGTCGCCTATTTGCAATAATCCTTTCCTTTCCGTTGAACCCAAAGTATTTGTATCTTGTGATGACTGGCTACGCCGGTATCTTGTGAGTACGGTTTATCCACTTGCCAGTACTTAACCGTACTGACCCACGAATCTTTTTCGTGGCTGCATATTCAACATTGCAGTCAACAGGTTTGAAGTCTGACGACGTTAGCTTGGGAATCCCCCCGGCTTGGCCTGGGCAGGGATTGGACGCCATCGGTTATCTTGAGGACTCTTAGTCCAATTTGTATCTTGTCCGTAGTCGGACACTATGTTGTTTCTTCCGCTGTTATTTGGATCTTTGTATTGCATCAGTTGTATCCCTGGCTCGTTTGAGTCATCTTGTATATATCTTTTTGTTGTTGTTGTGGATTATTCGTGAACTGTTGTAATGTTATCACAAGTGGCAACCTGGAATCGGTTATTATGTGGATTTTGGCGGGAATGCTGAAATCTGCATAGTGCCCGGCCTCGGGGCGTCACAGTATCATTATGCCGCCGGGTCAATTGTTACCTTTGTTGCCATTTTGATCGCATTTGTTGTTGTTTTTAAATGCATTAATTAGAGAGAGTTTTTATGTATGGTCACTACGCTACTTTGGTTTTAACGTGTGATGAACTTTTTGTATTAATTAATTAATTTAGTCATGATGATTTAGCATAATGGTTGTTGATAAATTTATATAATGTAGATGAACCGGCAATGGATGTACAGTGATCGACGTCGTCCCGAATTCCTTAATGGCATGCATAGTTTTCTCAATGTGGCTGAGAAAAACATGCAGAATGGATTTATTTTTTGTCCATGTAAAAAATGCCAGAATAAGAGGAATTTCCCTAGCTCAAGAACCATACACACCCACCTATTGCAAGAAGCCTTCATGCCCAGTTATTTTTGTTGGACCAAGCACGGAGAAAGAGGGGTTGTAATGGAAGACAATGAAGAAGAACATGATAATGATAATTATCCTATGTTCGGTGAACACGGTGATACTGAAATGAGGGAAGACGAGACTGAACTTGAGGACATTGTTGATGAGTCTGATGATGATCTTCGTCAGGTCAATCGTGAAGAACAGATAAACTGCGCAAGTGAAAATGAGAGGTTGAAGTTGGAGCACATGTTAGAAGACCACAAAAAATTGTTGTACCCAAATTGCGAAGATGGCCAGAAAAAGCTAGGCACCACCCTGGAATTGCTGCAATGGAAGGCAGAGAATGGATTATCTGACAAGGGATTTGAAAATCTGCTGAAAATAATGAAGAAGATGCTTCCAAGAGATAACGTGCTGCCCTGCAGTACATACGAATCAAAGAAGGTTGTCTGCCCTCTAGGATTGGAAGTGCATAAGATACATGCATGCATCAATGACTGCATCCTCTACCGCGGTCAGCACGAGAATTTAATTGCCTGCCCGGTATGCGGTACATTTCGGTATAAGATCAGGCGAGATGACCCTGGTGATGTTGAGGGCGACGATCGCCCCAGGAAGAGGGTTCCTGCCAAGGTGATGTGGCATGCTCCTATAATACCACGGTTGAAACGTTTGTTCCGAAACAAAGAGCATGACAAGTTGCTGCGATGGCACAAAGAAGACCGTAAGGAAGACGATATGCTGAGACACCCCGCTGATGGGTCGCAGTGGAGAAACATCGACGATAAGTACGAGGACTTTGCACCTGACGCAAGAAACTTAAGGTTTGGTCTGAGTACAGATGGCCTGAATCCGTTTGGGGAGCAGAGTAGCAGTCATAGCACCTGGCCCGTGACTCTAAGTATCTATAACCTTCCTCCTTGGTTATGCATGAAGCGTAAGTTCATTATGATGCCAGTGCTTATCCCAGGCCCGTCGCAACCTGGCAACAACATTGATGTGTACCTGAGGCCACTGGTTGATGAACTTTTAGAGTTGTGGGCTAACGAAGGAGTACGTGTGTGGGACGAGTACAAACAAGAGGAATTTGACCTACGAGGGTTGCTGTTTGTAACCATCAATGATTGGCCCGCTCTTAGTAACATCTCAGGACAGTCAAACAAGGGCTACAGCGCATGCACACACTGTTTAGGCGAGACTGAAAGTATACATATAGGCACGAATGTGTACCCGGGGCATCGTCGATTTCTTCCAGACAGGCATCCCGTAAGAAAGAAAGGAAAGCATTTCAAAGGCGAGGCAGATACACGGAGGAAGCCAACCCTCCCTAAAGGTACTTATATATATGACATGGCCAAAGATATAAAAGTAATCTTTGGTAAGGGTCCTGGCGCACAATCTGTTCAGAATGACGCCGACAACCACGTAGCCATGTGGAAGAAGAAATCTATATTCTGGGAACTACCCTATTGGAAATTCCTAGAGGTTCGCTCTGCGATCGACGTGATGCACGTGACGAAAAATATTTGCGTGAACCTGCTAAACTTATTTGGCGTGCATGGGAAGAAGTCGAGAGATACACCAAAAGCATGGTTGCACCACCAACGTATGCACGAACGAGACGACCTGATGAATCTAGAGAATTTCAAAGGTCCTGCCAGCTACGCTCTTACCAAGGAAGAGAAGGAGATCTTTTTCCAAGTCCTGAGCAGTATCAAGGTGCCGTCTGCCTACTCGTCGAACATAAAAGGAATACTAAACCTTGAAGAGAAAAAGTTCCAAAACCTAAAGTCTCATTACTGCCACGTGATCATGACCCAGTTACTTCCGATTGCATTGAGGGGGCTTCTGCCAGAAAACGTGCGAGTAACCATTGTGAAGCTATGTGCATTCCTCAACGCAATTTCTCAGAAGGCAATCGATCCAGCAACTCTACCAAGTTTACAGAAGGACGTGGTCCAATGTCTTGTCAGCTTCGAGTTGGTGTTCCCACCAACCTTCTTCAATATTATGACGCACCTCATAGTTCACCTAGTCCAAGAGATTTCCGTTCTCGGTCCTGTATTCTTACACAATATGTTCCCCTTTGAGAGGTTCATGGGAGTCTTGAAGAATTATGTTAAAAACCGTGCTAGGGCAGAAGGAAGCGTGGTCAAGGGCTATGGAACAGAGGAGGTCATTGAGTTTTGTGTTGACTTTATTCCTGACCTGAATCCGATCGGTGTTCCTCAGTCGCGCCATGAGGGGAGACTGCGTGGAAAAGGCACGCTAGGAAAGAAATCAACAACATGTATGGATGAGCAATCTTTCACTCAAGCACACTACACAGTTCTAGTTAATTCCAGCTTGGCGGCTCCATATATCCAGGAACACAAGGATATTTTACGCTCGGAATATCCGCAACAACCTAAAGATTTCATTGCTAAAGAACACGCGAAGACTTTCGGCGGTTGGTTGCAAAGACGTCTCATTAATGACAACATTGTTGAAGATGAGCTATACTTGTTGGCCAAGCAACCATCTTCGACTGTATTGACCTTTAAAGGGTACGAGATAAATGGTAACATATTTTACACGGCAGACCAACATAAAAAGAGCACCAACCAAAACAGTGGCGTCTGGTTTGATGCAAAAGACGACAACGTGCAAAGGGTCACATACTATGGTTACATAGAGCAGATATGGGAACTTGACTACGGACCTTCCTTTAAGGTCCCTTTGTTCTGGTGCAAATGGTTCAACCTGTCAGGCGTGAAGGTAGACCCGAAGTACGGAATGACAACAGTGGATCAGAAGAATCTTGGGTACGACAATGATCAATTCGTCCTATCCAATGATGTGGCTCAGGTTTTCTATGTGAAGGACATGTCTAGCAGACCTAGAAAAAGAAAAGATAAGGAAGCGAATACATCAGACGATGAGCCAAGACGCCACATAGTTCTTTCAGGGAAAAGAAACATCGTGGGAGTCGAGGACAAGACAGACATGTCAGAAGATTACAATAAATTTGATGAAATTCCTCCCTTCAAAGTCAAAGATGATCCAAGCATTCAGTTAAATGATGAAGATGTTCCATGGTTATTACGGCGCAATCAGAAGAAAGGCAAGAAGAAAAATAGAAACAGATCATCCCTTTAGTCCCGGTTGGGGACACCAACCGGACTAAATGGGTTAGGGTTTCGTTTGGACCAATCAGATAGAATCACACGGATCGTGTGTTTCTTTCAAGCGCTTGTGAGTCGTTGGATCCGGGGTGTGTTTCTTTCGAGCTGTTGTGAGCCGTTCGATCAGGGCTATGGTGTGTTTCTTTCGAGCTGTTGTGAGCCGGTGGATGAGGGTGTTTCTTAACCGTTGGATCAAAACCCTAGCTCAACACTTTGTGAGCCAGAGGACCCTATATATAGCCCACCTTCATACACCGGTCAGTTCATCGAGCAAATACAAAACATCCGGATTCGCCATCATACGTCCTGCCGTGCATTTGGTATGCATATATGCACCCAGTAGACACGGTGGTGCTGTATGATGGCGATACGGTTTGTTTTGTTCTGCACCCACCTTTAAGGTTTGATACATCATATATTCAGTTCATCGAGCAAATACAAAACATCCGGATTCGCTAGCATACGTCCAGCCGTGCATTTGGTATGCATATATGCACCTAGTAGCCACGGTTGGACTGTATGCTGGCGATACCGTTTGTTTTGTTCTACACCCACCTTGAAGGTTTGATACATCATATATTCAGTTCATCGAGCAAATACAAAACATCCGGATTCGCCATCATACGTCCTGTCGTGCATTTGGTATGCATATATGCACCCAGTAGACACGGTGGGGCTGTATGATGGCGATACCGTTTGTTTTGTTCTACACCCACCTTTAAGGTTTTATACATCATATATTCAGTTCATCGAGCAAATACAAAACATCCGGATTCGCCAGCATACGTCCAGCCGTGCATTTGGTATGCATATATGCACCCAGTAGCCACGGTTGGGCTATATGCTGGCGATACCGTTTGTTTTGTTCTACATCCACCTTTAAGGTTTGATACATCATATATTCAGTTCATCGAGCAAATACAAAACATCCGGATTCGCCATCATACGTACTTCCGTGCATTTGGTATGCATATATGCACCCAGTAGCCACGGTTGGGCTGTATGATGGCGATACCGTTTGTTTTGTTCTACACCCCACTTTAAGGTTTGATACATCATATATTCAGTTCATCGAGCAAATACAAAACATCCGGATTCGCCATCATACGTCCTGCCGTGCAATTGCTATGCATATATGCACCCAGTAGCCACTGTTGGGATGTATGATGACGATACTGTTTGTTTTCTTCTACACCCCCCTTTGGAAATAGAAAGAAGAAAAAAAGAAATGTGCGCCGCCCTGTACAAGCCTTTAGTACCGGTTGCTGTTAACAACCGGTGCTAAAGACCCTTTAGCACCGGTTGCTAACAGCAACCGGTACCAAGAATAGCAAGAGTAAGATTGTGACGACCAGTTGTCACAGAGGCAGACAAAAGAAGTCACGGTATGGCAGTCACGTATTCAACATCGACCAAGAAAGGCAAGCGTAAGATTGTGACGAAAGGTTGACAGAGGAAAATACTCGCGATATATGTATGTACTTTTTAAAAGTGAGAAACAAAGTAGCAGCGGGCTAGTATACCAATCGCTAAATAAATCTACATGTATGGTATCTCGCTAAATCAATCTATATATATTTATCCACGATATATATGCTCGATGTATCACTTGCGCTCTCACTTCTCGTTGCCTTACTCATTACCCACCCTAACAAACACAGAAACTTACCACAGGCGCATAAACTCCAAAATGCGCCTGGGGTAAATTTACCGCAGGCGCACAGTGAAATATGCGCCTGGGATAAGAGCAGTACCGCAGGCGCATATTTTGTAATGTGCGCCTGGGGTAAGTGATCAGATTTTTCCCATTTTCCACCACATTTTATATCTTTGTTTATGATTTTAGAAATCAACTACCAAGTTATAGGATGTATTCCCATATTGTTTGTTGACTAAAATGTTCTTTGTTCTACCTTCCAAATTGCTAGGATACAATATTATGCCATGTTCATATATTCAGTTCATCGAGCAAATACAAAACATCCGGATTCGCCATCGTACGTCCAGCCGTGCATTTGGTATGCATATATGCACCCAGTAGCCACGGTTGGGCTGTACGATGGCGATACCGATTGTTTTGTTCTACACCCCCCTTTAAGGTTTGATACATCATATATTCAGTTCATCCAGCAAATACAAAACATCCGGATTCGCCATCATACGTCCTACCGTGCATTTGGTATGCATATTTCACCCAGTAGCCACGGTGGGGCTGTTTGATGGTGATACCGATTGTTGTGTTAGGGTGGAGCGTGGCGCGGGAGTTGACGTGTGGCCCGGGAGTTGTGACGCGTGGCCAGGAGGGCGCGGTATAAACTGTCGCGCCTCGAGCGCGTCTTCTCCTCTCCACGCGCCCACTCCTCTCCACGCACCGTCGTGTTTCCACCATGCCTCCAAGGAGAAATAGCACCACCGGCTTCCGCGGCGTCCGAGCACGGCAGAACGGAATGTTCGGCGCAGTTATCCGCTGGGGGGACGACCGCATCCCCCTCTGCTCCTTCGCGACGGCGGCGGAGGCCGCCCGCACCTGGGACGCGGCGGCCTGGCGCCTCAACCGCCCGCGGTCGCTGATGAACTTCAACGACTGCCACACCGTCTGGGAAGCGGAGGCCAGGGCGCCAAAGCCGCAGATCGTCACCGCCGCCGACCACCTCCCCCTCCGCCACCGCGCGTTTCAGGGCCTAGTCGACGCCATGGAAGACCGCGTCGTCCGCGAGTATTACCGGAACAACCCGGGGGAGGAGAGCGCCGAGGAGGAGCTCTGGCAGACCCGCACGGCTGAGCGGGCGGAGCGCCGCCTCAAACGCCACCTCGCGTTAGATGCCGCTCGGGAGGCGAGGACGAATGCGCTACAAGAGCTTCGTCGGGCCGACCATGCTGAAATTCGGATGGCCTTTAGGGCCCATAGACAATTTCCACTTAATCCCAAAGGCCCATGCTGCCATAGCAAATGGTGGGACTTTAGTCCCACATTGCTAGTTGGGAGAGTTTTGCACCAGTTTATAAGGTGAGCTCTCTCCCCACTAGTGTGAGTTGGTATGAAGAGAGAGGAGTAGTGGAGGTGTTCCACACGCGCGCTCCTCCTCCTCCGCCGCCCGCCTCGCCACGCCTCGCCTCGTCACGACGCGCCGCGGGTTGCGGGAATGAGCCGAGCCGATGCCTTTATTTTGGCAGTTGGAAACGGAGAGTCAACAAACACGCCAATAATATGAGACGTCATATTGATTGCTGTATATTGCGTCACATTTATTTTGGTAACAGCCCCGCGCAGTAAAACGCCGTATTGATCACGTGGTAACCGCGCGCAGTAAAACGCCGCATTGAGTACGTGGTAACGGCTGTAGTAAACGCCAAATGAATTCGTGAGCTGACCGTTCGCCTACCCGGCCGTGCCTATATATTGAGGGCGCAGAGGCGGACACAGACACACAACTCATACCCTCTTTGCGCCCACTGTCGTTCCACCTCCTGTTGCTGCCGCCGGTGATCCCATCCCGTCTACCGCGTACACGGCCGACGGGAGAGCAGGCCTCCGAAACCCCGCCTCTCCAGATCCTGTACGGGAGGGGGGCGATTAGGTTTTTGGGGAGCGTCTCCTACGCGACTGCTCGCTGCTGCTGTACATCTACTTCGTCTACTACCGCGTCGCCCTCGTCATCAACATGGCAACCGAAGCCGAACGAGCTGCTGCTGCCGCCACTGCTGCCACCGACGCTGCTGCGGCCGCTGCTGCTGCTGAGGCCGCCAACGCTGCTGCCGCCGCCGCCGCGGCTGCCGCCACTGCTACGTCTACTGCCAACTGGCCGGTGTCAGGGTATAATACGTTTATCTCTGCTCTTGTTATTTCCATGTGTGTGATACTAGTAGTTTGCATAGATGTGTCTACTGTCAATCTAGTATGCACGAACATGGTTAAGTATCAGTATGTTTACGTCATGTTCATGATTTATACTTGGATTAATTTAATCTGTAAATTGCCTAAATTCCTAACAATCCAAAAACCTAATATGTGTAGGCAATTTTTGATTCATGGTTTTGCTACTGCACTGAAACCGGACCCGTTTACGGGGACGTATTTTCAGCGTTGGCAGACCAAAACATTCTTATGGCTCACGGCTATGAACGTGTTCTGGATCGTCGGTGTCACTCCCACGGAAACGATTACTCCTGATCAGGAGAAGGCGTTTAGGGATGCCACCGTCGTCTTTGTTGGATGCGTTCTAAGCGTGATCGGAGAAAAATTTGTTGACGCATATTTACATGTGCGGGTTGCCAAGGACTTGTGGGAGGCGCTCGAATCCAAATTCGGCGCAACCGATGCTGGCAGCGAGATGTACAGTATAGAGCAGTTCCATGACTACAGAATGGTCGAAAACCGTTCTGTTTTGGAGCAGGCTCATGAGATACAGTGCATCGCTAAGGAGCTTGAAATTCTCAAGTGCGTGTTACCGGGCAAGTATGTCGCGGGATGCATAATCGCCAAGCTGCCTAATTCCTGGAGGAGCTTTGCCACCACTCTGAAACATCAGAGGCGTGAATTCTCAGTAGAGGATGTCATCGGCCGTCTGAGTGTTGAGCAGAATTCGAGGGCAAAGTACTCGCATGGAAAAGGGAATGAAGGGACTTCTGCGGCCAATATGGTACAGAAGAACTACAACTCCCACAAGAACAAGGCGAGGACTGGTGTCCAGCAGAATACCGACTTCAAGAAGAAGGCTAAGAAGACCTTCAAGAAGGATAAGAAGAAAGATGGCTGCTTCACTTGTGGTTCACTTGAACACTGGGCTGGGAAGTGCCCAAAGAAGTATGTGAAGCCAGGACAGGATTCCAAGGTTGTCAACATGATCGTGAGCAACAATGAGAATGGGGCATCTGGGTATGGTAATTTGTTTACTGTATTCTCAGTTTGTCAGTCTACTGATTGGTGGATTGACACAGGTGCAAACATTCATGTGTGTGATGACATCTCATTGTTTTCTTCTTATCAGGTCACAAGGAACGGGTCCGTATCGATGGGGAACGGCGCAAGTGCTTCTGTACTTGGTGTTGGCACGGTCGATCTGAAGTTTACTTCGGGAAGGATCGTGCAGCTCAAGAACGTGCAGCATGTCCCCGCCATCAAGAAGAATCTCGTTAGTGGATCCCTTCTATGTAGAGAAGGATTTAAGTTGGTTTTCGAGTCCAATAAAGTAGTTGTAACGAAATATGGACTTTTTGTTGGAAAAGGGTATGAGTGCGGAGGTCTGTTCCGCTTTTCCCTCGCTGATTTCTGTAATAAAGTCGTCAACAATATTCATTCGAGTGTTAATGAAACAGAAGTTTGGCATTCACGTCTTTGTCACGTTGGTTTCAGTTGCATGACGCGGTTAGCAAAACTAGATTTAATTCCAAGTTTCACTTTAGCCAAAGGTTCTAAGTGCCATTCGTGTGTACAAGCAAAGCAACCTCGCAAGCCCCACAAGGCTGCGGAGGAGAGACATTTGGCGCCATTAGAACTCATACATTCTGATCTCTGTGAGATGAATGGTGTGTTGACTAAAGGTGGAAAGAGATACTTCATGACGTTAATAGATGATTCCACTAGGTTTTGCTATGTATATCTGTTAAACACTAAAGATGAGGCTCTACACTACTTTAAAATCTATAAGGCAGAAGTTGAGAATCAACTTGAAAAGAAAATTAAACGAATCCGGTCAGATCGTGGTGGAGAGTATTTCTCTAATGAGTTTGACTCTTTCTGTGCGGAACATGGCATTATTCACGAGAGGACGCCTCCCTATTCACCTCAGTCAAATGGGGTTGCCGAAAGGAAAAACCGTACTCTAACAGATTTGGTTAACGCCATGTTAGATACATCGGGTTTATCCAAGGCATGGTGGGGGGAGGCTATATTGACATCATGTGATGTCCTGAATAAAGTTCCGACGAAAGACAATGAGGTCACTCCCTATGATAAATGGGAGAAGAGAAAAACAACACTCTCGTACTTACGTACTTGGGGCTGTTTGGCGAAAGTCAATGTGCCGATCCCCAAAAAGCGTAAACTTGGACCAAAGACCGTGGATTGCGTTAATTTGGGATACGCTAAGAATAGCGTTGGCTATAGATTTCTAGTAGTGAAATCTGAGGTACCTGACGTGAAGGTCGGTACGATTTTGGAGTCTAAAGATGCTACATTCTTTGAGGATATTTTTCCTATGAGAGATATGCAAAGCACTTCTAGACAGGAATCAGATGAGACTCCTGAACCTGCCATTCCTATGGAATATTATGAACAAACACATGATGAGAATCCTGAGAAGGATGACGAGGAAACCCTTGGTAGGGGCAAGAGACAGAGGACTGCAAAGTCCTTTGGTGATGATTTCCTTGTGTACCTTGTGGATGATACTCCCACTTCTATTTCAGAAGCTTATGCATCTCCAGATGCTGACTACTGGAGAGAAGCGGTCCGTAGCGAGATGGATTCCATCATGGCTAATGGAACGTGGGAGATCACTGAACGTCCTTATGGCTGTAAACCATTAGGATGTAAGTGGGTGTTCAAAAAGAAGCTTAGGCCTGATGGTACGATTGAAAAGTACAAGGCTAGACTTGTGGCCAAGGGTTATTCCCAGAAAGAAGATGAAGATTTTTTTGATACTTATTCACCTGTGGCCAGACTGACCACCATTCGAGTATTACTCTCGTTGGCGGCCTCGCATGGTCTTCTCGTCCATCAGATGGATGTTAAGACGGCTTTCCTAAATGGAGAGTTAGACGAGGAAATCTATATGCAACAGCCAGATGGCTTTGTGTTAGATGGTCAAGAAGGAAAGGTGTGTAAGTTACTGAAATCTTTATACGGGCTGAAACAAGCACCTAAGCAATGGCATGAGAAGTTCAATACAACTTTAACATCTGTTGGCTTCGTTGTTAATGAAGCTGACAAATGTGTATACTATCGCCATGGTGGGGGCGAAGGAGTTATATTGTGTTTGTATGTTGATGACATACTGATATTTGGGACCAACCTCAAAGTAATCAATGAGGTTAAGTCATTTCTATCCCAGAACTTTGAGATGAAAGATCTTGGTGTGGCTAATGTTATCTTGAACATCAAACTATTGAGAGACAATGAGGGTGGGATTACACTTCTGCAATCCCATTATGTTGAGAAGGTTTTGAGTCGTTTTGGATATTCGGACTGCAAAACTTCTCCAACGCCATATGATCCTAGTGTGCGGATTCGAAAGTTCGAAGGCACAGCTAAGGATCAGCTGAGGTACTCTCAAGTAATTGGTTCACTCATGTACCTAGCGAGCGCTACGAGGCCTGACATCATGTTTGCTGTGTGCAAACTAAGCCGGTTTGTTTCCAATCCGGGTGATGTGCATTGGCACGCTGTAGAAAGAATTATGCGCTATCTGAAAGGTACCGTGAACTATGGACTTCACTACAGTGGATATCCTTCGGTACTTGAAGGTTATTGTGATGCGAATTGGATCTCTGATGCTGATGAGATGAAAGCCACAACGGGGTATGTGTTTACCCTTGGAGGTGGTGCTGTTTCCTGGAAGTCTTGCAAGCAAACGATCTTAACGAGATCGACAATGGAAGCAGAATTAACAGCATTAGACACGTCTAGTGTCGAAGCAGGATGGCTTCGAGATCTTTTGATGGACTTGCCTGTGGTTGAAAAGCCAGTACCGGCTATCCTTATGAACTGTGACAATCAAACAGTAATTGTCAAGGTGAAGAGTTCAAAGGACAATGCACAGTCCACAAAGCACATAAAAATGAGATTAAAAGCTGTCAGACATTTAAGAAACTCCGGAGTGATAGCGGTGGATTATATCCAGTCGGCTAAGAATCTGGCAGATCCCTTTACTAAAGGGCTATCACGTGTTGTGATAGAAAGTGCATCGAGGGAGATGGGTATGAGACCCACATGAGTTGCCATGGCAGTAACCCAACCTATGTGATCGGAGATCCCGTGAAGTGGGACCTGGGAAAACAAGCTAGTGGTTAACTGAGGAGAGTAATTTTTACTAACCCACTCCACTGAAGATGCAAATACTCTCAAAAACTGTATGGCAGGTTGACTTTTGTCTTAATGTGTTCCAAGGCTTGTATAAGCAAGATGCTATCCTACAGAGCGATCTTTGGAGGAACACACCTATATGATCCTGACTGTTGGTCACAGTCTATGAGATTGGGTGATCTCTAATAAGTTCATGAATAGGCCAGGAGTATGACTAATATGCTCCACCCGAGGGGTCAGCCTTCGGTAGCCTAGTACTGGCAAAACATTTAGTGAAACTATTTTACGCCAAACTGACAATTCAAGGCATAGTCCATTGTTCAGTTGTGATGTAGTGTAGCTATTTGTTCTAGGTGGAAGTTCAACCTTAACGGGTCTCCACTGAAAATGTCGGTATATAAAAACAGTGAATGGAACAGAGGACAACACCATGGGTCTTCGGGATCTGGTGGGGGATTGCTGAAATTCGGATGGCCTTTAGGGCCCATAGACAATTTCCACTTAATCCCAAAGGCCCATGCTGCCATAGCAAATGGTGGGACTTTAGTCCCACATTGCTAGTTGGGAGAGTTTTGCACCAGTTTATAAGGTGAGCTCTCTTCCCACTAGTGTGAGTTGGTATGAAGAGAGAGGAGTAGTGGAGGTGTTCCACACGCGCGCTCCTCCTCCTCCGCCGCCCGCCTCGCCATGCCTCGCCTCGTCACGACACGTCACGTCACGACGCGCCGCGGGTTGCGGGGATGAGCCGAGCCGATGCCTTTATTTTGGCAGTTGGAAACGGAGAGTCAACAGACACGCCAATAATATGAGACGTCATATTGATTGCTGTATATTGCGTCACATTTATTTTGGTAACAGCCGCGCGCAGTAAAACGCCGCATTGATCACGTGGTAACCGCGCGCAGTAAAACGCCGCATTGAGTACATGGTAACGGCTGTAGTAAACGCCAAATGAATTCGTGAGCGGACCGTTCTCCTACCCGGCCGTGCCTATATATTGAGGGCGCAGGGGCGGACACAGACACACAACTCATACCCTCTTTGCGCCCACTGTCGTTCCACCTCCTGTTGCTGCCGCCGGTGATCCCATCCCGTCTACCGCGTACACGGCCGACGGGAGAGCAGGCCTCCGAAACCCCGCCTCTCCAGATCCTGTACGGGAGGGGGGCGATTAGGTTTTTGGGGAGCGTCTCCTACGCGACTGCTCGCTGCTGCTGTACATCTACTTCGTCTACTACCGCGTCACCCTCGTCATCAACATGGCAACCGAAGCCGAACGAGCTGCTGCTGCCGCCACTGCTGCCACCGACGCTGCTGCAGCCGCTGCTGCTGCTGAGGCCGCCAACGCTGCTGCCGCCGCCGCCGCGGCTGCCGCCACTGCTACGTCTACTGCCAACTGGCCGGTGTCAGGGTATAATACGTTTATCCCTGCTCTTGTTATTTCCATATGTGTGATACTAGTAGTTTGCATAGATGTGTCTACTGTCAATCTAGTATGCACGAACATGGTTAAGTATCAGTATGTTTACGTCATGTTCATGATTTATACTTGGATTAATTTAACCTGTAAATTGCCTAAATTCCTAACAGACCACGCCGGCGAAGTCTGGTCCTCCGACGATCCGAGGTGGGGGCCTATCTCGGACATACCATCATGCACCTCCGACGACGATGAGGAGGTCACCGACGAGTTCGACGACGACGATGACCCGGAGGAGGTCACCGACGAGTTCCCCGACGACGACGAGGAGGAGTAGTGTTCGTCTGTTTTCTCTTTTTTAATAAAATAATTTGTATTCCGGCGACACTGCGGCGCGCTAGCGCGTCTGTTTTCTGTTTTTAATAAAAGTAACCTTCTGTTTTCCATGTTTTCCACTGGTTTTCTCAAATATTTGATTTTACAATTTTTTGAGTCTACTTCGATTTTATAAATCAATGTAAAAGAAAACAGAAAAGGGAAACAAAAAATAAAAATAAAAGAAGAAAAATCTACATGTATGGTATCTCGCTAAATCAATCTATATATATTTATCCACGATATATATGCTCGATGTATCACTTGCGCTCTCACTTCTCGTTGCCTTACTCATTACCCACCCTAACAAACACAGAAACTTACCACAGGCGCATAAACTCCAAAATGCGCCTGGGGTAACTTTACCGCAGGCGCACAGTGAAATAATGCGCCTGGGATAAGAGCAGTACCGCAGGCGCATATTTAGTAATGTGCGCCTGGGGTAAGTGATCAGATTTTCCCATTTTCCACCACATTTTATATCTTTGTTTATGATTTTAGAAATCAACTTCCAAGTTATAGGATGTATTCCCATATTGTTTGTTGACTAAAATGTTCTTTGTTCTACCTTCCAAATTGCTATGATACAATATTATGCCATGGGGAGAAATTCTACATTCCAAATGTTCTTCGTTCTACCTTCGAAATCTACACGAAGAAATTCAACATTTACGTAGTATGAGATGAGCTCTTATCACAATGAGCTATGCCATGGGGAGAGATAGATAGTGTACATAATACCATTTTAAATCATTCCTAAGCAAGCAAGAAATGGGATATGTTTGATAGTAATAAACTGGTGATATATCAATCATGTTCAAAATACATTAGCTAGCAAATCGAACACCATTTTAGAAATCAACTACCAAGTTATGGTGAACAAATATATAGAAATAGTAGTTTTTCTGTTTTGTTTTCTTGATGTGTTTTTGTTTGTTTTCTTGATGTGTTTTTGTTTGTTTGTTTTGAAATGTGTGTTTGACATAATATAGAAATAGTATAGCTAGGAATTAATATAGAAATAATATCCATTACATAATAATATATCCATTACATACTAATATATCCATTACATGCATATATCGAACGCACGATGCGGTACACAAACAACATCTACTCGAGCTCCGTCGAGTAGATGCGGAACAACTCGTAGGCAACGTATGCATCTATGGCTGCATAGTTGACGTTGGTCCGGTCCAGTGGGTTCTTCCCCCAATACATGTGATTTTTGGAGGGGAAACGAGACTTCATGGTTTTGTAGTCGTCGTGGATGAATGCGGTTGCCATCGTAGCCATCCCGGTCTTGGGCCCGGACAACTCATCAAAATTGATAAGGTCCTGAAGATCAATGTAGTGATCTTCAGGTATCACAATACCCAAGCTCATCAACTTCTGACGGTCTTGAGTGATGTCAACGCTGCAGAAGTCATACCCCTTGTTGACAAAAAAATCAACAAGTGTCGGAGAATGCTTTGAACTACTGCAACAACAAAAATAGAACACGTGTTAGATATGTTGCAACACATGTATTCTTCAGATGCAACAAACAAATCGAAAATGCAAGATTGTACGTGTGCGTTACCTTGACCATTGGAAGACCAAAACGAACTCCTTGATCGCAATCTGGATGACGGCAACATCCCGTTGATCCGCCGTATACTCTAGATCAAGCCCGAAGAACCTATGGTGTTCATCGGCTTGTTCATAGAGATCGCTAATAAAATGCTCAAGAAGACCGGGGAGCCTCTCGCAATTATTGGTGTAGACCACGTCGAGACTCTTGCCGCATGGTGTGGCCACACGGAGAGTCTCCCAAACATCAGCCATGGGTGCTTGGTGGAGGAAGATCAAAGAGAGGAAGAAGAGGAAGAGAGAAGAAGAAACAGAGAGACTCTCGATCGGGTGCGCACTGTAGCAACAAAACCGCCGCGCGGGAGGCGAGAAGTTTGTACCTAGACCCTTTCGCACCGGTTGTTAACACAAACCGGTGCTAAAGGTCTGTACAAGGGCGCGCAGTCTGAAAGTGGCCCAGTACAGACCCTTTAGAACCGGTTTGTGTTAACAACCGGTGCGAAAGGTCTGTACAGGGGGCGTACTCTAAAAGTGGCCCCAGTACAGACCCTTTAGCACCGGCTTGTGTTAACAACCAGTGCGAAAGGGTCTTTAGCACCGGTTGCTAACACAGACCGGTGCTAAAGGTCTGTACAGGGGCGATATCCATAACTTAGCGAAAATTTTCTCTCATTCAGTTTCGCGCGCGTCTTCTCTCCTTCACACGGCGAAGCCCTGCTCCGGCCGCGCGTCGTCGTCCGCCTCGCCGTCATCTGCTCCTCGCCGTCCGCCTCGCCGCCCCGGGCGCGCCCCGACGTCGCGCCGCTTCCCTCTGCCTCCCACCACCGACCCGAGGCCGCGCGCGCGCCTCCCCACCGCGGCCCCGCCTCCGTCGCCGTCGCCGTCCGCCTCCGCCGCCCCGCCTCCGCCCCGTCGCCGCCCACACACGGCCCCGACGCCGCTGCGCGCCGCGCCGTCGCCCCCTGTGGACCCTCGCCGTCGCCTCTCGCCCCTCGCCGTCGCCCCGTCGCCCTCTGTAGGTAAGGAAAACAGAGAACTTTTTTAACTGCTTTAATTTGTTTTTACAATTTTGTTTAGTGTTAGAAATTTAGTGTTAGAATTTTGTGTTAGAATTTAGTGTTTGAAATTTTTAGAGTTATAATTTAGTGTAAGAAATTTTTTAGTGTTAGAATTTAGTGTTAGAAGTTAGGAATTTTTAGAAAAAAAGAGTGTTAGGAATTTCTACTTAGGAATTTTTACTTAAGAATTTTACTTAGTAATATCAACTTAGGAATTTCACTAAAGAATTTTTAGAAAATTCAGTAAGTTAGTGTTAGAAAAGTTCACTAAGTTAGACAAATTTCACTAATCAAGTTAGTGTTAGAAAATTTCACTAAGTTAGAAAATTTCACTAAGTTAGAAAAATTTCACGAAGTTAGAAATTTTCACTAAGTTAGAAATTTTCACTAAGTTAGTGTGTTAGAAAATTTCACTAAGTTAGTGTCTTAGAAAATTTCACTAAGTTAGTGTTAAAAAATTTCAGAAAGTTAGAAAATTTCACTAAGTTAGAATTTTTCACTAAGTTAGTGTGTTAGAAAATTTCACTAAGTTAGTGTCTTAGAAAATTTCACTAAGTTAGTGTTAGAAAATTTCAGAAAGTTAGAATAATTTCACTAAGTTAGAAAATTTCACTAAGTTACCATCTTGTTCCTGTTTAACTTTCATCTTATTTCTGTCATATTTCTTAATTTACTATTTTTTACTAAGTTAGAAACACTAAGTTATTTTACTTAATTACGGAATATTTACTTAGTCCGGGTTTGTTTTTAGTTCATGTCTATGTTGGAGCCGCCGGGCGATGTCCGGGACTGAGCCCCGCCAGGCTGGCATTGGGAGCTCCTTAGTACCGGGGCACAAGGCTTGGTGAGAAATCCGGGTGACGTGGTCGACCCGGATATTCTTTGGTGGCCATCGCGTGGGCCACGCTCGGTGCGGAGAGAGCCGGCCCCTGAGGAGGTGGTACAACAGCGTATCAGGGAGGAGGACGAGCACGTCCGTCGCTACATGTACTTACTCGATAGACAGTATAGCAGCAGTTGGTCAATTATTCGGAGGGTTCCTTACCACGTGAGCTATGACCCTATGAGGGTTCCTTATCTATGGATGCGTAACACCCGTGACTCAGCACCCCGCGGCTTAGGGCCCGGTCGGAGTTAATTATTTTGAGAGATGTCACGAGACTATGTATAAGTGATATTATTCGATCGTGATGTATTACGGTTAAAAAAATTAACCCGAGCTATGTAACTCTTGGTGTGTATTATCATACGTTTAAATATTTCATTAATATGTCCAGAACTATTATTATTAGAATTATTATTGGTAGTTAGAATAATAATTATTATTAGAATTAGATTTAGAATTAGATATAGAATTAGAATTAGCTAGAAGTAGAATTTCGCTAAGTGTCCGATGAAATAATTTCGCTAAGTGTCCGATGAAATAATTTCTCGCTAAGTGTCCGATGAAATAATTTCGCTAAGTGTTCTTCATTTTATAAATTTTACTAGCAGGTGTTGAGCTATGGATCCCCAAGAACCTGCACATGATTCGCACGCCGATCAGCTCGCGGGAATGGGTGAGGCGGAGAAGGAAAGAATAATGTGCCAGATGATTTTTGAGAATGCAACGGCCATATATCATGATCACGACGGTGGACAGGTGTTTAGCAATCAATTTTTGAATGACTCCGGTGACGGAGCTGAGAATATAGAAGATGTAGTAGATGATGACAACGACAATGTCGAGGATGCAGAAGTGCCCTCCAGAACAAACTCTGCCAATGTATATCTCAAGTCACTGTTGACGCAACAATTTTGTATTGCACTTACTAACGAATCATTATTTTCCCGTTTAGGCGCCCTCCGGAACAGCTAGCGCAAGTACTGAGACAAAGTCGAAACGAGGCCCGGCCGCAAGGTTGAAAGATACCGCAAGGTTCTGGATCGATACAGTTGCTGCAGATGGCAAACCACTGGAGCCCCCCAGAAACTTATCGCAAATTCGTAAATCAGTGCGGAGTTGTTGTAAGAGACCTGGTCCCGATCAACTTAATAGAATGGAATAAGCCGAACACCGGCGCCAACGTTGGAGCTACTTATGTCGATGACAGATTGAAAAAACTGCTTTGCGACACGGCATGGCTAAATTTCACCGTAGCGAAAGATAAGAAGAAGAAAGTCGAGGAGTGGGCTTTGAAGAAGATGGCCACACAATTCCAGAGGTGGAAGAAAGACCTGTGGAAGAAATATAAGGACGAAGATCCAGTTTTCACTGGGCAACTAGTGAAGATAAGAGACGCTTGGGATGATTTTAAGGCGTACAAGAAATCGGGTGTCTTTACATCCCGATCAGCCACAAATAAGGAGAATGCGAAGAAAAAGAAATATCACCATATTTTGGGGTCAGGTGGCTACATGACTGCGCTGCCTAAGTGGCGACGCTATGAAGATGCGCTTCTGAAAAGAGGTATCATTCCAAAGACACATGACTGGCCCGATAGGTCCAAGTTATGGTTGTTAGCGCATGGGGCAACGTTGGACGCTGAGACTGGGATGATTGTTGCTCAGGGACCATGGTCGGAAAAAATAAAAAAAGTTGTAGCAGAACTAGAGAAGGCAATAGAATCTGTTCGAAAAGGAACTTTTGTTCCCGATAGAGAGAACGACGAGCTGACGAAGGCACTCGGGAACCCCGAAAAGTGGGGACGAACAAGAGGCTTTGGAGCCACTACCCCGTGGAGCCAAGGGTTTCTAGCGGACATTGGCACTTATAGAAGCCGTGGTAGAAGCAAGAAGAAGGCGCTAGAACGGATATCGACATTAGAAGAGAAGGTGGCGTTTCTCTTGGAGAAAGGGGGACACCCTGTACCTAACACTTAAGAGGAGGTAGAACATCGTCCTGCACCTGATCAGCTGCAAATAGAAGATGATCCTGTAGCAGATACCGTCCCATCTTAGCATAGAAGCAGCATGGGTTCCACGCAGCTGCAGCTAGAAGACGGTCGTGCAGTCGAAACGTCGGCGCCTCACTACCCAGTGGATGATATGACGGAGAAGACAAACTGTGAGATACATATGCCAATGGGGAACATATCCTTCAGGGTGGCATCAGGCTATGCTTTACCGAATCAACCTGGAGCAACCTACCATGGTGGTCAGATTCCAGCATCCCATGCTCGTGTCGGATTGTCAACAATTACGCCGGGCTGCCATTCAATTGAGCTCCATATTCCTGGAGGTGAAGGCGAGAAGACACTGGGAGAAATGGAGCTTGGTATCATCTTGTGGAATAAGAAACACATCGTGTTTCCTAATGCGGCGCCAAGGCCACCAACTCCTCCAGGTACAAATGCACCACCTCCATCAATTACTGAATGTTGCACCACATGTAAGCCTATTTTTAATAGTTTTTTCACTTTCGTACAGAGAATGCACGACCTCCAAGTCCACCCCCCAACGCACCTCCAAGTCCACCCCACAACGAAGATTGGGAGCCCGAGGCCGAGGGTCCATCGCCCGTGCACTCCCGTGAGCCGACGGATGCGCCCACTACGGGTACGGCAAAGCGGAAGCTGCAGTTCAGGAGAAACAGGACTCCTCCCAAGAAGATAAAAAGGAAACCCAAGAAAGTCGAGACTCCCCCGAAGTTACCAGGCTTGATGACTCCGGAGGAACTAACCGATGCCGTGAAAGCCAAAACCAAAGCATGGTTCGCATGGTTTCCCCTGAAGCCCCCTCCAGACGTCTGGAAGGAAACTCTGAAGGACATCCCAAAGTGGAAAATTGAGCGGACCATCGACAACTTATATTATCCTGCACCGCCGCCACCGCCGCCCCTTTGAGACTATGAACGGTACATTGAGAAGATGCAAACCGCACAGATGAAGCAGGCGGAGCAGATGAAGCAGGCAGAGCAGACGAAATGCGGGAAACAAGTTCCCCAGCTCGGACAACAAGAAGCACGGTCAATTGCCCCGCTCAAGGTGTTATCTGACCAGGCTTCAGTGTCCGGTCCACGCATGGGCGACGTGGGTTACGCTATTGCTGATGTGGTATATAAATACAAGCCTGAGCACCCTCTGGTCGAAAGTCCTACTGCTCTAACAACCCAACTATGGCATGATTGATACTTGGAGGCCGCAAGGCAAAAGAGAGACTGTATCATGGCTCAAGTTCAGGATCAACACTACTTCAGAGAGTACGGTGTGGAGCTTGGGTTCGATGATTTCTTCCAGATGTACAATCAACGTGCCCTCGACAAGTCTATCCTCAGCTGCTACTATTCGTAAGTGATTTATTTGTGTAATTTAATTATTTAGTTAAGCTCGCGTTCATTGCCCGTATAATTATCACTCACGACATTCTTTTTGTACGCTACTATGCAGAATGAAGATTCGTGAATGCAGGCTGGCAGGAATCTGGGACTTTGGGTTCATCGACCCGTATTCGTATCATCAAAACACAATAGAAAAGTTCAACAAGGATACACCAGATGATTTGCTAAGGTTTTTGAAGCGACAAAGTACCAAAAAAGAAATACTTTGGCCCTACGGATTCAAGTGAGTGTTACTGTCTTGTAGACATTCCATGTTGCTTACCTGATGTTAAGTGTAATTGATGAGTATGCATGACTGTGTGTGTACACGTGCGAAGGTCCCACTT
Source organism: Alopecurus myosuroides (assembly GCA_028641055.1). Lineage (NCBI taxonomy): Eukaryota > Viridiplantae > Streptophyta > Magnoliopsida > Poales > Poaceae > Alopecurus > Alopecurus myosuroides. Next base: position 9,753,638 of record CM054057.1, read on the forward strand.
CATATTGTTCATCATTAGAATCGATCAAGGACAAGTTGAAATCTGGGACTCGTTAACCTGGGGCGCTGACACATGGAAGAGCGCGCGTCAGATGCTTCAAAAGTATATATATCGGCCTCTTTCGTTCATCGGACTCTTTTTCGTTCATTTCCTGCTATCAAGTAAGTAATAACTAACTCTTATATTCATTTTTCTTTTGTCGGCCAGGGTTTGGCAAATGTTCATCAAGGAAGAACCCGGTACATGGGCAGACAAGCTCAACTTTCATATAAACAAAGTAAGTAGTACTACGTACCCTGATTTCAATACCATTACCATTCTCTTGATTATTATTAATTTGACTGAATTATGTTTCTCGTATATAGAACGTCCCGCAACAACCACATGGCACTGATTATTGTGGATACTACGTTTGCGAGTTCATTCACAGGATTATCAATGAGAAATCCCGTACTTCCAGAAATCTAGAGGTACGTAACCGGATCTTCACAACTTTATTTATGTTGCCATCAATTATGTTTAGTTTTGTTCATAACTTAATTGTTTTCATCTACTTCTTTTAAGATGGCACGAAAGCGGGCGATGCTCAAACCAATCGAACGTTGCACGGCAATTGCAGAGGAATTGGCAGGATTTCTCCTCACGCAAGTCATAGATGAAGGCGGAGAATTTTTCCATCCTATGAACCAATTATAGCCAGCTCACTTCTCTATGCATGTATACAGCTATTGGAAACGAACTTCAGATTATGTAATGCTCGGTCGATTACTTCGTGTTACATGTATATATATGTACTTTTATTTTGTGCATCAACATTTAACCGCAAACACGGAATCGGTGTTTCCGGATATGTATTTCCGATTACGTGTTTCTGATTCCGTCTTCGTAAAAAACGAAACACGGACACACGGAATCGGAAAGACGTAAATGGAAACACGTAAACGGAAACCCTGAAAATACGGAACACGCCCTAAACCCGCAACCCTAAATACGGAATAAAGAACCCTGAAAAGAAAAAGGAAAAAAAAAGAAAAAATCATTAGGACCGGTTGGTGTTACCAACCGGTTCTAAAGGTCCTCCGCCTGCGCGCACTCCTCGGCGCCCACGTGGAGGCCTTTAGAACCGGTTTGTAACAGACCGGTTCTAAACGGGGGGGGGGGTCTTTAGTCCCGGATACGTAGCACCGGATTTGTATCCGGGCCCAAAGGCCCTTACAAACCGGTGCGAATACCCCTGTTTCCACCAGTGTATATATCTTCAAGGTAATATTCAATTGTCAATTAGGTGGCCCCAAAATATCCCCAGGTGTGATAGTAGCAGAATTTACGGGTACGAAGCCATCACACTTAAAGTTAGCACATCCATCCTTCCCATCGTTCTTCCGTGCAAATAAAATAACACATTGTAAGAATAAATTATTTTCAACACATGTTCTTACAGAAGAAAAATGTTGTACTAATTCACATCATACCGTCCAGTAGAGATAAAAATGTGTTTTGCTATCACCATAAGCATCAGGATTGACCTGTAACAAATATGTGTTAGCTTATTGCTAAGAGAGATATTAAGACATAGACCACTGTGCCTCCCATCCAGACTGCACCCTGGTCATGTAATTGGTGTCGCCAACCCAGATATAACTCCAATTGCTTCCCCCTTCTCCAAATTTGGAAAAGTGTAAACATCAACTGTCGCCATAGCACCAATATATTTGACTTGGGTCGTTGAACCGTATACACAACATTGCATTAGTAAAGATTGTGCTTAAATTGACATGAGTCATCACTAAATCCTTATACATAATATAAATATGGAAGAAATACTTATTCAGAGGGGATTTGTTTACTCCTTTCCCCCTCGTCTGCTGTCCCCCATTATCTCTTCTTCTTTCGTTCTCTCCCAACGAAAAGGTGGCAAGAAAGTCATCTCCAGATCCGGTGGTGGAAGCTATCGTTGGTAACAGTTGTGTTCTTCATCTTTGTATGGTTCCTCCTAGATTTCAACCTCGACAAGACGACACTGAACATCTACCGTGAAGGGCCAGAGTAGGGAGGTTTGCCAAGTGGCTCATGTCTACATCTGGCGATCAGAGGCAAGGCCGGCTTGTGGGTTAAAAAAAGTGAACCGTGTTGTGTTAATTATTTCCCGTGCATTTGTAACTTGAATCTCGTGCGTTCTTTGTCAAATCCAGTGAATCGTAGAAAAGAATGAAGAAATAATTTGCTCAGAAATATTTTGTGTTAATTATGCACGGGTCATCTTTGGTGTGATGGTTACTATGGCAAGTCTGGGATCTTATTTATGGTTTTTTCATTTGAAGCTAGTGGACATATAGACGGTCTTTGGCAGCCATTATGGAAAAATGGGGCACCCAATTCTAAAGAGAAAAACTGAATTTGAAAATTATACTTCCTGTACTAGAATTTCTTGATTGAAAACATGTATTTATTTTCATGCACTTAGAGATCAAATTTCTTTGTAATGAAATGCGAAAGTGGGTTATTTATGTTAATTTTGATAATATTGCAAGTGAGATAATTGAAATGATGTGGATTAGTAGAGGCAGTATTTGATCAAACGGAGATGATGGAATAGAAGGAAAACAACAACTTGGGTGCCCAGATGATTGTACAATTTTTGTTTCACTACTAGTTGTACTGACACCCATGTTTTGTTTGGCACAACATATTATAACTGAAGGAGGTTAACATTGCGACTCTCTTTGAGATGACTATACATTATAACCATTAGCATTACTTATTGTTAGACTATATGAAGATTTGAGGTCGGTGTCTTAATGGATAAGTTTGATCAGGGTCCTAGCTAGTGTGGAAAAATAATATGACTGCGTTATATACAGGAAGCAAGCAATTGCTAAATAGATAGGCCCCCATTCAACTTTTGTTGGTGATGTGCACCGCTAGGTACATTGTATGTAACGTAAATCTCAAAGTTAATCCTTATGTGATGAGCACATTGTTAAATAGAATACACGGAGATTACTAGTACCATATACTCTTTGATTAGCTTACGTGATGCTTTGTGTGATAACTGAAATCACTTATATATAGTTAACGGAAAATATCAAAATATTCATAGTCCGTAGATCGAAGATATAGTTTCAGAAAACGAATTATGTAGATGAGCATTTGGAACTTACATATTTTGTTCCATCCACTACTTGAGTCGAAGAAACAACAATGAGTACTACAAGTGTCAAAAGCTGCACGTTGTGCGTCATGTTGCAAGCATGATTGTGAATATAACCAACGATTTTGAGATCGAGAGGGGGTGCTCTGCACAAGAGGTTAAATACTACTGCAAGATTGAGATAGCATGCATCGTTTACTATGAAATCAAGGAAATCAATCGTTTCCAATATTGTTTCTTTATTTTCTTCCATATCTAGTTGAAATTAATTATTATCGGGATGTTAATATCTTCCATTTATTGAAGATACTTAATTTTCTTGATTACAAGATAATGCTCTGTATATAATGTTCATATTTCAACAATGATTAGTTTCCTTGAATACATATATCCCTGGTTTCCCCCAATTTAGCCCAAGTGCCGGTGATAACGTATTAAACCTTCATGGTTCATGTAATATTGCTAGACTATTTTGTAATAATGTATCAAACATTGCAGATTAACCATATCATGTGTGAAAACATTACAGATCTCTTCCTCTTCTTCTTCCTGCTGTGGGTCGTACTAGGATGGCGTTTTAATAATTGTTACTAGTTTAAATTCAAAACCATTCATAAACTAGGTTTTTAAAAATGTTTGAAAATTTAAAAATTGTTACTAGTTTAAATTCAAAACCATTCATAAACTAGGTTTTTAAAAATGTTAGAAAATTTAAAAATATTTACTAGTTTAAATAGTTAGAATAATTATTTTCAAAAATAGAAAAATGTATTTGAAATGTTTAGGCAATTTTAAACAGTTTTCGTATTGAAAGTTTCTCCAAATTCAATACCATTCGTAAACTAAGTTTTTTAAAATATTTAAAAATTCAAAAATTGTTACTAGTTTAAATAGTTAGAATAATTATTTTCCAAAACAGAAAATTTATTTGAAATGATTTTGCAATTTTAAACACTTTTCATATTGAAAGTTTCTCTAAATTCAAAACCATTTGAAATGTATTTGAAACGTGACAGTGAAAAAAATGGCGGCAGGAAGTCAAAAAAAATGAAGTTTTGTGTCTTTTGTCCCGGTTGGTAACACGAACCGGGGCAAAAGGGGGCAGGTGCGTGGGCAAGCGATGGCTCGCATCCCCCTTTTTCCCCGGTTCGTGTTACAAACCGGGGCAAAAGACCCACACTTATATAACCCCGGGCGGTTGCTCCGCCCATGGCAAAGCAGCAGTTTCGCTAAGTCCCGGAGGCGCCGATATCCAGAGCGACGCAGTGAGGCTGCCCGATTTCGCCGCCGCCGGGATCCTTGTCGCCGCTCGTCGCCTCCACTACGCCTGCGCGCACGCCCGTGCTCGTGCTCCTCTGTGCCAGCCCCTCCTCGCGCACGTACGCCTCCGCCCGGCCAAGATCGATCGCCGCCGGCCTCCTCGCCTCCTCTCGCGCCCTCCTCCTCGCCGTTGTGCCCTCCTCCTCGAGGTGAGGTCGCCCCTCCTTGCCGTCGTGGCCTCCACCATGCACACTTGTATTTTTTTGTTAACTAGTTTATTCCTAGTGAAGCCTCTCTTTTAACTAGCTCGTTGATTAAACAGATGATCAAGGTTTCCTGTTCATAAACATTGGATGTTGTTAATAACGGGGTCATGTCAATAGGAGAATGACATGATGAACTTAAACGCTAACTAAGTATAACAATACGATCAAATCATTTGGTTTTGTTGTTATGTCTTACATTCGGAGTAACTTTAATCCTTAGACCATGAGATCATGTTAATCACTAATACCGAAAGAATACTTTGATGACATCAAACGTCACACCGTAAAAGGGTGACTATAAAGGTGGCATTGGATATTTGGAAAGTGTTAGTTGAAGCTCATGGATCGAGGATGGGATTTGTCAATCCAATATGACGGATAGATATACTCAGGGCCCTCTCGGTGATATCGCATCGACACCGCTGGCAAGCAAGTGATATGATCACAAGGATGTTATATCACGGGAACGAGAAAAGAGTACTTGTCGGATAACGAGATCGAACAAGGTATAGTGGATACCGATGATCGTATCTCGGACAAGTAATATATCGCGAGACAAAGGGAAATCATTACGACGTTGAAAGGTTCACACGATCACGGGAGTCATCGTTGAATATATAGGAGTCATCACGGATCTCCAGATCCCGTTGTTGATTATTGATCGGAGAGGAGTCTCGATCATGTCTATAATATTCGCGAACCGTAGGGAGACACACTTAAGGTTCGATGAAGCGTTAGAGAGGATACGGAATACCGAAGAATATTCGGGGCAGCTCCGGAATTGTTTCCGGGAAAATTGAAATAGTTCAAGGGGTTTTTCATCGAATGGTTGTTAATAGAATTAACAAAAGGTTCGAGGTGCTGCATGCAAATGTTTGTTAATGGAATTAACAAATATAAATAAAGAAATAATTTTTTTTATTTATTTATTAAAGAAAAACCTTTGGATTTTCTAAGTGGGAAATTAAGGAATTTTGAGTGGGTGTGACTGGAGCTTCCACTCACATGAAGAGAGGAAGGGGTGGGGGCACCCATGGCTGGCCGCACCCCCCCCCTTTGGGCTCCCTCCCCCTCCCCTATAAAAAGAGGGTGAGAGCTCTCTCTTCTTCACACACTTGCCCACTCCTTTTCCCTTCCACCCGCTGCTCCATTCCATCGTCTCCGGCTTGGCGGAGCCCTGACCGTGGGATTCTTCACCACCACCACGCCGTCGTGCTACTGGAATTCCGGAGGGATCCTCTACTTCCGCAACCCGCTGGAATGAGGGAACGGAAGTCTTCATCAAGATGAACGTGTGACCGATTACGAACGCACCGCCGGATTGCGGTGCTCCTCTTCTCGCTCGGGATCGTCGTGAGAACGACTATGCCAACAACGAGATCTTTTCTCGTACCACTTTGAGTCTTCGAGGGTATGTTATCTCAAGACTATCTCTCTCCCCGTTGCCTTTCATCTCATAGATTAGATGTTGGCCTTTCGGGTTTATCGCGCGTAGGAAATTTTTTGTTTTCTATGCTACGTTCCCCTTCATCAAGACCAGTCTCCGTCGTCTTCGTAATCTCCGCCTCGCGCACATTCTCCAGCGCGTGCATCTACGCCGCCGCGTTAGCCGTCTCCACCCACGACCTCTCAGGGCAGCCTAAAGCGGAGGAGAACCACCGCATCACCGAAGCGTCGACTGTCGCCCCTACCAAAAGTACCTCATCAGAATCAACCCAAGTTACCTTACCACTATACTGATGAGGAAACAAAGAAGATCGCACAGGACAAATACAAGGCGTGGAAATAAAAGGAGAAGGCGCCGAAAGAGCCAAATTTTTCCAACACCAAAGAAGACAAAGACCGAGCATTAAAAATGGTGAATACCCTTTATCAACCCGAGCCGAGGTTGTCCTCAGACTATAACCGCTCTATTGAGAAGTCACACAACAAAGCGGTGCAGTAGAATAAGAGCAGTAGCTCAAGAAGGACATGCGGGAAATCAGTTGACCAGCTCGGACAATAGAAGAATCAATCCATCCCCCCGCTCATAGTGGGGCCGAGCACAGGTGCGGGCGAGCAAATTGACCCAGAGTTTATTGCACTATACGGACAAGCGGCCGCTGCTGCGGGTATGTCCATTCAGGAGTATATCCTGACCTTATCAACCTTCTCCGATTCTGAATTAGCCTACCAATACCGGCACAGGAATCCTCTAGTCATACCTGGGGAGGAAAATGATCTACCAACAAAAATGCGTAGAGTGCATGATTGGTACATGGAAGCCTCGAAGGAATCAGATGACTGGCTACCAATGGGAGTTAGAAACGAGCATCACGGGTACGGAGAGAGGATTATCCTTATTCAATTTGTAGAATTATTTCAGCTATTCCAGCAGGCCCTCGACAATTCTATCCTGAGTGTCTATTGTCTGTAAGTATTTATTATTGTAATTAAGTCTCTAGCTAGCTCACCTTGTTCATTTCATTTATAATAACACTCTCTGTATTATAATGACAGAATGAAGATTCTCGAATGCAGAAGTGGACAAATATATGACATTGGGTTCATTGACCCATATTGGGTTAATGAAAAAACTCTACAGACAAAACCCAAGGAGACATAAGATAGTATTGTGATGGCGTTAAGGTTTCACGAAACCAAGAGGGAAATACTTTTTCCTTACAACTTCGGGTGAGTGTTACTATCTTGTAAACATTCTGTTTTCCTTAGACGATGATAAGTGTATAACTGATGAGTTATGGTTGCGCAGCTTCCACTATATTCTGCTCATATTTGAAACTGACAAAGGAAAAGTATCTATAATGGACTCGAAAAATAAACCCCTTGAGCTCTGGGCCAACATATAGCAAGTGATTCAATGGTAATTTTAATCTTTATGACACTATATCGACAACTTTCGTTCATTTTCTGATAACTCCCTTTATTCATTTTGTTTACCGGGCAGTGCTTGGAAACGGTTCACAAGATAGGCTCTTGGACCATGGAAGGAGAAGCTTACATTTAAACGTATTCCAGTAAGTACTACTAGCTAGATCTGCGCATCTACTTGATTCTAGTTTCGATACCATTATAATGCTTAACTATTATTTTTATTGAAACTATGTTCTTGTAAAGTGCTTGGACCAGGGAGACGGGAAGCACTTATGTGGATACTATGTCTGCGAGTTCATTCGTCCGATAACATATGCGCCAAGGGCAGAGATTTTGAAAAACTTCGTGTACGCCAACCATCACGTTTATCTTATTACCATCTATTGACAGTTCCTTATATATTGACCACTCTTCTTTATATTAGATCGAACAGTTGCGGGACGGTCTTCTACCAAGGGATCGCATACGAGCAATTCAAGAGGAAATTTGCGGATTCTTAGATGCGGAGGTCCTAAAGCCAGGAGGAGAATACTATCACTCTTTCACAAGTTGACACTCGAATTCCTAGATACATAATATTTACCTGTATATTCGAGTCATGGTGCATGTGATGGTGTATTCGATTACTTATGGGAAAGAGTACCTTGATGCATAGTACTTGTATATTCGAGTCATGGTGCGTACTTACTTGTATATTTTTCAAGTATATTCTAATGCGATCACCATATATAATTGTATGTTCTACTAAAATGGAATATAATAAAAAAAATCATGGTGGCTCAGGACCCCCCGCGCCAGTGAGAAAAAGAGCATCACGCCCGCTTCCCAATCAGTGGGGGCAACCTCTTCTCTCCCGGTGCCCACTAGGTGAAGGTTGCCCCGACCGCATCGCTCGGGGGCCCTCGTACATATTATTGATTGGGACAACAACGACAGATGGGGAAAGAGTACTTTCTTCCCCGTGTGCCCGCTAATAAAATGGAATATAACATACCAAACCCTAAAAGGAAAACAAGAAATAGGAAAAAAAATTCTACCGCGGCAGAAAAACGGCCAAAATGTTGTCGCGGCAGCGGGGGTATTTATCATGGTTCCTGTTAAGAATCGGGACGAATGGTCCTGACCAGGGGCCGGCCCTCAGCTTCCACGTGGACGATCCATTCATCTAGATTCTTAACACAACCGGAACGAATAGGGGGGGGCATTTGTCTCGGCTGCCACATCCCGGTTGTGCAACCGGGACAAAAGGCTCTAAAAAACCGGGATAAAGGGGGTTCTACCAGTGGTGGCAGCAAGTTTTTTACGCACTATTTTACTTACCAGGTTACCTAAGAGGACCGGAAGGTTTTTAATAAGCCGGTTTGCTTGCTTAATATTGTTGTTGAAATTTCAAACAAAAAAAAGATAGAGCTACAAATATTGGCAGATTACATCCCGAACCTGAAACTCTTGTCTTGTCCATTAACTGCTCTGGAAGTTCACTGAGGCGCCTTCAGCTTCGCAGTGCAAGCGCACGCCCTGGCGCACTCGGAAGCCATCGCGTGCTCACAACATGGCACCGAGCCACCGACGACCTTGCCGGCGGACTGACTCTGCCACCCATGCGCCGACGGCCCCCTTCCGCGGACGATTCAGCCGGCGACCACAACATGCCCGCTACCGTCCTCTGAGCCCTCTTCTCATTCTCAATCACTAATTTTGACTTCCCACTGGCTCTATTTTTTCTCAGAATTTCTCTCTCAGTTGAGAAGACCACACGAGCTAATTAAGCCTAGCCTACCGCACTACCGGAATCGGGCCAGACGCCGACGGCCGGCGGCCCTCGGGGAAAATCGGATTCCCCTCGGCGTATACCTACGCCGACGGCCGCCCTCGGCGTAGGGCCCTCGGCGTACACCCCTGTCGGCGTATGGGCTTTGGCCGTCGGCGTATAGATTCCCGTCGGCGTATACTTCAGTGGGACCCACCGTTGTCAGAACGGAATCCGTTCCACGGATTACAGACGCTGACGGCCCCCCTCGGCGTATTGGAGGGCCACGTGGAGGTCCCTGCGGGCCTGGCCCAAGGGCTACGCCGACGGCATCCCCTCGGCGTAGGGGTACATACGCCGACGGCCCCCCCTCGGCGTAGGGGTACAATATTTCAATTTTTTTCAAATTTTTTTTTGAATTTTTCTGAGTTTTTTTTATTTCACTTATTTAACCACTTAATCACACTATAGTCACATTTATATTTATCTTTAACCATTGTTATTTTTAATCTAAATTACTCGTTTCTACTAACACTTCCCGATCGGTCACCCATAATGAGATTGCTCCAGCCCCAGCACGCTTAACTTCGTAGTCCTTCCTTGTGAGATACCTAGAAACAACGGATGTGTTGTTGTCAATATTATCCAATCTATCCTATTAACCTTAACCCTTGGACCATCAATGTCACACTATTTTATTTTGTGAATTCAAACAATTATTTAAGTAAAAAATAATAACTAGTAATAAATTTGAATTCAAATAATCTTTAATTTAAATAATAATTAACATTTTGTCTTTTCTATTTAATATTGAAAAAATTCATATCTATAAATCCGTAAATCGAAATTTGACAAATAATATGTCTATATCGATTAGAAAAATAAGAGAAATTCAAATATGACATCCATATAATATTTTCCATCATACATAATACTTTTTTTTTCTGTTCATTGAAGAAAAAAAACAATTTTCCATTTCCCGAGTGTAAAAAATGGGTTTTTTTGTGAAGGACCTACCGCAAATATATTGCAAAACTTGAGAGCTATAATTTTTGAAAATACTATACCATGTTATATGCACAAATAACCAATTTGTTTAATATGAAAAGGTTTCCATCCACCTCTTTTGAAGAACAGAAGTTTCTGCCGATTTCGCTGGAAACTGGTCAAATTTGAACTACAGTTACCTCATAGTTTGCTCATGATTTTTGGAAAAAATCATTTTTAGGTACACAAGTACCTATTTCATCATAGATATACCAAGATTTTCTCAATATTCAACCCCTAGCTACGAACGGTCATGCCCGCCGCCTTGACTTTTTACTCAAACGGGGTTAGAAAATTCCAAAAAATTCAAGAAAAATCAAAATGATGCGAGACCTTCGCATGGTGTCATTATATAGGTACTAGTATACACCAAAAATAATGAACTTGGAATACGACAGTTGTGTTGAAAATGTGTTCAAAAAAATAAGCTATCTCCTACGAATATTCCTGGGTTTCGGGCGAAATGACGAGTGTTATGGTCATATCCATGGCATAGTTTGTTTAAATGTTCCCATATTACACACAAACATGCATCTTGGAAGCACGGACAATGTTGACGGAGGAAGTTTTCCTTTTCATCGAAGCAAAAAACCATTTTCCATTCCCCGAGTGTAAAAAATTGGTTTTTTTGTGAAGGACCTACCATAAATATGTTGGAAAACTTGACATCTATAATTTTTGAAAATAGTAGACCATTTTATATGCACAAATAACCAATTTGTTTCATATGAAAAGGTTTCCATCCACCTCTTTTGAAGAACAGAAGTTTCTGCCGATTCCGTTGGAAACTGGTCAAATTTCAACTACAGGTACCTCATAGTTTGCTCATGATTTTTGGCAAAAATCATTTTTAGGTACACAAGTACCTATTTCAACATAGATACAACAAGAGTTTATCAATATTCAACCCTAGGTACGAACGGTCATGCCCGCCGCCTTGACTTTTTCCTCAAACGGGGTTAGAAAATTCCAAAAAATTCAAAAAAAATCAAAATGATGCGAGACCTTCGCGTGGTGTCATTATATAGGTCCTTGTATACACCAAAAATAATAAACTTGGAATACGACAGTTGTGTTGAAAATGTGTTCACAAAAATGGGTTTCGGGCCAAATGACGAGTGTTATGGTCATATCCATGGCATAGTTTGTTCAAATGTTCCCATATTACACACAAACATGCATCTTGGAAGCACGGACAATGTTGACGGAGGAAGTTTTCCTTTTCATCGAAGAAAAAAACCATTTTCCATGTCCCGAGTGTAAAAAATAGGGTTTTTTGTGAAGGACCTACCGCAAATATGTTGCAAAACTTGAGAGCTATAATTTTTGAAAATTCTAGACCATGTTATATGCACAAATAACCAATTTTTTTCATATGAAAAGGTTTCCATCCACCTCTTTTGAAGGTCAGAAGTTTCTGCCGATTTCGCTGGAAACTGGTCAAATTTGAACTACAGGTACCTCATAGTTTGCTCATGATTTTTGGAAAAAAAACATTTTTATGTACACAAGTACCTATTTCATCATAGATATACCAAGAGTTTCTAAATATTCAACCCCTAGCTACGAACGGTCATGCCCGCCGTCTTGACTTTTTCCTCAAACGGGGTTAGAAAATTCCAAAAAATTCAAAAAAAAAAAACAAAATGATGCGAGACCTTCGCGTGGTGCATTATATAGGTCCTAATATACACCAAAATAATAAACTTGAAATACGACAGTTGTGTTGAAAATGTGTTCGCAAAAATTAGCTATCTCCTACGAACATTCCTGGGTTTCGGGCCAAATGACGAGTGTTATGGTCATATCCATGGCATAGTTTGTTCAAATGTTCCCATATTACACACAAACATGCATCTTGGAAGCACGGACAATGTTGACGGAGGAAGTTTTCCTTTTCATCGAAGAAAAAAACCATTTTCCATGTCCCGAGTGTAAAAAATAGGGTTTTTTGGGAAGGACCTACCGCAAATATGTTGCAAAACTTGAGAGCTATAATTTTTGAAAATTCTATACCATGTTATATGCACAAATAACCAATTTTTTTCATATGAAAAGGTTTCCATCCACCTCTTTTGAAGGTCAGAAGTTTCTGCCGATTTCGATGGAAACTGGTCAAATTTGAACTACAGGTACCTCATAGTTTGCTCATGATTTTTGGAAAAAATCATTTTTATGTACACAAGTACCTATTTCATCATAGATATACCAAGAGTTTCTCAATATTCAACCCCTAGCTACGAACGGTCATGCCCGCCGTCTTGACTTTTTCCTCAAACGGGGTTAGAAAATTTCAAAAAATTCAAAAAAAAAACAAAATGATGCGAGACCTTCGCGTGGTGTCATTATATAGGTCCTAGTATACACCAAAAATAATAAGCTTGAAATACGACAGTTGTGTTGAAAATGTGTTCGCAAAAATTAGCTATCTCCTACGAACATTCCTGGGTTTCGGGCCAAATGACGAGTGTTATGGTCATATCCATGGCATAGTTTGTTCAAATGTTCCCATATTACACACAAACATGCATCTTGGAAGCACGGACAATGTTGACGGAGGAAGTTTTCCTTTTCATCGAAGAAAAAAACCATTTTCCATGTCCTGAGTGTAAAAAATAGGGTTTTTTGTGAAGGACCTACCGCAAATATGTTGCAAAACTTGAGAGCTATAATTTTTGAAAATTCTAGACCATGTTATATGCACAAATAACCAATTTTTTTCATATGAAAAGGTTTCCATCCACCTCTTTTGAAGGTCAGAAGTTTCTGCCGATTTCGCTGGAAACTGGTCAAATTTGAACTACAGGTACCTCATAGTTTGCTCATGATTTTTGGAAAAAAACATTTTTATGTACACAAGTACCTATTTCATCATAGATATACCAAGAGTTTCTAAATATTCAACCCCTAGCTACGAACGGTCATGCCCGCCGTCTTGACTTTTTCCTCAAACGGGGTTAGAAAATTCCAAAAAATTCAAAAAAAAAAACAAAATGATGTGAGACCTTCGCGTGGTGTCATTATATAGGTCCTAATATACACCAAAATAATAAACTTGAAATACGACAGTTGTGTTGAAAATGTGTTCGCAAAAATTAGCTATCTCCTACGAACATTCCTGGGTTTCGGGCCAAATGACGAGTGTTATGGTCATATCCATGGCATAGTTTGTTCAAATGTTCCCATATTACACACAAACATGCATCTTGGAAGCACGGACAATGTTGACGGAGGAAGTTTTCCTTTTCATCGAAGAAAAAAAACCATTTTCCATGTCCCGAGTGTAAAAAATAGGGTTTTTTGGGAAGGACCTACCGCAAATATGTTGCAAAACTTGAGAGCTATAATTTTTGAAAATTCTATACCATGTTATATGCACAAATAACCAATTTTTTTCATATGAAAAGGTTTCCATCCACCTCTTTTGAAGGTCAGAAGTTTCTGCCGATTTCGATGGAAACTGGTCAAATTTGAACTACAGGTACCTCATAGTTTGCTCATGATTTTTGGAAAAAATCATTTTTATGTACACAAGTACCTATTTCATCATAGATATACCAAGAGTTTCTCAATATTCAACCCCTAGCTACGAACGGTCATGCCCGCCGTCTTGACTTTTTCCTCAAACGGGGTTAGAAAATTTCAAAAAATTCAAAAAAAAACAAAATGATGCGAGACCTTCGCGTGGTGTCATTATATAGGTCCTAGTATACACCAAAAATAATAAGCTTGAAATACGACAGTTGTGTTGAAAATGTGTTCGCAAAAATTAGCTATCTCCTACGAACATTCCTGGGTTTCGGGCCAAATGACGAGTGTTATGGTCATATCCATGGCATAGTTTGTTCAAATGTTCCCATATTACACACAAACATGCATCTTGGAAGCACGGACAATGTTGACGGAGGAAGTTTTCCTTTTCATCGAAGAAAAAAACCATTTTCCATGTCCTGAGTGTAAAAAATAGGGTTTTTTGTGAAGGACCTACCGCAAATATGTTGCAAAACTTGAGAGCTATAATTTTTGAAAATTCTAGACCATGTTATATGCACAAATAACCAATTTGTTTCATATGAAAAGGTTTCCATCCACCTCTTTTGAAGGTCAGAAGTTTCTGCCGATTTCGCTGGAAACTGGTCAAATTTGAACTACAGGTACCTCATAGTTTGCTCATGATTTTTGGAAAAAAACATTTTTATGTACACAAGTACCTATTTCATCATAGATATACCAAGAGTTTCTAAATATTCAACCCCTAGCTACGAACGGTCATGCCCGCCGTCTTGACTTTTTCCTCAAACGGGGTTAGAAAATTCCAAAAAATTCAAAAAAAAAAAACAAAATGATGTGAGACCTTCGCGTGGTGTCATTATATAGGTCCTAATATACACCAAAATAATAAACTTGAAATACGACAGTTGTGTTGAAAATGTGTTCGCAAAAATTAGCTATCTCCTACGAACATTCCTGGGTTTCGGGCCAAATGACGAGTGTTATGGTCATATCCATGGCATAGTTTGTTCAAATGTTCCCATATTACACACAAACATGCATCTTGGAAGCACGGACAATGTTGACGGAGGAAGTTTTCCTTTTCATCGAAGAAAAAAACCATTTTCCATGTCCCGAGTGTAAAAAATAGGGTTTTTTGGGAAGGACCTACCGCAAATATGTTGCAAAACTTGAGAGCTATAATTTTTGAAAATTCTATACCATGTTATATGCACAAATAACCAATTTTTTTCATATGAAAAGGTTTCCATCCACCTCTTTTGAAGGTCAGAAGTTTCTGCCGATTTCGATGGAAACTGGTCAAATTTGAACTACAGGTACCTCATAGTTTGCTCATGATTTTTGGAAAAAATCATTTTTATGTACACAAGTACCTATTTCATCATAGATATACCAAGAGTTTCTCAATATTCAACCCCTAGCTACGAACGGTCATGCCCGCCGTCTTGACTTTTTCCTCAAACGGGGTTAGAAAATTCCAAAAAATTCAAAAAAAACAAAATGATGCGAGACCTTCGCGTGGTGTCATTATATAGGTCCTAGTATACACCAAAAATAATAAACTTGAAATACGACAGTTGTGTTGAAAATGTGTTCGCAAAAATTAGCTATCTCCTACGAACATTCCTGGGTTTCGGGCCAAATGACGAGTGTTATGGTCATATCCATGGCATAGTTTGTTCAAATGTTCCCATATTACACACAAACATGCATCTTGGAAGCACGGACAATGTTGACGGAGGAAGTTTTCCTTTTCATCGAAGAAAAAAACCATTTTCCATGTCCTGAGTGTAAAAAATAGGGTTTTTTGTGAAGGACCTACCGCAAATATGTTGCAAAACTTGAGAGCTATAATTTTTGAAAATTCTATACCATGTTATATGCACAAATAATCAATTTGTTTCATATGAAAAGGTTTCCATCCACCTCTTTTGAAGGTCAGAAGTTTCTGCCGATTTCGATGGAAACTGGTCAAATTTGAACTACAGGTACCTCATAGTTTGCTCATGATTTTTGGAAAAAAACATTTTTATGTACACAAGTACCTATTTCATCATAGATATACCAAGAGTTTCTAAATATTCAACCCCTAGCTACGAACGGTCATGCCCGCCGTCTTGACTTTTTCCTCAAACGGGGTTAGAAAATTCCAAAAAATTCAAAACAAAACAAAATGATGCGAGACCTTCGCGTGGTGTCATTATATAGGTCCTAGTATACACCAAAAATAATAAACTTGAAATACGACAGTTGTGTTGAAAATGTGTTCGCAAAAATAAGCTATCTCCTACGAACATTCCTGGGTTTCGGGCCAAATGACGAGTGTTATGGTCATATCCATGGCATAGTTTGTTCAAATGTTCCCATATTACACACAAACATGCATCTCGGAAGCACGGACAATGTTGACGGAGGAAGTTTTCCTTTTCATCGAAGAAAAAAACCATTTTCCATGTCCCGAGTGTAAAAAATAGGGTTTTTTGTGAAGGACCTACCGCAAATATGTTGCAAAACTTGAGAGCTATAATTTTTGAAAAATTCTAGACCATGTTATATGCACAAATAACCAATTTGTTTCATATGAAAAGGTCTCCATCCACCTCTTTTGAAGGTCAGAAGTTTCTGCCGATTTCGCTGGAAACTGGTCAAATTTGAACTACAGGTACCTCATAGTTTGCTCATGATTTTTGGAAAAAATCATTTTTATGTACAAAAGTACCTATTTCATCATAGATATACCAAGAGTTTCTCAATATTCAACCCCTAGCTACGAACGGTCATGCCCGCCGTCTTGACTTTTTCCTCAAACGGGGTTAGAAAATTCCAAAAAATTCAAAAAAAAAAACAAAATGATGCGAGACCTTCGCGTGGTGTCGCACCCTGGCTTCTAAGGGATACTCATCGGGCCGAACTGGATAGCAGGTGCTTGGATTATGGGGCAAAACTGCTCCCACGTCCCAGCTTCCTGGTAGGCCTGCGCTTATGCGCGACAACACAAGCCCTGCTATTCCATCGTCGATGTAAACTATCCATTAGGAGTCATACGCACTACTGTCGACGTACTTCATATCAAGCACGCACGGTACGTCAACAGCTTTGAACGAATGATAATCACAACTTATCTCTAAGACACAAAAGATTGAAACAAGGTTGCAAATGGCCTTCACTAAGGCAGAAATAGCAAATACAATCATCCAGAGGACACATGTCCCAACATAGCATTCATTACATGAGCGGAAACAATCAAAGGTCTCTGGGTACAGACAAATCCAACAGGCTTAAGAAGCCGGAGAAAATAAAGAAGACGAAGCCCATCCACGTAGGTCCTGGATCCTGCCCGGGGTCCAGCTATCTACTCGTCTGCAGTCTCGTCAAACTCCACGAAGTAGCCATCCTGGTGATCATCGTAGCCGTAGTCGTAGTCTGCGTAAACCACAGCCCTAACGGGGTCAGTTCATCCAAGTACTAGCTAGCAAGACTCACACTTCATCAAAGAGTTACCCATCAACACAAGCATAGATGCTTGGGATCAACGGAAGAAATAGGTGATATGAAAGTTGCTGCTGGCTGCTCTAACCAACTACAGAAGATAACTACAAGTTCCGGCTAACAGAAGAAGATAAGATCGAGGATTGTAACCAACTGGAAGATAAATTCAACCAAACCCATCCTGGATCTCGCCCCTTATCCAAAGAAGCAATCCGAGGATAACTCACACAGTTGTATTAAAGATGAACCAAGTTATTGTGAGAATAAACCTGTTACTAGTCAAGTTGTTAATCATTGGGTGTAACATGGTTGATCATTAGGTTTAAGTTGTCCTGAGTACTTGTTAGCCAGTACTTTCACCAAGTAGTCCATAACCGCGGAAAACACGGCTTCTCGAGAAGATTATCCCTGCAGGGTTGCACCAATTTGGCCGTACACGTATGAATAACCCGCCAGATGGGATGCCTCCCACCAAGCGGGGCACTCAACACAACTCGACCCTTCTTTGCATCAAGCCCAAAGAACCTTGGGCGCACGGCTAATCAAGCCCCGAAGAAAAGGGACCCTCATAGCACTCTAAGACCGTGTCCCCCTATATGCCGACTACAAAAGTTCCAGCCTGCGCTGGGCTCGCAAAAACATGCATGCGGCAAATAGAAAACACGAACTAAATGAGGCGATTTGGACGAGATGCGAATGGAGTCAAATTGAGGGGGGCGCCCATACTCGCTTCCCACATGCGGGTAGTGCGCTCATCATGGATCAGTAGACAAGACCCTTTTCCTATTAGGGTCGACACTAGCAGGCCTCAAAACCACACAGGGCCTCCTGCCGGTGCCTTATCATCAAATTATTATTAACATTAGCATTAACAGGATTGATTGATTAACATTCGAGCCCCCGGTACAAATAATAAGATAGTAAAAGTAGTAACCGACAACAGACTCGAGTAAAAGCAACCCTAAGCATGCTAGGTAAGACTGAGGCAACAAGCAATGGCTGTAGGTATGGAGGTGAGGCAATATCATTGGTTCAGGGTATCATGTGATAGGTTCGGAGAACAAGCAACGATACATAGGGCTAGCAATAGTAGACAAAAGGATAGTATCGACAACAAGTGTGGAAAGGAACTCGATGATTCATGTGAGTGATAACTTGCCTGGAAGCTCAACAGCCGGGTACTGAGCTAGATCCTCGAAAGGGGTGTCGTAAAGATCGTCGGTATCAACCTCGTCGTCTAACCGAGAAGAAGCAAACAGACAATGCAGAAAAGGTAGACAATCAATACATGGCATAGGTGCACAATCATGGGATGATGCATGTCATGTTAATAGATACATCAAAGTAACTACTTGACAAGAGAACACAATTTAATTGGACCCATATGCAATGTGAATTGCATATGGATGCAAATGGTTTAGGTTGAAGCAATGATCTACATTTGATTGACAAGTATGATTAGTTAAACATGATGCATGCATGATGAAAACAATAAGATAATAAGATTAGATGCAATTGGAATGAAGGTTAACAAGTTAAGAAAACATTTATTAAGTTTGGAAAATTTTGGTTACTTAATGATGTTATACAAGTAGTTGTTGTTTTCATCAAGTTAAAGTGTTCAAAACAAATAACACAGTTTATATTTGAAAAGAACATCAAATTTTAGTTGGATTACATGTTTCACATGTTGAAATAGGAGTTAGGATAATTTAATTATGAATTAAACAATATTAAACAAGTTTTATTTGAATTTAAAACAAGTTTGAATATTAATTGAATTTTATTTAGTCAAAACATAATTTCAAATTCACATTTGCAAAGTTCACACTTTGGTGGTTTGAAAACATATTTTGCATGTTCAAAAATATTTTATTTTGAGTAAGTTATGATTTTAGCAATTTTAATTGGATTAAACAAGAATTAAATTATTTAGGCATTTTAAATTATTCAAACCAGGAAACAAAAATTATATTTGAATAGGTTATTCAAAATGGTATGGAAAACATATTTTATTTGACTTATTTGGAAATAGTATGAATTATTTATGAGTTATTACAAATTACATTTGAATTATTCAAATTTGAATTTTAAATGTATTTGGAAAATTCAAAACAGTTCACAAATGGAATAATTGTAAAAATCATGTAATTTTGAACAGAAAACATATAAAACTTGTATTTATTGGAATTACAGATTAAAAGTTATTAAAGTTTGAAGTTTTAGTTTTAAATCTGTTATTTAAAAGATTTTGGAATAAACAGAAACTCGCAGAAACTTTTATTACTGCACTGGTGGCTACACACTGCCACTACCGCGTGGGCCAGAGGCCAGCGTGGCGCTGCGCACGCTTGCGTGGCCGTGGCAGTCACTGAAGCGTGGGCCACGGCTGTCAGCCAGAGATGCAAAATGTTGGATTTAATCCGCGCATCCGCGGCTCGAACCCGCGAGCCTGCGTGCGGGAAAACAGAGCGCTGCCACTGCGCTGCGTTCGTGTGTTTGACAGTATAGGCGACGCAGTTAGGTTGAGCTTCAGATCCACGCGCTAATCTGACGAAACTGACGAGCAAACGCTTGCTCGACTGACAGAAAGACTCGCCGGCGTTGATCACCGTGCTTGTGCGCTAGCTGATGGATCTGGGTGGTGCAGAGGCGAGTGCCGTGCGTGCGCAAGCAGAGGGAGAGGGGAGGAGATGGACGGTGGCTCACCACGTAATCGAGGCAGAGGCTCGACGGTGACGCAACGGTGACGACGGTGACGTTGATGGCGGCGACGAATCCGTGCTCCTCCGTGCTCCCGCAGGTGTCCAAGAGGGAGAGTAGATGGTGGTGGTGCGATCTTAGCGAACGGACAGCGTAGATGGTCTCTGCAACGAGGTGGAAAACCACGGGTTCAGAAACGTGGTACCACGGTGGCCGGAGAGGGAGAAGATCGCGGCGGCGGAACAGGGGCTTACCGGTGGCGATTAGGTGTTCAGCAGAGAGAGGAGAGAGTGGCGAGATGGTTCCAGCAGTTAGATGGCTAGGAGGGGCAGTGAGGTGGCGGCGCCATGGCGGAATTCAGAGGTGGATGCCGCCGGTGAGAATTGCAGAGAGGGGGAGTGGCGACAGCGAGCAGGAATTGGCGGCGCGGCGCGGGGAGCGAGGACCTAGGGACTAGGGTTAGGTCTGCGGGGGCCCTGGGGGTACTTGTAGGCGCGGAAAGCAAGGGGGTGGCCGCCGGAGTCGCTGCGCTGTCGCGGTGGCGCAACGGATGCGCTGCCGTACTCGGGACAGAAGATCAGCACGAACTTCAAAGCGGTAAGTGAGGTAAGGCGGGCTGGGCTGCGCGCGCTGTTAGGTTTAGGTGGGCTTGGGCTAGTTAGCTGCTGCGCGCGCGGCTGGTTTCCTTTTTTTTTTCCTTTTCTCTTTTTTTTTTGTAGGTTTTGCTTTTCGAAGAAAAAGATAGTTTTTAAATTAGTAAAAATTCTGGAAAAATTTGGTTAGGCTTGTTAGACCAATAGCAACCAAATGCCAAGGTTGGTTTTCAAAAGTTTGATATTTAAAATGTTGTTTATATTTGAAACCACAATTTGAAAGAATTTTAATATTGATTAATATTAGGAAAACAAAGCATTTTTATAGGGTGGCCCCTATAGATTAAATGTTTGAAATTAGTTGATTTGATTAGAGATTTCATAACTCAAGTTAGTTGCTTGTTTGATGACTTGGATTTGAAATGGTAGATGACTTGAATTAATTGATTGATTTAAAGCAACAATTTAATAAGTGAACCTTGATGAATTATTTGGAAACAAGGGAGGTTTTGTTTTGCATTTCTTTATTTGAAAGATTGTAACAGACAAGTGTGAAAACAAAGGTTGATTAAAGATTGAATTTCATTATGAAAACAATGCAACAGAAAATAACATGAGGATGATGCCATGATGCATTCCTTAAATAAAACAAGGAAGTAAACAACTAGGTAGTTTTCATACTTGGATGTTACAAAACGCCCCCCTTGAAGGAATCGCGCCCCGAGATTCCCTACTGAGAAATGAAAAGGTCCGGATACTTCTTGCGAAGATCCTCTTCGGTCTCCCATGTTGCCTCTTTATCGGAATGATGCGACCATTGCACTTTCAAGAACTTGGTGCTCTTGTTGCGAGTCTTACGAACGGTCTCATCGAGAATTTGGATAGGGTGCTCCTCATAAGAGAGATCATCTTGCAGTTCAATGGAATCATGATCAACTGCACGATCTGGATCTTTGAAACACTTCTTGAGCTGTGACACGTGGAACACATCGTGCACTTTGGATTGTTTTTCTGGAAGTTCAAGACGATACGCATTCTCTGCACGTCTTGAGAGGATGTTGAAAGGGCCAATGTATCTTGGTGCCAGCTTTCCTTTCACACCAAAACGACGAGTGCCTCTGAGGGGAGTTACACGGAGATATGCTTTGTCACCAGGTGCATAGACCATGTCCCGGTGCTTGCTGTCATAGTAACTCTTCTGGCGAGACTGAGCAATCTTGAGATTGTCACGAATGATACGAACTTTCTCCTCGGCTTCCTTAACAATGTCAGGGCCTAAGAGTGAACGTTCACCAGCTCCAGACCAATTGATTGGACTCCTGCATCTGCGGCCATACAATGCCTCAAATGGTGCCATGCCTAGGCTTGCCTGGTAGCTGTTGTTGTAGGAGAATTCAGCATATGGAAGGCAATCCTCCCATTTCATGCCAAAGGAGAGACCACATGCTCTGAGCATATCCTCGAGAATCTGATTTACTCTTTCGACTTGCCTCTGAGACTGAGGGTGATAAGCTGTGCTGAACAGAAGTTTGGTGCCCAATGCTTCTTGAAAACTCTTCCAGAAATGAGAAGTGAAGATACTTCCACGGTCTGAGCTTATTTCCAATGGTATACCATGAAGAGGAACAATCCTTGCTGTGTAGAGCTCTGCTAACTGACTAGCTGAGATAGTTTCCTTGACAGCAAAGAAGTGAGCTACCTTAGTGAGACGATCAATAACAACGAAGATTGCATCGTTGCCCTTCCTGGACTTTGGAAACCCAGTAACGAAGTCCATTTCAATCATGTCCCACTTCCACTCAGGAATTTTGAGAGGTTGGAGAAGACCGGTTGTTTTCTGATGGACTGCCTTAACACGTTGACAAACGTCGCATTCAGAAACGTATTGAGCAATTTCACGTTTCATGCCAGACCACCAATACAGAGTCTTGAGATCCTGGTACATCTTTGTACTTCCAGGGTGGATGGAAAGAGGAGTTTCATGAGCCTCCTTGAGAATGATATCTTTGAGACTTTGAATCTGAGGAACTGCAATGCGTCCTTCGAAGAACACAGTTCCCTTGTCATCAATTGAGAAGGACTTGAACTTATCATTGCCCTCCTTGATGTGCTCTACAATCTTCTTGATTTCAGCATCACGAAACTGTTCAGAACGAATCTTGTCCTCGAGAGTTGGACTGGCTGTCAAGCTAGCAAGATATCCTTGGGGAACAAGACCAAGGTTCAGCTTCTGGAATTCTTCATGAAGTGGAGGTTGGCATTCCATGATCATGAGATTATTGCAATAGGATTTGCGACTGAGAGCATCGGCCATAACATTAGCCTTGCCTGGAGTGTAAGAAATGGTGAGATCAAAGTCTTTAATCTTCTCAATCCATCTCCTTTTCCTGAGGTTTAGATCCGGCTGAGTGAAGATGTATTTCAGACTCTTGTGATCGGAAAAGATTTCAGTTTTGTTACCCAACAAGTATTGTCTCCATTTCTTGAGAGCAAACACAACTGCTGCAAGTTCTAGGTCATGAGTGGGATAGTTTTGCTCATGTGCATTCAACTGACGTGAAGCATAAGCCACAACTTGACGTTCTTGCATAAGAACTGCTCCTAGACCTTGGAGAGATGCATCGCAGAATATCTGGAAAGGTTTGGTGGTATCTGGGCAACTAGAACAGGTGTAGAAGTGAGTTTAGTCTTGAGGAGGTTGAAACTCTCATCAGACTGTGGAGTCCAAACGAACTTCTTGTCCTTCTTGGTGAGATCAGTGAGAGGTTTAGCAATCTTGGAGAAGTTTTGGACGAAACGACGGCAATAGCTAGCCAAGCCAAGAAAACTTCTGACTTGCTTCACCGTCTTAGGGGGTTTCCAATCAACAATTGCCTTAACCTTTTCCGGGTCAATGGCTATGCCCTTGGCAGAGATGATGTGACCAAGATACGCAACTTCTGAAATCCAGAACTCACACTTGGAGAACTTGGCATACAGACGATGCTCGCGAAGTTTCATGAGAGTGAGACGAAGGTGTTCTCCATGCTCTTCCTCGGATTTTGAGTAGACAAGAATATCATCAAGATATACCACAACGAACTTGTCGATGTATTCATGGAAGACAGAGTTCATGAGTCTTGAGAAGGTTGCCGGTGCATTGGTGAGACCAAAGGACATGACGGTGTATTCATATAGACCGTAACGAGCGGTGAAAGCTGTCTTAGGAATATCTTCCTTTCTGATCTTTATCTGATGGTAACCCATCCTCAAGTCCAACTTTGAGAATATTGAGGCTCCAGCAAGTTGATCAAAAAGATCATCGATACGGGGAATTGGATACTTGTTCTTGATGGTTTTCTCGTTGAGAGGACGATAGTCAACCACGAGTCTTTTTGTTTGGTCCTTCTTGGCAACAAACAGATTTGGGCAACCCCAAGCGGAGGAACTAGGCTGAATGTAACCTTTCTCCATGTACATATCGATTTGCTCCTTCAACAACTTCAGTTCAGGAGGAGCTATCTTGTATGGATGCTTAGAGATTGGAGCAGTACCTGGTTCAAGCTCGATCACAAACTCAACTGCTCTGTCCGGAGGCATCCCTGGCAACTCTTCTGGAAAGACGTCAGAGAATTCACAAACCACCGGTACATTCTCAATTGCAGGAAGAGCTTTAGCATCAAGGTTGAACAGCTGAGCAGAACTTGATTCATATGGAGAATAGACTATCTGGCCCGAAGGGTGAGAGAGAGTTATTGACTTTTGAGCACAGTCAATTTTTGCTTTGTTGGCCTTCAACCAATCCATGCCCAGAATGACATCAATGTCAGAATTTCCCAGTAACATGAGTGAAGTAAGGAATATGCGACCTCCAATCAGGATTTGATTGTCCATGCTTATCTTGGAAGTAATCATTTTAGTTCCCGGAGAGTGAACATAGATTTGATTGCTTAGTGGAACCAGAACTAGGTTGTATGCTGTTGCAAAGATCTTTGACACAAACGAATGCGATGCTCCAGTATCAAAGAACACTTTAGCTGGAAAAGAGTTTACGGGTAATATACCGAGAACGACGTCAGCAGCCTCCTCAGCTTTGTCGGCCTTGATATGGTTCACCCTCGCGTTCCTCCCGACAGGCCTGTTGTTGGAGTTGAAGGCTTTAGCCGGAGGAGCACGAACCATAGCCTGGTTGGTGTTGTTGCGAGGAGGTGGAGGTAGCTGCCTCTGAGTGCACTTATCAGCATAGTGTCCAGTCTCCTTGCACTTGTAGCACGTGACGATACGAGAAGGACCTGGCCTTGGCTGCCCCATTGGAACCCTCTGACCCTGCATCTGAGATGGGTTGGGTGGGCGGGGACCAAAGCCTGGAGAAGCTTGGGCATTTGGAGCCCGAGTGACAGCACCATTTGGCACCCAGGATGCGGCGCTTCTGCGGAGGGGTGGTCATGTTGGAGGAGGAACCACCCTCACGCGAGTGCTCGCACGAATCCTCGAACGCCTTGCGCCCATTCTCCTCATTGAGCGCGGTGTTCACGAGTTCCTCGAAGTCCTTGCACTTGACGTTTGTGAGAGCGTACTTCAGTTCCGGGTTAAAACCTCGGCGGAACCTTGCCATCTTCTTGGCCTCAGTGGACACTTCGTCACCAGCGTATCGAGCGAGGCGATTGAACTCGGTCTAATAGCTGATAACGTCCAGCTTGCCCTGCTTGAAGGAGCAGAACTCTTCACGCATCCTTTCCATGAGGCCATCTGGGATGTGGTGCTTCAGGAAAGCTTCCTTGAAACAGCCCCAGGTGATAGGATAGCCAGCTCTCATGGTCTGGTAGTTCTCCCACCAAGAAGCTGCCTGACCCTTCAGTAGGTAGGTGGCATACTTGACCTTATCCTCCTCAGCAACATGTGCGATCTCCAGAGTCCTGGCTATGTCACGGATCCAGTCATCAGCATCCAGGGGCTCACGTGTTGCCACGAAAGCTTTTTGGCCCAAGCTGAGGAACTCCTTGATGCCAACTCGCTGATTAGCCTGGTGGATGTGCTGATTGGCATGGAACTGAGCCATCTGTGTCACCACTTGGGTCATCTGAGCTAACAGTTCCCCCATTGGCGGTGGCGGAGGCGGGTTGTTCCTGGTTGGAGGCATCCTGAAGGAAAATGCATTTTAGCACAACAATAGACAGGATAGACTTGGTAACCGAAAGATAGATTATTCCGACGCATGAATAGATAACCAACAGGTACATCATCACATGTTCAAATACATCAGAATATCCAACAGACCAATACATGGTTCGAATGCCAAAGGATAACTAAACATAGCTAGGAACGGATACATCGGTACTCCCATGCTCATCACGCAGGACGGCGGCGAGTACGGCGAGTGGTACGGCGAGGAGGAGTCCGCTCACGGAAGTAAGTATCACGACGATCCCTGTAGATAGGAACTGCTATGAGAGGGACCCTCGGAGTGGTGAAGTAGAAAGCGTCCTCTCCCTGTGCTCCAAAGAGAGGAATACCACTGTAACCAGCTCCAAGGTTGAGAAGTGGACCTCTGATCGGCTCGTAACCTCCAGCATCTGGCAGAGAAAAACCAGCTGGCTGAGTGAAACGCGCAAAGCGCTCGTCGCCAATGAAGTCTGTGGTGTACGTCGCCAGACGCGTCAACGCGAGGTAGAGCTGGTCCCTGACTGAAGCCAACTCATGAGCAAGTGTGGAAGCAACGGCATCACTATGCCTCACGAACTGAGCAGTGGTGTACATCCTGGAGCTATCATCCTCGTAGGTATCCAGGTTGCTGTGGAGAGTGAAGTGAACTCCCGCCGACGTGATGTAACCACGGGGGATGTGACGATAGATGGAATCATCAAACCCCCAGTAGTCAGCCCGAAGGACGGTGAGACTCACGTACGCTGCCTGCTGCACTGCCATGTCCACGGTGGAACCAACGGACTCGTAGCGGTGGACTATGCTCCTGCCATCATCCGACAGAATGTAGACGATGGCTCGGTAGAAAGTCTGCTCGAACTCGCGCTGGTGCTCGTAGACCTGGTACTCTGGTGCCCAATGGAACCCCAGATAGGTAACCATGTCCCTCAGCATCTCCGGATAACCGGCGGTGATCTCACAACGGGTCATGCGAACCACCTGCGGGTAGTAGCTGAGACCCATCTGCAGATGATTTGGAAGGTTTTGATTAGACGCCGGTAGAAGAAAAAGGTAGTGGAAAACAACAACAAGATTTCAACGGACGAAAGGTTCTTTAAAAGAACAGGATATCGAAGCAACATCGGGAAAACGGGACCAAAAACCTGAGGTACTACTGAGAACCCAAAACACGTGAAATCCTAACTTGAAAGTTTGGGTGAGAAGAGAAAACAACGTTGCACTTCCTTACCAGAAAAAGAGCGGGTGGGTGGGTAAAGAAGAAAAATGGCAGAATTCCTAATCTCACGTTTCATTTTTCCTATATAGCTACAAAATAGTTTCTAGACTCAAACTACGACCAGTAAAAGGGATCCTACGGTCAGACAGGCTCTGATACCATTTGTCGCACCCTGGCTTCTAAGGGATACTCATCGGGCCGAACTGGATAGCAGGTGCTTGGATTATGGGGCAAAACTGCTCCCACGTCCCAGCTTCCTGGTAGGCCTGCGCTTATGCGCGACAACACAAGCCCTGCTATTCCATCGTCGATGTAAACTATCCATTAGGAGTCATACGCACTACTGTCGACGTACTTCATATCAAGCACGCACGGTACGTCAACAGCTTTGAACGAATGATAATCACAACTTATCTCTAAGACACAAAAGATTGAAATAAGGTTGCAAATGGCCTTCACTAAGGCAGAAATAGCAAATACAATCATCCAGAGGACACATGTCCCAACATAGCATTCATTACATCAGCGGAAACAATCAAAGGTGTCTGGGTACAGACAAATCCAACAGGCTTAAGAAGCCGGAGAAAATAAAGAAGACGAAGCCCATCCACGTAGGTCCTGGATCCTGCCCGGGGTCCAGCTATCTACTCGTCTGCAGTCTCGTCAAACTCCACGAAGTAGCCATCCTGGTGATCATCGTAGCCGTAGTCGTAGTTTGCGTAAACCACAGCCCCAACGGGGTCAGTACATCCAAGTACTGGCTAGCAAGACTCACACTTCATCAAAGAGTTACCCATCAACACAAGCATAGATGCTTGGGATCAACGGAAGAAATAGGTGATATGAAAGTTGCTGCTGGCTGCTCTAACCAACTACAGAAGATAACTACAAGTTCCGGCTAACAGAAGAAGATAAGATCGAGGATTGTAACCAACTGGAAGATAAATTCAACCAAACCCATCCTGGATCTCGCCCCTTATCCAAAGAAGCAATCCGAGGATAACTCACACAGTTGTATTAAAGATGAACCAAGTTATTGTGAGAATAAACCTGTTACTAGTCAAGTTGTTAATCATTGGGTGTAACATGGTTGATCATTAGGTTTAAGTTGTCCTGAGTACTTGTTAGCCAGTACTTTCACCAAGTAGTCCATAACCGCGGAAAACACGGCTTCTCGAGAAGATTATCAATGCAGGGTTGCACCAATTTGGCCGTACACATATGAATAACCCGCCAGATGGGATGCCTCCCACCAAGCGGGGCACTCAACACAACTCGACCCTTCTTCGCATCAAGCCCAAAGAACCTTGGGCGCACGGCTAATCAAGACCCGAAGAAAAGGGACCCTCATAGCACTCTAAGACCGTGTCCCCCTATAAGCCGACTACAAAAGTTCCACCCTGCGCTGGGCTCGCAAAAACATGCATGCGGCAAATAGAAAACACGAACTAAATGAGGCGATTTGGACGAGATGCGAATCGAGTCAAATTGAGGGGGGCGCCCATACTCGCTTCCCACATGCGGGTAGTGCGCTCATCATGGATCAGTAGACAAGACCCTTTTCCTATTAGGGTCGACACTAGCAGGCCTCAAAACCACACAGGGCCTCCTGCCGGTGCCTTATCATCAAATTATTATTAACATTAGCATTAACAGGATTGATTGATTAACATTCGAGCCCCCGGTACAAATAATAAGATAGTAAAAGTAGTAACCGACAACAGACTCGAGTAAAAGCAACCCTAAGCATGCTAGGTAAGACTGAGGCAACAAGCAATGGCTGTAGGTATGGAGGTGAGGCAATATCATTGGTTTAGGGTATCATGTGATAGGTTCGGAGAACAAGCAACGATACATAGGGCTAGCAATAGTAGACAAAAGGATAGTATCGACAACAAGTGTGGAAAGGAACTCGATGATTCATGTGAGTGATAACTTGCCTGGAAGCTCAACAGCCGGGTACTGAGCTAGATCCTCGGAAGAGGTGTCGTAAAGATCGTCGGTATCAACCTCGTCATCTAACCGAGAAGAAGCAAACAGACAATGCAGAAAAGGTAGACAATCAATACATGGCATAGGTGCACAATCATGGGATGATGCATGTCATGTTAATAGATGCATCAAAGTAACTACTTGACAAGAGAACACAATTTAATTGGACCCATATGCAATGTGAATTGCATATGGATGCAAATGGTTTAGGTTGAAGCAATGATCTACATTTGATTGACAAGTATGATTAGTTAAACATGATGCATGCATGATGAAAACAATAAGATAATAAGATTAGATGCAATTGGAATGAAGGTTAACAAGTTAAGAAAACATTTATTAAGTTTGGAAAATTTTGGTTACTTAATGATGTTATACAAGTAGTTGTTGTTTTCATCAAGTTAAAGTGTTCAAAACAAATAACCCAGTTTATATTTGAAAAGAACATCAAATTTTAGTTGGATTACATGTTTCACATGTTGAAATAGGAGTTAGGATAATTTAATTATGAATTAAACAATATTAAACAAGTTTTATTTGAATTTAAAACAAGTTTGAATATTAATTGAATTTTATTTAGTCAAAACATAATTCAAATTCACATTTGCAAAGTTCACACTTTGGTGGTTTGAAAACATATTTTGCATGTTCAAAAATATTTTATTTTGAGTAAGTTATGATTTTAGCAATTTTAATTGGATTAAACAAGAATTAAATTATTTAGGCATTTTAAATTATTCAAACCAGGAAACCAAAATTATATTTGAATAGGTTATTCAAAATGGTATGGAAAACATATTTTATTTGACTTATTTGGAAATAGTATGAATTATTTATGAGTTATTACAAATTACATTTGAATTATTCAAATTTGAATTTTAAATGTATTTGGAAAATTCAAAACAGTTCACAAATGGAATAATTGTAAAGATCATGTAATTTTGAACAGAAAACATA
Organism: Alopecurus myosuroides; assembly: GCA_028641055.1. Lineage (NCBI taxonomy): Eukaryota > Viridiplantae > Streptophyta > Magnoliopsida > Poales > Poaceae > Alopecurus > Alopecurus myosuroides. The sequence continues at coordinate 9,783,591 of CM054057.1, forward strand.
TAAAACTTGTATTTATTGGAATTACAGATTAAAAGTTATTAAAGTTTGAAGTTTTAGTTTTAAATCTGTTATTTAAAAGATTTTGGAATAAACAGAAACTCGCAGAAACTTTTATTACTGCACTGGTGGCTACACACTGCCACTGCCGCGTGGGCCAGAGGCCAGCGTGGCGCTGCGCACGCTTGCGTGGCCGTGGCAGTCACTGAAGCGTGGGCCACGGCTGTCAGCCAGAGATGCAAAATGTTGGATTTAATCCGCGCATCCGCGGCTCGAACCCGCGAGCCTGCATGCGGGAAAACAGAGCGCTGCCACTGCGCTGCGTTCGTGTGTTTGACAGTATAGGCGACGCAGTTAGGTTGAGCTTCAGATCCACGCGCTAATCTGACGAAACTGACGAGCAAACGCTTGCTCGACTGACAGAAAGACTCGCCGCCGTTGATCACCGTGCTTGTGCGCTAGCTGATGGATCTGGGTGGTGCAGAGGCGAGTGCCGTGCGTGCGCAAGCAGAGGGAGAGGGGAGGAGATGGACGGTGGCTCACCACCGTAAGTAATCGAGGCAGAGGCTCGACGGTGACGCAACGGTGACGACGGTGACGTTGATGGCGGCGACGAATCCGTGCTCCTCCGTGCTCCCGCAGGTGTCCAAGAGGGAGAGTAGATGGTGGTGCTGCGATCTCAGCGAACGGACAGCGTAGATGGTCTCTGCAACGAGGTGGAAAACCACGGGTTCAGAAACGTGGTACCACGCTGGCCGGAGAGGGAGAAGATCGCGGCGGCGGAACAGGGGCTTACCGGTGGCGATTAGGTGTTCAGCAGAGAGAGGAGAGAGTGGCGAGCTGGTTCCAGCAGTTAGATGGCTAGGAGGGGCAGTGAGGTGGCGGCGCCATGGCGGAATTCAGAGGTGGATGCCGCCGGTGAGAATTGCAGAGAGGGGGAGTGGCGACAGCGAGCAGGAATTGGCGGCGCGGCGCGGGGAGCGAGGACCTAGGGACTAGGGTTAGGTCTGCGGGGGCCCTGGGGGTACTTGTAGGCGCGGAAAGCAAGGGGGTGGCCGCCGGAGTCGCGGCGCTGTCGCGGTGGCGCAACGGATGCGCTGCCGTACTCGGGACAGAAGATCAGCACGAACTTCAAAGCGGTAAGTGAGGTAAGTCGGGCTGGGCTGCGCGCGCTGTTAGGTTTAGGTGGGCTTGGGCTAGTTAGCTGCTGCGCGCGCGGCTGGTTTACTTTTTTTTTTCCTTTTCTGTTTTTTTTTTTGTAGGTTTTGCTTTTGGAAGAAAAAGATAGTTTTTAAATTAGTAAAAATTCTGGAAAAATTTGGTTAGGCTTGTTAGACCAATAGCAACCAAATGCCAAGGTTGGTTTTCAAAAGTTTGATATTTAAAATGTTGTTTATATTTGAAACCACAATTTGAAAGAATTTTAATATTGATTAATATTAGGAAAACAAAGCATTTTTATAGGGTGGCCCCTATAGATTAAATGTTTGAAATTAGTTGATTTGATTAGAGATTTCATAACTCAAGTTAGTTGCTTGTTTGATGACTTGGATTTGAAATGGTAGATGACTTGAATTAATTGATTGATTTAAAGCAACAATTTAATAAGTGAACCTTAATGAATTATTTGGAAACAAGGGAGGTTTTGTTTTGCATTTCTTTATTTGAAAGATTGTAACAGACAAGTGTGAAAACAAAGGTTGATTAAAGATTGAATTTCATTATGAAAACAATGCAACAGAAAATAACATGAGGATGATGCCATGATGCATTGCTTAAATAAAACAAGGAAGTAAACAACTAGGTAGTTTTCATACTTGGATGTTACACGTGGTGTCATTATATAGGTTCTAGTATACACCAAAAATAATAAACTTGAAATACGACAGTTGTGTTGAAAATGTGTTCGCAAAAATTAGCTATCTCCTACGAACATTCCTGGGTTTCGGGCCAAATGACGAGTGTTATGGTCATATCCATGGCATAGTTTGTTCAAATGTTCCCATATTACACACAAACATGCATCTTGGAAGCACGGACAATGTTGACGGAGGAAGTTTTCCTTTTCATCGAAGAAAAAAACCATTTTCCATGTCTCGAGTGTAAAAAATAGGGTTTTTTGTGAAGGACCTACCGCAAATATGTTGGAAAACTTGAGAGCTATAATTTTTGAAAATTCTAGACCATGTTATATGCACAAATAACCAATTTTTTTCATATGAAAAGGTTTTCATCCACCTCTTTTGAAGAACAGAAGTTTCTGCCGATTTCGCTGGAAACTGGTCAAATTTGAACTACAGATACCTCGTAGTTTGCTCATGATTTTTGGCAAAAATCATTTTTAGGTACACAAGTACCTATTTCAACATAGATACACCAAGAATTTGGCAAAATAAAGGTTTTTTTAAAACACACACGCAAACGGCCTGCACACCGCGATCGAGCAAAGGAAAAAAAAAACAATACCTACGCCGACAGCATCCCCTCGGCGTAGGGTTAGGTACGATCGAACGGGAAGAAACAAAAATTCCTCCACCTACGCCGACGGCACCCCCTCGGCGTAGGGTTAGTTTTTTTTAAAAACCTCACACGCACTCACACGGTACAGTCGAACGCGGGGAAACAAATCATTCACCTACGCCGACGGCACCCCCTCGGTGTAGCCTATCACGTAACGGGCCGCGTTCGAAGGGCGTAACGGGGCATCCCTACGCCGAGGGGGATAGATACGCCGACGGTGCCCCCTCGGGGTAGCCTCCATACGTCGAGGGGGAGGAGACGCCGACGGGCAGGCGGGTGGCCAATCGTACCGACCACCCTACGCCGAGGGGGCCGATACTTGGCCGTCGGCGTCTATGGCGTTTCCCGTAGTGCCGTCAGCTCCTAATCCCTGCCACGTCAGCAGAATCCAGTGTCCAAACATGCTTTGACCAGAAAAACAACCAGGATAACAAGGATTACAGATAACACGTTCCAAAAATCAGGGATTGAGACGTCAGAGTTTGATTCAGACCACTACGACTATGAGAACAAGGTTCGTTTCAGACTTTTGCCTCTATTAAATTCAAAGAATTGCGTTCAGGATGTTAAAAAATGGATGAATCGCATAAAATAAAATTAGACATAAATGAAATACTTTATTTCATCTGTTTGCTCTTGAGACACAAATATATAGAGGATAAAATTATTACCATCCAAAATGAGCTAACTAGCTAGTGCAGCCACCTGGCCCACCATAGTAGAACATGTTGCCTTCTACATTCAGCCGAAATACAGCAGTTTGATAGCATTTTTCTCTTAGAAAAGCATGAAGGTTATCCGCAAGAGAATCGTAACCTCGGCCACCTATGTCAACAAGTTGAATATTACGAAAAGATGCGGCTGAATCGCTTCTTGGCCACTGCCCATTACCAATTGGTGGACTAAGCACACCGTCGTCGGATACAGCATACCCACCCCATGCTACATAGCTTCCCCGGTCTTCTAGCTTAGTGAGAAGCTTTTTCGGCCAATAACCTACAGGGCTCAGGCTATTGATATATTTTTCGAAGTAAATGTAAATAAAAACATTCTAGATGAGTAACCAAAAAAACAATACCTCGATTAAATGCTAGCCAATACAAACGTGTGCCTAGTTACGCTGGAAAAATATTAAATATTATTTTCACCTTGTGTGGAAGTCGATTTATATTTTGTAAAGTCGTAAATTAAGGATGCCTAATCCTTTTACACCTAGCTTACCACCATTTTCTAACACGGGTTAATTTTACGAGAACAATTTAAAACAGACAATGAGAATTTGTTGATATGTGTACACTAAAATCTACATTGAAGCAAACCTAACTAAGAAATCTCGCTAAATGTAGTACAAATATTAAGTGTTTAATTAAATTGCACACGTACTTATTTTTGCTCATAGTTTTCGAACACGAAAATATGTATGATGGAATCTATGATTAATTGAATTACCCTGATTTTCTCTAATTTTTATATCCAGAACCATGTTTCTAAATCATACCTTATATATCTTCAATGTAATATTCATTTGTCCATTGATTGGCTCCAAAATATCCTCAGGCTTAATAGTAGGAGAATCTATGGGTACAAAGCCATCACACTTCAAGTTAACACATCCATCCTCTCCATCGGGCTTCCATGCAAGTAAAAACACGAAGTAAGAATACATTATTTAAACACATGTATTTACATAAAGAAAATGCTGAGCTAGTCCATATTACCGTCCAGTGTACATAGAAATGTGTTTTGCTATCACCGTAACTGAATGGACTGACCTATAAAAAACATATGGGTTAGCCTATTGCTAATAGAGAGAGAAAAATAGAGGCAAACTTTACCTGCCACCCAGATTGAATTCTGGTCTTCAAACTCAAGTCCTCAACCCAGATAGCAGCTCCAGTTACTTTGCTCTTATCCAAATTTGCAAAACTGGAAACATCAAATCTCGCCATAGCACCATTAGATTTGACTTGGATCCGAGTCCTGATCACCTGTTTTTTCATCCTTGTTGTTATGGAAAGTCTTGTTGTGTCCGGGTGTATTTGGTATAGTTGATGGTAGAGTTGTTGGTAGAGTTGCAGAAAAGAGCATATCTCTGACTGCGGAGTGATGCTGCTTTGGAGGTCATTCTATCGGAATCATACAACCGGTAAGCATATGCTATTCTTTATAATAATTTAATACTCCCTCCAAGCCATACAAATTTCCGCTAATTTAGAATATACTTGTACTAAATATGAGACAATAATATGGATGGGATGGAGCATAATAATATATCTTCAAGCTATTTTGTCTCATAATCAACTATTTCACTTTGTACCTTAGATTTTTGTGTGCAAGATCCATACAAAGGTGAGTGCAAAACAATGTGATGATGGTAATATCTGAGAAGCTTATGAAAACTCCATAATCTACATCGATGTGATGGAAAACAAGAAGGGGTCGAAATAAGAGGTGATGAGGATGCCAGATCCAGATATGCCAGCCACCGGCATTGATGACCCAGTTGTCCATGCTCCCGTGAAGACTCTTAGAAACTTTTTTTCAGTGCTGATTTAAAATACTTCTCTTTTATCCTTAGTACCTTCGTTTGTTGGAGATCTGAGCTGCCATGAACTTCTCTTTGTTACTGTACGCTAGGACAAGTAGGATGGTCGCTTAATATGACAAGTTAATTAATTATTTTCTTTTTCTTTATTCTATTTAATTGTCGTGTGCTATAATATTGTCTTTAGAAGTCTCAGAATGACAACAAGGACAATCCAGTAAGAAAAATTGACAACGCTTTAGCACACGATATTATTGGCTGATCGGGCATGAGCTGCCACGTGTCAATCACCTTGACGTAAATAAAACATCAACGGTGACTGGGCGTGGGCTACTACGGGTCATCAGATTCTTTTTGATGTTTTATGGAGAGAATGGATGAATCTATGACATGCTATGTACGGCGTTTGTGTCACTAGAAACTCCATGGATAGATTTCCATGACAATTTGGACCTAATGCTTGACGAAAGGGGAACATCGTGTACCACCAGAATAATTTTATAGTGTGGTTCTCAACTTGCAATAAGACACGACGAAGATATATACAAAGAATGACATGCTTACTGCAATACTACAATTATTTAGTATGTGTTTTAATTGGAGCTGTCTGCAATTTATAACAGACAACATAGACGGGCGAAGGAGAAACTATATGCATATACTACACGTATGCATCTTAAAATTGAATTAGAGAATTCATGTCCTTCTCTTATTTCATTTCCCCTAGTTCCAGGTCCAATGTGCGTTTGTTTCTTACTACTAGGTAGATGTCGCTTTTTCTATTCTCAAGGTAGATGTTGAGTTGAAAAACCTATGAGAAAACAGTGGGCCAGTTCAATAGAAAATTCATGAATTAAAATGGGGTACATAAAACAACATTAAATTGAACTAAAATAATTTATTTTACCTGGTTGCTTTAGACAAAATAGCTAGAATATAGTTATTCTCATTACAGAATGAAGCTAACAGCCTACTGCAACCACCTGGACCCATATAGTAGAATGTGTTTCTGTGTACATGAAGCTGAAATACACCTTTTTTATAGTATTTTTTGGCCCCTGAAAGAATGAAGGTTACACATATGAGGATCATGACTGTCACGACCCCGGACCCAGAGGTATACATACTGTTATGTGCTCCTAGCCATGGACTCACAAGGGCTTCAGGGTTACCAGCCCCGGCCGCAACAAACAACGGCAGGCAGACCGGATTCATCGGCACGTAGTCCGGATCCCCGGTCTACTACTCCTTGTATCCATGCTAGTCATAACCAACTATGCATACCCAAGCGTCCACGAATCGAATGAAACTGAAGGAAACGGGACCAAAGCTATACAGAGATGCTATGTGTCCAGAAAGTGCAACAACAATCGAGGGTTACTGGGGTTACCTCGCCCCAGGCCGATCACATCGACAGGCGGGCTCGGACATGGATCATCGGCTCCACAACCCCTCGACTGCGACAACTATGCAGGCATAGCCAAAACTGTATAACAATGAGCTTGAAACCAACAACCGATCAAAGCAACACTCTAGACATGAAACTTGTATACAACAGGGGTTACTAGAGTATAGCTTACAAGCAGAGGTCACACGACCCAACATTACATCAGACAACGGAAGGCAAATTATGTTGCTAATCAACAAGAACCAAAAAGGCCTAAGAGGCCGCAACATAAGGCGACGTCCCAGCCCATAGATTCCAGGCTGCTACCTGGGAACCCCAAACTACTCGTCGATGTCCACGTTGAATCACCACCGATGGAGTTCTTCTCCTGAACCAAAATTTAAGCAAACCTGAGTACGGGAGGTACTCAACAAGACTTAATTAACCTATTATATATATGCTAACTTCAGAAAGGTTTTATGAAGGCTGTTTTGCGTAAAGCAATCTTTGTTTTGCAAGTTGAGGAAGAATAGCACGTCTTGTAGAATATTTTGAAAACATATGGGAAAGCTACTCAACTACTGAGATCATCATATTCTTGTATTCCACCAAGTCCTTATCATTCCCACACTATCTCATGCTACAAGGATCACCCCTCCCGGCATCTCCGGGGAGGCACCCTTCAATCATGGTTATCAAGTTTTAGTCATTCCGTTGAAGTTATCTATGATCACAGAATCCGTTGCCAAGTCGTCCGTAACCGTGGACACGGCTTCTCGAGGAGATTTATCCCTGCAGGGGGTACACTTTACCCACACGTACCATCCGACTCTTAACGCCACATGTACGCTCCTTGGGAGCGCGGCAGAGGGTGGTTGGCTCCGACCTTTACCTTGCGTAACCCTATCCATGAGTCAACCCAAACAGGGCCACCCCGTCAACAGGGAGTTGGCCACCTCCTGACGGCACCTGTTCTGTGAGTCGGGATCAAGATCCGTGTACGTCCATCACTTGTCCCGGTCACGCCCTAGGTTTTCTCCAAATCGTTTTCTGACTCACACGCAGATGGAAAGATCAAACTACGTGACTCATGGATGTGGCTAAACAAGTTAGTTAGTCAGGCGAGGTTCATTGGCTCGCTCGTGTGGTTGCACGCTCAGTCTTGGCTTCGAAGGCGAGAACTCGCTCCTAGGGGCATGAACAGGACAAAACGCCACAACCCATTGTGGCCTCACATCCATGCCAGTATTTAGTCAAGTTATCAAAGATAGTACAATTCACAACAACCTGACAAAGTAGATTCACGTATATGACCAGATTCATCAACCGGATGGATCAGATCACAACTAAGCATGGCTAAGCAAGACTCACAGGGTTTAGCGGAGCGCGCACAAGCAAACCTATAGCTGCTAGGAGCAGTGGAACAGGATATCTAGGTTATGCAGTATATAGGGGAACTCTATCTACTGACATCAAATAGTTTGGAACCGAATGCAAAGTACGAGATTCAAATCACTTTGAAATCATATATGAGCAGATAAGAGGTTATGCTTGCCTTGGTTATAAGAAAACCTGATAAAGATCTTCTGGAATAAGTGCTTGACTTGTCGGTTAAGATCAAGTATTCGCCATTGGAGTTGATGGCCTTCTCTTCGGAGTCACGTTCTACCGAGGGGGAAACAACACCGAAAGAGAAATAACAATCAACACATGGCATCGATGCAATGCACAATATGTATACATGAGCAGGTTAATGCACTGGAATAAAGCCCTAGGCATGATCGTTGGGTTGCTAGGGTTCATATGTCAGAAATGCATTTTTACTGGATTTATCCCGAAATAGACCCCGGAGGGGGTTTCGGGTGATTCTGGAAGTGAGTACCATTTCAGTTGCTCAAATGGGTTTAAAAACATCATAAACAGGTTGCATTAGTCATTTTGAGCAATTTGGTATATAACTTTTAATTTTCTAAATTTGGTGAATAAAAACTTATTTTTCTATTTTAAAATCATTAAACAATATTAAATAATGTTCATTTTTAGACTTTCTCAAACATGTGTGAAAATGGTATTTTTGGAAAGAGTACATTTTTCTGATCATTTCTATATTTTTTTCATAATTTTCTGAGTTACAGAAATGAAGATATTCATTTTCTAACTTTACTTATATTTCTGTAATTTAAATACAGGTGGGGCCCACGCGGCATATTTCTTTTTCAAAAACAGAGAAAACAGGTTATGACACCATGCTGACGTCAGCATGACGTCAGCAATGGCCAGAACTCCTCTGCCTCCGCACGATTACGCGATGTAGCGCTCGATTCCGAAATTGGAAAGCACCACGAGGGAGAGGGGACAGCGAGGAACCGAACGGTGGCGGCGGAGCGACCTAATTGTCGCCGGAGAGCCGCCGGCGGCGAGCTTCTGCGGCGGCCCGAGGCGAGGTACGGCAACCGGGCACACCGGAGGGAGAGGAAGGGGGGTAGAGGGGTGCCTGAGCACCGTGGACTCACCACGAGGGCGATGGTGAGCTCGGGGAGGCCGGAGAGGGGCCAACGGCGGCGAATCGGAGGCGGCGGAGCCTCACCGGCCGCAGGGAAGAAGGGCATGGCGGCGGCAATTTAGGGCGAACGGCTCTGATTCCTTCGGTGGGGGTGGATAAGCAGGCAAGGGGAAGCTCCCAGGCCACTCGGCAGAGCGCGGGGTTGCTCGGAACGACGGCGGCGAGGAGAGATCGCCGGTGGCTAGGGTTTCGGTTACAACGGGAAGCAGAGAGAGGGGGAGGGGTGCTGCGGGAGAGAGAGAGGAGGCCACAGCGTATCCTGGCCCTATCCACTCGAGGAGGAGGGAAAGCAGGAGGTGGCCGCGCGGGGGTGGCGGCAACGACACGCAGCTCCTCCTACTGGCAGGAGGTTGAAGACAAAGAACATTTTGCAAAAACCCCCAGAAACTCCAGGAAATCACAGAAAGGTCCTTTTCTCTTTAAAAACTGAAAAAGAAAACAAGGTTTTGAGGACTTTTTTGCAAACAGAAAATTTGGCAAAAATACTTTGTGGAAAGCTTATGAAATTTCCAACCTCACCATGTATTGCTTTGGTGAAATTGGAATACTTTTCAGAACAAGATTTTGAAACACCTTTTAAGTACTATTTGCTGGAAATTTTCTCAAACCATTTGAATTCAAGTTTTAAATTGGTTCAAACATGATTTGAATTTTTGTTTCATGCATGTATGATATGAACTCAACACCACAACACTTTGGTAGCAAAATTGGGATGTTACAAATCTACCCCCCTTACAAGAATCTCGTCCCGAGATTCCCGAAGGAGAAGAAAGAAGGAACACCGGTTTTGAACGATCTTCTCGAACCTTACGGTTCTCTTCTCGAAGAGGTTGATCCGTAGCATCTTGAGGTATTGAACGGACACACCTTAGGTAAGAGGGAAACTCTTAGGAAATGATCTTCACGAAGATCGAGTATCTCATGGCTAACTCAGGACAAGAATGTTCGTAAAGAACTTTTTGAGTTAACAAGCATGAAACACATCAAGGTAACGGAGGGAATAGAAGATGGTTTCAAGTTTACGGACGATGGTTCTTGAAAGGATTTGGAATATGAGCTTTGCATAAGACTTTAAATCCTTTTGGAAAAGAAAGGTTGAACAACTTTTGACATCGAATTTTCTTAAAAAAGAATACCAAGATGGAGAGAATGGTCTTGGATACCAAAACATAATATCCACAGACGAGGGAAAACACGAGAAAACACTGTAATCGTGTGTCGGGGAGAATTTGAATACAGAATCATGTTCACTCTTCGGAGTGGACACAAAAGATGAAGGAACTTTCATTCCATTAAGGTTTGTCGAAAAGTTTGTCAAGAATCGGGATGTTACTTCACAACAGAAGATGAGTAGCCACGAAGTGTTGGAACACCGTGATTAAGGAGGAATTTTTAGGTCACACCATAAGGATGAATAACCAACAAGGATTGAAACACCAGAAGGAGTAGGGAATCTTTTTCCTATTGTGGATTTGACGTAGCAATACGTTTACCACAGAGTTAGGATCCCATGGCTGAGGTGACTGACAAATTTACACAATGTGTAAGATGAACAGAACTTCAAGTACAAACAACTTGAAAAGAGAACTGATCAAAGATGGTTGCAGAACACCACAAGATGTTCATAGGAGGAACTTGTTTCCACTAGAACAAAGATTTTGGAGGTTCAGCAGAGATATATTGGAAAGATTAACTTCCAAGTTATCCTGGATGTTATAGATACCGATAGCAGGCTCATGACAAGCCTTCTATAGGTAATCAAGTGAAAGTTAAACTTCGGTCAAAGGAACGGTGAGGGAAACTTGTTGAGAACGAGTCACACAAGAATTCTCATGGAGAGTGGTTGTTTTTATGGATTCAAAGGATTACAGAGTTAGGCCTTCCGGCTAATTGTGTCAACCACAACACCAACCATGCCGGATTCTGAAAAGGCCTAATTCAATACCCTTGAGAAAACACAACCATCATTGCTGCTTGAGATTCAGCTCTGGTTAGTGGGTAGATAACTAAGACTCGGTATGTTTGATCAAAGAGATTGCACCGGTTACCAACAACATACATATGCTGGATTCTCAAGATATGGACTATGATGTCAAGCTCAAGAAGATGAGCGAGATTACAGAACTCATGTATTAGCAACTTGTAAAAAGACGGTTGCACCTACATGGCTTACTTGCAAAAGAATACATCGGAGTCCTGGTTGGGAAGATGATAACAGAGATCTCCAAGATTTGGACTTCTTCTCTCAAGGAAGATCAGTCAGTGGCTTAGCGTGGATGCAACTTCTTTAAGTGAATGGAGGTAACCAACCACCTCAAGAATAGACCACACATGCATGACCGAGGGATTATTCCCGAAGGAACAAGAAAACTCTCTCGAATCCATGGCGACAACTTTCACCATAAGCACATGGACCCGATAAAGTCACTTCGAACATCCAGAACACAACTTCGTGATAACACAAAGTTGGTTCTCGAAAGTTTCCAACATTGTTGCCAGTTGTTCAACATGAGCCTCTCCCAACTTGGAGAAAATAGGAATGTCATCGATGGGCTCGAAAACACACTTATCAGAACACTCCAAGAGGAGGGATTCATATGATATATGAACAAGGCAGAATATTGGTCAGACCAAAGGACATGAGGTGTACTCGGGCCAAACACCATGAGTGAAAACACCGTCAAGGTAATCCTTGAATCTGAACTTGATTTGAAGATAGCCCAAACCAAATCAAGGTGTAGGATGATAGCATGACCGCAAAGGAAATACTATCCTGCTTCAACACAAAGGAAACTAGACATCCCTTAACAGAGGATCAAGTTAGGCAGAGCTTTTGCCTTTCAACTCTCCAAGTTGTTGTTAAGCTCAACCAACTAGTCCGGGATATCCAGCGGAGTTTCTTGGAGAAAGGAGCAATTAAATTACCCCTTGTTTAGACGTTACGGTCAGGTAAAACCTGGTGATACTTCTAGAAAGACAACCAGAATATCACAACCCACCGGCATGTCTTAGAAATCGAAAGGAGGCATGCTTTTCAAAGCAACCGGTATGATCTTTAGAGATTCGGCATGAACCTAACTCTTTGACCAAGAATATGCACCGGAATGGACGGGTTTGGTAACACAGTCAACTTCAAAAAGAGGCTGGGTGACCGGTAGTGCTAAGAAGGATACAGATGTTTCTTAGACTTTTCAAAGCGATAAGAATTGCTAGGAACATCTGATACACACATCAATGCACTGACCCATCATACTCAAGCATTCAAGCTTGGATGAAGGGGAAGTGAAGACGGTAAGAGCATCACTTCATCAATAAGGCCATGAAACTTAACACGACCTCTTGATATAAAGGAGTGTGATACCCGAAGGTAGAACAGAACAGAAGCTAATGAAACTTCTTTATTCTGTGGATTACAAAACTTTGACCTGGTCCTAGAGGTGAACGAGGTACTGAAGTTTGTTTCTCCTGACATTCCAAGGTGGAATGTTCTGACGGAAAACAAGAGCAAATGCATTGGAAGAATCCAACACACATACGCAACTTGGTGTCCAAAACAACGGACGAAGTTTGGAAGCAACTAAGAAATAAGAACGTGCTCGGGGAAATCCTGAGATCACGTTTGAAAGCACGGGGTAATACTCATTTGTAAAACCCATGCAAAAGAAAGAGGTATAGCAGAGTCAATAACAAGGACAGGGGAATCATAGGAACATTCTTGCTATGATCCCTTTTTGGTTCCAAAGGAAAGCCTACGGCTATGAGAGTTGGAATTTCCTAACCACCCCGAGGTAAAACAAATTCCTCAGGATTCAAAGAAACAGAACTTGGGTTAAAGGTCAGCATCCTGTACTGGTAGCGTGAGCATCACATGGTTATGAAACCACCTGACTCAACTCACCACCACTCAGCACATTCCGGGACCTTCGGTTCAAGTTCAAAGGTAAAAACACGACGGAAGGAGTAACTACTATCTAAGTGCCTTGAAGGACACTACGAATAGCAATCACGAGGTATCTTTCAAAAGACAGACATAACTCCGGAAGGATTTGGGTAGAGGATAACGGATACATTCGAGATTAAAAGAAAATCTCGAGGTTCAGGATTTTGATACTTTAGAACAGGATTATGTGGAACTCACAAAACTCCGAGAGATTATGATTGGAAGAGAATCTCCCAGTTTAAGAGGAACAACGGAGTAAGGAACACACACGACTCTAGAAACTTTAACACTAGGTCAACTTGGGTGAAAACGTCATTGCCAAAGAAGGCACCTGAGTTTTGAATGACTGGAAGAGATAGCAAAACCTTTTCAAATCAAAACAGGTAAGATGACCCAGAGTCAGAGCGATACCAGGTAACGAGTAAAAAGAATCCTAAGAAGGTTTTTCACAATCCATTTTGGAGTTTCAAAGTAGTTTTCACAAACTCTAGACTCGACATCGACCAAGCAGCAAGGTTTTCCTACAGGCAGTCCTGCTCTGATACCAAGACTTGTCACGACCCCGGACCCAGAGGTATACATACTGTTATGTGCTCCTAGCCATGGACTCACAAGGGCTTCAGGGTTACCAGCCCCGGCCGCAACAAACAACGGCAGGCAGACCGGATTCATCGGCACGTAGTCCGGATCCCCGGTCTACTACTCCTTGTATCCATGCTAGTCATAACCAACTATGCATACCCAAGCGTCCACGAATCGAATGAAACTGAAGGAAACGGGACCAAAGCTATACAGAGATGCTATGTGTCCAGAAAGTGCAACAACAATCGAGGGTTACTGGGGTTACCTCGCCCCAGGCCGATCACATCGACAGGCGGGCTCGGACATGGATCATCGGCTCCACAACCCCTCGACTGCGACAACTATGCAGGCATAGCCAAAACTGTACAACAATGAGCTCGAAACCAACAACCGATCAAAGCAACACTCTAGACATGAAACTTGTATACAACAGGGGTTACTAGAGTATAGCTTACAAGCAGAGGTCACACGACCCAACATTACATCAGACAACGGAAGGCAAATTATGTTGCTAATCAACAAGAACCAAAAAGGCCTAAGAGGCCGCAACATAAGGCGACGTCCCAGCCCATAGATTCCAGGCTGCTACCTGGGAACCCCAAACTACTCGTCGATGTCCACGTTGAATCACCACCGATGGAGTTCTTCTCCTGAACCAAAATTTAAGCAAACCTGAGTACGGGAGGTACTCAACAAGACTTAATTAACCTATTATATATCTGCTAACTTCAGAAAGGTTTTATGAAGGCTGTTTTGCGTAAAGCAATCTTTGTTTTGCAAGTTGAGGAAGAATAGCACGTCTTGTAGAATATTTTGAAAACAGATGGGAAAGCTACTCAACTACTGAGATCATCATATTCTTGTATTCCACCAAGTCCTTATCATTCCCACACTATCTCATGCTACAAGGATCACCCCTCCCGGCATCTCCGGGGAGGCACCCTTCAATCATGGTTATCAAGTTTTAGTCATTCCGTTGAAGTTATCTATGATCACAGAATCCGTTGCCAAGTCGTCCGTAACCGTGGACACGGCTTCTCGAGGAGATTTATCCCTGCAGGGGGTACACTTTACCCACACGTACCATCCGACTCTTAACGCCACATGTACGCTCCTTGGGAGCGCGGCAGAGGGTGGTTGGCTCCGACCTTTACCTTGCGTAACCCTATCCATGAGTCAACCCAAACAGGGCCACCCCGTCAACAGGGAGTTGGCCACCTCCTGACGGCACCTGTTCAGTGAGTCGGGATCAAGATCCGTGTACGTCCATCACTTGTCCCGGTCACGCCCTAGGTTTTCTCCAAATCGTTTTCTGACTCACACGCAGATGGAAAGATCAAACTACGTGACTCATGGATGTGGCTAAACAAGTTAGTTAGTCAGGCGAGGTTCATTGGCTCGCTCGTGTGGTTGCACGCTCAGTCTTGGCTTCGAAGGCGAGAACTCGCTCCTAGGGGCATGAACAGACAAAACGCCACAACCCATTGTGGCCTCACATCCATGCCAGTATTTAGTCAAGTTATCAAAGATAGTACAATTCACAACAACCTGACAAAGTAGATTCACGTATATGACCAGATTCATCAACCGGATGGATCAGATCACAACTAAGCATGGCTAAGCAAGACTCACAGGGTTTAGCGGAGCGCGCACAAGCAAACCTATAGCTGCTAGGAGCAGTGGAACAGGATATCTAGGTTATGCAGTATATAGGGGAACTCTATCTACTGACATCAAATAGTTTGGAACCGAATGCAAAGTACGAGATTCAAATCACTTTGAAATCATATATGAGCAGATAAGAGGTTATGCTTGCCTTGGTTATAAGAAAACCAGATAAAGATCTTCTGGAATAAGTGCTTGACTTGTCGGTTAAGATCAAGTATTCGCCATTGGAGTTGATGGCCTTCTCTTCGGAGTCACGTTCTACCGAGGGGGAAACAACACCGAAAGAGAAATAACAATCAACACATGGCATCGATGCAATGCACAATATGTATACATGAGCAGGTTAATGCACTGGAATAAAGCCCTAGGCATGATCGTTGGGTTGCTAGGGTTCATATGTCAGAAATGCATTTTTACTGGATTTATCCCGAAATAGACCCCGGAGGGGGTTTCGGGTGATTCTGGAAGTGAGTACCATTTCAGTTGCTCAAATGGGTTTAAAAACATCATAAACAGGTTGCATTAGTCATTTTGAGCAATTTGGTATATAACTTTTAATTTTCTAAATTTGGTGAATAAAAACTTATTTTTCTATTTTAAAATCATTAAACAATATTAAATAATGTTCATTTTTAGACTTTCTCAAACATGTGTGAAAATGGTATTTTTGGAAAGAGTACATTTTTCTGATCATTTCTATATTTTTTTCATAATTTTCTGAGTTACAGAAATGAAGATATTCATTTTCTAACTTTACTTATATTTCTGTAATTTAAATACAGGTGGGGCCCACGCGGCATATTTCTTTTTCAAAAACAGAGAAAACAGGTTATGACACCATGCTGACGTCAGCATGACGTCAGCAATGGCCAGAACTCCTCTGCCTCCGCACGATTACGCGATGTAGCGCTCGATTCCGAAATTGGAAAGCACCACGAGGGAGAGGGGACAGCGAGGAACCGAACGGTGGCGGCGGAGCGACCTAATTGTCGCCGGAGAGCCGCCGGCGGCGAGCTTCTGCGGCGGCCCGAGGCGAGGTACGGCAACCGGGCACACCGGAGGGAGAGGAAGGGGGGGTAGAGGGGTGCCTGAGCACCGTGGACTCACCACGAGGGCGATGGTGAGCTCGGGGAGGCCGGAGAGGGGCCAACGGCGGCGAATCGGAGGCGGCGGAGCCTCACCGGCCGCAGGGAAGAAGGGCATGGCGGCGGCAATTTAGGGCGAACGGCTCTGATTCCTTCGGTGGGGGTGGATAAGCAGGCAAGGGGAAGCTCCCAGGCCACTCGGCAGAGCGCGGGGTTGCTCGGAACGACGGCGGCGAGGAGAGATCGCCGGTGGCTAGGGTTTCGGTTACAACGGGAAGCAGAGAGAGGGGGAGGGGTGCTGCGGGAGAGAGAGAGGAGGCCACAGCGTATCCTGGCCCTATCCACTCGAGGAGGAGGGAAAGCAGGAGGTGGCCGCGCGGGGGTGGCGGCAACGACACGCAGCTCCTCCTACTGGCAGGAGGTTGAAGACAAAGAACATTTTGCAAAAACCCCCAGAAACTCCAGGAAATCACAGAAAGGTCCTTTTCTCTTTACAAACTGAAAAAGAAAACAAGGTTTTGAGGACTTTTTTGCAAACAGAAAATTTGGCAAAAATACTTTGTGGAAAGCTTATGAAATTTCCAACCTCACCATGTATTGCTTTGGTGAAATTGGAATACTTTTCAGAACAAGATTTTGAAACACCTTTTAAGTACTATTTGCTGGAAATTTTCTCAAACCATTTGAATTCAAGTTTTAAATTGGTTCAAACATGATTTGAATTTTTGTTTCATGCATGTATGATATGAACTCAACACCACAACACTTTGGTAGCAAAATTGGGATGTTACAATGACCTCGACCAATTGTGTCAACCGAATAATTAGTTCGCCACTGCCTGTTGCCCAATCGTAGCCTAATCTCCACAGTTTTGAATATAGAGCACCCATAGTCTTGCATGTCACTGAAAGATCTTTTGGCGAATAACCTACAGGGCTGATGTTATTTATTTCATGTCCTAAGTACATCCACCAATCTTCTTCCTCTTCTCTCTGCAGTGCAAACTTGCATTGCCGTTCATGTGAGCCATAACTGATAGATTATTTCCTTATCTCTTCTTCCTCGCTGATTCGTATCTTTTTGCATCGCAAAGCCCAAGATGCTCTTCTCATCCTTCTTCTATCCTCCATACTCGTTGGAGCCTTAAGACAAACGACTATCCTGGTCCACCTCGTCCTCCCCTCCCTCCTCGCCAAGCCCGAGTCGGAACCGGCAATGATGTGTCTCGATATGGCGAAGAAGGTTCCGACACGCCGTGACCAAGCCAGAGACAGAGCCGAAAACCATTGAGCCTACTATATTTAGGTTTTGTGCACTATAAATTAAACCCGGTTTTATTTCCACATTTGTTTGAGCCAAAACCACAATTGTTTTTACAATTCAAAGACATCAAAGGCCGAGATTTCAATGTGCCCTTTCGCCCCAAACATAATGGTTTTTAGTATAGCCCTAATGAAATCCGTATGGCCCATTAGTCGATACTACGGCGTAACCCTTCATCAAAATATGTCCGTATCGATATGATATCCTAATGGTCGTGGTGGCCCAGTCTTTGTAGCCCGTACCATTCATGTTTCTCGTCGGTGGTGAGCGGAGCTCGGTATCGTAGGCGGTGGAGGCACATTTAATCGGGGTGCTTTGCCGACGGCGATGTGGCATGGGAGCCGGATTATGGTTCTATCGGTAAAAATGTGAGTAATTCTCAGAGCTGTATTATGGTTTCATCGCCCTCGTCCTCGTCGAGAATAGCCGTCTCCAACACGGCTTCTCTATATTCTCTAAATGATCCGAAATAAAACTCATTTGTTTATCGTGGCAGACTGCTATACTATAATAACAAAGACCTGCCGTATTGTGACACAATAGGTTCATTACGTTAGACCTCCCTATCTGCACCCCAATGGGAAAACATTTTAAGCCAAGAAACAGGAAAGAAAAAATGTATTTATGATGATAAAGAAATAAATGGACGCAACAAAGCACACATTACCCTCCAATTAAGGTATATGTTGAAATGAATAGCCAATGAGAAAATTGTTGCCCAGTTCGATTGAAGTCGAGTATATATTAATATAATTGTACAGACACATACCTTGAAAAGGGATCGGTCGCATAAAAAAAAATAGACATTGTCGAATATATACCGAATAGGGGTATATAAAATGGTAGTCTAAAGTGCCGGATTACCCGGGTGACCCAAGTGGTAGTGGATTACGGTCCATTGGGCGGCCCAGTAACCTGACGCACAGAAGCCGGATTCTAGAAAAACCCGGACCACGACCCACGTGATCTGGCTTGGAGTAGAAGGCGGATTTCTTACTTTCCAAGTTAAAAGTTACCGTAGTCTTCTAGGTTTCCTACTCTGTATGCCCTAATCCGGCTATTATATAAAGCCGGACGGGAGATATGATTGATAGACAAGAAGCTAAAGGCTAACTCGCCGACAGGTTGATCCTTGACGACCAGCCAATAGAAGCTCACATTGTACTCTGTATTTCCAGGTTTTAGTCCTGAATAGTGAGATTGCAGGAGTAGGAACGTCGCATTACTACGCCGTACCGAACCTGGGTAAAAACACTGTGTCATTGTCCTTCGCACAACCACATCCCCCCACGTCTCTATCGGTAGTCTCATGGCACCCCCGTCTATGAATTCTACCACGATGTCTCGACAGTTGGCGCCCACCGTGGGGCCAGCGGCGTCAGGCGTTAAGTTTCGATCTGGGATACTCGGCGGGATCGGCAGTTCCATAACTGTCGGAAGCTTGGAGTTCGACAACGACGTTGGACGCTTCATCGACAACGGATCTTACATACCGGCGCAAAATCATCTGGTAAGTGTCTGCGTATTGCCGATTGGATCTGCAAATATCTTTATCGGATTAATTGCAGAGGCCATGGGGTTTTGCGCTGGAAGTAAATTTATCCCACCCGCCCTATACCCAGTCGAAGATGACTACGATACCGGGTTCTGCTCAGATCGTCGTCATACAAGTGAATCACACTTTATCGGCATGGTGCAATCCGAGATCGCCGAAAACACGGATGACAATAATCTCGTGCAAGAGGCAGAAAGCAACACTCCCACAACAGAGGTGGAAGATCCGACATCCGTCAACATCACGACGCACTCGGAAGCTGACTCTGTACTAGCCGCCATTGAGGCGAGATTAGAATCGGAAACCGGATCGGATCACATAGATACCGAAGAGGAAGACGAAGACGCTTTCGAAAGAAAGGTCAAATCCTTCCAAGAGGGATTCCATGAAGTACTAATGGCAAAACCGGCTGAAAACACGGATGCCGACAGCCAGGAAAGCCCTAGAACTCCTCCGCCAGAGGAAGAGAGAGAAGAAGGAGAAACCTCTCCAAAATTTCCCGATGTCAAAGAATTGACAGAGGAAGAACCTTGCAGAAAACCTCCATCTTCCAAGAAGAAGCACAAAACTGCTAAAAAGCTCCAATATAAACTCCGGAAGAAGAAATTGGCTGATCCAGCCAATGAAAGCCCGGAAGTAGGAGACGCAAGCGGAGTGAAACCTTCGGAGAAGAAAACAAAAGAAATCCTTGTTCCGCCAATGACATAACAAGAAGAACAGGAGTTACTGCAAACACCATTGGGATTGCATGAACCCCTGAAGTGCTGGAAGCCAAGAGACAAGCCCTCCAGAGGCCGCAACAGCATCTATTCAGAACTCATGAACACCTCCAAAAAACCCAGGATGACATCAAGCTCATGAAGGAAGAAATCGAGGAGTACGAGAGAAGAATAGATCTGGAATTAGACATACAAGGTTACCCGGAATTGTAAGACCGGAAGTACTGCCGCCAAAAGAAAGGTTTCACAACCCATCTTGGCAAAAGCAGGTAAACGGCAAAGATGCCAGAGGCGAACCAATATACAAAACCGCAGCAGAAAATGCGGAAGCAGCATTCGCCATCCTCAACAATGATATGTACTCCAATGGTGAAAAACTTCAAGGGGTGTATGCTTTCTTAGGAAAAGCATTGCAACAACAACATCGAGGGCAGCAGCGATCAGGGAAGTTGCATGACGACTCAGCCCTATGTAAAACAGCTACATGCGCCGCTGGAGCACCTGGACCGGAAGAACCTGGAGATTCAAACAATTCAAAAGAGAAGAAAGCAGATCCGAGAAAAGACAAGAAAAATCCCGACAACAAGGATGAAGCGTCTAGAACCGGATCCCATCTCCCGAAAGACGGACTTAATCCTCGCGATCAGGAAGAAAAACATCGGAATGACGGAAAAGCAATGCTGTAACATCCCAAGTATGAAAACTTCCATTTAGAATGTTTGTTTCCTGTTTTATGAAAGTATTGCATCATGTCATCATACTCATTCCTTGTTTGCATTTGTTTCCTTCTTGTTTGCATCTGTTTTTCTTTGTTTTCACAATTGAAATTCAAACTTTATTCAAACCTTTATTTCATACTTGTTATGTTACAACTTTCCAATTAAAAGGTTCAATCAAAAACATCCATTTTGTTTCCATGAAAAATAAAAAGATCAACTATTAAATTGTTCTGTAATAATCCACTTAATTCAAATTACTTTCAAAATTCAAATCAAATCACAAACATCACCCAATTTCAAATTATGAAAATTACCAAAACAATCCTAATCCTTTTGTTCTAATTAAACAATAAGGATGAAACTAATTGAATTCTTGTTTTCAATAAATCTTTTAATCCAAAATTCTTTCAATTTTGAATTAAATTACAAACAGCAATTTAAATTTGAAACTTTTGGAAAACAAAGTTGGCAATTAGTTGCTTTTGTAATAATTAACTTAACCATAATTTTTCTAAATTTTTCCTTGCCCTAAAACTTATCTTTTTCTTCCATTTTCATTTCTTAAAAAAAAAACAGAAGAAGAAAAATTTAAAAAGAAAAACGCGCGCGAGGAGGGGAGCAGCCCGCACGGCCCAGCCCATTTTCTTCTCTCCCTGGCCCGCGTACCGGTTCGTTCCACCCCCTCTTTCTTCCTCGCGTACGGGCGCACATCCGCCGGTGCCACGTCGCCGGCAGCAGCAGCGCACGGCCAGCAGCGCCCCTAGCCCTCTATAAAAAGCCCCCCTAGGCCCCTGTGCTGCCCTAGCCTACCTGCTACCCTCCTCCCTCGAGCTCCGCCGCCGTTCCACCTCTCACTGCCCCGTTCCCCACCTCTGCAACCACCCGAGCGCCGCCGTATCTGAACCTCCGATGACCACCGCCACCTCGCTGCGCCACCATCCATCTTAGCCACGGGAATCGGTCCACCTCATCTTCCTCGACCTGCTGGACACCCCAGCGTGCATGGAGATTCACCACAACGCCGCCGCCATCCTCTCCCGTGCCGCCGGCGACAGCGATCTTCCTCGGGCCTCTGCCACGTCTACTGCGCCGGTGAGCAGCCACCTTCCTCTCCGCTCCCTCTCTCTCTGCTTGCGCGAGCACCACCGCACACCGCAGCACACACTCGAGCCCAGCAGCAGCACGAGCACGCCGTCCACGGCAGCTCGCCGCCGGTCGTTTCCCTGTCAAGGTTCAGAAGCGCGCGCTGTTAAAAAGTTCAGATAAACGAACTGAATGTTAACCTGTCTACGCGCGCTATACTGACAAAACTGAATCGAGCACCGCACTGGTAGCAGCGTTGCGCGCGCACGGCTCGGTCGTGGGTTCGAGTCCCCCTCGCCGCAGGGAAAAACCCAACATTTTTGCACTGTGCACTGACAGGGTGGCCCCCCCTGTCAGCTGCTGTGTGCGCCCGCAGTGCCACGCTGGCCCAGGGCCCCCCGGCAGTGCCCTAGGGTAGCTCGCTGCGTGGTGCAAAAAGGATTTCATCCTTTTCTTTTTCAGTTTAGGTCCTATTTCATCACAGATTGGTCCCTAGTTTTAAAATGTGAATAACTTTTATTTTATAAACCCAAATAATAAAAATAAAATATGTACACTGCACCAAATTTAATTATCTATCTATTCAAACCATTTGTTTACTGTTTTGTCTAATTCAAATGCATTCAAATTTCAAATTCAAACAATTCCTTTGAAATTTGAATAATTGCATAACTAATTCATACTTAATCCAAATAACATAAATAAAATATGTTTTCCATGCTATTTCAAACCATCTTTTCAAATATAAATTTTGTTTCATGGTTTGAATAATTAAAATTGCTTAAATAATTTAAACCTTGTTTAAATCATTTAAATTTGCTAAATTCATAACTTGCTCAAATTAAATTAATTTTGAACATGCAAAAAATGTTTTCAAACTAGAAAAGTATAAAATTTTCAAATATGAATTTGAATTTATGTTTTGAACAAATAAAATTCAAATAATATTCATGCTTGTTTTAAATTCATTTAAAACTTGTTTAATCTTGTTTAATTCATAATAAATTCATCCTAATTCCTTTTTCAATATTTGAAACACGTAATCCACCTAAAATTGTGTGATCTTTTCAAATATGAATTTTGTTATTTGTTTTGAACCCTTTAAATTGACGAAAACAAGAAATGCTTGTGTGACACCTTTAAGGAACCAAAATTCCTTAACTTAATAACTAAAATTCCAAAATTGGTAAACCTTATTTCCAATTGTTTCTATTGTTATTATTTTGTTGTTTTCCTCATCCATGCATCATACTAAACCATTATCACCTGTTGGTTAGTTATAAAACAATTGTTTCAACCATAACTCATGGGCTTTTCATATGCAACTCAAATTGCATATGGGTCCATTTAAATTGTGTTACCATGTCAACTAGTTTATTTTGATGCATCCATTAACTTGACATGCATCATCCCATGATTGTGCACTATGCCATGATATTGATTGTTTATCTTTCTGCATTGTTTGTTTGCTTCTTCTCGGATAGACGACGACGTTGAGACAGACGATACTTACAGCACCCCTTCTGAGGATCTAGCTCAGTACCAGGCTGCTGAGTTTGCAGGATGAACCACTGTGTTCCTTTGAACATTGGTTACCGATACTTTCCGTTGTCTATTTCTGCTAGCCATATGTATCGTTGCTTCAGTTACGAACCCATCACATGATACCCTGAACCCTGATATTGCCTCACCTCCACTCCTATAACCCCATTGTTTGTGCCCGTGTCTTACTAGCATGCTTAGGGTTGTTTCTGCTCGAGTCTGTTACCCGTTACTTTCTGTTACTATTCTATTATGTTCTGGGTCTCGATGTTAAACAACAACCTGTTAATTTTGGGTAATATTAATTTGCTGATAAGGCACCGGCAGGAGGCCCGGCGTGGTTTTGAGGCCTGCTAGTGTCGACCCTAATAGGAAAAGGGTATTGTCTACTGATCCATGATGAGCGCACTAACCGCATGTGGGAAGCGTGTATGGGCGCCCCCCTCAATTTGATTCGATTCGCATCTCGTCCAAATCGCCTAATTTAGTTCGGGTTTTCCATTTGCCGCACACATATGCAGGTACGAACCCGAGGCCAGGGTGGAACTTTTGTAGTCGGCATTTAGGGAGACACGTTCTTAGAGTGCTATGAGGGTCCCCTTTTCTTCGTGGGGCTTGATTAGCCGTGCGCTCAACAGCACGGGGTTCTTTGGGCTTGATGCGAAGAAGAGTTGAGTTGTGTAGAGTGCCTCGCTTGGTGGGTTTGATTCCCGTCTGGCGGGATATTCTTACGTGTACGGCCAAATTGGTGCACCCCTGCAGGGATAAATCTTCTCGAGAAGCCGTGTTTTCCGCGGTTATGGTTAACTTGGTGAAAGTACTGGCTAACAAGTACTCAGAACAACTTACACGTAACTAATGATAACTTGACTAGTAATATCCTTATTGCCACAATAAGTTGAACCATCATTAATCCAACTGTGTGAGTTATCCTCGGATTGCTTCTTTGGATAAGGGGCGAGATCCAGGATGGGTTTGTTTGGTGGTTTGTTATAGTTGGTTACGATACGCTATCTTATCTTCTTTCTGTTAGCCGGAAGTGGTAGTAATTCTGTAGTTGGTTAGAGCAGCCAGTTGCAGCATATTTTATATCCCCTTTCTTCCGTTGAACCCAAGGCATCTATGCTTGGTGTTGACGGGCTACACTTTGGTGAACTGTGAGTCTTGCTTGCCAGTACGTTGTTGTACTGACCCCTTTGGGGCTGTGGTTTCCGCAGACTACGCTTACGAGGATCCCCGCGACGGCTACTACGTGGAGTTTGACGAGGCTGCTGACGAGTAGATAGCGGACCCGGGCAGGATCCGAGACTACGTGGATGAGCTCCGTTTTCCTTTCATTGCCGGCTTCTTAAGCCTATTTGGATTTGTCTGTACTCAGACCCTTTGAATGCTTCCGCTGAGATGTAATGATGTTATGTTGGGACATGTGTCCTCGGGATGATTGTATTTGCTATCTCTGCTCTAGTGAGAGCCATTTGCAACTTATTTCCATCTTTTGTGTCTTAGAGATCTGTTGTGTTATCATTTTGTTCAACGCCGTTGACGTACCATGTGTGTATGGTATGAAGTACGTCAATGGTAGTATCCTGATTTCTATGGGATAGTTTACATCGACGGTGGATAGTAGAGATTGGTTGTCACACATAAGTGTTGGCCTACTCATAAGAGATGCGGGTGCCGGTAAGCCCCGTAATCCAATCAACTACTGTTCAGTTCGTACGGTGAGTATCCTCTAGAAGTCCGGGTGCGACAAATGGTATCAGAGCCTGTCTGCCTGTAGGATCCCTTTTACTGGTCGCAGTTGAGTCTAGAAACTATTTTGTAGCAATTCTGCCATTTTTCTTCTTTCCCCACCCACCCACCCTTTTCTGGTAAGGAAGTGCAACGTTGTTTTCTCTTCTCACCTAAACTTTCAAGTTAGGTTTTCACGAATCCTAGTTTCTCTAGGATAGTTATATCTACTAGACCATAGGAATGGAGGTGGTTGTGACATGATTTATCATGTTGCCTACTCACGATTGAGAACGGAGGCGTGTAAGCCCCAGAAGCAAATCCTCTATTCCTTAAGCAGTAGATATTGATCCTTTAGAAGCCCGGATGGGTTCTTCCGTAGTACCTCAGGAGTTTTGGTCTCGTGTTTCCCGTTGTTGCTTCGATATCCTGTTCTTCTCAACATCCTTTTCGTCCGTTGAAACCTTGTTGTTGCTTTCCACTTCAGTTCTCTACCGGCGTCTAATCAAAACTTCCCCAATCATCTGCAGATGGATCTCAGGTTCTACCCGCAGGTGGTTCGGATGACTCGTTGCGAGAGCACCGCAGGTTATCCGGAGATGCTGAGAGACATGGTCACTTATCTGGGGTTCTGTTGGGCACCAGAGTACCAGGTCTACGAGCAGCAGCGAGAGTTTGACCAGACCTACTACCAGGCTATCGTCTACATTCTGTCAGATGATGGCATGAGCGTCGTCCACCGCTACGAGGCAGTAGGTTCCACAGTGGATATGGCCGTGCAGCAGGCAGCTTATGTGAGTCTCACCGTCCTTCGTGCTGACTACTGGGGGTTTGACGATTCCATCTATCGCCACATTCCCCGTGGTTACATCACTTCGGAGGGAGCTCACTTCACTCTCTACGACAACTTGGATGTTTATGAGCATGATAGCTCCAGGCTGCACACCACCGCTCAGTTTGTGAGGTACAGTGACGCAGTTGCCACCACACTTTCTCAGGAGTTGGCTTCAGTCAGAGACCAGCTCTACCTCGCGTTGACTCGTCTGGAGACGTACACCACAGACTTTGTTGGAGACGAGCGCTTTGCACGTTTCGAGCAGCCAGTTGGTCGTCCTCTGCCAGATGCTGGAGGTTACGAGCCAATCAGAGGTCCACTCCTCAACCTTGGTGCAGGTTACACAGGGATTCCCCGCTTTGGAGCACAGGGAGTCGATGCTACGTACTTCACCACACCTAGAGTTGGGCTCAGACCACGTCAGATCTATGTGGATCGTCGTTCTACCTACTTTCGTGGGCGTCCTCCTCACCGTACCTCTCGCCGTACTACTCACCGCCGTCCTGCGTGATGAGCATGGGAGTACCGATGTATCCGTTCTTAGCTATGTTTAGTTATCCTTTGGCATTCGAACCATTGATGGTGTGTTGGATATTCTGATGTATTTGAACATGTGATGATGTACCTGTTGGTTATCTATTCATGCGTCGGAATAATCTCTCTTTCGGTTACAAGTCTATCCTTTTCTGTTGTTGTGCTAAAATGAATTTCAATTCAAGATGCCTCCAACAAGGAACACCCCGCCTGAGCCACCGCCGATCACGGAGCTGTTGACTCAGATGACTCAGGTCGTGACGCAGATGGCCCAGTTCCAGGCTAATCAGCACATCAACCAGAACGCTCCACGAGTCAGTATCAAGGAGTTTCTGAGTCTGGGGCCGAGAGCTTTCGTGGCAACACGCGAGCCTCTGGATGCTGCTGACTGGATCCGTGAGATGGACAGGGCTCTGGACATTGCTCACGTTGATGAGGAAGACAAGGTCAAGTATGCCTCCTATCTGCTGAAGGGTCAGGCAGCTACTTGGTGGGAGAACTACCAGACCATGAGAGCTGGCTACCCAATCACCTGGGGTTGTTTCAAGGAAGCTTTTCTGAAGCACCACATTCCAGATGGTCTCATGGAAAGTATGCGTGAAGAGTTTTGCTCTCTTAAGCAAGGCAAGCTGGACGTCATCGGCTATCAGAATGAGTTCAATCGCCTCGCTCGATACGCTGGTGATGAGGTGTCTACTGAGGCCAAGAACATGGCAAGGTTCCGCAGAGGTTTTAACCCGGAACTCAAGTACGCCCTCACCAACATCAAGACCAAAGACTTCGAGGAGCTCGTTAACACCGCGCTCAATGAAGAAAATGGGCGCAAGGCGTTCGAGGAGTCTCGCAAGCACTCGCATGAGGGTGGTTCCTCCTCCAACATGACCACCCCTCCACAGAAGCGCCGCATCTGGGTGCCAAATAGTGCTGTCACTCGGGCTCCATATGCCCAAGCTTCTCCAGGCTTTGCTCCCCGCCCACCCAACCCATCTCAGATGCATGGACAGAGGTTTGCAATGGGGCAGCCAAGGCCAGATCCTCCTCGTGTCGTCACTTGCTTCAAGTGCAAGCAGACGGGGCACTACGCTGACAAGTGCACTCAGAGGCAGCTACCTCCACCACCTCCTCGTCCCAACACCAACCAGGCAATGGTGCGTGCTCCCCCGGCTAAAGCGTTCAACTCCAACAACAGGCCTGTCGGGAGGACCGCGAGGGTGAATCATATCAAGGCCGACAAAGCTGAGAAAGCTGCTGACGTCGTTCTCGGTACATTCCCCGTTAACTTTATTCCAGCTAAAGTGTTGTTTGATACCGGAGCATCGCATTCTTTCGTGTCAAAGACTTTTGCCGCAACACACAACTTATGTGTGGTTCCACTAAGCAATCAAATCACCGTTCACTCCCCGGGATCTCAAATGTTGACTTCCAAGATAAGTAAGGATAATCAAATCCTAATTGGAGGCCACATATTCCTTGCTTCACTCATGCTGCTGGGAAATTCTGACATTGATGTCATTCTTGGCATGGATTGGTTGAAGGCCAATAAAGCTACGATTGACTGTGCTCGAAAGTCAATAACTCTGTTCCACCCTTCTGGCCAGATAGTCTATTCTCCAAAGGAATCAAGTTCTGTTTAGCTGTGCAACCTCGATGCTAAACCTCTACCTCTGCTCGAAAATGTTCCGGTGGTTTGTGAATTCCCTGACGTCTTTCCAGAAGAGTTGCCAGGGATGCCTCCGGACAGAGCAGTTGAGTTCGTGATCGAGCTTGAACCAGGTACTGCTCCAATCTCTAAGCATCCATACAAGATAGATCCTCCTGAACTGAAATTGTTAAAGGAGCAAATCGATATGTACATGGAAAAAGGTTACATTCAACCTAGTTCCTCCGCTTGGGGTTTCCCAACTCTGTTCGTTGCGAAGAAGGATCCAACAAAGAGACTCGTGGTTGACTATCGTCCTCTCAACGAGAAAACCATCAAAAACAAGTATCCAATTCCTCGTATCGATGATCTTTTTGATCAACTTGCTGGAGCCTCAATATTCTCAAAGTTGGACTTGAGGATGGGTTACCATCAAATAAAGATGAGAAAGGAAGATATTCCAAAAACAGCTTTCACCACTCGGTACGGTCTATATGAATACACCGTCATGTCCTTTGGTCTCACCAATGCACCGGCGACATTCTCTCGACTTATGAATTCTGTCTTCCATGAATACCTCGACAAGTTCGTTGTGGTATATCTTGATGACATTCTTGTCTACTCCAAATCCGAGGAAGAGCATGAAGAACATCTTCGTCTCACTCTCATGAAACTTCGCGAGCATCGTCTGTATGGCAAGTTCTCCAAATGTGAGTTCTGGATTTCAGAAGTTGCTTATCTTGGTCATATCATCTCTGCCAAAGGCATAGCCATTGAACCGGAAAAGGTCAAGGCAATTGTTGATTGGAAACCTCCTAAGACGGTAAAGCAAGTCAGAAGTTTTCTTGGCTTGGCTAGCTATTGCCGTCGTTTCGTCCAAAACTTTTCCAAGATTGCCAAACCTCTCACTGATCTCACAAAGAAGGACAGGAAGTTCGTTTGGTCTCCACAATGTGATGAAAGTTTCAATCTCCTGAAGACTAAACTCACTTCTACACCAGTTCTGGTTGGCCCAGATACTACCAAACCTTTACAGATATTCTGCGATGCATCTCTCCAAGGTCTAGGAGCAGTTCTTATGCAAGAACGTCAAGTTGTGGCTTATGCTTCACGTCAGTTGAATGCACATGAGCAAAATTATCCCACTCATGACCTAGAACTTGCAGCAGTTGTGTTTGCCCTCAAGAAATGGATGCAATACTTGTTGGGTAATCGCACTGAAATCTTTTCCGATCATAAGAGTCTGAAATACATCTTCACTCAACCAGATCTAAACCTCAGGCAAAGGAGATGGATTGAAAAGATTAAAGACTTTGATCTCACCATTTCTTACACTCCAGGCAAGGCTAATGTTATGGCCGATGCTCTCAGTCGCAAGTCATATTGCAATAATCTCATGATCATGGAAAGCCAACCTCCACTTCATGAAGAATTCCAGAAGCTGAACCTTGGTCTTGTTCCTCAAGGCTATCTTGCTAGCCTGACAGCCAGTCCAACTCTCGAGGACAAGATTCGTTCTGAACAACTTCGTGATGCTGAAATCAGGAAGATGGTAGAGCACATCAAAGAAGGCAAGGATAAATTCAAATCCTTCTCAATTGATGACAAGGGAACTGTGTTCTTCGAAGGACGCATTGCAGTTCCTAAGATTCAAAGTCTCAAAGATGTCATTCTCAAGGAGGCTCATGAAACTCCTCTCTCCATCCACCCTGGAACTACAAAGATGTACCAGGATCTTAAGACACTGTATTGGTGGCCTGGCATGAAACTTGAAATTGCTCAATACGTTTCTGAATGCGACGTTTGTCAACGTGTTAAGGAAGTCCATCAGAAAACAGCCGGTCTTCTCCAACCTCTGAAAATTCCTGAGTGGAAGTGGGACATGATTGAAATGGACTTCGTCACTGGTTTTCCAAAGTCCAAGAAGGGCAATGATGCAATCTTCGTTGTTATTGATCGTCTCACTAAAGTAGCTCACTTCTTTGCTGTCAAAGAAACAATCTCAGCTAGCCAATTAGCAGAGCTCTACATAGCAAAGATCGTTCCTCTTCATGGTGTTCCATTGGAAATAAGCTCAGACCGTGGAAGTATCTTCACTTCTCATTTCTGGAAGAGTTTTCAAGAAGCATTGGGCACTAAACTTCTGTTCAGCACAGCTTATCACCCTCAGTCTCAGGGGCAAGTCGAAAGAGTCAATCAGATTCTCGAGGATATGCTCAGAGCATGTGGTCTCTCCTTTGGCATGAAATGGGAGGATTGACTTCCATATGCTGAATTCTCCTACAACAACAGCTTCCAGGCAAGCCTAGGCATGGCACCATTTGAAGCACTCTATGGCCGCAGATGCAGGAGTCCAATCAATTGGTCTGGAGCTGGTGAACGTTCACTTTTAGGCCCTGACATTGTTAAGGAAGCCGAAGAGAAAGTTCACATCATTCGTGACAATCTCAAGATTTCTCAGTCTCGTCAGAAGAGCTACTATGACAGCAAGCACCGGGATATGATCTATACACCTGGTGACAAGGCATATCTCCGTGTAACTCCCCTCAGAGGCACTCATCATTTTGGTGTGAAAGGAAAACTTGCACCAAGATACATTGGTCCTTTCAACATTCTCTCAAGGCGTGCAGAAAATGCTTATCGTCTTGAACTTCCAGAAAAACTATCCAAGGTGCACGATGTGTTTCACGTGTCACAGCTCAAGAAGTGTTTCAAAGACCCAGATCGTGCAGTTGATCATGATTCCATTGAACTGCAAGATGATCTCTCTTATGAGGAGCACCATGTTCGTATTCTCGATGAGACCGAGCGTAAGACTCGCAACAAGAGCACCAAGTTCTTGAAAGTGCAGTGGTCGCATCATTCCGATAAAGAGGCAACGTGGGAGACCGAAGATGATCTTCGCAAGAAGTATCCGGACCTTTTCTCTTCTCAGTAAGGAATCTCGGGGCGCGATTCCTTCAAGGGGGGGCGTTTTGTAACATCCCAAGTATGAAAACTTCCATTTAGAATGTTTGTTTCCTGTTTTATGAAAGTATTGCATCATGTCATCATACTCATTCCTTGTTTGCATTTGTTTCCTTCTTGTTTGCATCTGTTTTTCTTTGTTTTCATAATTGAAATTCAAACTTTATTCAAACCTTTATTTCATACTTGTTATGTTACAACTTTCCAATTAAAAGGTTCAATCAAAAACATCCATTCTGTTTCCATGAAAAATAAAAAGATCAACTATTAAATTGTTCTGTAATAATCCACTTAATTCAAATAACTTTCAAAATTCAAATCAAATCACAAACAACACCCAATTTAAAATTATGAAAATTACCAAAACAATCCTAATCCTTTTGTTCTAATTAAACAATAAGGATCAAACTAATTGAATTCTTGTTTTCAATAAATCTTTTAATCCAAAATTCTTTCAATTTTGAATTAAATTACAAACAGCAATTTAAATTTGAAACTTTTGGAAAACAAAGTTGGCAATTAGTTGCTTTTGTAATAATTAACTTAACCATAATTTTTCTAAATTTTTCCTAGCCCTAAAACTTATCTTTTTCTTCCATTTTCCATTTCTGCAAAAAAAAAAACAGAAGAAGAAAAATTTAAAAAGAAAAACGCGCGCGAGGAGGGGAGCAGCCCGCACGGCCCAGCCCATTTTCTTCTCTCCCTGGCCCGCGTACCGGTTCGCTCCACCCCCTCTTTCTTCCTCGCGTACGGCCGCACATCCGCCGGTGCCACGTCGCCGGCAGCAGCAGCGCACGGCCAGCAGTGCCCCTAGCCCTCTATAAAAAGCCCCCCTAGGCCCCTGTGCTGCCCTAGCCTACCTGCTACCCTCCTCCCTCGAGCTCCGCCGCCGTTCCACCTCTCACTGCCCCGTTCCCCACCTCTGCAACCACCCGAGCGCCGCCGTGTCTGAACCTCCGATGACCACCGCCACCTCGTTGCGCCACCATCCATCTTAGCCACGGAAATCGGTCCACCTCATCTTCCTCGACCTCCTGGACACCCCAGCGTGCACGGAGATTCACCACAACGCCGCCGCCATCCTCTCCCGTGCCGCCGGCGACAGCGATCTTCCTCGGGCCTCTGCCACGTCTACTGCGCCGGTGAGCAGCCACCTTCCTCTCCGCTCCCTCTCTCTCTGCTTGCGCGAGCACCACCGCACACCGCAGCACACACTCGAGCCCAGTAGCAGCACGAGCACGCCGTCCACGGCAGCTCGCCGCCGGTCGTTTCCCTGTCAAGGTTCAGAAGCGCGCGCTGTTAAAAAGTTCAGATAAACGAACTGAATGTTAACCTGTCTACGCGCGATATACTGACAAAACTGAATCGAGCA
The DNA here is from genome assembly GCA_028641055.1 of Alopecurus myosuroides. Classification (NCBI taxonomy): domain Eukaryota; kingdom Viridiplantae; phylum Streptophyta; class Magnoliopsida; order Poales; family Poaceae; genus Alopecurus; species Alopecurus myosuroides. Next base: position 9,815,897 of record CM054057.1, read on the forward strand.
CCGCACTGGTAGCATCGTTGCGCGCGCACGACTCGGTCGTGGGTTCGAGTCCCCCTCGCCGCAGGGAAAAACCCAAAAATTTGGCACTGTGCACTGACAGGGTGGCCCCCCCTGTCAGCTGCTGTGTGCGCCCGCAGTGCCACGCTGGCCCAGGGCCCGCTGGCAGTGCCCTAGGGTAGCTCGTTGCGTGGTGCAAAAAGGATTTCATCCTTTTCTTTTTCAGTTTAGGTCCTATTTCATCACAGATTGGTCCCTAGTTTTAAAATGTGAATAACTTTTATTTTATAAACCCAAATAATAAAAATAAAATATGTACACTGCACCAAATTTAATTATCTATCTATTCAAACCATTTGTTTACTGTTTGTCTAATTCAAATGCATTCAAATTTCAAATTCAAACAATTCCTTTGAAATTTGAATAATTGCATAACTAATTCATACTTAATCCAAATAACATAAATAAAATATGTTTTCCATGCTATTTCAAACCATATTTTCAAATATAAATTTTGTTTCATGGTTTGAATAATTAAAATTGCTTAAATAATTTAAACCTTGTTTAAATCATTTAAATTTGCTAAATTCATAACTTGCTCAAATTAAATTAATTTTGAACATGCAAAAAATGTTTTCAAACTAGAAAAGTATAAACTTTTCAAATATGAATTTGAATTTATGTTTTGAACAAATAAAATTCAAATAATATTCATGCTTGTTTTAAATTCATCCTAATTCCTTTTTCAATATTTGAAACATGTAATCAAACTAAAATTGTGTGTTCTTTTCAAATATGAATTTTGTTATTTGTTTTGAACCCTTTAAATTGATGAAAACAACAAATGCTTGTGTGACACCTTTAAGGAACCAAAATTCCTTAACTTAATAACTAAAATTCTAAAATTGGTAAACCTTATTTCCAATTGTTTCTATTGTTGTTATTTTGTTGTTTTCCTCATCCATGCATCATACTAAACCATTATCACCTGTTGGTTAGTTATAAAACAATTGTTTCAACCATAACTCATGGGCTTTTCATATGCAACTCAAATTGCATATGGGTCCATTTAAATTGTGTTACCATGTCAACTAGTTTATTTTGATGCATCCATTAACTTGACATGCATCATCCCATGATTGTGCACTATGCCATGATATTGATTGTTTATCTTTCTGCATTGTTTGTTTGCTTCTTCTCGGATAGACGACGACGTTGAGACAGACGATACTTACAGCACCCCTTCTGAGGATCTAACTCAGTACCAGGCTGCTGAGTTTGCAGGCAAGTTATCACTCACATGAACCACTGTGTTCCTTTCAACATTGGTTACCGATACTTTCCGTTGTCTATTTCTGCTAGCCATATGTATCGTTGCTTCAGTTACGAACCTATCACATGATACCCTGAACCCTGATAATGCCTCACCTCCACTCCTATAACCCCATTGTTTGTGCCCGTGTCTTACTAGCATGCTTAGGGTTGTTTCTGCTCGAGTCTGTTACCCGTTACTTTATGTTACTATTCTATTATGTTCTGGGGCTCGATGTTAAACAACAACCTGTTAATTTTGGGTAATATTAATTTGCTGATAAGGCACCGGCAGGAGGCCCGGCGTGGTTTTGAGGCCTGCTAGTGTCGACCCTAATAGGAAAAGGATCTTGTCTACTGATTCATGATGAGCGCACTAACCGCATGTGGGAAGCGTGTATGGGCGCCCCCCTCAATTTGATTCGATTCGCATCTCGTCCAAATCGCCTCATTTAGTTCGGGTTTTCCATTTGCCGCACACATATGCAGGTACGAACCCGAGGCCAGGGTGGAACTTTTGTAGTCGGCATTTAGGGAGACATGTTCTTAGAGTGCTATGAGGGTCCCCTTTTCTTCGTGGGGCTTGATTAGCCGTGCGCTCAACTGCACGGGGTTCTTTGGGCTTGATGTGAAGAAGAGTTGAGTTGTGTAGAGTGCCTCGCTTGGTGGGTTTGATTCCCGTCTGGCGGGATATTCTTACGTGTACGACCAAATTGGTGCACCCCTGCAGGGATAAATCTTCTCCAGAAGCCGTGTTTTCCGCGGTTATGGTTAACTTGGTGAAAGTACTGGCTAACAAGTACTCAGAACAACTTACACCTAACTAATGATAACTTGACTAGTAATAGCCTTATTGCCACAATAAGTTGAACCATCATTAATCCAACTGTGTGAGTTATCCTCGGATTGCTTCTTTGGATAAGGGGCGAGATCCAGGATGGGTTTGTTTGGTGGTTAGTTATAGTTGGTTACGATACGCTATCTTATCTTCTTTCTGTTAGCCGGAAGTGGTAGTAATTATGTAGTTGGTTAGAGCAGCCAGTTGCAGCATATTTTATATCCCCTTTCTTCCGTTGAACCCAAGGCATCTGTGCTTGGTGTTGACGGGCTACACTTTGGTGAACTGTGAGTCTTGCTTGCCAGTACGTTGTTGTACTGACCCCTTTGGGGCTGTGGTTTCCGCAGACTACGCTTACGAGGATCCCCGCGACGGCTACTACGTGGAGTTTGACGAGGCTGCTGACGAGTAGATAGCGGACCCGGGCAGGATCCGAGACTACGTGGATGGGCTCCGTTTTCCTTTCATTGCCGGCTTCTTAAGCCTATTTGGATTTGTCTGTACTCAGACCCTTTGAATGCTTCCGCTGAGATGTAATGATGTTATGTTGGGACATGTGTCCTCGGGATGATTGTATTTGCTATCTCTGCTCTAGTGAGAGCCATTTGCAACTTATTTCCATCTTTTGTGTCTTAGAGATCTGTTGTGTTATCATTTTGTTCAACGCCGTTGACGTACCATGTGTGTATGGTATGAAGTACGTCAATGGTAGTATCCTGATTTCTATGGGATAGTTTACATCGGCGGTGGATAGTAGAGATTGGTTGTCACACATAAGTGTTTGCCTACTCGTAAGAGATGCGGGTGCCGGTAAGCCCCGTAATCCAATCAACTGCTGTTCAGTTCGTACGGTGAGTATCCTCTAGAAGTCCGGGTGCGACAAATGCCGCCTCCGAGACGCCCAGCTGAAAAATCTGGAAGACAGGATATACCTCACAGGCGTGAGAGATCCTGGACACCCCCCAGAAATAAGGAAAGAAACAGGAGTAGAACTCCACCTTATCCAAAGGGGCAAGATCTCGGAAGAAATAGAGAAAATCCCGGAAAAGTGTGTTCGCGCCACAATGGAAAAGAAAGGAGCAGATCCCCTTCTGTCCATTCAGCCGGCAGGTACTCCGCACACATAGATAGAGCGGAAAGAGACGATTTATACTTTGGACCTAAGTGCTTCACAGATAGGATGCGAAGGATAACCCTTCATTCTGGCTTTGCCAAAGTTGGTCCAACATACCAAAAATATACCGGTAGTACAAACCCGGATACCTGGCTCTCAGACTACTATACAGCCGTCCAATTCAACAATGGGACAGACTTGGAAGCTGTAAAGTTTCTTCCCCTAATGTTGCTGGATGGAGCCAGAGATTGGATCAATAGATTACCCTCCAGAACTGTCGACAGCTGGGACGATATGGCTCGAGTATTCACTCAGCATTTCCGGGGAACTTATAAACACCCGAATAGTATCAACCAGCTAAACCGTTGCACCCAATTTGAGGACGAACCATACGTGGATTTCATCTCAAGATGGACCGCAATGAAGAATACTTGCTCTGGAGTAACTGACGTTCAAGCAATGCACGCTTTCGTCAATGGCCTAAAACCCGGACTTGTACCGTTCATGATTGGTTCCAAAAAGCACAAAGATCTCGAATCTATGCTTACAACTGCCAACGAACACGCTGCAGCCGAGGACGACATCAGGGCAAGAGGAGGCAGTATCGATACACTGATACAGGCCAAAAAGAACCCTCGCCCTGAGAAAAAAGGAACTCCATATGCAGCACAAAAACCCAAGGAGGTAAATATAGCCATTGGAAGGGAAAATGGCAATAGGTGGAAAGGACGCAGTACCGAGCCGATAAACTACACCAAAGAAGAGTGGGAGAAAATAAAGTCGGAAAACTGTGTCCACCACTCGCAATTTGGGAAGCCTACTCCTACTAACGCACAAGGCCGCTTGAACAAGCATATGAAAGGCAGTGCAGGATCCGGAAACAAAGGGAAGAATTCCAAGAGGAAGTTTTCCAAGCAAAAGCCAAAAGCTGAGAAAGAAGACAGTCAATCGTACACTGAAGAAAAAATCCAGAAGCAGCAGCAAAAAGGCGAGCCTAAATTTCCGAGAGTTGATGGAGAATGCAACCTAACTTTCCTGGCAACTCCCTCAGCAAAGGTGGCAAAGAGAACGCTTCGAGAAATAAACGCGGTTGTCCCTGCAACCCCGAAATTCTTGAAGTACTCAAATACACCAATTACCTGGGATCAGTCTCATCATCCAGGGAATATCCCTGAATCCGGCACACAAGCTCTAATTGTAAGTCCTATTATTCAAAACATTAGGCTAAAAAGAGTGCTGATGGATGGAGGAACCAACATTAACATAATGTACCTGGATACACTGAAGCATCTGAAGATTTCCGAGACCCAGCTCAACCACAACAACATACGTTTTCACGGCATCGTCCCTGGTAGACAAGCACGATCCCTAGGAGAAATTTCCCTAGATGTAACCTTTGGAGACAAAGATCACTTCCGGCAGGAAAAAGTATCCTTCGAGGTTGTGCCGTTCGAAAGCGTGTATCACGCGATACTCGGACGTCCAGCTTTCGCAAAATTCATGGCAAGATCATGTTATATCTATAACAAGCTGAAGATGCCAGGACCCAAAGGAGGAGTAATCACCATATCTGGAGACTTCAAATTGGCAAACGAGCTGGAAAAAGAAAACGCCCTTTGCGCTGAGAAAGTCATAGCAAAGGAAGAGCTGAAAGAGTTGGCAAAAGAGGTATCACCGACAGAAGTGCCGGCAGGAAAAGAAAGCCGGAAGCCAGCAGATAGCTTCAACGCTTCCGAGAATACAAGACAGGTAATCCTAGATCCCAAAGATCCGACAAAATTTGTCGTAGTGGGAACTGGGATGACCGACAAATAGGAAAGCGAGCTCATCAAGTTCCTCCGTGAGAACTGGGACATTTTCGCTTGGTGTCCAGCGGACATGCCAGGCGTACCCAGATAACTTGCTGAGCATCAACTCAATGTGATTCCAGGATCGAAACCCGTCAAACAAGGTCTCCGTCGATTTGACGGAAGAAGACGGAAGGCTATTGGCAAGGAGATTATCCGGCTTTTGGCAGCAGATTTTATCCGGGAAGTTATACATACTGAATGTTCTGCGAATCCAGTATTAGTCCCGAAGAAAGATACTACTGCCCTTAGAATGTGTATAGATTACACCGGCCTGAAGAAACTATGTCCAAAAGATAGGTTTGCGTTACCGCGAATCGATCAAATAATAGATGCCACTGCAGGCTCTGAGCTTTTATGCTTTTTGGACGCATATTCCGGGTATCATCAAATACGCATGAACAAGGAAGATCAAATCAAAACTTCCTTCATAACCCCTCATGGGACGTACTATTACATAACCATGCCATTTGGCCTGAAGAACGCAGGTGCAACCTACCAGCGTTGCATGTAACGGTGTTTGCATAGTCAGATTGGCAAAAATGTCCATGTTTACGTGGACGACATTGCTGTCGTTACCAAGGAAAAAGAAACACTCCTTGAGGATTTGCGAGAAACCTTAGAAAATTTGCGCACTTACAAAATGAATTAAACCCATTAAAGTGCGTATTCTGGGTTCCCTCAGGAAAACTTCTGGGTTTTATCGTTTCTCACAGAGGAATAGAAGTAAACCCGGAAAAAATCAAAACAATGTTAAACATCTCCAAGCCTACGTGTGTAAAAGACGTGCAAAGATTGACGGGTTCCGCTGCAGCCGTCAGCAGGTTTATTAGACGGCTGGGGGATAAAGCCTTGCCACTATACAAATTGTTGAAGAAATCCGACAAATTTGAGTGGACAGAGGAGGCAGATGCGGTGTTAACCCAGTTGAAGGAAACTTTGATGAAATCTCCGATTTTGGCATCCGCAAAAGACGAAGAACCTATGTTATTGTACCTAGCGGCTACAAATCGGGTTATTAGTGCAGTAATTGTTGTGGAAAGGAATAAAGGCGAACAAAGCATACCAGACCAGCATCCGGTATATTACATAAGTGAGGTTTTCTCCGAGTCCAAACAAAGGTATCCACACTATCAAAAACTGGCATATGGCGTATTTTTCGCATCTCGGAATGTCATTATTTCCAAGGACATTCCATAACAGTGGTATGTAAAGCACCGCTAGGGGATATAATAAACAATGCGGAAGCAACTGGCCGAGTAGCCAAGTGGGGCATCGAGCTAGCAGCATTCGACATGAAGTACCAACCCAGGACAGCAATAAAATCCCAGGTTCTGGCAGATTTTGTCGCCGACTGGACGAAAGCAATGGAAAAAACACCGATGCCGGAGTCCGAGTACTGGATCATGCACTTTGACGGATCCAAGATGAAGGAGGGCGCTGGAGCTGGTGTAGTTCTAAAATCCCCTAAAGGAGATACAATGGAGTATGTATTACAAATACACTTCAACGCCAGTAATAATGTGGCAAAATATGAAGCTTTGCTTCACGGCTTGCATATCGCAAAGGAAATAGGTGTCAATTGCATCCTATGCTATGGCGACTCAGATTTCGTACAGCACCAGCTCAACCAAACTTGGGATGCCAAAAGCCCTATAATGGCCGAGTATCGGAGAACGGTTGACGAATTTGCCATCTGTTTCTTCGGATTCGAAGTACTCCACGTTAAAAGGGAGGAAAATTGGAACGCGGATGCATTAGCCCGCATGGGATCAGAAAGAGTAAAAATCCTACCTCCAGGTGTATTCGTCCAACATTTGTACGAACCATCGATAAAAGGTGGAGATATTGATTATCCTCTGGCTTCCGAGTCAATTGAAGTCATGCTCGTTAACCCGGATTGGACAATCCCATATTTAAACTTCTTAAGTACCCGGATGGAGCAAACGAAGTCTTGCAAAGACAGATTCAGCGTCGATGCAAAGGATACACGGTAATTAATAATTGCCTGTATAAACGCAGCACTACCGGAACTTTTCTGCGATGTATTTGACCAGAAGAAGGACAATAAATCCTGCAAGAAATCCATGTCGGAGATTGCGGACATCATGCTCAATCAAAAAGCATAGTCAAAAAAGCATTCCGGGTAGGGTTTTTCTGGCTAACAGCCAAGACAGACGCTGAGCACATAGTAAACACATGTGCAGGGTGTCAATATTACGCCAAGCAGACAAATATGCCAGCCCAAGCACTCAAAACTATTCCCATTACATGGCCGTTTGCGGTCTAGGGGCTAGAAATGAAGGGACCATTCAAGACTGCAAGAGGCGAACTTACACATCTACTCGTGGCAGTGGATAAATATACCAAGTGGGTGGAGGCCAAACCCATCAAAAAACTTGACGGTGTAACTGCCAGAAATTTCATCATTGACATAGCCATGAGATACGGCGTTCCACACAGCATAATAACCGACAACGGGACAAATTTCTCTATTGGAGAGTTGGCAAAATATTGCCGACAAACGGGAATTCGCCTAGATCTCGCATCTATGGCACACCCACAATCCAATGGTCAGGTTGAAAGAATGAATAGCTCAATCTTACAAGGAATACGCCCAAGACTCGAATCTGCTCTTCATAGAGCAGCTGGAGCATGGGTAGAAGAGTTACCTTCCGTGCTTTGGAGCATCCGAACAACACCAAATAGGTCAACTGGGCAAACCCCGTTTTTCCTAGTTTATGGTGCGGAAGCAATTCTCCCAACGGACATGATCCATGATAGCCCAAGAGTGCAAGATTTAGATGAATCAGATGCCAAAAATGCACGACAGGATGCCGTCGATCTCTTAGAAGAGGAACGATAACTTGTGCTTCAAAGATCCGCCATCTACCAGCAAGGTTTACGACGTTATCATAGTCGGAAAATCAAGCATCGTTCTTTTAAAGAAGGTGACCTAGTGCTAAGATTGGTGCAGCAAAGAAAGCACAAACTGGCCCCAGTACGGGAAGGACCATTTGTCATCAGTAAAGCCATGAAGAATGGATCATATTATCTTGTAGATATTCGCGATACGGAAGATGACCCCGAGAAGACGAATCGCAAAAGAAAGAGAAAGATAGATGATGAACTAGGAGAGACAAAGAGGCCCTGGAGTATCCAGCAGTTGCTTCCCTTCTATACTTAGTTCAATTTCTATGTAAACATCTTTGAGATCATGAAATAAAGTTTTCGGAATTCTTACATCCATGTTTTTACAAGTTTATTATAGTACAAAGCATGTTTCCGTCTCATCTATTTCCCAATGATCTTACAAAATACTCAATGTTAACCCGAGTTGTGCCTGCGTGCTCGGCGTTTAAAAACTGAATGATTTTCAGCCTACTAAAGGTTAAAGGAAACTCGGATTGTGCCTCCGTGCCCGAGCTTCATTCAAAAAAGTTCCTTACTTTTCTCTAAGCATTATCTGATTGTTTATGTGCTGAGTCACTGGAGCTAGTAAGTAAAAATGCTTTTAGTATGATCCATGTTTCCAAGTTTAAACTGATCGGTCTTACCCAGTAACTTGGCGTGAAGATTACAGTACTACTGAGCCATTTCAAACGCTAAGGACAGTTAAAGCACACAAACCAGAGAACTTGGAAGACAAAGGAATATAAAACCCGGAAAACTTGCAAAGGATTTCATAAAATTTAAACTGCAAAAGGCGGAGTACTTGTTTATACAAAAGAATAGAGGCATTACAATATAAATTACATTGTAAAGTGCAGTAATGCTCCTATTTCCTATTCCCACCATCCAGGTTAAGAAGAATTCTTCAAGCATCCGAGTCTTCCTCGCTGCTGTCATCCTCGGGGGCTTCTGGAATCTCTTCTTCCGGATAGGTGATAGAGATGTTCACCATAGAGGCGATCTTGGTGGCGTGACCCTTGATCTCATCAAAGATGGGGGTCCGCTGGGTCTCCGAGTATCCAAGAGGGATACCGGACGCCACGCGCCAAGATTTGGCACCGGGGTAATGCATACGCATAAGGCCTAAGGCCATGCGTGCACCACCCCGTGCTGCGGAACGCAAGGTGGATTCCCTGGATTCCGCCACCTCTAGGATAGCTTCCGGAAGTTTCTCAACTTCCGAGAATTCCCTAGTCCTTGCGGGAAGGTACTTGTTGACCAGATGCATGCCTGCAGCTCTGATCGCAGTGAACACCTTCCCAAAAGCTCGGATTTTTTGAATCCGAGTAAGATCTGGGGCATCTCCTGTTTTTTCATACAAATAACCGAAGGGTTAGTGAAAACGCAGAGAAAGAAGTTAAGACATAGGAAATCCGGTAAAAGTTGATAACTTACCGAGGATCTTGTCCATCTCGGATCCTTCCTCCAGGCGCAGGTTCAAGGCGTTCTCCAAATCTTGGATAGTAGCCTTGTCCTTGTCCGCTTGTTGGGAGGCCTTGGATTGCGCAATTCCAAGAGCCAGATTGCTGGCCTCCAGATCTTTTTGAGCCTTCACAAGTTCCTTGTGAAGGTCCAAGTTCTCCCGGCGGAGATTCTCGGTATTGCCGGCATCTTCAGCTATTTGCTTGGCTTTCGCCAAGGCAGCTGAAAAGCAAGGAAAAAAATTCCGGGTTAAGAAAACTCGAAAAAAAAATACTTAGAAAAAATTATGGACAAAAAACTTCAGGGACGTTAAAATTATACCTGTTGTTTCCTCCAGCTGTAGCTGAGATGATGCCAGCTCCATTTCCTTAACTTCAAGAATAGATAGAAGGCTTCTAACCTCCTTATTCTTGACAATTAGCTTGTTGAAAACTTCCATGTTTATGAATTCAGCGGTTTGCTGAAACACGGAAATGAACCAGAACGCTTAAGTTAGAAACAAGCATGATTATGAAAGCACTAAGTGAAAAGTATACATTTCGACTTATTGCTTGGGGGCTAGAGATAATACTTGGCTTATCCGCTGTAAACCTGCCAAGTTTTCGGTGAACTCTTTTGCGTACTCAGCAAAAATAGTCTCGGCCGCGCTAAGGCCATCGCTGATATTCTTGAAATCCTTGTCGAAGGTGGGAATCTCCTCTTCAATTATCCGAGAAGGACCTCCCACCTCAGGGACCGCCCTTTCCCTCGTGTCCGTTTCCGGCACAATGGGCTGGCTGGTCTGTAGGGATTCGGTGTTGGGGGCTGCAGCATGGTCCTCTGTTGCTGCGATTGGTGTATCTGGAGCAGTAGAAGGAGAAGGGTGTGGGCCTCTGCTGGCCACAGCCTTGTGTCTCTTCATCTTTTTCGGCTTCAGAGTAGAAGGAGGCAGGCTAAAAAGGAGAAAAGGCCGGAAAGTTAAACTCCGAGGTAAAGGAAGAAAATCCCGACAAAGTAGAACAACCCAGATGTTCAAACTTGGAGGTGACGACGGGGACCCCTTCAAGATCAATGACTTCCTGGGAAGCGGAAATCTTCTTGCGCTTACGTCCGCCGGCGAAGGCGGCGCGCAATGCCTTCAGATCGGCATCGGAAGCAAGTTCCGACTAAGGAAGTTCGGCAATCTATCAAGAAGGCAAAAGTTGAGCTGAAAGCACGAAAACCGAGTAAACAAAAAAGATTTAAAACCCAAAAGGCGAAGAATCATACCTTGGGAGCCGTATTCTCGGCCGTGTACATTGGCCGGCTTTCTTCATATTGGTCGCATGATGCGACCAATTGATTTGCGCGTTTCCGCAAATCCTTTGCCGACAAAACCTTGCCGGTTGTCCGCATAGCATCGCCATCTCCCGAGTATTCACAGAGGAGGCGAGCGCCGTGATTCGCCAAAAGCTGAATCCACCTTTCTAACCAGCAAAGGACTGTGTCCATGCCGGTTAGAGGCGGATCAGAAGCGACGAGTTTCGCGATGCGCCGCTTGATCCTGAGAATATCCGGCGGCAGGGTTTGAACTGCTTCAGTTCCCCAGTTTTCTTGGGGAACATCGGCGACGTTCGAGAAAGGTGGAACCCCGGTGGTTTTCCCAGGAAAGGGAACGTCGGGGTGATAAAAGAAGGAACCCGTCCAGAATTTGACGGATTCTGATGTTTTGATCTTGGGGAACCAGTCCTCCCTAAATCTCCGAAGAGTGAAGGAAATGGTCCCACAAGTTGGGAGTGCGCCCTCCGAAGAGTTCCGCTTAACCCCAAAACAATAAAGCCAGAAATCTAACCTAGGTGAAAAGGGCCTGAAATCCGGCTAAATAGAGGATGGAGTTGGGTGGCAGATTATGGGGTTGGATGTTGTAGTGGGCTAAGATCTGGAGAAAAAAGACGGATGCCGGAAGACCCATACCTCTCAGAATATGGGAAGCGAGGAGGACGCGTTCCTCGTCCTTGGGCGCAGGCTCGGTCTCATCTTCCGGGAGCTGCCACTTCCCCTTCAGCACGAGCCCCTCCTTCTCCATTGTCGGAAGGAGGGATGGCGGAATACTGCTGGCACTCCAGTTGCCGGCAGTTTCCGCCTCTTCTTCGGCTCCGGCGGCAGCGGACGCTGCGGCCTCCGCGACCGCGAGCTCGTCTCCGACGAGCGCGATTTTCTCCTCCACCGTCTCGGGCGCGAACGGTGGGGGAGGCGCGGAAGAAGATCCCGCAAGATCCGCAGAGGCGAGAGGGATTTCCTCGCCTGCCGCGCCGCTTGTGGCCTTCGCCGGCTAGTCGCCGGAGGCGTGCACCGGAGAATCCAACTGTGAATCCATTGTGTCGATTATCTCGTCGATGTCTTTCACGACGGTGCGGGCTGGGGAAGATGACGGAGATGCCATCGAGGGGCGGCGCTCGGTCGCTCCGGTGAGGTCTTGGATGCGTTCGTGCGCTCGAGAAGTGCTCTGCAAGAACTTGGGCGCTGGAAATGGCGTTGCGAAGTGGGAGCGGAAGATTTCCACGGAGGACGAAGATGGCTATTTATAGCCGGAATCCCGTCACAATGCGTGCTAACGGCTCTTTTGACCGTTGGATGATCAACGCGTGTCACTCTCTGGAAATTCCGGGAAATGAAACGACGTGTGATTATTGCTATCGCCTCGTTTCCCGTGAGAATCTGTCAGACATATGTTTCTGGGTTTCCCACCTGTAACTCAAACGTCCCTTACGTCAGCAAGGTTAAAGCGCTGACGTAGGAAGTTAATTCTCCGCGAAGATTCCCGGGAGAAAAGCCGGATTTTCTGGATTCCGAGTTTTGCGTTATAACTTCCTTTGAGAAGAAAAAGAAGAATTAAGAATGCAGGCCAGTATTTCTTGGAAAATGTGCATTTGGCAAAAGACGGCGAATTCGAGTCTTAATCCTTCTTGGGGGATACTGTCAGATATATACCGAATAGGGGTATATCAGATGGTAGTCTAAAGTGCCGGATTCCTTACTTTCCAAGTTAAGAGTTACCGTAGTTGACGAAAATATGGATCCTGGACCCTGCGGGTAAGGACACCCCGTCTCAGGCCCAAGGTTAAGGCCCAAGAAGAGGAGCCCTTGGAGTATTCTAGAAGGCCCACGTGAAGCCCACCCGCACTATCTTGCGGGCTAAGTTAGGAAATTTTCGCCTGGCAACCATCAGATATGCCCAGGGAGTTTGCCGAGCACTCACTCGAAGTCTTTCCAGATTCGCTTGGAGAAGAAGTAAACAGATTGCTAGCAGCAAAATTCATCAGGGAAATCAAGATATCCACTTGGTTAGCAAACCCGGTGCTGGTCCCCAAAAAGAACACGGACATCCTTCGGGTATGCATCGACTACACGTCGTTAAACAAGCACTGCCCCAAGGATAACTTTCCCCTCACGCGAATCGACCAGATTGTGGACTCCACGGCAGGCTGTCAACGCCTCTCCTTCCTGGACGCCTATTCGGGATATAATCATATCCGGATGAAACAGGAGGACGAAGAAAAGACAACATTCATCACACCACACGGTGTAAACTGCTACTCGACAATGCCCTTCGGGCACAAGAACGCAGGCGCAACATACCAGCGCTGCATGCAAAAATTCCTCGCCAAGCTGACTGGCAAGAACGTACAAGTGTACGTTGACGATATAGTCATCAAGACTCGAGTTGAGAGCACACTCCTCGAGGATATTAGAGAAACATTCGACGCCCTCAACGCATACAGGATCAAACTCAATCCGACAAAATGCGTCTTCGGCGTTCCAGCAGGAAAATTTCTCGGGTACCTGGTATCCACCAGAGGCATCGAAGCCAACCCAGAGAAAATACAAGCAATCTTGACTATGAAGGAGCCAACCAATCTACGCGGAGTCCAACAGCTCGCAGGGCGATTAGCCGCCCTGAGCAGGTTCATCGCACGATTGGGAGAGCAAGCGTTACCCTTCTACAAGTTGCTGAAGAAGACGGACAAATTCGAGTGGACACCAGAAGCTAAGCAAGCGTTCGCGGACTTAAAGCGATCGCTGCAAAGCAGGCGAGTCCTTGCAACACCGCAAGAAAGGGAGCCACTCTACTTATACCTAGCCGCCACAAACCAGGTCATCAGCACAGCAATTGTAGTTGAACGACCTGAGGAGGGCAAAGCGTACGGAGTTCAGCGACCGGTCTATTACATCAGCGAAGTGCTCTCGCCATGCAAGCAACGATATCCTCATTACCAGAAGCTCGCATATGGAGTTGTTCTTACAGCCCGAAAGCTCAGGCACTACTTCCAGGAACACGCCATCACAGTGGTTAACGATGCGTCACTCGGGACAATCATGAACAACCCTATGGCATCCGGAAGAATAGCCAAATGGAGTATCGAGTTGGGCGCTTGGGACATCACTTATGCAGGACGCAACGCAGTCAAATCCCAGGTACTCGTAGAATTCCTAAGCGAATGGACAGAGCTACAAACGCCAGGACCACCTGAGTACACGAGCAACTGGATAATGTATTTTGACGGGTCCAAAAGAAACGAAGGAGCAGGAGCTGGAATCGTCCTCATATCGCCTAGGGGAGACAAGCTGCAGTACGTCCTACGATTGGACTTTCCACCAGATGATCCAGCATCGAACAACGACGCAGAATATGAAGCCCTGTTGCATGGGATGAAGATGGCAGTCGCCTGTGGAGCCACCCGATTAATGATCTACGGCGACTCCAATCTCATCGTGCAGCAGACAATGAAAGAATGTGATGCAATTGCTGAAAACATGATCGCATATCGCGACATGTACAACCTACTCGAAGGAAGTTTCAAAGGGTGCGAGCTGAAGCACATTGCAAGATCCAGCAACGAAGAGGCGGATAGACTGGCAAACATGGGTTCCACAAACACACCCATACCACCAGGAATATATTTCGAGCGGATGATCAAACGTTCAGTCAAAGTCAAGAAGGCTGTAGGAACACCCGCAGCGCCAGAGACAGAGGTCAGCCCGCAAGTCGCCATTATCGAGCTTATTCATAACATTTCACGACAGGTTTTTCTGGTCGAGCCAGTCTGGACGCAGAAATATCTCGACTACCTGATCAACAGACAGCTTCCGGCCGATCCTCGCGAGGCTCGATAGATAATCCGACGCATCAAATCCTTTCGGGTAGTCAACGGAGAATTATACAAGCAAAGCATCTCGGGTATACTACAGCGCTGCATCGCACCCGAGGATGGCAAAGAATTACTCCAGGACATCCACCAAGGAGACTGTGGACATCATGCTAGCTGGAAAACAATCATGGGAAAAGCCTTCCGAGCAAGATTTTACTGACTCACGGCGGCCACCGATGCGAAGGACCTGGTCGAACGGTGCAACGCCTGCCAGCGATTCGCACCAAGACCACATGCACCTGCTACGGAATTACACATGATACCCATCGCCTGGCCCTTCGCACAATGGGGGATGGACATGGTAGGACCATTACGCAAGTCCACGCCAGGTGGATACACACACTTGCTGGTCGCAGTCGACAAATTTACCAAATGGACCGAGGCCATGCCAGTAACTTCGGCTAGCGCCCAATGTGCCGTCAAGTTCCTCGATTCCATCGTATGCAGATTCGGGGTGCCACACGACATCATTACAGACAATGGTACAAATTTCACAGCGAAGGAGACACAACAGTTCTGCGAGGAAAAAGGCATCAACTTCAAGTTTGCTTCAGTTGCCCACCCGCAAATGAACGGGCAAGTCGAAAGATCCAACGGCTTAGTCTCAGCTGGCCTAAAGAAACGTATACTCGACCGTCTACACCCCTCAGCAGGACATTGGGCCGAAGAACTACCCTCCGTACTATGGAGCCTACGCACAACTCCAAACAGATCCACAAACTACACACCATTTTTCATGGTATACGGGGCAGAAGCGGTCCTTCCCGAGGATGTTAGATTCAGCGCCCCACGAGTTGTAGCTTACAGCGAAGAAACCTCCAACAAGGCACTCGCGGAAGATATAGGATGCACTCGATGAGATGCGTGACATTGCGCTTGCAAGATCCGCAGTATATCAACAATCACTGCGAAACTATCATAGTCGCCGCATACACCACAGAGCATTCGCGGTTGGAGATCTAGTGCTGCGACTCAAGCAAAAGGAAGGACACAAGCTCGAGCCACCATGGGAAGGACCCTTCATCATCCACGAAGTCATCCCACATGGAGCCTACAGGCTGAAGAATCCATCGACTGGAGGATTCTATTCCAACCCCTTGGAATATTGCGCACCTACGCAAATTTTATCCCTAGATTTACTTGTTCTCACAACAAATAAGGCTATACTAGCCACTCTTGTAGCTCGAATACATGACTTCTCAGTCATCACAATAAAATACATGGTTTCTCAACCATATTCACTCGAAGATTATTCATTCTTACATGCTAAATAGTTACAGGTACACATCCCTTAAAACACACGGGGGCTACGCCAGAACTAAGCAACACAAGAAAATTTACATATACAGGGTTACACACCTTACAACAATTTTTACAAACTATACAGCATTACAGGATGTGCACATCCAACAATCAATCAAAGCGTTGAGCATTTTCCGTTGCTAACACTCTATCTACTTCCTCAGAGGTCAGTCGAATGATTCTCTCCGCTGCAGGACGAACATCATCATAATACGGAGAAATATCATCGATTGGGCCATATGGAAGCTTGGCTACAAAGTTAAAATTTATCTCAGGATGCCATATCCGGACAAAGGAGAGAGCCACTACCGCGCCGCAAGTCATCTGATTGCGCACACACCCGCGAATCTCTCACTCTCGCCCGAACATCTTGAGAAGATAGCTCCAATCTTCAGGACCCCTTTCCAGCGGATAGAACGAAGCGTTCATCGCGACCAAGACCTCGTGAAAAGAGCTCACGAGAATTCTCGCCTGGATGACACGGAACTTCAAAGTAGCCAGCATAAAGCCTCGACTGCGATCAGACCAAAAATTATTCGCATGAGGCTTTGAGCTGCCAGCTTCTTGATGAATGTGGTTCTCTACCCACTGTTTTTCCTCCCTATCATCCGGATTAACAACTGACGAGAAAACATGTATGATCATAGAAGGAAACGAGACAAAGAAGAAACGGGGGCTATATTACTTACACAGTAAGTCCCTAGCGACAGAAGCTAACTCATCCATCAGAAACTGTTCGCGCTCAATCGCCAGTTTCTGCTTGGACTTCGCCACATCGGCTATCCCGCGCAAAGCTTTCATCTTGCGCTCACCCTCCTCGGCCCTATCACGAAGACCCGCATAGGTACCAACAACGGCAACAAGAGGATTTGCTAGAGCAGCACGTCCACCTGAAGGTTCTGCGGCAACCCCAGCGTCCTGGAAGATTACAAGGAAAGAAGTAAGACGCCCTATTCGAAGTATCTCTAGTCGCACAATTGACGAGTGCCCGGGGGCTACTCCCATTGGGAGAAAATATTCCAGAAGAATATCTCAATTAAAATACGGGAATACATCCCAAGGTTCATTACAATCAAGCTGGAAAGGCAAAAGAATAACAAAACTAAGAAGCTACAGTGGTGCTCCCAATAGCGGCAGTCGCCCCTCCCTTGAGTCGAGCAAACAGCTCAGACAACTTCCGAGCAAGGATGGCGGCTGGCTCGCTAAAACGAGAGAGTCGTACCTTTTTGCCCGTGGAGGGGTCGACTGGGAGATTTGAGTAGGCATCCTCCAAGCCGCCGACTCCATGCGCCAGTGCGAACTGGATGGCCGTCTTCGCCCCATACTCCGACTGGGCAACTGCGGATGCATCCAGGAGATTGCTCTCCGAGAAGATCTTAAGCAGGTCGCCTAGCGCGGGTGGAGATGCAGCATTGGCAAGAAGGCGACCATGCAGCTGCGTCAATACTTGAGTGGCATTGCCAACCAAGGGGAAAACTCCTTCGGCATGCCTCTTAAGTTGAGCAAGCGTATCGGTCAGCACGTCTATCCGCTGGACTCTGGGAATTGCCAGAGGAACAACCAGAAGACCTACAAACAAAAGAACATCAAGACTCGCTAAAATCCACCAAGATGGAAGACAAAACTGCAGGAGCTAAAATGACCTACCCGCGAAACGCTCGGCGAGGGGACGAAAGAAAGTGACAAGGTCGGCATCCGCCTTATTGCCAGCGTCCTCCAGGTTCTTCAAGGCCTTCTTGGCATCCGCAAGCTTTCGTTCGAGATCCTCCGATCGCATGCGGGAAGCTTCAAGATCTCGTCGAGTGGCTGCCAGTTCAGCCTCCTGAGCTATTACCCGATCGGAAATATTATCCTTATCGGCCTTCAGATACTCAAGTTGAGCTGCATAGCGACATTCGTCAGAAACCAGGAATCGACGAAAGAATAGAAACAGGAAAAGATGATAAAAACTTACTTCGAAGGAGCTCATTTTCAGTGGTGAGTCGACTACGTTCTGCTCGAAGCGTCCCGCACTCAGACTCAGCAAGAACCGTGCGGCGGCCAATCGCTGCAAGGGAGTCAACGAGCGACTGCAAAGAATACAGAGACAAAATAATTAGAAGAGAAAAATTGGAGCCTATACCCGATTGCATTCAATCGAGTAAAGCCTCGGGGGCTACTCCCATCGGGAGCACTGCCGTGCATCCGATAAAAACAAGAAGAAGGAAAAGACAGTCTTTGAGCTTGTAGCCGATCACATGCGATCGACTACAGCCTCGGGGGCTACTCCCATCGGGAGCACTGCCGTGGACCCGATAAAAAGATGAAAACAAGTAACGGAATTTACCTGGCCCTGGGCACGAGAGAGGGGATCCGCGGAGCTACCCGTCACCTCCTTTGAAGCTGAAGCCCCGGTAGCAAAACTAGGAGCCTCATGTTCCGTAGTCGCCACATTCGGGGCTGCGCTGGGCGAATTCTGGATGGTGCCGGCAGTAGGAGTCTCGCCCGCAGCTCCTGCCTTATTCTTCCTTTCGGGAGGAAGGGAAGAAACGTACCTGCGAGGACTAATGGTTTGCAGGCTGCAACAAAAGACAAAACGTCAACATAGATGCAAAGGAAAAACGTTCGACTAAGAACGAGGAGAAAGACTTACTCATCATCTTCATCCTCATCCAGCATATCCGCATTCCAGGCGGTTTGGATTACTGGGAACGAGGGAGAAGGGGCGAGTGAGCGCAGTGGAGTCGCAGAGATGGGGTCCTTCCCAGGCGAGTCCTCCAAGGAGTTGTCTTTGGAGGTGACTTCATCACCTTCCACTCGACGACGCTTGCTGGGAAGGATACCACCGTTCGAATCTTCTGCACCATCCGAAGAATCTTCGTCGGAGCTCGAAGAAGCATCGGCGACACTGGTGTCGGCTGGGACGTCCAGGTTACTCGCCAATAACTCTGAGGTCTCCGCCCCAGTTACAGGAGAGTAGCAGGTAGCCATGGATAAACTCTACGGAAGAAGATAGCAGAAAACAAGAGAAAATTCAATCGACTGAAACAAAAAAACAAGCAAGAAAATAAAAGGAGAAAAGAAGAAGAAACTCACTGCGGCTGACGGAGGCCTCGACGCGTCGAAGGCTGCGACTGTGCAGTCGGGGAACTTTTCTCCCACCTCCAGGCTGGTGATAGCCGTGATCTTCTTCTCGAACTAAACGTTCGAAAGTTACTCGCGGCTCACTCGGCTAGGATCCTCAGAGCCTTGGTACTCCCACATCGTGGAAGGTCTCTGCTGTAGAGGTTGGATCCTGCGCTTCAGAAAGATACTCGCCAGGTGTAGCCCGTTGAGTACGACTCCAGCAGCTTGATCACGAAGGGCTGTCACCCTTGCGAGCAGTGGCGTGACGACCTGGGTTTCTTCAGCCGACAACTTGTGCGACTAGGACTTCCGCCTCTTCAAAACAGCGAACGGGTGGAATTCTACGATCCCACCCGAGCTGTTGTCGATGACGTAAAACCATTTTTTCCGCCAGCCCTGGGCATAGTTGAGGTCTTCCACCCGTGCGGAGCGGCTCGCCGGGCTCGGAGTCTACCCGCAATTTCTCGCGGAAGATCCGAACTTTGAAGAGGGCCTTCCAGAGCGCCCAATGTGGGCGAATGCCTAGGAAGCATTCTCAGAACACGATGAAGCACGATATGTGATGCACCGCGTTCGGGGGAAGATCGTGAAGCTGTATGCCGTAGACATACAGCAACCCGAGGAGAAATGGATGGAGAGGAAAGGAGAGACCGCGAGACACATGGTCCGCGAAGACCACGCGCTCGTTTGATTGCGGGTTGGGTACCTCTTCCTTCTTTCCAAGGCGCACCCGCTTCTCGGATTCCGCAGGCAGCAGCCCCTCCCGCTGCATCTCCTTGATGCTCTTTGCGGTGGTGTTGGGCGAACGCCAGTCGCCCGACGCGGCGCAGGTTGCGCGGAGGCTTCCCCGGATGCGGAGGTGGCAGCACCGCGTCTTTTGCCTCCAGCCATGACTGACAGCACGAGCTTGGGCACGAGGAGGAAGATGAGCACGAGGAAGAAGATGGATTGAAGGCGAAGGCTGGGAAAGTTTTACCGCAGCACAACGACCCGTATTTATACACGGAGCAAATCAATCCCAGCCACTCGATGCACCACGTGGAGCTCATCGCAGCCACCACGTGTGAAGACGAAACGAGGAGGCGGTGAACGCTGCTTCCTGCCACGATCTCAACGGAAGATCGTGCGCATTTACTGCACGGTTTGCGTGAAAACCGGGAACGACGTCTCATTTCCCGGTCAAAAAGCTGACCAGGTGGGCCAGCCCCATCTGCTCGCACTCCGTCACGTCCCATCGGGAGGAAAAAAGTGCGCCATGACGTCATAGCGCGCATCATCAAGACAAAGAAGTTTCGAATGGAAAGTTCAAACGCGAAAATAACTTTCTATGAACAAAACTCCTTCGAATATAAACAACTCTTTCATGAACAAAGAAGCAAAGACCTCTTTAAACAAGAGAAAGATACCCCACGCACGAAAACTCTTTCGTATGGGTGCAGCATCCCAAACATGAAAACTCTTTCATATGGGCACAAAATTCCTAACACGAAAACTCTTTCGTATGGATCTACTAACTCAAACAGTTACTCGAGTAGGCAGAACCTACCTTTTTTCACTCACATGATATTCACACATCATAAAAAACCTGGATCGTTCAGCCGACTAGGCACATCTGGATGCCATATTGTTCGAATATGAAGGTAAGACCCGAAAGATCTCTCTTGAGGGTCTGGAATCGCACTCAAAAGCTGCGTCCTCCGGTATGATTCTGTGTCAACAACACGAAGAAAAATCCTAGCGGACGCGCCGGGTACCCCCATAGGTTAAGTTCGACTCGATAAGACCACAACGGCCCAGTCGCAACAATCACCTTATCGGGTTCGAGTCGGAGGTCTCGAATCTGTGTAGGCCAGAACTATTTTTGCCCTAGTCGCAATTAATTGGTCCTGATCTCTCGGGAGAGCCAAACTACTGTGCCACATCCTTCTACGATAAAAGCCATAAAAACAGGCACTTGTATTGCTCGATACTCGAGTATGAAAACTCAATACACAGGGTATGCGCCCTCTAAACAAGGAAACAACCAAACTGGTTATCCACAATAAAGAACAACCGGGAAAGGTTTGACCGTCTGCTCGACTGGAAAAATCCCACTCGAGCAAACGCTCGGGGGCTACTGACGAAGATATGGATCCTGGACCCTGCGGGCAAGGACACCCCGTCTCAGGCCCAAGGTTAAGGCCCAAGAAGAGGAGCCCTTGGAGTATTCTAGAAGGCCCACGTGAAGCCCACCCGCACTATCTTGCGGGCTAAGTTAGGAATATGTAACCGACCTAGGGTTAGAATTCGAGTCCCCTCCGGGTAGGGTTCGAGACCTGGCCATCTATATAAGGCCAGGAGAGCCACCGGAAGAGGGGCAGGCAACACCACACCATCGAAACCTTGAACTCGAGATCTTCCTCTCGATTCGAGTGCCACCATTGTAACCGATCTTCTCATTAATACAGATCGACAAGAGGCAGGAGTAAGGGTTTTACCTCTACGAGGGCCCCGAACCTGGGTAAATCTCGCCCCATGTTTAGCCGACGATTCCACCAGCGCTCATGCTTTCTCCTATTCGAAACCCGATAGGTTCATCTAAGGGATTTGTAGAGTCTGAGAATCGACAGTAGTCTTCTAGGTTTCCTACTCTGTATGCCCTAATCCGGCTATTATATAAAGCCGGATGGGAGATATGATAGATAGACAAGATGCTAAAGGCTAACTCGCCGAGAGGTTGATCCTTGACGAGCAGCCAATAGAACCTCACATTGTACTCTGTATTTCCAGGCTTTAGTCCTGAATAGTGAGATTGCAGGAGTAGGAACGTCGCATTACTGCGCCGTACCGAATCAGTCATTGTCCTTCGCACAACCATGTCCCCCCACGTCTCTATCGGTAGTCTCATGGCACCCTCATCTATGAATTCTACCACGATGTCTCGACAGACATATACTTTATTTCAGCCGATTACTCTTTACAATACATATACGATAGTCTGCAATGAATCTAACTAGCTAGTGCAACCACCTGGCCCCCCATAATAGAACATGTTGCCTTGTACATTCAGTCGGAATACACCAGTTTGATAGCATTTTTCTCTCGTAAAAGCATGGAGGTTATCCACAAGAGGATCATAACCTCGACCACTCATGTCAACAAGCTGAACATTGTGAAAAGATGCCGCTGAATCGCTTCTTGGCCACTGCCCGTTACCCATTGGTGGACCAATCACACCGTTGTCGTATACAGTACATCCACCCCATGCTACATAGGCAGCACGGTCTTCTAGGTTAGGGAGAAGACTTTTTGGCCAATAACCTACGGGGCTAAGGTTATTGACATGACGTCCGAAGAACAACCACCAATCTCCATCTTCTTTTTTCTATAGCGTCAATGTAAAAAAAAACTACATGAGTAAATATAAAAGTGAAACACTTCGTTGAAATGTTAGCAAATGAAAACATATCCCCTGTTACGATGGAAAAATAATGCATGTTATTTTTTCTTTGTGTGGAGGTTGGTTTTTTTGTGTTAACTCGTAAAATAAACATGTCTAAACCTTGTACACATATGTTACAGCCATTTTACAATGAGGTTTTATTTTAAAAAGAAATGAAAAGAAACAATGAGAATTTTCTTGATAGCTATACAAAAGTATCTACATTGAAGCAAACCTATGTATCAGTTACTCCCCCGCTTATATTTTTCGATCTTTGAATGTGTATTATGGAATTTTGAAATGATTAGAATTACAAGGATTTTTTCTATGTTATGTATCCAGTTACCAAGTTTTGAAATCATACCTTGTATATCTTGAGTGTAATATTCATTTGCCCATCAGATGGCTCCAAAATATCCCCAGGGGTAATAATAGGAGAATTTACGGGTACAAATCCGTCACACTTCAAGTTAGAACATCCATCCTTCCCATCGGTCTACCGTGCAATAAAAAAAAAGTAAGAATACATTATTTAAACGTGTGTCTTTACAATAAGAAAATGTTGTACTAATTCACATCATACCGTCCAATATGCATAGAAATGTGTTTTGCTATCACCGTAACTGTCATGACTGACCTGTAAAAGAACTACGGGTTAACTTATTGCTAATAGAGAGAGCACAAAAAGAGGCAAACTTTACCGTCCATCCAGATTGAATTCTGGTCGTGTAGTTGAGGTCTTCAACCCAGATATTAGCTCCAATTACTTTGCCCTTCTCCAAATTTGGAAAACCGTAAACATCAATTGTCGCCATAGCACCAATGTTCACTTGCGTTGACTTGTGTCCGTATCCGCAACACTGCAGTAGACAGTGGCGTGAGGCATCACCGAATCCTTATATATAACATAAAATATGCAGGAAATCTAATTAATTTATGTCTGAATGAGGATTTTTGGCTCCAGTCCCATAGGCCACAACCGGACCACTTTCATTCTCATCTGACAACAACCATTCTCTTCGCTTACCTTCCTGACCTGCTCTCTCTCCCAACAACAAGTGTGCTCAACTAGTTAACTGTGGCAGCTAAAACTATGTAAAGATGGGCAGCTAAAATCCGGAGGATGGTGAGCTGGTGGTAGAAGCTGTCGTCGGTGACCGTCCTGTACTCCGCTCTATCTGCTTCCTTTTAGCATTGAAAACCCGACAACATCCTACGTGGGGAGGCTGTGTAGGGAGGTTTGCTGAGATAGTCCCGTTTAGATCAAAATATGGAAGGCGAGGCCAGCCAAAAAGAAAATCTGGTAGGTGAAAAATAATTTGTTTCCCAACTTTGGAGGATGTTTCGTTACTTAGTTCCCGATTCAGTTCACTTGAATTTTCTTGCAAATAATTTTGTTAGCGATGAAAAAGAAGAACAGACACTCATTCCCATTTAAATCTGGTATGTGAAAACAAAAAATAGACACAGTTTCGTGCGCCAATAGAAAATAAAATACTTTCTGAAATAAAGGATCTCTGATGAACTTATATAACACTTTGAGTACAAAATAAGAAATGCCGTGTGCATCAGCTCGATGCAGAGGAAGGGGCTTTCGCTCCAATTTATATTAAAAAAAGAGTACAAAATAAGAAACAAATCAAACTAATAATCATAAGTGCATGGATCAACTAATAAGTTTTAAAAGAGTAATTATGTAAGAATAGACATTGTGCACCTCACTATATCAAGGACAAGCATTTAGCACTTACATGTGCTGTTGCATCCACTCCATGGGTCGAAGATACAACAAAGAGTAGTAGTACCAAGAGGCGCACATCATGTGGCATGTTGCAAGCGCGACCGTGAATATGACCAACGACTTTGAGAGAGAGAGGGAGTGAGAAAGTGCCCACAAACTGCAATACGAAACAACACTCATATAGTCTCTGTCCCAACTCCCAAGTGCAATATTCATAATTTCAGGGAGTAGGTGAAAAATCTTCACAGCTGGCTCCATGGTAATTAATTTACTTGATTCTTCCATATCTTCACAATAATTACATACATTACTAGAAGATAATCTTTCCATAGGTCCACAATAGTTAGTCTTCTTGATTAATGGCAGCGACCTGGAGCCAACCAGCGTGAAGTACCACGCAGGGAACAAGTTGGGCCACAAACAGCTACTCGGCCCAGGAGGAAGACCCGTTTACTAGGATGGCTTGCAGGCCATGAGTTGGGCCATAGACGGGCCATATAATATCCGCTAGCTCGTTAAGTATCTCGTTCCGTTCGACAAAAGAACTTGGCCAGGATTAGAACGAACAGGACGGCAGTTGCCGTGTGTAATCGTACCAGCTCGGGGGTGGTGGGTAGGAACGAGCTCGATCCCAGCAATTCCACTGAGATATGTGTGATCTAGATTTGATTCATCATCGGAATACTTACAAGTGGTATCAGAGCCCACGCGATTCTCCAATCTGGCCATCACGATCCACTCCCACCACACTCCTACCCATTGCTGCGGAGGGAAGCAATCATGGAGGAACACTCGCCGGAGTCCAAGGCCCTCTATGATCTAATCAAGGCGGATACGCGCGAGGCGTACGAGGCGCGCTTCCTCGACCACAAGAAGCAGAACCTCAACTCCGTTAGATCCTACATCGACGACACCAATAAGAAGTTCAAGCCCGTCCACGAGTCCATCAGTTCCGTGCACTCGACGATGGGCGCCGAAATCGCGGAGGCAAAGTCCTCCCTCGGAGCAGAGCTGGCGGGCGTTAAGAGCGGGTTGAGCGCGGAAATCTCGCAACTCCCCGCGACCATGGACCGGGTTATCCGTTTGCTTCCGAATGCCCCAGTGGGAGGAGCGCCGGAGTCGTAGATCTGCGTCCGGGGGATAGCACTGTCAGCCCCGATGGGCACCATGCTGCAACAACTAACCGGGGGATGGCATGTGATCCTCACACACCTCCTCCGAAATAGGGTACGGATTTTCTCCCCAGTTTTTCTTCCTCCAGTACTCTGTATTCTCGTCGCAACAATTCTGAACCTGACCTATCCTGCTCGGCTCCTCATGTGGAGTTACCACAATTCAACGGTTCCAACCCCAAACTCTAGCAACGGCGTTGCGTTGAGTATTTTTGGCGGTGGAACGCTCCAAATTGTCACTGGGTTTCTTATGGATCATGTCAATTCTCTGGACCTGCGGCGACTTGCCTGGAGTCATTCCTCACGAAATCCCCAAGTGCAACATGGGCAGAATTTGTGCAGGCAGTGCTTTCTCGTATCATGCGCAATCAGCAGCAAGTCCTCCTTTGTCGGATGTATCACATATCTCATATAGGTACGGTCGCGGATTATGTGCAGCGTTTTTCAGAATTGGTGGATCAGATAACTGCCTATGAAACCCGCCCAGATTTTCTATATTATCTGACTTGCTTCCTTGATGGGTTGGTTCCTGCTATGCAAGTCTTGGTGGCCATACAACAACCAGCCGATTTGGACTCTGCTTATACCCTGGAATTTTTTCGAGGAACTAGGTGATGGTAGTAACCCGTTTGAATCACCAGTGTGGTACTCTAGTAACAGCACGCGAGTGCCAACAACACCTGCTCCACCACCACCGCCACCTGCTCGCTGGGTGTCAAAAATAGTTGAAGAGAAAAGCTGACAGAGGCGAAGCGACGTGCAACTGATGAGAATTGGGAAAATTTGAAGGCATATCGTAAATCGAAAGGGTTGTGGTTCATCTGTGGGGAGAAGTGGGGAAGGGATCATGTGTGTAAAAACACAATCCAGTTGCGTATAGTGCAGGAAATGCTTAGTTGTATGCAACCAGACGACCCAGATTCAGAGGAACTAGAGCATGCAGCACCAATGGCACAGTTGAATATGATATTGTCCGCTGCAGCCATGGGCGCACCATCACTATCACACAAAACAGTGCAGATTAAGGTGATCATCCAAGGGCATACCCTCAAGTTTCTTATCGATTCTGGTAGCTCAGCATGTTTCATTGATCAAGAGACAGCAGCTCTTCTTAGTGGCAAGGAACAACTACAGAAAATTGCAAGGGTTCAGGTTGCTGGTGGAGAGATACTTCAGCCTTCTGAATTTTTCCCAGCACTGCTATGGACAACCGATGGCCATGTATTCGTTGATGTCTTCAGGATCTTGCCTCTCAATAGCTATGATGGTATAATTGGCTGGCCAGAAATAGCCCCATGCTCACTCATTGGACACACCAACGGATGGCTTTCAAGAAAAATGGTGCTATGGTGGTGATACATGGAGAGAACACAACAGAGGCCACACATGCATTGATTGAATTGCATTTGGGGAAGTGGCTTACCGTTTGGACCTTCCTCCATCTAGCAAAGTGCACCCGGTTTTCCATGTATCCTAGCTCAAGCCGTGTGTTGTCCCCGGAAAGCAAGTGCAAACTAGTCTTCCTCCTGCTGACGCTCTTTTGCAGGTACCTGTGCAAGTCCTTAATCGCGGTGTTTGTCAGCAAGGGCTCAAGACGGTGGTGCAGGTGCTGGTACAATGGAGCGGTTGACATGGCTACCTGGGAAGTTTTTGAACCGCTGCGTCAACAATTCCCTCATGCATCTACTTGGGGGCAAGCATATTTTCAAGGGAGGGAGCTTGTCAGCTACCTGGAGCCAACGAACGGTGAAGTACCAGGTGGGGATCAAGTTGAGCCATAAGCAGCTACTCGGCCCAGGAGGAAGACCCGTTTACGAGGATGGCTTGCAGGCCATGAGATGGGCCATAGAAGGGCGTGTAATAGCCGCTAGCTCATTAAGTATCTCGTTCCGTGCGACGGAAGAACTTGGCAAGGATTAGGACTAATAGGACCGTAGTTGTCGTGTGTAATCGAACCAGCTCGGGGGTGGTGTGGAGGAACGAGATCGATCCCAACAATTCCACTGAGATACGCGTGATCTAGATTGGATTCATCATCGAGATACTTACAATTAAAAAATATACTATTTACTTATTGTCCATATCTCGATAATGAATAATTTATAGGAATAGATGGCATCCCGTTTACCCGGGTTGGACGCCTCAGTGTAACACCAGTGTGTAGGTAAGTTCAGTGGAAGTCTTTATGCAAGTGGAGCACCATCCTTCAACGATGTTCCCTTGATCCTAATGTTGCACTACTTTATATATATTCGATCCGTATATATATTTAAACATTATATCCTATACTACTATACATTCTTACAGTCAATGTTCAGGATATCGCTTATATTAACTTATCGGTCAGAGATATATCGGCTTATCGGCCGATACATCGATTTGATCGGTCGACTATTTATCGGCCATTTTTCTTGTAAATCCCAAATTATAGCACTAAAACATCTAAAATATGCTATAAAAATATATCATATCGGCACCGAGAACTCTAAATTATGATATATATCTAGATATATTGTATTCAATAATACAAAAAATTCTTTGACGGATGTCATTTATCACATATTCTAGTGCTAGAAAATCTATATATCAACTAATTTATCGGCATATTGACCGATAAATCGCTTATAAAACCGATAAAATTGTCCGAATGATAAACTCTACAGATAAATCGCTTATAAAACCGATAAAATTGTCCGAATGATAAACTCTACAGATATTCATTTATCTTATCGGTCACCACACGATAAACGATAAATCGGCTGGTAAATCGGCATATCGGATGATATTTTGAACAGTGCTTACGGTACCCTGCTACTCCAAAAGCATATATTGGAGTACCAATTAGCAAACATGACAACCGTGATGATGGGTAATTTAGTTATTTCAGTTACTTTCTACTTTCCACATAGATAAGCTAACCACATTCTCGCGGCCGACCAATCGTGATGATGTACAGAACCAACCACCAACCCGCTAGACTGCGTGCAAGTCATTTTTTTAATAAAGGGCTTTATTACATAAAATTTTAATTATTACACCCGACCTTTGCATAACCGAGACGCACACAACTGGCAGCCCCTAGTTCGAGGAAAATAAAAAAGGACACGTGCGACGAATTACAATTTTTTTATACTTTCACATACAACAAGTATACTTTCAGAAACAATGTGTGTATACTTTCAGTAATAACTTTTTATAATTTTCATATACAACACGTGTGTACTTTTTAGATGAAGCGTCGTAGGCGTTTTGTTCGAGGCGAAGCCGAGCGGTAGTACGAGGCAACGCTGATCCGTAGCACGCACTACGACCAATGCACACTTCGACCAATGCGCACAACGACATATATACCCCCTTCAAGATCTTTATAAATGGTTATCGAGACGAAGCCGAGCCATATAAATATATCGAGGCAAAGCCGAGCATCGTGCTACTGGATATACATGGTGTACACACGCGTGCTACCGAAAGTATAAATTATAAACAACAGAGTGTACAAGGTCCGAAAATAAGTTTGGCGAAACCTATCAACCTGGGATCTAGTTTTGACGATTTCAACGCGAGGAGATCAAATATGAAAACGGTTCGTAATTCCGAATTAAGGTTCTGAAAATATTTCGTTTTGAAAAAACGAAACTAAAAACAAATGCGTGCCCTCCATCTGTTCGGTTCCTCGAGTACGAGCCCACCACGTGGCGCTCTAGCGTGAGCTCATTTTTTCCTTCAGTTTTCTTCGGAGAGGAAAGCCTTTTTCTAATCACACCCAACAAACTACTAGCTCAAGAAAAAAACAAAACCCCTTCCTAGCTTCCAGCCCAGTTCACAAGCCCAGCCATATTATTAATCCAGCCCACAAGCCCAGCCCACTTATGTATCTCACGTGGTAACCGACTGACCATTTATCTTCTCCAGCGATGCCTTCCGCTGAACAAATTTTGCCATCGACTTACATGAAAAAAAATTGTTATTGACTCCACCCATTAATGATTTGTGTTTCCTCTTCCCAATAGCCGCCCTACTGCATTCAGTCATCCTCTTGGTTCTTCGTGCCTTCTTCTCGCCTCCTCTCCCAAATCCCAAACTCTTTAAGGGCATCTTCAACGGTTGTAAGATAGGTGTTGGTAAACTTTGCCACCTAGATCATATGATGATGTGGCAACAAATAAATGAGAAGAGATAGGAAAGTTGTATGTAGATTAACCAACACCTCGTGCACAAGCTTCAAGGTGAAATAGAGAGCAATCACATTTACTCTCTCTTCTCCTATTGGACAATTTATAAACAATCATTGAAGCAGTTGTATGATAACTTGTTGGTTGATGACATGGACAACTTTACCAACACGACTACATACAACCTATAGGAGAAGCCCTGTCAACAGCCAGAGCCCAACTGGACACAACCAAGTACACGAAGACCGCGGACGCGACCCTGATGATGAGGAAGCTGGTCCACCGTCCAATCAGGAACTGCCAGCGAGGCAGCGGCGACTTCCTTCCTGGCTGACCACTGGCGAGTGAGCCAGGAAGGCGTGTGTGCGTGAGGGTTATTTGAGGCACGACTCTCTACGGAGACAGCAGACTTGTAATTTGATAATTGACTGGACCACGATGTTGTGGATACGAACTTGCTCGAGGGTTGGTGGGGAGGAACGAGCGATAATTCCAATTTCTCCTTGATTCTGTGATCCAACTTCTTGATTGTAGCTAGGTTCTTACAATTGGTGATCAGAGCCGTCTAGATCCCCACTCTAGAAGTTCCTACCCACTTATATCCGCCCCGATTTGCGTCTCGTACGCGCTTCAAGTTCATGGAGGAACTCTCACCGGAAGCGAAGTCCATGTACAACATCCTGAAGGCGGAGATGGCGGAGCAGTGTGAAGCGCGCTTCCTTGACTACAAGAAGCAGACACTCAATGATGTCCGCAAGTTCGTCAGCGACGCTGTGTCGACTCCGTGCGGTCTTCGGTGACCTCCGGTCTGGAGTTCACGAAGTCCACCATCAGCGCAGAAATCACCGCCGTGAAGGACACGCTCTCCTCCGAAATCAGGTCGATCGCGCCATCACTAGCTCGGATCCCGCGTCCGGATCCTGGAGCAGAGGCGGAGCGGGCATCGGCTTCCACGCAGAAGGAGCCGTCGTGGACCGCCGGCCCTGATGGGCACTGCTCATATCAACACAACCGGGGGATGACCTATGATCTTCACACGTCTCCTACGTAAGGAGTTATGCCTTCCAGCCGACAATTATTTTTTCGCGTACTGCTTTTGGTTCTCGGGGAGATACTGATCTAAATGTTCATGGGCCTCGCGTGGATTTGCCGCAATTAGACAGAGTTAATCCCAAACTCTGGCAACGATGGTGCGAGGATTACTTCCGTTGTCGAGACATCGTAGTAGGGTTCATAGACGAGGGTGACATGAGGCCTACGTGTAAAGACGTGAGGGGGACGTGGTAGTATGACAACCAGGGACACCAAAGTTTCCCCAGGTTCGGTACGTCGCAACTAGGCGGCGTTTCTACTCCTGCAATCTCACTAAATCAGGGCTGAAGCCTGAAGTATACAAAGTACAATGTGAGTTTGGGTTGCTAACTCGACGAGGATCAACTTCTCGGCGAGTTGGCTTCTAGCTAGTTCTCTCTTCTTCTGCTCTCTCGTCCGGCTTTATATAAATAGCCGGGTTAGGGCTTCCAGAAAGAAAACCTAGAAGACTACGGTAAGTTCTAACTTGGAAGGCAAGAATCCGCCTTCTACTCCAAGCCGCACCACGTGGGCCGTGGTCCGGGTTCTTCTATAATCCGGCTTCTGTGCGTCAGCTTACTAGGCCGCCTAATGGACCATAATCCATTACCATTCAGGCCACTCTGGTAATCCGGCTCTTGAGGACACTATCTGATATACCCCTAATCGGTATATATCTGACAGTAGCCCCCAAGAAGGATTGAGACTCCAATTTGCCGTCTTTCGTCAATTTTGCAACCTTTCCGAGAAATGCTGGCTCTATGTCTCGATTCTTGTTTTCTTCAATCTTTCTTTAACGCGAAACTCGGATTTCGGGGAAGCTGGCCTTTTCTTCCACGAACCTTCGCGGAGAAGAATCCTCCTACGTCAGCGATAAAATCATGCTGATGTCAGGGACGTGTGGGTTTCGAGTGTGAAACCCTGAAACGTATATCTGACAGATTCTCGCGGGAAACGAGGAGATAGCAGTAATCACTTGCCACCTCGTTTCCCGGATTTTTCGGCGAGTGACACGCGTCGATGATCTAACGGTCCAAAGAGCCGTTGTAACGTATCTTGAAGATTTTTCGGCTATAAATAGCCTACCTCGAGCCCTCCGGCAACCCTTCTGCTCTGACTCTGCCTCCCAGGCCCCAAGCGCCACTGCACCCGTGCCTAGGTTCACTTAGAGCGAGCAGAGCTCACGCACGTCCCCGCCGTTCACAGAACTTCTCCGTCGGGAGCTCGTGAACCTCACCGCGCCTCCCGCGAACGGACTCCAGCGATTCACCACGCGCGGCGGAAAAGCTGTCGGTCTCCGTTGAGATCGACGAGATCATCAACTCCATGGATCCACAGCTCGATTCCCCGAGCCGCGCCGCCGCCAACGCACCGTAGAAGAACTCCCGCGACCAGGCCTGCGAGGAAACGTCTCTCGCGGCCGAGACCCTGGCTACCTCTTCCTCCGTGCCGCCTCCGCCGTTCGCTCCTGAAACGTCAGAGGAGAAAATCCTCCTCGTCGGGAAGGAGCTCGCCGCTGTGGCCGCCTCCACCGGAGCCGAAGACGAGGGTGAAATCTCCGGCAACTGGAGCGGGTGCAACATCACCCCTCCCTTCTTCCGACAATGGAGAAGGAGGGGTTGATCGTGAAAGGGAAATGGCGGCATGAGGAAGAAGAGTCTGAGCCCTCGCCCAAAGCCGGGGAACGGGTCCTCCTGACCTCGCACATCTCTAGAGGTATGGGAATTCCGCCTTCCAGCTTCTTCCTCGAAGTCCTTAGCCACTATAACATCCAACCCCACAACCTGCCACCGAATTCCATTCTTTATCTAGTCGGGTTCCAGGCCCTGTTCTAAGGGTATCTAGGATTAGCACCTAGGCTAGACTTTTGGTAGTATTCCTTTGGGATCAAGCGAAACCCCTCAGAGGGCGCTCTCCCAACTTGCGGAACCATATCTTTTACCCTGCGTAGATTCAGGGAAGATTGGTTCCCCAAGATAAAAACGTCGTAATCCGTCAAGTTTTGGACGGGTTTCTTTTTCCACCACCAAGACATCCCGTTTCCTGGAAAGGAAACGGGGGTTCCACCATTCGTCAATGCTGCCGCCACTCCCCAGGAAAACTGGGCTGTGGAGGCAGTTCAAACTCTTCCATCAGATCTTCTCAAGATCAAGCGGCGCATCGCCAAGCTTGTTTCTGCCTCTCATCCTCTTACCGACATGGACACAGTTCTATGCTGGTTAGAAAGGCGGATTCAACCTCTGGCCAATCATGGTCCCCCCTTATGTGTGAATACACAGGAACCAAAGACGTGATGCGGACAACAAGCAAATATTTCTCGGAAAAAGATTTGAGGAAGCGCGTCAATCAATTGGTCGCAAGTCGCGACCAATACGTGGAAAGTCGGCCAATGTACACGGTGACAAACCCCGCCCCAAAGGTATGGTTTATTCATTTTGGGCTTTTGATTTTACGCTCCTTTGTCGGATTCTTAACTCGAACGTTGTCCTTTTTTGACAGCTTTTCGATCTTCCTGAGAAGGATCTTGCATCCGACGACGAGTTAGACGCCATGCGTGCTAACTTCGCAGGTGGGAGGAAACGTAAGAAGCGTTCTGCCGCTCAAGAAGTAATCGACCTTGACGGAATTCCCGTCGCTACCTCCAGGTTAGACATCTGGGTTTTATTTGTTTTCTCGGAAATATATTCCTTTGTCTCGGAATTCTGATTTCTCGGGATTTTTATTTCTAGCCTGGCTCCAACAACACTGAAGCCAAAAAGGCTGAGAAAACTTAAGTCTGTTGCCCAAAGAGGGTCACAACCTTCTCCTGCAACTGCTCCCGAAACTCCAGTCGCAGTTGCGGAGGAAAGTGTTGCTGCTAGGGAGGAAGAACCCCTGCAGTCCAGCCAGCCTTTTGCATCCGAGCCGGATGCGAGGGAAAGGGCGGTCCCGGAAATGGGTGGTCCTTCTCTAGGGCTGGAATTAAAACTCGGAACTCGCGAGTTAAACGAGTAGCTCGCAACTCGACTCGGCTCGGCTCGAACTCGTTATCCAACGAGCCGAGTCGAGTTTTCGTTTTCGACGGTAAACGAGTTCAAGCTAAACGAGCCGAGTTTACCGAGTACTCGTTTAGCTCGTTTAACTCGGTCAAAATAGTTTTTAATGATATTCTTGTTTATTTGAACATATTTTTACTGATTATTGTAGTTTGTTTACTACAAATTGTTTAATGGTGACATATTTTCACTGATTATTGTGATGATTTTATTATACATGGTCCAAATAATCAAAAATAATTATATATACATTATATAATGTTGACTCTTTATAGTTTTATAAAATTAGATAAGTTAAACGAGTAGCTCGCGAGCTACTCGCGAGTTCACCGAGCCAAGCCGAGTTTTGATTTTGAACTCGTTTGTTGAACGAGTCGAGCCGAGCTGGACTCGTCAATTGACCGAGCTTGAGCGAGTCGAGCCGAGTCGACTCGGCTCGGCTCGAATTCCAGCCCTATCCTTCTCGCACAGCTGAGGAGGAGCCCATCCTACTTTCGCCAAGGATTTCAAGGTCATCCAGGATGGCCTTAATAACGTCGGGGCTCTTTTTGCAGAATATGCAAAAGAGTTCAACGAAAACCGGTCGGGTTTGCAGCGGATAAGCCAGGTAATATCTCTAGCCCCAAGTAATAATTTGAATGTATACTTTCTTGTTAATAATTTTTGCATTGTTATGCTTGTTATTAATTTAAGCATTTTTTGTTTCTTTTCCATGTTTCAACAAACTGCTGAAAACATCAACATGGAGATTTTCAACAAACTTACCATCAAGAACAAGGAGGTGAAAACCCTTCTTTCTATTCTTGAGGATAAGGAGGCAGAACTGGCATCCACTCAGCAACAGCTGAAGGGTTCAGCAGGTAAAATATTTCTCTGCTTTCAGTTGTGAATTTTTTCTAAGTAGTTTTCCGAGTTTTAACTCTTCCTTTACTTGCTTTTCAGCTTCTTTGGCGAAAGCCAAGCAAATTGCTGAAGATGCCAGCAATGCCGAAAACCTCCGCCCCGAAAACCAAGATCTTCACAAGCTCAATGTGAAGCTGAAGCGGGACCTGGAGGCCAGCCAACTAGCCATTGGCATTGCTGAATCTACGGCCTCCAGCCAGGCCAAGAAGGATAAGGCCACCATCCGGGATCTAGAGAACGCCTTGAACCAGCGCCTGGAAGAAGGCGCCGAGATGGACAAGATTCTCGGTAAGTTCTTTGTCATTTACTGAATTTTCCATGTTTCATCTCCTTCTGTTTTTTCTAACACTTGTGTGTTTTACTGAAACAGGAAATAGCCCCCTTACCTGGATTGAAAAAAATCGGTCTTTCGGGAAAGCACCGCGATCAAAGCTGTTGGAATGTTGTTTGTCAACAAGTGCCTTCCCGCCAGGTCTGGAGAATTCTCGGAAGTTGAAAAACTTTCGGAAGCTCTGGAGGAGGTGGCGGAATCCAGGGAGTCCCTTCTCCGTTCCGCAACTCGTGGTGGTGCACGCATGGCTCTTGGGCTCATGCGCATGCACTACCCAACCGCCAAATCTTGGCATGTGGCGTACGGCATCCCTCAAGGATACACGGATGCTCAACGGGCCAGCATCTTTGATGAAATCAAAGGTCACGCCACCAAGATCGCCACCATGGTGAACATCTCCACCTTCTACCCTGAAGAAGCCATCCCGGCAACTCCAGAGGAATCCAGTAGCGAGGAAGAGTCGGATGCCAAAAGAAGCTGCCTGGACCTGGGTAGAATTAGGGAAATAGAAGCATTATTGTTCGTACAATGTAAACTTATTGTAACGCTTTCTATCCTTTTGTATAAACAAGTACTCCGCTTTTACAGTTAATTATTAAGTCTTTGCAAGTTTTTCGGGTTTTTATTCCTTTATCTTCTAAGTTATCTGGTTTATATGTCTTAACTGTCCTTAGTGTTTGAAATGGCTCGATAGTACTTTAATCTTCATGCCAAGTAACTGGGTATAACCAATCAGTCAAAACTCGGAAACATGGATCATACTAAAGGCATTTTTACTTACTAGCTCTAGTGACCCAACATAAAAACAATCAGATAATACTTAGAGAAAAAGTAAGGAATTTTTGAATGAAACTGAGGCACGCAGGCACAATCTGGGTTTCCTTAAGCCATTTTAGGCTGAAAATCATTCAGTTTTTTAACACCGAGCACGCACGCACAATTCGGGTTAACATTGAGTATTTTGAAAGATCATTAATGAATAGGTAAGGCGGACTTATGCTTTGTACTATAATAAACATGTAAAAAACATAGATGTATGAATTCCGACAACTTTATTTCATGATCTCAAAGATGTTTACATAGAAATAGAACAAAGTGTAGAAGGGACGTAACTGTTGGATGCTCCAGGGTATTTTGGTCTCCCCTAGTTCGTCATCTATCTTTCTCTTTATTTTGCGATTCGGTCTTTTGGGATCATCTTCCGTGTCCCGAATATCTACAAGATAGTATGATCCATTTTTCATAGCTTCGCTGATGACAAATGGTCCTTCCCAAACTGGAGCTAATTTGTGCTTTTTTTCTTGCACCAATCTTAGCACTAAGTCACCTTTTTTTTAAAAGAACGATGCCTGATTTTCTGACTATGGTAACGTCGTAATCCTTGCTGATAGATGGTGGATCTTTGAAGCACAAGTTCTTGTTCTTCTTCTAGGAGATCAACGGCATCCTGTCGTGCACTTTCGGAGTCCGAGTCATCGAATGATTGCACTCTTGGGCTATCGTGGATCATGTCCGTTGGAAGCACTGCTTCTGCGCCATAAATCAGAAAAAACGGGGTTTTCCCTGTTGACCTGTTTGGCATCGTTCCAATACTCCAAAGCACGGAAAATAACTCTTCCACCCATGCTCCAGCTGCTCCATGAAGAGGAGATTCGAGTCTTGGGCGTATTCCTTGCAGGATTGAGCTATTCATTCTTTCAACCTGCCCATTGGATTGTGGTTGAGCCACAGACGCAAGGTCTAGGCGTATTCCCGTTTGTCGGCAATATTTTGCCAACTCTCCAATAGAGAAATTTGTCCCGTTGTCTGTGATTATACTGTGTGGAACGCCGTATCTCATGACTACGTCAATGATGAAATTCCTGGCGGTCACACCATCAAGTTTTTTGATGGGTTTTGCCTCCACCCACTTGGTATATTTGTCTACTGCAACGAGTAGATGTGTGAGTCCACCTCTTGCAGTTTTGAATGGTCCCATCATATCTAGCCCCCAGACCGCAAATGGCCATGTGATAGGGATGGTTTTTATTGTGCAAACTCAGGAAAGTTGGTTAGCATGTTAAAATCTAATATCTTTTTAGTACAAATACATATGTCTATACGAGAGTTCAGATGTGTAATATTCTGCATATAAATACAGAAGCCCTTTCGGATATATTTTTGGTTCTCCCGACTTTAATGGTTGCTGATAGAAGTGATGGCTTCTTACATTTTCCGGAAAGAATCATGCAACGAATTAAAGGATGGAAGGAAAAACATTTATCAGGTTGAGGTAAATAAATTTTTCTAAAGGATATTGCCAAGCAATCCCGGTATACGCAATGTCAGTCTTTCAATTGCCAAAAATGTGTGCAAGAGAATTACTGATGTAATAGCTCAATTTTGGTGGGGTGATGATGATCAAGGGAAAAAGATGCATTGGTATGCATGGTGGAAATTGTGTTTCCCAAAAAGTGAAGGAGGGATGGGGTTTCGTGACCTTCATTCTTTCAATCTTGCTATGCTTGCTAAACAGGTTTGGAGGTTAATCTCAAACCCGGATTCTCTATGTGCAAAGATTTTAAGAGCTAAATACTATCCAATGGGAGACATTTTGTGGGCAGGTTCGAAGGCGGGAAGCTCATTTACTTGGCAAATTTTAGTGGCAGGGATTCAAACTTTCAGACGAGGGTACATATGGAGGGTTGGTATGGGTAACAAAATTAAAATATGGTCGGATCCTTGGATACCTCAAAGTGCAGATCAGAGAATTACTACACAGAGGGGTCTTTCTTTAGTAACTACGGTTGATGAGTTGATAAACCAAATAACTGGATACTGGGATCAAGAATTAATTCAAAGTAATTTTAATGTGATTGATGTTCAACGAATCTTTCAGATACCGTTAAACATTCATGCTTTCGAGGATTTTATTGCTTGGAATGAAAATCGGAATGTTTTATTTACGGTTCTCTCTCCATATCATTTGGAATGGAAGCATCAATATAATGGTCAGAAGGTGCACTCTTTGGTCCAAGGTACACATACCAATAGCCCCATTTGGAGAATATTGTGGAGGCTTAAAGTTTCTGCGAGGGTAAAAACATGTTGGGTGTTATCCATGGTACCTTGCCTTTAAAATCAATTTTATTCAGTGGACATATTGGGGAATCTGGCCAATTCCCTATTTTCCATCTACACGCGGAGGTTATTTGCATATGCTTTTTTAATGTGATGCAGAGGCAAGTATTTGGCATGAACCGGGGATCACGTCCGAAATTTTGGATGCCATCCTGGGTGGCCGATCGGGTGCGGTGGTACTAGCAGAAATTTTGAATCTCCGTAATAGTAGTGTTCAAGGCTACTTGACGTTGAATTTACCCGAGTTGGTAGAAACGAACTGTTGATATATTTGGTGGCTACGTCGTCATCGTACTCATGGCGAAAACTTCCTACATGTTCATCAGTGTGCAATTTCCATTAAAGCAATAACGGCGAATTATGCAAATTCAAATACCCCAAATCAGATGGTTTCGAGGCATGTGTGCACGAGCCGGGGTCCAAAACTTGGAAATTAAATGTTGATATGAGTTTTAATGAAGAGGACAAAACGGGTGCTGCTGGGACAGTAGTTAGAGAAAACCATGAGATGGTTTTATTGCGGCTTCCGCGTGCTATATTCTGTATGTCCCTTCTATTGAAACAGAGCAGAAGCATTAGCAACGAAGTATGATCTAGAGCTTGCAATACAAAGAGGTGCTAATAGTCTGGAGGCTGAGTCTGATTCAATGGATGTTATCAAATATTGCTCGGGTGAGGAAGAATTATGGAATGAAGCAACAACGATTGATGGAGAGTGTATTTCAAGTGCGGGTATAAAGACATATCGAGTTCAATCATTGTAAGAGAGAGTGCAGTAAGTTGGCTTCTGAAATAGCTAGGCTCTGTTTTATTTCAAAAAATTCTTGTAATTGGGTCGATGAACCCTCTAGTTTTCTTTTGCAACCTCTCCTAGATGATGTAACTATGATTTGAACTCGTGGCAGCAAGTTTTTTACGCACTCTTTTACTTACCAGGTTATCTAAGGGGATCGAAAGATTTTTAATGAGCCAGTTTGCGTGCTTAATATAGTTGTTGAAATTTCAAAAAAAAAAAAAAAGAAAGAGCTACAAAGATTCGCAGATTACATCCCGAACCTGAAGCTCTTCTCTTGTCCCTTAACTGCTCTGGAAGTTCACTGAGGCGCCTTCAGCTTCGCAGTGCAAGCGGACGGCTTGGCAGTGCTCACAACATGGCACTGACAACCTTGCCGGCAGACTGACTGTCACCCATGCGAGCCGGCGACCACAATCCCTCTGAGCCCTCTTCTCTTCCTCAATCCCTAATTTTAATTTCCCACTGGCTCTTTTTTTTCTGAGAATTTCTTGCTCAGTTGAGAAGACCACACGAGCTAATTAAGTGAAGAGGGTCACGGCCCACAGCCTAGCCTACCGTCAGCTCCTAGTCCCTGCCACGTCAGCAGAATCCATTGTCCAAACATGCTTTCACCAGAAAAAGCAACCAGGATAACAAGGATTAGAGATAACACGGTCCAAAAATCAGGGACTGAGACGTCAGAGTTTGATTCAGACCACGTCTACGAGAGCAAGGTTCGTTTCAGACTGTTGCCTCTATTAACTTCAAGAATTGCGTTCAGGATGTTAAAAAATGGATGCATCGCATAAAATAAGATTAGACATAAATGAAATACTTTATTTCATCTGTTTGCTCTTGAGACACAAATATATAGAGAGAAAAATTATTATCATCCAAAATGAGCTAACTAGCTGGTGCAGCCACCTGGCCCACCATAGTAGAACATGTTGCCTTGTACATTCAGCCGAAATACACCAGTTTGATAGCATTTTTCTCTTAGAAAAGCATGAAGGTTATCCGCAAGAGGATCGTAACCTCGGCCACCTATGTCAACAAGTTGAATATTACGAAAAGATGCGGCTGAATCGCTTCTTGGCCACTGCCCATTACCTATTGGTGGACTAAGCACACCATCGTCGGATACAGCGTACCCACCCCATGCTACATAGCTTGCCCGGTCTTCTAGTTTAGTGAGAAGCTTTTTCGGCCAATAACCTACAGGGCTCAGGCTATTGATATCTTGTCCGAAGTACAACCACCAATCTCCCTTTTCTTTACTCTGTAGCGTAAATGTAAACAAAAACATTCTAGATGAGTGACTATAAAAAAAATACTTCGATTAAAAGCTAGCCAATACAAACATGTGCCTAGTTATGATGGAAAAATAATGCATATTATTTTCCTCTTTGGAAGCCGATTTTTTTTGTAATGTCGTAAATTAAGCATGCCTAATCCTTTTACACCTAGCTTACCACCATTTTTTAACACGGTTTAATTTTACAAAAACAATTTAAAACAGACAATGATAATTTGTTGATATGTGTACACTAGAGTCTACATTGAAGCAAACCTAAGTAAGAAGTCTCGCTAAACGTAGTCCAGAAAGTTAAGTGTTTAATTAAATTGCACATGTGATCGTACTTATTTTTGCTCATAGTTTTCGAAGACGAAAATATGTATGATGGAATCTATGATTAATTGAATTGCCCAGATTTTCTTTAATTTGTATATCCAGATACCATGTTGCTAAATCATACCTTATATATCTTCAATGTAATATTCATTTGTCCATTGATTGGCTCCAAAATATCCCCAGGTTTAATAGTAGGAGAATCTACGAGTACAAAGCCATCACACTTCAAGTTAACACATCCATCCTCTCCATCGGTCTTCCATGCAAGTAAAAACACGAAGTAAGAATAGATTATTTAAACACATGTATTTACATAAAGAAAATGTTGAGCTAGTCCATATTACCGTCCAGTGTACATAGAAATGTGTTTTGCTATCACCGTAACTGAATGGACTGACCTGTAAAAAACATATGGGTTAGCCTATTGCTAATAGTAAGAGGAAAATAGAGGCAAACTTTACCTGCCATCCAGATTGAATTCTGGTCTTCAAACTCAAGTCCTCAACCCAGATAGCAGCTCCAGTTACTTTGCTCTTATCCAAATTTGGAAAACTGAAGACATCAAATCTCGCCATAGCACCATTAGATTTGACTTGGGTTGAATCGTACCAATATCCAGAAAACTGCGTAGATAAGGTTGCGTTTTACTTGACATGAGTCATCACTGAATCCTTATATATATATATATATATATATATATATATATATATATACACACACACACACACAAAATATTTCGGGAATCTTTATCTACTGGGGATTTTTGATTCTTGGTCGGGTGCTCCAGCCGCATAGGCGACAATCTCGGACCCCCTTTCTTGTCATTTGCAAACCCATATCTTTCCTCCTACTGTCCATGATATGCTATCTCTCCCAACGACAAGCGCGCTCTAATAGTTAACTGTGGCAGCTAAAACTGCGGAACTAGTTCTGGGAGGAAGGTGAGCTCGTCATGTCCATATCCGGTGGCAGAAGCTTTGATTGGTGACCGTAGCGTTTCACCCTCTCTATCTTCTTACTTCTAGCTTTCAACCCTGACAAGATCCCGCTGAACATCCTATCTGAGGAGGCTGGGTAGGGAGGTTTCCTGAGATGCTCGGGTTTAGATCCGACGATGGAAGGCGGCAATAATTTTGTTACTCGTGGATTACCAAAAAAATAGAAGTGTCTTTTGTTGCTTATTTCCCCATTCAGTTTAAGATTGAACTTTTTCGCAAATAATTTTGATAGCCAAGAAACTAAAGAACACACACAACAGTTTTCTCACATTCCCACATAAATTTGGTGGCAGTGAAAAAGAAAAATAGATAAAATTCGGTGTTCCAATAGAAAATACAATACTAGTACCACAGGATCTTCCATGAGCTTCCGTGATACTTAGAGCAAAAAACAAAAAATCTTGCGTAGTTGATGGAATAAATCAAACTACTATATATTTCTTGGCATTGTGTGAATAGACATTGTGTTATTTGCGCTATATCAAAGAAAAGCATGTAGAACTTACGTGCGCTACATCAGCCACTGTGTAGGTCGAAGAAACAACAAAGAGTAGCAGTACCAAAAGGCGCCCATCATGTCGCATGTTCCAAGCGTGACCGTTAATATGACCAACGATTTTGAGATAGGGGGAAAGCCTACAAATTGCAATATGAAGCAACACTAATATAGTCTCTTCCAAGTACTTGGCACATGCTTAAATACAAGATTGATGTCCGAGGAGCTAATTGTCATATCTTTTAACTAAGAAAATTATTAATTTCATGGAGTAGTTGACAGATATTGCCAGCACGAAGGTATTTAATTTACTTGATTCTTCCATATCACGGAAATAATTAGTTAATTAATAGAAGGTTATATTACAGATGTCATAATAATTATTTTCCTGGATTAAAAGATACACTATCAATAATATATTTTCCATATCTCCAAAATGATTAATGCTTAGAATAGATGGCATGCACCGGGTATCCAAGTTGGAAGCCTAGTGTAATCCTTGTTCTGGACGGCGCCCCACAGGTACACCCGGTACGACGCGTCGTCCGCGTCCTGTCCCGCTGGACCAAGAACTGCGTCTCCATCATGGATGCCATGGGCGTCCCACAACGCATCGAGACCGAGAAGCTCCCCAAGCAGCCCGTCAGGCCGAGCGTAGTGGTGCTGGACGTTGCCAAGATGGTGACCATAACCATCTACCGTGGCATGTTCGAGGAGCGCCGGAAGAGCGTGATCAGCTGCGCCAAGGCCTTAGAGGGCACACCGATCCTTCTCGGTGGGGGAAAGTGTGAGGGAGGCATGGATGCCACCAACAGGCTGAAGCCACGTTGGCTCATGGCCGCATATGGTGCATCGGCGCCTTCATCGGTTGTACCTGGCAGTGATGACCATATGGTCATTTCTTTGTTGAAAGCATTGTCTAGAGACTGGAGCTCTCCGGGGTGAAACCCCATGATCTGGATTTAGTGCTTAGATAGGGTGAAGGCAGCGCTTGAGAACCGTTACCTTGATGAAGGCGTTACTTTGGAGAACCTTTGTCGGAGTCTAGATGCCGTCAATGGTGGTGGTTTGTGCATGCTGCTGCGAGCCTCTGATAGCTTTCTCGGGGTCATTCTTTTGCTCTTTCTGTTTTGTTCTATCTGTTTGCTGTGTTCATCCTTTTGTTTTGCGAGGATCATCCTTAATGTATACACTTGTTTTGGACATTTTGTCGGTAATAGAGGCCGGGTGTATTTGGTATCATCTTAATATTAATATATTCTCATTATAAAAAAAAAGGTATGTTGAGATGGATTCTGCATGGGAGCGGCAGTTCCAGAAGGGACGCTGCTGCTCTGCGGTACATTAGCCACTTGGGGTGGTTGACATGTGGGACCCACGTTCGACGCGCCCGCATGTCAGCGGCTCAACGTCACTGTTAGCTACATTAAGCATCCCAGTCCTTCAAAAGGTGCATGCCAAACAAAGAGGGCACCATTGCCATCTTTCAGGGGACGGGGATTGTCGAATAGTCATCTCAACAAGTCTCTCAGATGAACCGGTAGGGTTTCGATTATGAGAACGTGTAGACGCTGGTGGCGATCGTCGGCTAACAGGGGGCACGATTTACCCAGGTTCGGGGCCCTCGTAGAGGTAAAACCCTTACTCCTGCTCCTGTCGATATGTCTTATCGATAGATCGGTTACAATGGGGGGGTGCTCGAGTCGAGAGTATGGTCTCGATTTCAAGGCTTTGGTGGTGCGGTATTGCTTGGTCTCTCTCCCGGTGGTTCTCCTGGCCTTATATAGGTGTCAGGTCTCCAACTGTCCCGGGGGGGTTACAAACCCTAGCTTTAGGTCGGTTACAAGTTTCCTTCTTTACCCGCAAGGCTTTTTCGGGTGGGTTTCAATTGGGCCTTCTAGAACTGTTGGTGGCACCTCCCTTTGGACTTAGCTCTTGGGCCTTGGACCGTGTAGCCTCACCCGATAGGTCCAGGATTCATCCCCACGTTAGTAGCCCCCAAGTGTTTACTCGACTGAGAATCTGTCGGGTGGGCACTCAAAGTTCGTCTTGATTTTGATTGATTGCTTCAAGCGCTTGATAATAGAGGGCGCATACCCTGTGCGCGATGCGCTTTTTGTACTCGAGCATCGAGCGATTAATGTGCCTGTGTTCTGGCTGTTTTCGCAGAAGGATGTGGCTCAGTTGCTTGGCTCTCCCAAAAGCTCAGGGCCAATTAATTGCATCTAGGGCAAAAACAGTTCTGGCCTACACAGACTCGAGACCTCCGACTCGAATCCGGTGAGGTGATCATTGCGACTGGGCCGTGGAGGTCTTACCGAGTCGAACTTAACCTATAGGGGTACCCGGCGCGTCCGTTAGGATTTTTCTTCGTGTTGTTGACACGGAAATTTACCTGAGGACGCAGCTCGAGTGCAATTCTAGACCGATAAGAGAGATCTTTGGGTCTTACCTTCGTACACGAAAGAATACAGCATCCGGATGTGCCTAGTCGGCTGAACAATCCAGGGTAGGGATGTGTAAATACATCGTGTGATCCTTCTCTGGTTGTACTTACGCAAAAATGAGATTTTTGCATTTGTAAATTTTTATCTTGCCCATACGAAAGATTTTTGGGTCTGGAGATTTATGCGAAAGATTTTTCACGTTTTGATATGCCCATACCCGGGAGGAAGAATCCCTTGTTAGTGGTGTCGAGAAGATCAGCTGGAAGCATGAAGGATCGTTAGTTGAACTTCTTCCCCCTCCCGGGTTAGCAGGTGGATTGCGAGGGCTCAATCCCTTGTTATTGGTGTCGTCTGTAACACCTGGGGTGTTACCCTAAATAGAAGTTGGTTGTTTTTCTTTTTT
This sequence comes from Alopecurus myosuroides, assembly GCA_028641055.1. NCBI lineage: Eukaryota > Viridiplantae > Streptophyta > Magnoliopsida > Poales > Poaceae > Alopecurus > Alopecurus myosuroides. The sequence continues at coordinate 9,860,671 of CM054057.1, forward strand.
TTGCATGCATCACATGCACCATAAGCATTGCATCATGTTTTCCAAACCACTCAAAAATCCAAAACAATTTAAATTGTTCAAAACCCTAATGGTAAATTCAAATAACACATTCAAATCAAATCAAATCCTACTTGGCAATATTTCAAATGGGAGTTTAAAAGTTAAAATCTTGCAAAAAAATTAAATTTAATAATGTTTGCCTAATTGCTTGAACCTATTAAATAAAATTTATTTATTCCCAAACTTCCAAACCAAACCCTATTTGAAAAATCACCTAACAATTTAATATCAAATTAATAATTTCAAATTGTTGAAAATAATTTAAACCACCTTGTTGTTGCTGTTTTGCAAACCAGATAAAAACAGTTATAAAAAAATAAAATAAACCCACCCACCCCCCCCCCCAATTTCTATTCCTATCCCTTTTTCATCGTTTACAAAAAATGTTCATAAGGGAAAAAAAATAAAAATAAGAAAAGAGAGGGGTGAGCTGTGAGATGCAACCCACAACCCACAGCCCACCCCATCAAGCCCATGCCACTCCACCCCCAACCTCCGTACGGTCCCCCCCCCCTCTCTGTCGCTTTCCTCTGCAAAAGCAGCAGCACGCACCCTCCCACGCTGCCCTCCATAAATCCCCTCCCTCCTGGAACCCTAGCTGCTCCATCTCCCCCTCTCTTCTCCCATCGCCGCCACCTCCCCTCCTTTTCTCCTCTCCTCCCTCCTTTCTGAATCTTGTTTGTTGTTCTGAATTGAGGGAGCCAAGAGCAGCTCTCTATCGCAGCCGTCGCCATGTCCTCCGCCGAGCCAATCTGGGTGGGGGAACGGAAGCGCCATGGTCTCCTCCATCTCGGTGCTGAGGATCGGGAGCTGGAGCTGCCCGAGGAGTCGTCGCCGAGCTCGTTGTCCGCTTCGTCGAGTACTGTCCGTGCGCACACCGTCGTCGACTACCCCGTCTTCATCACCTCCAGTCGTCGCGCGTCACGATCGACTACATCAGGGACTGCCCAGTGAGCTCCTCTTCCCCCTTCATGTCGTCTCCCACCCTGTGCCCTTGCAGCAGCATCACCACGTCTCTGTCAGGACCATCCACCATGGACGTCTGTCCGTGAGCTGCAGTTTGGTGCGTTGCACCCACGATCAGAACCACACCCGCACACACCGTCCACACAGCAGCACACCGGAGCGCGTCCAGTCATACCGTGTATGAACGTTCAGGTCATCGGAGCACACCACAGCAGCCCGCAGCAGCACACAGGAACATCCTTTCCAGCCGTGTCGCCGTTGATCTGCCATGTTCATCAGGTCTGAAACTGGTTGCCGTCAGTTCCGTCAGGAAAAAAACACCCGCGACATCACTTCACCTTGTTTCCCCTCTGTATCTTCACCAAAAACATGCAGTCACCCCAGTGGCTAAGGCCCAGATCTGCGCTGTGGGAGGTCACGAGTTCGATCCCCGTCCAAAGCATTAAGCTTTTCTTTTTGTTTCACCTGGCGCAATCTCTGAACTTTCTTCCATGTAAATTCAGTTAACATCCGCGCGCGTTGCCTTTTCTTCAGACAGTAACCTGTACTGTCACACGAACGGAAACACCGCAGTGGTTAGCTGCTGTTGTGCGCTCAGCCGAGGGGGTGGGTTCGAATCCCACCCCCCACGGGTTTATCCCTTTCTTTTTTTTCCTTTAATTTCTTCACAACCCAAACAATCTGTTAATCACTCACAGGTCCTTGCTACTAATTTTCAAGCCCCTGTATTTTATTTCCAAGTCCCTGCTGTTAACTTCTAGGCCCTGTTTAATTTATCTAAGTCCCTGTCTTTTGCAAATAAAACCTAAAACTGCAAATGATCACAACTTTCAAACCACAAATCCAAATGACACAAATTCTGTATGTATCCCCATCAAAATTTCATGAACTTTTCAAATATGCAATTTGTTTTCTGTTTTGGACAAATAAAATCAACACAATTACTTAATGCTTAATTAAATCATTTAAATGGTGAAATTCATAACTTGCTCAATTAAATTCCAATTTCAACAAATAAAATATGCTTTCCACTCAAAATGAAACCACCTTTCTGTTTATCAACTTTGTTTTGCAATTTGGACAATTAAAATTAATGTTATTTAATAATCCTTAAATTGGTTAATTAAATGGCATAATTAATAACTTTCAAATGGTAGCTTCAAATTAAATACTCAAAACATGAATTCCATCCAAAATTAAATGCCACACTTGAATATCCACTTTGTTTTCTGGTTTGCAACAATTAAATTGAATAATTGTTCCACCTCTTACTTAATGCATTTTAAATTGGTAATCTGCTTAACTAAATCATTTAAAATTGTTTCTCAACCCATAAAGTATGTTTTCCAATCAGTTTCATGCCATTAACATGTTCATGCCATCCATATCTCTGTTTGCATCTTATCTTGTGCATTTTAGGTTTTGTTATGCATGTTCATCTATATGACAACATATGGAATGTGGGGGCTAATTAATTCCAACTGTTGCCCCCATTCCATTTAAATTGCCTAACTCATCTACTTTATTGTTTGCCATGCTAAACAACAATTAAATTGATGGGTAGCTAAACAACTTGAACCAATTCCTAATTCTCCGGACTCCGGTTCCGATTAAATTGCTTAAGTTGTTTCCCCTGTTGCATCTTGCCATGTCATGCATATAAAATAGGATCATGCTGGATCTTTTGCCGTAGAATTAATTGTTGCATCCGGTGTTTGTTCGAGTTTCGTTGCTTCTTCGCGGATAGGACGTGGAGATGATGTGAGCAACGACAAGTTCTGCTACCTTGCGGGATCTCAGGCAAGTATACTCACTTGCTGCCAAATGGCTGCCTTTCATCACTTGTTACCGATTCTTTCCGTTGTTCTTATTCTAGCCTGTGGATTCGATGCTTGTGTCTCAATCCTATCATATGTTTACTTGCAGCCCTAATATAGCCTTCCTTCCACTTCCTATTAACTGTTGTTTGTTTACCTTGTTGGCCCTCGTGTCGTAGTTGCATGCTTAGATTTGTTTGTGCTCGGGTCTTGTTATCCTTTGTCGTATCACCTGTTTAGTTGATAGTTGGGTTTCAATTCAATCAACAACATGTTAATGTCTGGGGTAATAATAATTTGATGATAAGGCACCGGCAGGAGGCCCGGGTTAGGGTTTTGGAGCCGGCTGGTGTCGAAACTAGGAAAAGAGTCTTGTCTACTGATCCATGATGAGCGTGCTCACCGCATCCGGGTGGTAGTATGGGACCCCCCTCGACTTAGACCTGATCTGCAGCTTGTCCGAAGAGCCACACTTAGTTCGGGTGTTCCATTTGATCCATTGCATAATGGGTTGGCCCCCCTTGGTTACTGATGATGATGATGATGATGCATATAGGGCGAGGCCTGTAGTGCCGGGGTGTTGTGTCCTGCGGGAGTTTTGCACACCTGCGCTGAGTATTCGGCTGCGTGGCTGGGACCTTATAGCTCCGTGGCTCCTAGGATGGGTTGTAGAGATGGTTTGGGTCGTGTCAAGCCAACCTGAGTTTTAGTTGGTGGCTTGAGTGTCTACGGGTACTGGAGCACACCCTGCAGGGATAAATCTTCTCGAGAAGCCGTGTTTTCCGCGGTTATGGATTACTTGGTGAAAGTACTGGCTAACAAGTACTCAGACAACTTACACCTAATGATAATAACTTGACTAGTAATAGTCTTATTGACACAATAACTTGATCCATCATTAATCCAATAGTGTGAGTTATCCTTGGGTTGCTTCCTTAGTAGGGGGTGACATTGGATGGGTATTGTTTGGTGAGTAGTTGTAGTTTGTTACGCTATCTTATCTTCTTTCTGTTAGCCGGAAGTTGTAGTATCTCTCTGTAGTTGGTTAGTGCAGCCCGCTGCCGCTTCTTTGCAATAATCCCTTCCTTTCCGTTGTACCCAAAGTATTTGTATCTTGTGATGACTGGTTACGCTGGTATCTTGTGAGTATGGTTTATCCACTTGCCAGTACTTAACTGTACTGACCCACGAATTCATTTTCGTGGCTGCATATTCAACATTGCAGTCAACAGGTTTGAAGTCTGACGACGTTAGCTTGGGAATCCCTCCGGCTTGGCCTGGGCAGGGATTGGACGCTCTCGGTTATCTTCAGGACTCTTAGTCCAATTTGTATCTTGTCCGTAGTCGGACACTATGTTGTTTCTTCCGCTGTTATTTGGATCTTTGTATTGTATCAGTTGTATCCCTGACTCGTTTGAGTCCTCTTGTATATATCTATTCTGTTGTTGTTGTGGATTATTCGTGAACTATTGTAATGTTATCACAAGTGGCAACCTGGAATCGGTTATTATGTGGATTTTGGCGGGAATGCTGAAATCTGCATAGTGCCCGATCTCGAGGCGTCACATTCTGACTCCTCCCAATGGGACGTGACGGAGCAAAGCAGAGCACATTGGCCCACCTTGTGAGCTTTTGACCGGAAGCGATAGGTCGCATCTGGGTTTTCCGCGGGCTACGCGCTGTTCATGCACACGATCTTTTGTAAAGATCGTGCTAGAGTAACCGCCCGCGCCGCTTCGCTTCCGCTTCACGCGTGGCGGTCGCGATGAATGCCACGTTGCCAAATCCATGGTCTGGATTGGCCTGGTCTGCGTATAAGTAGTAGCCCTTAGGAGATGGGTAAATCTCCCGGCCATTTGCTCTTCTTCTTCCTCCTCGCGCACATCTCCTGTTCTGCAAACACCAGAGAGCTCCAATGGCTGGAGGAAGGAAGCGCAGCACCGCCGCATCGTCTTCGAAGGAAGCTGGAGATGCTTCCGCGCCGCCCGCCGTCAAAACGGGAGACTGGCGCGCCGCCAACACCACCAGGAAGAGCATCACCGACATGCAACGGGAAGGACTACTCCCGCCTGACGCTGACAAGCGCGTGCGCTTGTCCAAGAAGGAAGAGGTACCCAATGTTCACGCGAATGAGCGCGTGCTCTTTGCGGAGCACGTCTCGCGCGGTCTCTCTCTTCCTCTCCACCCTTTTCTCCTCGGATTGCTGTATGTCTATGGCATACAGCTCCATGACCTGCCTCCAAACGCGATTCAGCACATATCGTGCTTTATCGTGCTTTGCAAGTGCTTTCTAGGCATCCGCACGCATTGGGGCCTCTGGAAGGCCCTGATCAACGTTCGAATCTTCCGGGAGAAGTCGCGACCAGGCGAGACGACGGGGGAGCCGCTGCGCACCGGGGGCTTCGGGATCCAGGCGAGGACGGACATCCCCTACATGGATATGTATTTCGTCGACTCGACGCAAGGATGGCGGAAGAAGTGGTTCTACGTCGTCGACAATAGCGCGGGTGGACCTCCCGAATTCCACCCGTTCGCTGTTCTGAAGCGGAGGAAGTCGTGGGCGCACGAGCTCACCGCCGAACATCGCAGGATCGTCTTCCCCCTACTCGCGAAGGTGCCGAACTTCCGTGACAAGGCGCTAGGAGTTCCGTTGAATGTAATACACTTGGCGAGTGTGTTTCTTCGACGGAGGATCCAGCCTCTTCAGGAGAGACCGTTTCACAATGTGGGAGTACCAGGGCGCCCAGGACCCAAGCCACGTCTGCAAAGATATTCTCTCGAATGCCGAATTCGAGAAAAAGATCGCGGCTATCACCAAGCTGAAGAAAGGAGAGGCCTATTCGACATGTTCTCTTGAGCCATTCGAGGCTTCAAGACCTCCCCCTGCTGAGGTGAATTTCTTCGTGTTCTTCTTCTGTTTGCTTTTTCGTCGATCGAAAATCATCTCTCTTTTTCTTCTTTTGCTCCCGTAGAGCTTGAAGGTAGCGACGTGCTACCCTCTGGTTATGGCCGAAGATGCCTCGGACCTTCTGGCGAGTAACGTCGATGCTCCTCTTGAAACTAGTGTCGTTGAAGCTGACTCGAGCTCCTAGCGCGACTACATGAACGACGAGGAAGAGTCGGGTAGCGAGCAACTCCATCACCACAAGAGCCACCGGCATGAAGATGACGAAGTCACTTCCAAGGATAGCTCCTTGGGCCGCACTAGTAGAAAACAGGGCATTGAGCCAACCACATTGGACCCGGATTGGATATAAACCGGTTCTAAAGGGTCTGACAGCTGGGCCCCTCCCTGCAGCAAATGGCCGCAAGGCCTTTAGGACCGGTTTGTAACACAAACCGGTCCTAATGGTTTTTGGACCGTTTGCTGCAGGGAGGGGGGCCCAGTGGCAGACCCTTTAGAACCGGTTTGTATCACAAACCTGTCAGACCCTTTGGCACTGGTTTTAACACAAACCAGTCCTAAATCCCTCCCCTATATTCCACCCCGAGCTCAGCTCCATTTTTTCCAGCTCGAGCTCAACTCCATTTTTGCTCTCTCCTTCCTCTTGGGAGCTCTAATCCATCTCCATTTTTCTCCACCATTTGTCAAGATTGTTGGCACCCATCGGTCCTACGGTTAGCATCAACATTCCCTCTTCCGGCATTGCAAGTTTTGCTCGTTTTCTTGCTCATTTCATTTTTGTTGTGCTAGCTAGGTGTTTGATGAAATTCCTAAGCTAGAGAGAGTTCATCATTTGTTATGTATACATATGCAATTTGAGCTCAAATTTAATTATGATTTGTGGTTTTTTTTAGTGTCGCGCGCATTGTCCCCTCCTCACCGCCGTCGACCGCCCCGTCACCGACACAACCTTGGTGAGCATATTGTTTTTATTTACCAAAACGAATTTTGATTTGTATGATTTACATATTTACTTGTATATAATTTTCTTATTGTGTAAGATTTTTTTATATGTATAGCGCCATGGTTTTGATATCCGTCCCCGTTGGCCCTCGTCTAGTCTATGATTCGGATGTGGTATATTATCTTTTATAACTACATATTTTCATTTCCTGATTATATGACAATTAATTACGCCGACCAACTTGACATAGATATTTTTATCTAGGAGGTAGTGGAACCGGAAATGCCAATCGACCCTACTGTTGAGAAGTTACACTTAGTTGAACAAGAAAATGTTGGCCTGAAAGAAAGATTGAAAAAAACTGAAGAAAGATTGGAAAAAACTGAAAGAGAGAAGATGACCTTGGAAAAGGTTCTTGCCGGTGTCGTCGATGGTCACAAGAGCGAGATGGACGTAATGTGCCTGAAGATTAGAAAGATTAGAAAATATGCAATTAGTAAAGAGGCTTGGTATCATTATTTTGTCGGGTCAATTGTTACCTTTGTTGCGATTTCGATCGCATTTGTTGTTGTTTTTAAATGCATTAATTAGAGAGAGTTTTCATGGTTGGTTTCGGTGTGTATTTTTATGAGAACTATATATGTATGGTCACTACACTACTTTGGTTTTAACGTGTGATGAACTTTTTGTATTAATTAATTAATTTAGTCATGATAATTTAGCATAATGGTTTTTGATAAATTTATATAATGCAGATGAACCGGCAATGGATGTACAGTGATCGACGTCGTCCCGTATTCCTTAATGGCATGCATAGTTTTCTCAATGTGGCTGAGAAAAACAGGCAGAATGGATTTATTTTTTGTCCATGTAAAAAATGCCAGAATAAGAAGAATTTCCCTAACTCAAGAACCATACACACCCACCTGTTGCAAGAAGGCTTCATGCCCAGTTATTTTTGTTGGACCAAGCACGGAGAAAGAGGGGTTGTAATGGAAGACAATGAAGAAGGAGAGGATAATGATAACTATCCTCTGTTCGGTGAACACGGTGATACTGAAATGGGGGAAGACGAGCCTGAACTTGAGGTAATTGTTGATGAGTCTGATGATGATCTTCGTCAGGTCATTCGTGAAGAACAGATAAACTGCGCAAGTGAAAACGAGAGGTTGAAGTTGGAGCGCATGTTAGAAGATCACAAAAAATTGTTGTACCTAAATTGCAAAGATGGCTAGAAAAAGCTGGGCACCACCCTGGAATTGCTGCAATGGAAGACAGAGAATGGAATATCTGACAAGGGATTTGAAAAGCTGCTGAAAATAATGAAGAAGATGCTTCCAAGAGATAACGTGCTGCCCTGCAGTACGTACGAAGCAAAGAAGGTTGTCTGCCCTCTAGGATTGGAAGTGCATAAGATACATGCATGCATCAATGACTGCATCCTCTACCGCGGTCAGCACGAGAATTTAAATGCCTGACCGGTATGCGGTGCATTTCGGTATAAGATCAGGCGAGATGACCCTGGTGATGTTGAGGGCGACGATCGCCCCAGGAAGAGGGTTCCTGCCAAGGTGATGTGGCATGCTCCTATAATACCACGATTGAAACGTTTGTTCCGAAACAAAGAGAATGCCAAGTTGCTGCGATGGCACAAAGAAGACCGTAAGGAAAACGATATGCTGAGACACCCCGCTGATGGGTCGCAGTGAAGAAACATCGACGATAAGTATGAGGACTTTGCACGTGACGCAAGAAACTTAAGGTTTGGTCTAAGTACAGAAGGCCTGAATCCGTTTGGGGAGCAGAGTAGAAGTCATAGCACCTGGCCCGTGACTCTATGTATCTATAACCTTCCTGCTGGGTTATGCATGAAGCGTAAGTTCATTATGATGCCAGTGCTTATCCCAGGCCCGTCGCAACCTGGCAACAACATTGATGTGTACCTGAGGCCGCTGGTTGATGAACTTTTAGAGTTGTGGGCTGACGAAGGTGTACGTGTGTGGGACGAGTACAAACAGGAGGAATTTGACCTACGAGGGTTGCTGTTTGTAACCATCAATGATTGGCCCGCTCTTAGTAACATCTCAGGACAGTCAAATAAGGGATACAACGCATGCACACACTGTTTAGGTGAGACTGAAAGTATACATATAGGCAAGAATGTGTACCCGGGGCATCGTCGATTTCTTCCAGACAGGCATCCCGTAAGAAAAAAAGGAAATCATTTCAAAGGCGAGGCAGATACACGGAGGAAGCCAACCTTCCCTAAAGGTACTGATATATATGACATGGTCAAAGATATAAAAGTAATCTTTGGTAAGGGTCCTGGCGCACAATCTGTTCCGAATGACGCCGACAACCACGTAGGCATGTGGAAGAAGAAATCTATATTCTGGAAACTACCCTATTGGAAATTCCTAGAGGTTCGCTCTGCGATCGACGTGATGCACGTGACGAAAAATATATGCGTGAACCTGCTAAACTTATTGGGCGTGCATGGGAAGAAGTCGAGAGATACACCAAAAGCACGGTTGCACCACCAACGTATACACGAACGAGATGACCTGATGAATCCAGAGAATTTCAAAGGTCATGCCAGCTATGCTCTTACCAAGGAAGAAAAGGAGATCTTTTTCCAAGTCCTGAGCAGTATCAAGGTCCCGTCTGGCTACTCGTCGAACATAAAAGGAATACTAAACCTGGAAGAGAAAAAGTTCCAAAACCTAAAGTCTCATGACTGCCACGTGATCATGACCCAGTTACTTCCGATTGCATTGAGGGGGCTTCTGCCAGAAAACGTGCGAGTACCCATTGTGAAGCTATGTGCATTCCTCAACGCAATTTCTCAGAAGGCAATCGATCCAGCAACTCTACCAAGTTTACAGAAGGACGTGGTCCAATGTCTTGTCAGCTTCGAGTTGGTGTTCCCACCAACGTTCTTCAATATTATGACGCACCTCATAGTTCACCTAGTCCAAGAGATTTCCGTTCTCGGTCCTGTATTCTTACACAATATGTTCCCCTTTGATAGGTTCACGGAAGTCTTGAAGAATTATGTTTAAAACCGTGCTAGGCTAGAAGGAAGCATGGTCAAGGGCTATGGAACAGAGGAGGACATTGAGTTTTGTGTTGACTTTATTCCTGACCTGAACTCGATCGGTGTTCCTCAGTCGCGCCATGAGGGGAGACTGCGTGGAAAAGTCACGCTAGGAAAGAAATCAACAACATGTATGGACGAGTAATCTTTCACTCAAGCACACTACACAACTAGTTAATTCCAGCTTGGCGGCTCCATATATCTAGGAACACAAGGATATTTTACGCTCGGAATACCCGGAGCAACCTGAAGATTTCATTGCTAAAGAACACGCGAAGACTTTTGGTGGTTGGTTGCAAAGACCTCTCATTAATGACAACATTGTTGAAGATGAGCTATACTTGTTGGCCAAGCAACCATCTTCGACTGTATTGACCTTTAAAGGGTACGACATAAATGATAACACATTTTACACGGGAGACCAATATAAAAAGAGCACCAACCAAAACAGTGGCGTCCGGTTTGATGCAAAAGACGACAACGGGCAAAGGGTCACATACTATGGTTACATAGAGAAAATATGGGAACTTGATACGGACCTTTCTTTAAGGTCCCTTTGTTCTGGTGCAAATGGTTCAACCTGTCAGGCGTGAAGGTAGACCCGAAGTACGGAATGACAACAGTGGATCAGAAGAATCTTGGGTACGGCAATGATCAATTCGTCCTAGCCAATGATGTGGCTCAGGTTTTCTATGTGAAGGACATGTCTAGCAGACCGAGAAAAAGAAAAGATAAGGAAGCGAATACATCAGACGATGAGCCAAGGCGCTACATAGTTCTTTCAGGGAAAAGAAACATCGTGGGAGTCGAGGACAAGACAGACATGTCAGAAGATTACAATAAATTTGATGAAATTCCTCCCTTCAAAGTCAAAGATGATCCAAGCATCCCGTTAAATGATGAAGATACTCCATGGTTACGGCGCAATCAGAAGAAAGGCAAGAAGCAAAATAGATAGGGGTGTTGTTAATGATGTGTAATAATGTATTAAACCTTTTATGTAATTGTGTTGACCATTTTGATAAATATCAAAAATTTGACCAGTTTCCACTAAATTTGACCATTTTGATAAATGTCATTTTTATTTTTTAAGTGTTAAAATGACATTTAGACAATTTGTAAACAAAATATCAGAAAATATAAATATGTTGTTATAATATTTGATTTTACAAAAGCTTTTGTTTAGACAAAAAATTTGAGTTTATTTTGGACAATTAAATGACATTTAGACAATTTTAACACAAAATATGAGAAAATATAAATATGTTTTTATAAATATTTGATTTTACAATTTTTCGAGTCTACTTTGATTTTATAAATAAATGTAAAAAAACAGAAACAAAAAATAAAAATAAAAGAAGAAACAGGAAAAAAAAGGAAACAAAAAATATCTTTATATTTTCGAATTAGTTTGGTAAATATCTTATTTTTTATTTTTTTTTATTGTTTTAAATGAAATTTAGACAATTTTTACACAAAATATGAGAAAATATAAATATGTTTTTATAAATATTTGATTTTACAAAAGCTTTTGATTACACATTTTTTTTGGAAAAGTCTAATTTGGACAATTAAATCAATACATATGAAAGAAAACAGAAAAATTAAACAAAAAGAAAAAGAAAACAGGAAATAGAAAAAAGGAAAAAAGAAAAAGGAAAAAACCCTTTAGGACCGGTTTTTAACAATAACCGGTCCTAAAGGTGGGTTCGCGCGCGCACTCTGAACGCGGCCCAATTTTCGGACCTTTAGTACCGGTTTGTGTTAACAACCGGTGCTAAAGGGTCTTTAGGACCGGTTGTTAACACCAACCGGTGATAAAGACTTGTACAGAGTCGATTTCAGTCCCTTAGCCGAATTTTTTTTCCTTCGCGCGTCTTCTCTCCTCCCGGGCGAAGCCCTGCTCCGATTCCTCGCCGCCGTCGCCGTGCTCGCCTCCTCGTCGCCGTCGCCTCCTCGCCGCCGTCGCCCCGACGCCGCCCCGCCGCGCGCCCTCAACGTCGTCTGCCTCCGCCCTCGACGCCGTCCGCCTCGCCGTGCGCCCCCGACGCCGTCTGCCTCCGGCCCGTCGCCGCCCCGACGCCGCCTCCCTCTGCCCCGACGCCGCCCCGACGCCGCCTCCCTCTGCCCCCGACGCCGTCCGCCTCGCCCGCGCCCCCAACGCCGCCCCGTCGCCGCCATGCCGCCGCCCCGACGCCGCGTCCCTCTGCCCCGACGCCGCCCTGTCGCCGCCACGCTGCCGCCCCGACGCTGCCTCCCTCTTCCCCGACGCCGCCGCGACGTACGCGTGACGTCACAGAGGCAGATGAACTCTGTGTGTTTTTTTTGTTTTTTTTCTATTGTAAAATAGATTAGCTAGTAATTATAATTAGCTAGTAATCTAATTATAATTAGCTAGAATTAGCTAGAATTTTGTAGTAATTATAATTTGTAGTAATTATAATTAGCTACAATTAGAATTTTATTTTGATATCATAGTTGTAAATTAGAGTTCTTTATTTTATAAATTAGAGTTCTGCATTTTAGAGTATTGCATTTTATAAATTATTATACCACATTCTCTATATAAAAAACCAATGAAATAATTTTGCTAAGTGTCCGATGAAATAATTTTGCTAAGTGTCCGATGAAATAATTTTGCTAAGTGTCTGATGAAATAATTTTGCTAATTCCGTAAATAATTCCGATTCTTGTTACTAGCAGGTGTTGAGCTATGGATCTACAAGAACCACATGATCCGCACGCCGATCAGCTCGCGGGAATGGGTGAGGCGGAGAAGGAAAGATACATGTGCCAGATGATTTTTGAAGATGCAACGGCCATATATCATGATCACGATGGTGGACAGGCGTTTAGCAATCAATTTTTGAACGACTCCGGTGACGGAGCTGAGAATATAGAAGATGTAGTAGATGACGACGACGACAACGTCGACGATGCAGAAGTGCCCTCCGGAACAAACTCTGCCAATGTATATCTCAAGTCACTGTTGACGCAACAATTAATTTGTATTGCACTTACTAAAGAATCATTATTTTCCCGTTTAGGCGCCCTCTGGAACAGCTAGCGCAAGTACTAAGACAAAGTCGAAACGAGGCCCGGGCGCAAGGTTGAAAGATACTGCAAGGTACTCGATCGATAAAGTTGCTGCTGATGGCAAACCACTAGAACCCCCAGAAACTTATCGCAAATTTGTAAATCAATGCGGAGTGGGCTTAATAGAATGGAATAAGACTAAGACCGGCGCCAACGTTGGAGCTACTTACACTAGTGGAAACAACCCCTCTCGTCCAGGGGGCCGGGGGGCAGCTGTCCCGGTTGCAACCAAATCCGGGACAAATGCCCTGCATTGGTCCCGGTTCGTGCGCCCGGGGCAACAGGAATCGCCTGGGCGCATTGGTCCCGGTTCGTGGGGGGCATATCGGTCCCGGCTCATGCCACGGACCGGGACCAATGCCTAGCCACAGGCCACGTGGCACGCGCATGACCTGTTGTCCCGGTTCAGTCCACGAACCGGGACCAATGCCCCCTTCCCCTATATATACTGCCCCAGCCCCCCTCCTTCCATCTTTTTTTTTTTTGCTTGGAGGTGTGAGAGAGTGTGGTGTTGCTGTTTTTTTTTTTACTATGCACACGAGGTGTTCGACGAAATTCCCGAGACGCACACAAGCTCACTGAAAATGGTTTCTTCGACCGAGGTTAACAAATTATCTTTTTCATCTGTAACTGATACATAAAAAAGTATTATTTGTCGATGTACTGTGGTTATCTCTGTATTAATATGTATTTTGATAAACTTAATTATATGATGCAGATGGATGCACAGCAGCGATGGATGTACGGTGACCGACGCACCTCCGAGTATATGGCAGGCCTGAATGCATTTCTTGCTGTAGCTCAGGCGAACAAAGATAATGGCTTCATGTGTTGCCCATGTGTTGATTGTCGGAACGTCAGAGAACATTCTTCCGAAAGAATCCTTCACGGCCATCTACTTCGGAGAGGTTTCATGCCCAGCTATAATTGCTGGACCAAGCATGGAGAAAGAGGGGTTGTGATGGAAGACGATGAAGAAGAAGAAGAAGATCCTTTGTTCCCTGAATACGACGATACTGCAATGGAAGAGAATGCAGAAGAAGAAGGTGATCAAGAACAGGCATCAGAAGAGCCCGATGATGATCTTGGCCGAGTTATTGCTGATGCAAGGGAAGACTGTGAAAATAGATTGGAGAGGTTGAAACTGGACAACATGTTACAGGATCACAAAAAATTGTTATACCCAAATTGCGAAGATGGTAGCACAAAGCTCGGTACCACACTGGAGTTGCTGAAATGGAAGGCACAAAACGGTGTGACTGACAAGGCATTTGAGACTTTACTTCAACTAATGAAGCCAAAACTTCCAAAGGATAACGAATTTCCTGAGAGTACGTACGAAGCAAAGAAAGCTCTCTGCCCTCTAGGATTAGATGTGCAGAAGATACATGCATGCATTAATGACTGCATTCTCTTCCGCGGTGAGAAATACGAGAATTTGGATGAATGTCCGATATGCACTGCACTGCGGTATAAGATCAGAGCAGATGATCCTGGTGATGTTGACGGCGAGCCCCCCCGTAAGAGGGTTCCTGCTAAGGTGATGTGGTATGCTCCTATAATACCACGGCTGAAATGTCTGTTTAGAAACAAAGAGCATGCTAGGTTGTTGCGATGGCACAAAGAAGACCGTAAGAAAGATGGAAAGTTGAGGCACCCCGCCGATGGATCGCAGTGGAGAAAGATCGAGAGAGACTTTCCAGACTTTGCAGGAGAGGCGAGAAACTTATGGTTTGGTCTAAGTACAGATGGCTTTAATCCTTTTGGGGAGCAGAGCTCCAGTCATAGCACTTGGCCTGTAACTCTATGTATGTACAACCTTCCTCCTTGGTTGTGCATGAAGCGCAAGTTCATTATGATGCCAGTTCTCATCCAAGGCCCGAGGCAACCTGGCAACGACATTGATGTGTATCTAAGGCCATTAGTGGAAGAACTCTTAGAACTGTGGGGCAAACCAGGTGTACGTGTGTGGGATGAGAACGAACAAAAGCCATTTGACCTACGGGCGTTGCTTTTCGTGACCATCAATGATTGGCCAGCTCTTAGTAACATTTCCGGTCATACAAACAAGGGATACAATGCATGCACACACTGTTTAGATAAGACTGACAGTGTTTTTTTGGATAAATGTAAAAAGGTTGTATACCTGGGGCATCGTAGATTTCTTCCGATCAAGCATCCCTTAAGGAAAAAAGAGGGAAGCATTTCAGAGGTGAGGCAGATAACCGAAAGAAGCATGAGCTCCGTAGTGGTAATGATATATTCGATATGGTCAAGGACCTAGAAGTAATCTTTGGTAAGGCTGCTGGCAGCCAACCAGTTCCGTACGGCCCTGATAAGCGGGCACCCATGTGGAAGAAGAAATCTATATTTTGGGAGCTACCCTATTGGAAAGTTTTAGATGTCCGGTCTTCGATCGACGTGATGCACGTGACAAAGAATCTATGTGTCAATCTGCTATGCTTCCTGGGCGTGTATGGGAAGTCAAAAGATACGCCTGAAGCACGGGAGGACCAGCAACGTATGAAAGACCCAAGCAACAAGCACACAGATACATGGCGCCATTCCTTAAGCAGCTACGCTCTTACTAAAGCAGAGAAGGAAATATTCTTTGAAGTCCTTTACAGTATCAAGGTTCCGTCTGGCTTCTCGTCGAATATAAAGGGGATAATAAACATGGCAGAGAAAAAATTCCAAAACCTGAAGTCTCATGACTGCCACGTG
Organism: Alopecurus myosuroides; assembly: GCA_028641055.1. Lineage (NCBI taxonomy): Eukaryota > Viridiplantae > Streptophyta > Magnoliopsida > Poales > Poaceae > Alopecurus > Alopecurus myosuroides. Next base: position 9,876,279 of record CM054057.1, read on the forward strand.
ATTATGACGCAATTGCTTCCGATTGCATTGAGGGGGCTTCTACCGGAAAATGTTCGAGTACCCATTGTGAAGCTATGTGCATTCATGAACGCAATATCTCAGAAGGTAATCGATCCAAAAATTCTGACAAGATTACAGAGGGATGTGGTCCAGTGTCTTGTTAGTTTTGAGTTGGTGTTCCCACCATCCTTCTTCAACATTATGACTCATCTCCTTGTTCACCTATGTGAAGAGATTCATATTCTCGGTCCGGTCTTTCTACACAATATGTTCCCCTTTGAGAGGTTCATGGGAGTCTTGAAGAAATATGTTCATAACCGTGCTAGGCCAGAAGGAAGCATCTCGAAGGGCTATGGAACAGAGGAGGTCATTGGGTTCTGTGTTGACTTTATTCCTGACCTTAAGACAATTGGTGTTCCTGAATCGCGGCATGAGGGGAGACTGAGGGGAAAAGGAACGCTGGGAAAGAAAACAATGATACCTAGGGACGGGCATTCTTTGACCAAAGCACACTACACAGTTCTACAAAATTCTTTGTTCATGGCTACGTATGTCGAGGAACACAAGAATATTGTACGGTCTGCAAACCCGGGGAAGGATGACTCATGGATTAAACGCGAACACATGGAGACTTTCGGAAGTTGGTTGCAAACACGTCTTATAAATGACACCACTGTTGAAGATCAGCTATACATGTTGGCAGGGTCACCATCTTCGACTATTGTGAGTTTTCAAGGGTACGAGATAAATGGAAATACATTTTACACGAGCTCCCAAGATAAGAAGAGCACCAACCAAAACAGTGGTGTCCGCTTTGATACAACAAACGAGAATGGAAAAACTGACACATACTATGGTTACATAGAGGAGATATGGGAACTTGACTATGGACCTTCTTTTAAGGTCCCTTTGTTCAAGTGCAAATGGGTCAACCTGAATGGAGAAGGGGTAAGGGTAGACCCGCTTTATGGAATGACAACAGTGGATCTCAACTTTATTGGTTACAATGACGAACCATTCGTTCTAGCCAATGATGTGGCTCAGGTCTTCTATGTGAAGGACATGTCTTCCAGACCGAAGAAAAGAAAAAATAAGGGAACAATTTCATCATACGATGAGCCGAAGCGTCACATAGTTCTCTCAGGGAAAAGAAACATCGTGGGAATCGAGGACACGACAGACATGTCAGAAGATTATAATAAGTTTGTTGAAATTCCACCCTTCACAGTGAAATCTGACCCCACCATCCCGTTAAATAATGAAGATGCTCCATGGTTACGGCCGAAGCGATCATAAGCAAGGGACACGAAGAAAAGCTGGCAAGCATTATTGTTCCACCATCCCACTTTTCTGTTTCTCTCTCCTCCGTATGTTGGTGATGTGTAATAATAAGCGTGGAATACATGATCATATAGTTCTGTCTGATTAGTATTTTGTATTGACCGGTAAATAGCTGACAACTATGACCCATGTCCGAATACATTTCGAAGTGATAGTACGGATAACATCCTGACAGATATTGCAGGATTATAACTACTTTTAAGATGTAGTATCTGTTGACACACGGTATAGAACAAGCGATATATTCCGCGCACATATTGCAGGCACACCATATTAATTTGAGGCATTGGAGGAGGAGAGATAGCTTTGCACAGGCTTGGCATCCACATGAAGACAGTGATTTCAGTTCAGATAGGTGAAGTTAATAGGAGGATTCTGAGGGGTTGGTGGGATCGGACACAAACTGGCACTTTAATTGAGATTGCCGACGTGAAGTATCTCACTAATGATAGAATTGCATAATCTTGAAAAAACCTTTGCCTTGATCGTCCAAGATGTCCCAGTAGTGGTGCTCAGCGCCTTGTCTGCATGTTTCGCAGGACATGCCCATTTTACAGTGTAGAAACATCTACAGAAAAGAGCAAACATCTGTAAACTAGGCAGAGGAGAAGTAGAATCAGGTAGAGAAACATTAGAGCCGATGAGAAGTACAAATAGCATATGGAGAGAAACAAGGTTTAAAAGATATTGCTGGGTGCTTCCGGCCAAAAGATTATCAAATCAAAGTTTTGAAATTCTCAAATCAAACCATAAGTTCACAAAGCATACGCAAACATGGACCATTACCAACCTGAGCCGCAAGGAGCAGTAGAGCAGAGCAGAGCAGACTCTAGAGGATGGAGAAGCAGCCAGGACTGACATCGACTCTAGAGGATGAACAAGCCACCCTACTTCTACTATGAAAATGAGGCCCTAGCTCCAAAAAGTGTATGGGTGGAAATTTCCAGAAATTTGTATGACACAGAGCCGGAGTTTGTGGATTCTAAGCACTTCTGTGCAGCTGCTCAAGAAAGAGGCTACATCCATAACTTCCATAATTTATATTCAAATTATATACAAATGAAAAAATAATTAATAGTTTCAATACTTAGAATAATTATTTAGTTAAACGAAAAATGGATTTAAATTAGTTTTGCAAATTCTAGCATTTTTTCATGTTGGAATTTTTGTCAAATTTGGAAGTATATAAAAGTTGTTAATGTGCAAACTTAACACTTTTCAAATTTTGGCGCTAAAACACTTTGGGCGCGCAGGGGTGCCACCGAAATTCGAAATTTGTTTTTGGTCCCGGGCCGTGGTACCAACCGGGACCAAAGGGGCTCTAGTCCCGGTTGGTGGCACGGGCCGGGACTAAAGGCCCAAGTGTATAAAAAGCGCGGCCCTCTCTCCAGGCCGAGCGGACACCCCAGGGGCGGGTACGAGTGGATATGGCTGGGCGAAGCCCTGCCGGCGGCGGGAACGAGTGGACAGATCCGCCGGCGTTCCGCCGGCGGGGACGGACTAGGGACACAGTAGATTAGGGGAACACAACTTATATTAAAATAAGGCTAGGGGCCTTGCTTACATAGGGGCGGCGCGGCCACAGGCGGCCGGCCGTACTTGCATAAGGGGCGGCGGCGTGGCCACAGGCGGCCGGCCGTTTCTTGGGGGGGGGGGGTAGCTAGGGGCGTTGTCTATATAGAATAGGGGGGGCGGCGGCGCGGCCACAGGCGGCCGGCGCCGATCTAGTCGTCCTCGTCGTCGGAGAGGCTTACATAGGCGGGTGGCTGCCACAGGTGGGCAGGCGGCAGGGCCGGGCTCGCCTGGGCTGGGGGCATCGGGGGCGGCGGGGGCAGCACCTCCTGCGGCAGCGGCGGCGGCGGGGGCAGCTCCTCCTCCTGCTCCGGCGACCCCGGCGCCCAAACGCCGCCGGTCCAGGCCCAGGTCATGCCATACTCCAGGCCTGCGGCTCCGGCATGTCCTCGGACGCCTCCAGCTCGGCGTTCATCGCCTGCCACCAGGGGATGGCAGGCTCGTTAGGGGGTGGCGGCGGCGTCGGCGGCGGCGGCGGCCACGACACGCTCCCACCTCTTGATCTCGTCGTCGATGAGGGAGCGGCGGGAGGCCTCGCAGGCCTTCTCCATGGCGGCCCGGAGCTCGGGGTCCTCCTCCCCGGAGAAGTCCTCCGGCTCGTCCACGAGGAGCCATAGCTCCCTCTCCCGGCCGGGCGCTGGCGGGGGGTAGTCGTCCACGTTGGCCTCGAGGGGGGCGGGGATGAAGGAGCGGCGGCGCTGCTCGTGCTCCTGCTCGAGCCAGGCAGCCCAGTAGGGGGAGCCGCGCGCGTACATCCGCTCCCTGCGGACGGGGGCCGGCAGGAGCTCGCGCCGGCGGTCGATCTCCTCGACCAGCGCCGCGCCGGTCGGGGCCGGCGGCACTGGGATCCGCTAGGGGTTCAGGTGCCAGCCGTCCGGGAGGTGCACGTCGTTGTAGAACACCGGAGTGGCATTGTTCCAGTGCCACTCCGCCTCGTCCACCCGGACGTACCGGCGGAACAGCTTGCCCGGGGGCGCGGCGCGGGGCGGCGGGCGGGCCGCCGGAGGTGGCGCGGGGACGCGCGGCGCCCCGCCGAGGCGGACACCTCCAGGGCCGTAGCCGAAGGCCTCCGCCGGCGGGGGTGGGATGCGGCCGGCGCCGCTCGACGAGCCTCCGTCGTCGTTCCTTGGGCGCTTGCCGGAGTTCGAGAACCAGCGGGACATGGTGGCGGCTAGGGTTGCTTTGCCAGGGACGCGTCCGGGGTGGGTGGGTTGTACGGGCGGCGGGGGGCCTTTAAAAAGGACCCGGGGTGGGCTGGCATGCCAACCGGCGGCCTGAACGTGGCGGCGGTTGCAGGCGGCCATGAATGCGGGGAGCCGAGGCGTGGCGCGTGGGGAGTGGGGCGCGGGAAGCCGAGGCGGGGCGGGAAGACGAGGCGGACAGCGGCCCTTTGACCGTCCTTCGGTCTTAGTTTAAGGGACCAGGCGAACCAGCCACCAGGCCGCTGGCCAGTGGCCCCTGTTGACTGGCCATAATAACAGACGCGGGCCAGTGGGCCCTTCGAACCGTTGACTGTCCATAATAAAAGACGCGGGCCAGTGGGCCTTTTTGACTATAAAATGTGTCAGTGGGCTTAATTAAAGACGTGGGCCTGGAGCGGTTGGGGAAGGGGAGGCCGGTTGGCGATTGCGAGGCAGGAGAAAAAAAAACGAACAAAAAAAACCTGCCGCGGCAGGGAAAATGGGCGGACTTTATTCTTTTTTTAAGAAGGCATCCATCCCGGTCCCTAAAACGAACCGGGACGAACTCCCTCGCGGTCCCTGGCCCAGAGTCGCCACGTGGGCCAGCCTTACCATCCCGGGTCCTGGCACAACCGGGACCAATGGGGAGGGCCATTTGTCCCGGCTAGCCCATCCCGGTTGCGCAACCGGGACAAATGGCCCTTACGACCCGGGACAAAAGGCCCTGTTTCCACTAGTGTTATGTCGATGACAAATTGAAAAGACTGCTTTGCGACACGGTCTGGCTAAATTTTAGCGTAGCGGAAGATAAGAAGAAGAAAGTCGAGGAGTGGGCTTTGAAGAAGATGGCCACACAATTCCAGAGGTGGAAGAAAGACTTGTGGAAGAAATATAAGAACGAAGATCCAGTTTTCACTGGGCACCTAGGGAAGATAAGAGACGCTTGGCCTGATTTTAAGGCGTACAAGAAAAGGTGGCGTTTCTGTTGAAGAAAGGGGGACACCTTGTACCTGACACTGAAGAGGAGGAAGAAGATCCTGCACCTGACGCTGATCAGCAGCAATTAGAAGACGATCTTCTAGCAGATGTCGTCCCATCTCAGCATAGAAGCAGCGTGGGTTCCACGCAGCTGCAGCTAGAAGACGGTCCTGCAGTCGAACCGTCGGCGCGTCACTACCCCGTGGATGATATCACGGAGAAGACAAACTGTGAGATACATATGCCAATGGGGAACATATCCTTCATGGTGGCGTCAGGCTATGCTTTACCGAATCAACCTGGAGCAACCTACCATGGTGGTCAGATTCCAGCATCCCATGCTCGTGTCGGGTTGTCAACAATTACGCCGGGATGCCAGTCAATTGAGCTTCATATTCCTGGAGGTGAAGGCGAGAAGACACTGGGAGAAATAGAGCTTGGTATCATCTTGTGGAATAAGAAACACATCGTGTTTCCTAACGCGGAGCCAAGGCCACCGACTCCTCCAGGTACAAATGCACCACCTCCAACAATTACTGAATGTTCCACCACATGTAAGCCTATTTTTAATAGTTTTTTCACTTTCGTACAGAGAATGCACGACCTCCAAGTCCACCCCCTAACGCACCTCCAAGTCCACCCCACAACGAAGATTGGGAGCCCGAGGCCGAGAGTCCATCGCCCGTGCACTCCCGTGAGCCGACGGATGCGCCCACTACGGGTACGGCAAAGCGGAAGCTGCAGTTCAGAAGAAACGGGACTCCTCCCAAGAAGAGAGAAAGGAAACCCAAGAAAGTCAATACTCCCCCGAAGTTACCAGGCCTGATGACTCCGGAGGAACTAGACGAGGCCGTGAAAGCAAAAAACAAAGCATGGTTCGCACGGTTTCCCCTGAAGCCCCCTCAAAACATCTGGAAGGAAACTCTGAAGAACATACCAAAGTGGAAAAATTGAGCGCACCATCGACAACTTGTATTATCCTGAACCGCCGCCACCGCCACCCCTTTCAGACTATGAACGGTACATTGAAAAGATGCACACCGCACAGATGAAGCAGGCGGAGCAGATGAAGCAGGCGGAGCAGACGAAATGCGGGAAACAAATTCCCTAGCTCGGACAACAAGAAGCACAGTCAATTGCCCCGCTCAAGGTGTTATCTGACCAGCCTTCAGTGTCCGGTCCACGCATGGGCGACGTAGGTTACTCTATTGCTAATTTGGTATATAAATATAAAGCCCGAGCACCCTCTGGTCGAAAAGGCAAAAGAGAGACTGTATCATGGCGGTAGTTCAGGATCAACACTACTTCAGAGAGTACGGTGTGGAGGTTGGGTTCGATGATTTTTTCCAGATGTACAATCAACGTGCCCTCGACAAAGATATCCTCAGCTGCTACTGTTTGTAAGTGATTTATTTGTGTAATTTAATTATTTAGTTAAGCTCGCGTTCATTGCCCGTATAATTATCACTCACGACATTATTTTTGTACGCTACTATGCAGAATGAAGATTCGTGAATGGAGGCTGATAGAAATCTAGGACTTTGGGTTCATTGACCCGTATTCGTTTCATCAAGAGACAATAGCAAAGTTCAACAAGGATACACCGGATGATTTGCTAAGGTTTTTGAAGCGACAAAGTATCAAAAAAGAAATACTTTGGCCCTACGCATTCAAGTGAGTGTTACTGTCCTGTACACATTCCATTTTGCTTACCTGATGTTAAGTGTAATTGATGAGTATGCATGACTGCGTGTGTACACGTGCGCAGGTCCCACTTCATATTGTTCATCATTAGAATCGATCAAGGACAAGTTGAAGTCTGTGACCCGTTAACTTGGGACGCTGACACATGGAAGAGCGCGCGTCAGATGCTTCAAAGGTATGTATATATATATATCGGCCTCTTTCGTTCATCGGCCTCTTTTTCGTTCATTTTCTGATATCAAGTAAGTAATAATTAACTCTTGTATTAATTTTTCTTTGTCGCCCAGGGTTTGGCAAGTGTTCATCAAGGAAGAACCCGGTACATGGGCAGACAAGCTCCACTTTCAGATTAATAAAGTAAGTAGTACTACGTACCCCGGTTTCAATACCATTACCATTCTCTTGATTATTATTAATTTTACTGAATTATGTTCACGTATATAGAGCGTCCCGCAACAACCACCGGGCACTGATTATTGTGGATACTACGTTTGCGAGTACATTCACAGGATTATCAATGAGAAATCCCGTACTTCTAGAAATCTAGAGGTACGTAACCGAATCTTCACAACTTTATTTATGTTGCCATCAATTATGTTTAGTTTTGTTCATAACTTAATTGTTTTCATCTACTTCTTTTAAAGCTGCAACGAAAGCGGGCGTTGCTCAGACCTATCTAAGGTTGCAAGGCAGTTGCAGAGGAATTGGCAGGATTTCTCCTCACGCAAGTCATAGATGAAGGCGGAGAATTTTTCCATCCTATGAACCAATAGCCAGTTCCCTTCTCTATGTAAGTATACAGTTATTGGAAACGAACTTTCCAATAAAGGGGGGGGCTTTAGTCCCGGATACGTAGCACCGGATGTGTATCCGGATCCAAAGGCCCTTACCAACCGGTTCTAATACCCCTTTCTCCACCAGTGGGGTGACGGATCCACCAAGGCGACCGAGCCTCTCCAGGTGCCTCCCCTCCGTACACTTCCGGCTCTTGGTCATCCATCAAGGGTTCCAGTGCTTGGAACCCGGAAGTTCTTGATGACAATGATGAGGACGAGTAAGTCTTCCGTGTTTCGCTCTTAGTCGTGAATTTTCCTTCTCGTTCCTTGTTCTTTATTCTGATGTCACTTTCAACAGCAGCCTTGCGACTATTAGTGCTAGCCAGTTTACTTCTTCAATTCCATCTGTGAAGAGAAAACAAGCAGCCGCGACTGATGCTCCGGCTATTGAGGCCGCTCGAAGATCTCCAAGTCACGCGAGTGCAACCGCTACTCCGGAATACGCGCTGCCCAGTTTTGCGAGTGGAGCGCCTGCGAGTTAGGAGGTTTCCGGCAGTTCGGCAGAGCCTTTATCTACCACTCAGGGCAAAGTAAGTCCATTTTTCTTTGCTCATTCGAAATTTTATTGGGTGCACGACAGTGCTCCCGATGGGAGTAGCCCCCGAGCCTATGGTTAATTTCTTGCAGTTGGTCACAGGCTCAAGTCGAAGTCTTCTCCTCCTTTTTTTTTGTTTTCCTTGAATTCTGTCGGGTGCACGGCAGTGCTCCCGATGGGAGTAGCCCCGAGGCTATACTCGACTGTGTACAGTCGGGTATAGGCACAAGTCACTGTCTTTGACTTCAATTTTTGCCTTGGGTTTTTTTTGCAGGCTCTCCTCGACTCCCAGCTGCTTTCGGGCGCCGAGTACTTTTGGCCGAAGCGGATTGCAGCTCCCTTAGGGCAGATCGTGATCGGCTTGTCCAAGATGGTCAGTCCCTTCAAGTTAGGCTAACGCTCCATTCTCGTCCTCATTGCTTCTTCTTGATTGTAATTGTCGTTCTAGCTGTGTCTTTTTCACTGCAGATGAGGTCACCCACCTGAAAGCTGAGAAGGCGGAAGCTGTCTCTCGAGTGGAAACTCTTTAGGCAGAGCTGGAATCCCCCGAAAGGAGTTGGAATCCGCCCGCAAGTGCTCAACCGATCTTGACGGGAGCCTTTCGTGAGGTCAGGGGGCCTCGAAGCAGTTGGAAGAGGCGGGTGCGAAGCACGACAACGACCTCGTCGATTTCATCCGCCCTTATTCGCCCAGAAACTCGCAGGTAATGCTATGCTTCACTTTTCTTTCGACTCGAAACTTTATTCGCCCTTCCTTGCTGACAATTGTTTTGTGTTTGTCTCAGATGCTCTTGGGGTCGGGTTGGAGATTCCCGGATCCCAGAGACTGGACGCACTTACTGATACGTGCGCCCAGATTCGAGAGCACGCAAATGGAATCTGCTCCCTCGTTAGTGATGCCACCCGAGTGTTGACGCAGCTCCATGAGCGCCTGTTCACGGATGTTGCGGTTCCTCCTTCCTTGGGCGGCCTTCTGCAAGCCTTTCTTGGCGATGAGGATCTTCTCCACAAGTTTGCACTTGCGCAGAGTGAGTGCGGAGCCAAGACGGCGATCCAGTTTGCCTTGGCGCATGGAGTCTCGAGTGACCTGGATAAGGTGTACTCGGACATTCCTCGCGACTCATCCGGCAAGAAGGTAGGACTCCGTCCTTTTGGCGATCGTGCTGAAGTCCTCGCGAAGACGCTTTATGGAGTGCCTTCTCGTGCTGGTCGCAAGGGACAGCCTTCCGCGAGTGGCACTACTTCTGCAACCCCTTAGGAAAGTTTTTTGTTTCCTTTTGTTTGTCGATATAATAAACCTTGGGATGTATTCCCGTATTTTATGTTGCGTAATCAAAGAGTTTTCTGAAATCCTCAATGTCTGATTGTTACGCCTTACTTTCGTATGCTCCCGATGGGAGTAACCCCCGAGCACCCGTGGAATGGGCGGTATGTTCTCGAGTGGGGTCTTGTGAATTTTCCGAACTTCTTTCCTTTCTTTCCAGATAGTGGATCCCATCTTAGAAATGTGTTTTGCTATCACCGTAACTGAATGGACTGACCTGTAAAAAACATTCAGTGATGACTCATGTCAAGTAAAACGCAACCTTATCTATGCAGTTTTCTGGATATTGGTACGATTCAACCCAAGTCAAATCTAATGGTGCTATGGCGAGATTTGATGTCTTCAGTTTTCCAAATTTGGATAAGAGCAAAGTAACTGGAGCTGCTATCTGGGTTGAGGACTTGAGTTTGAAGACAAGATGATATGCTATCTCTCCCAACGACAAGCGCGCTCTAATAGTTAACTATGGCAGCTAAAACTGCGGAACTAGTTCTCGGAGGAAGGTGAGCTCGTCATGTCCATATCCGGTAGCAGAAGCTTTGATTGGCGACCGTAGCGTTTCACCCTCTCTATCTTCTTACTTCTAGCTTTCAACCCTGACAAGATCCCGCTGAACATCCTATCTGAGGAGGCTGGGTAGGGAGGTTTCCTGAGATGCTCGGGTTTAGATCCGACGATGGAAGGTGGCAGTAATTTTGTTACTCGTGGATTACCAAAGAAATAGAAGAGTCTTTTGTTGCTTATTTCCCCATTCAGTTTAAGATTGAACTTTTTCGCAAATAATTTTGATAGCCAAGAAACTAAAGAACACACACAACAGTTTTCTCACATTCCCACATAAATTTGGTGGCAGTGAAAAAGAAAAATAGATAAAATTCGGTGTTCCAATAGAAAATACAATACTAGTACCACAGGATCTTCCATGAGCTTCCGTGATACTTAGAGCAAAAAACAAAAAATCTTGCGTAGTTGATGGAATAAATCAAACTACTATATATTTCTTGGCATTGTGTGAATAGACATTGTGTTATTTGCGCTATATCAAAGAAAAGCATGTAGAACTTACGTGTGCTACATCAGCCACTGTGTAGGTCGAAGAAACACAACAAAGAGTAGCAGTACCAAAAGGCGCCCATCATGTCGCATGTTCCAAGCGTGACCGTTAATATGACCAACGATTTTGAGATAGAGGGAAAGCCTACAAATTGCAATATGAAGCAACACTAATATAGTCTCTTCCAAGTACTTGGCACATGCTTAAATACAAGATTGATGTCCGAGGAGCTAATTGTCATATCTTTTAACTAAGAAAATTATTAATTTCATGGAGTAGTTGACAGATATTGCCAGCACGAAGGTATTTAATTTACTTGATTCTCCATATCACGGAAATAATTAGATAATTAATAGAAGGTAATATTACAGATGTCATAATAATTATTTTCCTGGATTAAAAGATACACTATCAATAATATATTTTCCATATCTCCAAAATGATTAATGCTTAGAATAGATGGCATGCACCGGGTATCCAAGTTGGAAGCCTAGTGTAATCCTTGTTCTGGACGGCGCCCCACAGGTACACCCGGTACGACGCGTCGTCCGCGTCCTGTCCCGTTGGACCAAGAACTACGTCTCCATCATGGATGCCATGGGCGTCCCACAACGCATCGAGACCGAGAAGCTCCCCAAGCAGCCCGTCAGGCCGAGCGTAGTGGTGCTGGACGTTGCCAAGATGGTGACCATAACCATCTACCGTGGCATGTTCGAGGAGCGCCGGAAGAGCGTGATCAGCTGCGCCAAGGCCTTAGAGGCACACCGATCCTTCTCGGTGGGGGAAAGTGTGAGGGAGGCATGGACGCCACCAACAGGCTGAAGCCACGTTGGCTCATGGCCGCATATGGTGCATCGGCGCCTTCATCGGTTGTACCTGGCAGTGATGACCATATGGTCATTTCTTTGTTGAAAGCATTTTCTAGAGACTGGACCTCTCCGGGGTGAAACCCCATGATCTGGATTTAGTGCTTAGATAGGGTGAAGGCAGCGCTTGAGAACCGTTACCTTGATGAAGACGTTACTTTGGAGAACCTTTGTCGGAGTCTAGATGCCGTCAATGGTGGTGGTTTGTACATGCTGCTGCGAGCCTCTGATAGCTTTCTCGGGGTCATTCTTTTGCTCTTTATGTTTTGTTCTGCTGTTTGCTGTGTTCATCCTTTTGTTTTGCGGGGATCATCCTTAATGTATACACTTGTTTTGGACATTTTGTCGGTAATAGAGTGTGACGCCCCGAGATCGGGCACTATGCAGATTTTCAGCATTCCCGCCAAAATCCACATATAACCGATTTCAGGTTGCCAATTATGATAACATTACAACAGTTCACGAATATTCCACAATTACAACAGAAACAGATAGATACAAGATGACTCAACGAGCCAAGGATACAACTGATACAATACAAAGATCCAAATAACAGCGGAAGAAACCACATAGCGTCCGGCTACGGACAAGATCCAAATTGGACTAAGAGTCCTGAAGATAACCGAGAGCGTCCAATCCCTGCCCAGGCCAAGCCGGAGGGATTCCCAAGCTAACGTCGTCAGACTTCAAACCTGTTGACTGCAAGTTGGAATTTGCAGCCACGAAAGAGATTCGTGGGTCAGTACGGTTAAGTACTGGCAAATGGAATAAAACCCATACTCACAAGATACCGGCGTAGCCAGTCATCACAAGATACAAATACTTTAGGATCAACGGAAAGGAAGGGGGGTTATTGCAAATAAGCGACAGCGGGCTGCACTAACCAACTACAGAGAGATACTACAACTTCCGGCTAACAGAAAGAAGATAAGATCGATTATTGTAACCAACTGAAAGTAACTCCAATCAAACCCATCCTGGATCTCGCCCCTTATCCAAAGAAGCAATCCGAGGATAACTCACACAGTTGGATTAATGAATAATGGATCAGGTTGTTGTGTCAATAAGACTATTACTAGTCAAATTATTATCATTAGGTGTAAGTTGTCTGAGTACTTGTTAGCCAGTACTTTCACCAAGTCGTCACATAACCGCGGACAACACGGCTTCTCGAGAAGATTTATCCCTGCAGGGTGTGCTCCAGTACCCGTACACACTCGAGCCACCAACTAAAACTCAGGTTGGCTCGACACGACCCAAACCATCTCTACAACCCATCCTAGGAGCCACGGAGCTATAAGGTCCCAGCCACGCAGCCGAATACTCAGCGCAGGTGTGCAAAACTCCCGCAGGACACAACACCCCGGCACTACAGGCCTCGCCCTATATGCATCATCATCATAAGTAACCATGGGGGATCCACCCATTATGCAAGGAGCAAATGGAACACCCGAACTAAGTGTGGCTCTTCGGACAAGCTGCAGATCAGGTCTAAGTCGAGAGGGGTCCCATACTACCACCCGGATGCGGTGAGCACGCTTATCATGGATCAGTAGACAAGACCCTTTTCCTATTAGGGTCGACACTAGCATGCCTCAAAACCACTTAGGGCCTCCTGCCGGTGCCTTATCAGCATATTATTAATAACAGGTTGATTGATTAACATCGAGCCCCCAGAACATAGAAATAATCTAGTAACGGAAAGTAACGGGTAACAGACTCGAGCAAAACAACCTAAGCATGCTAGTAAGACACGGGCACAAGCAATGGTTATAGGTGTGGAGGTGAGGCAATAACAAGGTTAAGGGATTCATGTGATGGGTTCGTAACAGAAACAACAACTACTAAGGCTAGCAGAAAAGAACAACGGAAAGAATCGGTAACAAGTGATGAAAGGCAGCCATATGGCAGCAAGTGAGTATACTTGCCTGAGATCCCGCAAGGTAGCAGAACTTGTCGTTGCTCACATCATCTCAACGTCCTATCCGCGAAGAAGCAACGAACCTCGAACAAACACCGGATGCAACAATTACTACTACGGCAAAAAATCCAGCATGATCAAGATATGGATGCATGACAAGTTTAAAGATGCATCAAGGTAAACTAGTTGACAATATAAACAGAATTAAATAGACCCATATGCAAGGTGAGTTGCATATGGATGCACATGTTAAGGTTGAAGCAATGATCTACAATTAGTTAACATGTGTAAGTGGTTTATCATGATGCATGCATGATGATAGTAAGAAGTAAACAATAATAGATGCAAAAGAAAAAGGAAATTACCAAGGGTGTGATTTTATTTATCATGTTAAGAATTGTTGGTTCCTTATTGATGTCACACAAGTAGTTGCTGTTTTCATCAAGTTAAAGTGTTCAAAACAAATAACAAAATTTATATTTGAAAAGAACATCAAATTTTAGTTGGATTACATGTTTCAAATATTGAAATTTGGATTAGGATGAATTTATTATGAATTAAACAATATTAAACAAGTTTTAATTGAATTTAGAACAAGTTTGAATATAATTGAAGTTTTATTTGTTCAAAACATAAATTCAAACTCACATTTGAAAAGTTCACACTTTGATGGTTTGAAAACATATTTTGCATGTTCAAAATTATTTTATTTTGAGCAAGTTATGATTTTATCAAATTTAAATGAATTAAACAAGTATTAAATTATTTAGGCAATTTAAATTATTCAAATCATGAAACAAAATTTATATTTGAATTGGTGGTTCAAAATGGTATGGAAAACATATTTTATTTGCCTTATTTGGAAATAGTATGAATTATTTATGAATTGTTGCAAATTACAATTGAATTATTTGAATTCAAATTTAAATTGCATTTTGAAAATTCAAAACAGAAAACAAATGGCATAGTTGGATAGACAATTTAATTTGGAGCAGAAAACATATTTTGTTTGTATTAATTGGAGTTGGAATTAAAAAGTTATGTTTGATTTGAAAACAGGGACTTATTTGTGATTTACAGGGACCTTTGTGTGGAAGAAAAAGTTTTTCGGATTGGTCCTGGATTTTTTCTACTCGCTGCGGGTACACACCATCACGCTGACCGTGGGGTCCCAGCGCCAACGTGGCGGGTGCGCGTTGAGGTGGCACGCAGGGCCACCGACTGGTGGGCCTCTGCCCCTGCGCGGACAAAGGAAAAATAAAGGGGCCAAAACTGCGGCCGAGGGGGATCGATCCCTCGACCGGCAGCTCGCGCGCGACGGAACGAGACCAGCTGCGCTACGCTGAATTGGTGATAAAACAGATGGTTGACTGAAGAAATATCTGCTCCGTGCCTGTTAACTGAACTCGACCGCGATGCACGTTTTGAACCTGACGGAAAAAGGAGACAGCGCGCGGCGGACAGAGACCACCACGGTCGCTCGACCGGCGGCGATTGCGGGCGAACGGGGGCAGTGGACAAGCGACGTACGTACGGCAGCAGTGAGCAGAGGGAGGGAGATGCGATCGGAGGCTTACCTCGCGACAGAAGGAGGAGGCGGAGCAGACTCGGTGCAGGCAGAAACTTGGCCGGCGGCAAAGCTTCACGGCGACGGCGGCTCGGGCAGTAACAGCCGATGCCGCCTACACCAAACTTGGAGAGGGTGGATAGCCGGTTCCATTCCAAGGAACATCAACCCCTCGAGGTGCCCGTGGAGATGGGGAGGTGGCGGTGAACAGTGGTGGTGATCGGGTGGTCTCAGTGAGTTTCAGAGAAGGACGAGCAGAGAGGAGGGGGATGGCGGCGATGGAAGGAGGGGCTAGCTAGGGTTTGCAGCAGAGAGGGAAGGGAGGTGGGTACTTAAGGAGGGGGGGGGGAAGGCCTGTACGGCAGGAAATCGGATGGAGGAGGGGGAAACTCACGGTGGATGATGCGTTCGTACTGATGACGACAGCCACGAGGAAGAAGACAACGACAGGAAGTGGGGTGGGCCAGAAAGACTTGGGCTGGGGAAGGAAAAAGGTAAGGGGTGGCCTGTCTCCTCCTCTTGGGAATTTTTTTTTTCTTTCTTTTTTTTTTGTAAGAGATCAAGAGGGAGAGAGAGAAAGGATAGGGGTTTTGGGGTTTTATTGTGTTATATATTTTTATTACTTTTCTCAAAACAGAAAAATGAAAGCAAGGTTAGCATTAATTTCTCAAGTTGAAATTTTAATTAAAGTAAGTTGTTAGTTGAATTTTTCAAATAGGGTTTGGGTTGGAAATAAACAAAGTTTATTTAATAAATTCAATCAATTCTACAACATTATTGAATTTAATTGGTTTGCAAAATTTTAATATTTAAACCCATATTGAAGTATGATAATTAGGAGTGATTTGATTTGAATTTTTGAATTAGTCATTAGGGTTTTAATAACAGGGAGATTTGTATTACCAAGCAATTTGATTAGAACAAATTCAACCAGTGAAAAACAATTGAGTGGTTTAGTTTTGAAATTTTGAAATTGGAAGTTTAAATTGTTTTTTTGAATTTTCAGTTGTAATGCAACATGGTGCAATGCAATGTGATGCATATGATGCAAGCAAAACAAACAGGTAACACCCCAGGTGTTACAGACGACACCACTAACAAGGGATTGCGCCCTCGCAATCCACCTGCTAACCCGGGAGGGGAAAGAAATTCGACTATCGATTCTTCGTGCTTCCGGTTGATCTCCTCGACACCACTAACAAGGGCTTCTCGACACCACTAACAAGGGATTCTTGCTCGGAGTGACGACGATGTTCTTCCACCAGGAATCTTCCGATGATCGAACCTATTAGGTTAAAGGCTCAGAAAACGTCCACCCACGTAGGATCCTAACACTTTGAAAGATTGAGTACGAGAGTAGACTCCAAAACAAATAAGATGGGAGGGGAAATAGAATAAGGATAAGGAGAAAACAAGAATCCTATTGAGATGTTTCCAAAATAGTTTAGCAGAAATAGTTTTTGACACTCTAGAAACAACGACCGTTAGCGAGGTTATCCTACAGGCTTTGCGGACCCGTTGCTTCGATAACCATTCGTATCGAAACAATATCGGGAATCGGAACCAAGGCTCTGATACCATTTGTGACGCCCCGAGATCGGGCACTATGCAGATTTTCAGCATTCCCGCCAAAATCCACATATAACCGATTCCAGGTTGCCAATTATGATAACATTACAACAGTTCACGAATATTCCACAATTACAACAGAAACAGATAGATACAAGATGACTCAACGAGCCAAGGATACAACTGATACAATACAAAGATCCAAATAACAGCGGAAGAAACCACATAGCGTCCGGCTACGGACAAGATCCAAATTGGACTAAGAGTCCTGAAGATAACCGAGAGGGTCCAATCCCTGCCCAGGCCAAGCCGGAAGGATTCCCAAGCTAACGTCGTCAGACTTCAAACCTGTTGACTGCAAGTTGGAATTTGCAGCCACGAAAGAGATTCGTGGGTCAGTACGGTTAAGTACTGGCAAGTGGAATAAAACCCATACTCACAAGATACCGGCGTAGCCAGTCATCACAAGATACAAATACTTTAGGATCAACGGAAAGGAAGGGGGGTTATTGCAAATAAGCGACAGCGGGCTGCACTAACCAACTACAAAGAGATACTACAACTTCCGGCTAACAGAAAGAAGGTAAGATCGATTATTGTAACCAACTGAAAGTAACTCCAATCAAACCCATCCTGGATCTCGCCCCTTATCCAAAGAAGCAATCCGAGGATAACTCACACAGTTGGATTAATGAATAATGGATCAGGTTGTTGTGTCAATAAGACTATTACTAGTCAAATTATTATCATTAGGTGTAAGTTGTCTGAGTACTTGTTAGCCAGTACTTTCACCAAGTCGTCACATAACCGCGGACAACACGGCTTCTCGAGAAGATTTATCCCTGCAGGGTGTGCTCCAGTACCCGTACACACTCGAGCCACCAACTAAAACTCAGGTTGGCTCGACACGACCCAAACCATCTCTACAACCCATCCTAGGAGCCACGGAGCTATAAGGTCCCAGCCACGCAGCCGAATACTCAGCGCAGGTGTGCAAAACTCCCGCAGGACACAACACCCCGACACTACAGGCCTCGCCCTATATGCATCATCATCATAAGTAACCATGGGGGATCCACCCATTATGCAAGGAGCAAATGGAACACCCGAACTAAGTGTGGCTCTTCGGACAAGCTGCAGATCAGGTCTAAGTCGAGGGGGGTCCCATACTACCACCCGGATGCGGTGAGCACGCTCATCATGGATCAGTAGACAAGACCCTTTTCCTATTAGGGTCGACACTAGCAGGCCTCAAAACCACTTAGGGCCTCCTGCCGGTGCCTTATCAGCATATTATTAATAACAGGTTGATTGATTAACATCGAGCCCCAGAACATAGAAATAATCTAGTAACGGAAAGTAACGGGTAACAGACTCGAGCAAAACAACCTAATCATGCTAGTAAGACACGGGCACAAGCAATGGTTATAGGTGTGGAGGTGAGGCAATAACAAGGTTAAGGGATTCATGTGATGGGTTCGTAACAGAAACAACTACTACTAAGGCTAGCAGAAAAGAACAACAGAAAGAATCGGTAACAAGTGATGAAAGGCAGCCATATGGCAGCAAGTGAGTATACTTGCCTGAGATCCCGCAAGGTAGCAGAACTTGTCGTTGCTCACATCATCTCAACGTCCTATCCGCGAAGAAGCAACGAACCTCGAACAAACACCGGATGCAACAATTACTACTACGGCAAAAAATCCAGCATGATCAAGATATGGATGCATGACAAGTTTAAAGATGCATCAAGGTAAACTAGTTGACAAAATAAACAGAATTAAATGGACCCATATGCAAGGTGAGTTGCATATGGATGCACATGTTAAGGTTGAAGCAATGAGCTACAATTAGTTAACATGTGTAAGTGGTTTATCATGATGCATGCATGATGATAGTAAGAAGTAAACAATAATAGATGCAAAAGAAAAATAAAATTACCAAGGGTGTGATTTTATTTATCATGTTAAGAATTGTTGGTTCCTTATTGATGTCACACAAGAGTTGTTGTTTTCATCAAGTTAAAGTGTTCAAAACAAATAACAAAATTTATATTTGAAAAGAACATCAAATTTTAGTTGGATTACATGTTTCAAATATTGAAATTTGGATTAGGATGAATTTATTATGAATTAAACAATATTAAACAAGTTTTAATTGAATTTAGAACAAGTTTGAATATAATTGAAGTTTTATTTGTTCAAAACATAAATTCAAACTCACATTTGAAAAGTTCACACTTTGATGGTTTGAAAACATATTTTGCATGTTCAAAATTATTTTATTTTGAACAAGTTATGATTTTATCAAATTTAAATGAATTAAACAAGTATTAAATTATTTAGGCAATTTAAATTATTCAAATCATGAAAAAAAAATTATATTTGAATTGGTGGTTCAAAATGGTATGGAAAACATATTTTATTTGCCTTATTTGGAAATAGTATGAATTATTTATGAATTGTTGCAAATTAAAATTGAATTATTTGAATTCAAATTTAAATTGCATTTCGAAAATTCAAAACAGAAAACAAATGGCATAGTTGGATAGACAATTTAATTTGGAGCAGAAAACATATTTTGTTTGTATTAATTGGAGTTGGAATTAAAAAGTTATGTTTGATTTGAAAACAGGGACTTATTTGTGATTTACAGGGACCTTTGTGTGGAAGAAAAAGTTTTTCGGATTGGTCCTGGATTTTTTCTACTCGCTGCGGGTACACACCATCACGCTGACCGTGGGGTCCCAGCGCCACCGTGGCGGGTGCGCGTTGAGGTGGCACGCAGGGCCACCGACTGGTGGGCCTCTGCCCCTGCGCGGACAAAGGAAAAATAAAGGGGCCAAAACTGCGGCCGAGGGGGATCGATCCCTCGACCGGCAGCTCGCGCGCGACGGAACGAGACCAGCTGCGCTACGCTGAATTGGTGATACAACAGATGGTTGACTGAAGAAATATCTGCTCCGTGCCTGTTAACTGAACTCGACCGCGATGCACGTTCTGAACCTGACGGAAAAAGGAGACAGCGCGCGGCGGACAGAGACCACCACGGTCGCTCGACCGGGGGCGATTGCGGGCGAACGGGGGCAGTGGACAAGCGACGTACGTACGGCAGCAGTGAGCAGAGGGAGGGAGATGCGATCGGAGGCTTACCTCGCGACAGAAGGAGGAGGCGGAGCAGACTCGGTGCAGGCAGAAACTTGGTCGGCGGCAAAGCTTCACGGCGGCGGCGGCTCGGGCAGTAACAGCCGATGCCGCCTACACCAAACTTGGAGAGGGTGGATAGCCGGTTCCATTCGAAGGAACAGCAACCCCTCGAGGTGCCCGTGGAGATGGGGAGGTGGCGGTGAACAGAGGTGGTGATCGGGTGGTCTCAGTGAGTTTCAGAGAAGGACGAGCAGAGAGGAGGGGGATGGCGGCGATGGAAGGAGGGGCTAGCTAGGGTTTGCAGCAGAGAGGGAAGGGAGGTGGGTACTTAAGGAGGGGGGGGGGGGAAGGTCTGTACGGCAGGAAATCGGATGGAGGAGGGGGAAACTCACGGTGGATGATGCGTTCGTACTGATGACGACAGCCACGAGGAAGAAGACAACGACAGGAAGTGGGGTGGGCCAGAAAGACTTGGGCTGGGGAAGGAAAAAAGGTAAGGGGTGGCCTGTCTCCTCCTCTTGGGAATTTTTTTTTCTTTCTTCTTTTCTTTTTTGTAAGAGATCAAGAGGGAGAGAGAGAAAGGATAGGGGTTTTGGGGTTTTATTGTGTTATATATTTTTATTACTTTTCTCAAAACAGAAAAATGAAAGCAAGGTTAGCATTAATTTCTCAAGTTGAAATTTTAATTAAAGTAAGTTGTTAGTTGAATTTTTCAAATAGGGTTTGGGTTGGAAATAAACAAAGTTTATTTAATAAATTCAATCAATTCTACAACATTATTTAATTTAATTGGTTTGCAAAATTGTAATATTTAAACCCATATTGAAGTATGATAATTAGGAGTGATTTGATTTGAATTTTTGAATTAGTCATTAGGGTTTTAATAACATGGAGATTTGTATTACCAAGCAATTTGATTAGAACAAATTCAACCAGTGAAAAACAATTGAGTGGTTTAGTTTTGAAATTTTGAAATTGGAAGTTTAAATTGTTTTTTTGAATTTTCAGTTGTGATGCAACATGGTGCAATGCAATGTGATGCATATGATGCAAGCAAAACAAACAGGTAACACCCCAGGTGTTACATAGAGGCCGGGTGTATTTGGTATCATCTTAATATTAATATATTCTCATTATAATAAAAAGGTATGATGAGATGGATTCTGCATGGGAGCGGCAGTTCCAGAAGGGACGCTGCTGCTCTGCGGTACATTAGCCACTTGGGGTGGTTGACATGTGGGACCCACGTTCGACGCGCCCACATGTCAGCGGCTCAACGTCACTGTTAGCTACATTAAGCATCCCAGTCCTTCAAAAGGTGCATGCCAAACAAAGAGGGCACCATTGCCATCATTCAGGGGACGGGGCTTGTCGAATAGTCATCTCAACAAGTCTCTCAGATGAACCGGTAGGGTTTCGATTAGGAGAATGTGTAGTCTCTGGTGGCGATCGTCGGCTAACAGGGGGCACGATTTACCCAGGTTCGGGTCCCTCGTAGAGGTAAAACCCTTACTCCTGCTCCTGTCGATATGTCTTATCGATAGATCGGTTACAATGGGGGGGTGCTCGAGTCAAGAGTATAGTCTCGATCTCAAGGCTTTGGTGGTGCGGTATTGCTTGGTCTCTCTCCCGGTGGTTACAAACCCTAGCTTTAGGTCGGTTACAAGTTTCCTTCTTGACCCGCAAGGCTTTTGCGGGTGGGTTTCAATTGGGCCTTCTAGAACTGTTGGTGGCACCTCCCTTTGGACTTAGGTCTTGGGCCTTGGACCGTGTAGCCTCACCCGATAGGTCCAGAATTCATCCCCACGTTAGTAGCCCCCAAGTGTTTACTCGACTGAGAATCTGTCGGGTGGGCACTCAAAGTTTGTCTTGATTTTGATTGATTGCTTCAAGCGCTTGATAATAGAGGGCGCATACCCTGTGCGCGATGCGCTTTTTGTACTCGAGCATCGAGCGATTAATGTGCATGTGTTCTGGCTGTTTTCGCAGAAGGATGTGGCTCAGTTGCTTGGCTCTCCCAAAAGCTCAGGGCCAATTAATTGCATCTAGGGCAAAAACAGTTCTGGCCTACACAGACTCGAGACCTCCGACTCGAATCCAGGTGAGGTGATCATTGCGACTGGGCCGTGGAGGTCTTACCGAGTCGAACTTAACCTATAGGGGTACCCGGCGCGTCCGTTAGGATTTTTCCTCGTGTTGTTGACACGGAAATTTACCTGAGGACGCAGCTCGAGTGCGATTCCAGACCGATAAGAGAGATCTTTGGGTCTTACCTTCGTACACAAAAGAATACAGCATCCGGATGTGCCTAGTCGGCTGAACAATCCAGGGTAGGGATGTGTAAATACATCATGTGATCCTTCTCTGGTTGTACTTCCGCAACAAAGAGATTTTTGCATTTGTAAATTTTTATCTTGCCCATACGAAAGATTTTTGTGTCTGGAGATTTATGCGAAAGATTTTTCACGTTTTGATATGCCCATACGAAAGAATTTTCGTGTTACGGAGCTTATGCGAAAGAGTTTCGCGTCTTGATATGCCCATACGAAAGAATGTTTGTGTTAGGGAGCTTATGCGAAAGAGTTTTCGTGTGTCGATATGCCCATACAAAAGAAATTTCGTGTTTAGGGTGTTTATGCTAACGAGTTTCCGCGTATCGATATGCCCATACGAAAGAAATTTCGTGTTTAGGGTGTTTATACGAAAGAGTTTCCGCGTCTTGATATGCCCATACGAAAGAAATTTCGTGTTTAGGGAGCCTTTACGAAAGAGTTTTCACGTGTGATGAGGTGTTCAGTGATGTCACTGCGCACCCATCTGTTCTGACTGCTCCGAATGGGACGTGACGGAGCAAAGCAGAGAACATTGGCCCACCTTGTCAGCTTTTGACCGGAAGCGATAGGTCGCATCTGGGTTTTCCGCAGGCTACGCGCTGTAAATGCACACGATCTTTTGTAAAGATCGTGCTAGAGTAACCGCCCGCGCCGCTTCGCTTCCGCTTCACGCGTGGCGGTCACGATGAATGCCACGTTTCCAAATCCATGGTCTGGATTGGCCTGGTCTGCGTATAAGTAGTAGCCCTTAGGAGATGGGTAAATCTCCCGGCCATTTGCTCTTCTTCTTCCTCCTCGCGCACATCTCCTGTTCTGCAAACACCAGAGAGCTCCAATGGCTGGAGGAAGGAAGCGCAGCACCGCCGCATCGCCTTCGAAGGAAGCTGGAGATGCTTCCGCGCCGCCCGCCGTCAAAACGGGAGACTGGCGCGCCGCCAACACCACCAGGAAGAGCATCACCGACATGCAACGGGAAGGACTACTCCCTCCTGACGCTAACAAGCGCGTGCGCTTGTCCAAGAAGGAAGAGGTACCCAATGTTCACGCGAATGAGCGCGTGCTCTTTGCGGAGCACGTCTCGCGCGGTCTCTCTCTTCCTCTCCACCCTTTTCTCCTCAGATTGTTGTATGTCTATGGCATACAGCTCCATGACCTGCCTCCAAACGCGATTCAGCACATATCGTGGTTTATCGTGCTTTGCGAGTGCTTTCTGGGCATCCGCACGCATTGGGGCCTCTGGAAGGCCCTGATCAAGGTGCGAATCTTCCAGGAGAAGTCGCGACCAGACGGGACGACGGGGGAGCCGCTGCGCACCGGGGGCTTCGGGATCCAGGCGAGGACGGACATCCCCTACATGGAGATGTATTTCGTCGACTCGACGCAAGGATGGCGTAAGAAGTGGTTCTACGTCGTCGACAATAGCGCGGGTGGACCTCCCGAATTCCACCCGTTCGCCGTTCTGAAGCGGAGGAAGTCCTGGGCACATGAGCTCACCGCCGAACATAGCTGGATCGTCTTCCCCCTACTCACGAAGGTGGCGAACTTCCGCGACAAGGCGCTAGGAGTTCCGTTGAATGGAATACACTTGGCGAGTGTGTTTCTTCGACAGAGGATCCAGCCTCTTCAGGAGAGACCGTCCACAATGTGGGAGTACCAGGGCGCCCAGGACCCAAGCCGCGTCTGCAAAGATATTCTCTCGAATACCGAATTCGAGACAAATATCGCGGCTATCACCAAGATGAAGAAAGGAGAGGCCTATTCGACATGTTCTCTTGAGCCATTCGAGGCTTCAAGACCTCCCCCTGCAGAGGTGAATTTCTTCGTGTTCTTCTTCTGTTTGCTTTTTCGTCGATCGAAAATCTTCTCTCTTTTTCTTCTTTTGCTCCCGTAGAGCTTGAAGGTAGCGGCGTGCTACCCTCTGGTTATGGCCGAAGATGCCTCGGACCTTCTGGCGAGTAACGTCGATGCTCCTCTCGAAACTAGTGTCGTTGAAGCTGACTCGAGCTCCTAGCGCGACTACATGAACGACAAGGAAGAGTCGGGTAGCGAGCAACTCCATCACCACAATATCCACCGGCATGAAGATGACGAAGTCACTTCCAAGGATAGCTCCTTGGGCCGCACTAGTAGAAAATAGGGCATTGAGCCAACCACATTGGACCCGGATTGGATATGAACCGGTTCTAAAGGGTCTGTCAGCTGGGCCCCCTCCCTGCAGCAAATGGCCGCAAGGCCTTTAGGACCGGTTTGTAACACAAACCGGTCCTAATGGTATTTGGACCGTTTGCTGCAGGGAGGGGGGCCCAGTGGCAGACCCTTTAGAACCGGTTTGTATCACAAACCGGTGCTAAAGGTTTTCTCATTTTTGCAGCAACTGCGGGGCCCCGCTGTCAGACCCTTTAGCACTGGTTTTAACACAAACCGGTCCTAAAGCCCTCCCCTATATTCCACCCCGAGCTCAGCTCCATTTTTTCCAGCTCGAGCTCAACTCCATTTTTGCTCTCTCCTTCCTCTTGGGAGCTCTAATCCATCCCCATTTTTCTCCACCATTTGTCAAGATTGTTGGCACCCATCGGTCCTACGGTTAGCATCAACATTCCCTCTTCCGGCATTGCAAGTTTTGCTCGTTTTCTTGCTCATTTCATTTTTGTTGTGCTAGCTAGGTGTTTGATGAAATTCCTAAGCTAGAGAGAGTTCATCATTTGTTATGTATACATATGCAATTTGAGCTCAAATTTAATTATGATTTGTGGTTTTTTTAGTGTCGCGCGCCTTGTCCCCTCCTCACCGCCGTCGATCGCCCCGTCACCGACACAACCTTGGTGAGCCTATTGTTTTTATTTACCAAAACAAATTTTGATTTGTATGATTTACATATTTACTTGTATATAATTTTCTTATTGTGTAAGATTTTTTATATGTATAGCGCCATGGTTTTGATATCCGTCCCCGTTGGCCCTCGTCTAGTCTATGATTCGGATGTGGTATATTATCTTTTATAACTACATATTTTCATCTCCTGATTATATGACAATTAATTACGCCGACCAACTTGACATAGATATTTTTATCTAGGAGGTAGTGGAACCGGAAATGCCAATCGACCCTACTGTTGAGAAGTTACACTTAGTTGAACAAGAAAATGTTGGCCTGAAAGAAAGATTGAAAAAAACTGAAGAAAGATTGGAAAAAACTGAAAGAGAGAAGATGACCTTGGAAAAGGTTCTTGCCGGTGTCGTCGATGGTCACAAGAGCGAGATGGACGTAATGTGCCTGAAGATTAGAAAGATTAGAAAATATGCAATTAGTAAAGAGGCTTGGTATCATTATGTCGTCGGGTCAATTGTTACCTTTGTTGCGATTTTGATCGCATTTGTTGTTGTTTTTAAATGCATTAATTAGAGAGAGTTTTCATGGTTGGTTTCAGTGTGTATTTTTATGAGAACTATATATGTATGGTCACTACGCTACTTTGGTTTTAACGTGTGATGAACTTTTTGTATTAATTAATTAATTTAGTCATGATGATTTAGCATAATGGTTTTTGATAAATTTATATAATCCAGATGAACCGGCAATGGATGTACAGTGATCGACGTCGTCCCGAATTCCTTAATGGCATGCATAGTTTTCTCAATGTGGCTGAGAAAAACAGGCAGAATGGATTTATTTTTTGTCCATGTAAAAAATGCCAGAATAAGAGGAATTTCCCTAACTCAAGAACCATACACACCCACCTGTTGCAAGAAGGCTTCATGCCCAGTTATTTTTGTTGGACCAAGCACGGAGAAAGAGGGGTTGTAATGGAAGACAATGAAGAAGAAGAGGATAATGATAACTATCCTATGTTCGGTGAACACGGTGATACTGAAATGGGGGAAGACGAGCCTGAACTTGAGGTAATTGTTGATGAGTCTGATGATGATCTTCGTCAGGTCATTAGTGAAGAACAGATAAATTGCGCAAGTGAAAACGAGAGGTTGAAGTTGGAGAGCATGTTAGAAGATCACAAAAAATTGTTGTACCTAAATTGCGAAGATGGGTAGAAAAAGCTGGACACCACCCTGGAATTGCTGCAATGGAAGGCAGAGAATGGAATATCTGACAAGGGATTTGAAAAGCTGCTGAAAATAATGAAGAAGATGCTTCCAAGAGATAACGTGCTGCCCTGCAGTACGTACGAAGCAAAGAAGGTTGTCTGCCCTCTAGGATTGGAAGTGCATAAGATACATGCATGCATCAATGACTGCATCCTCTACCGCGGTCAGCACGAGAATTTAAATGCCTGACCGGTATGCGGTGCATTTTGGTATAAGATCAGGCGAGATGACCCTGGTGATGTTGAGGGCGACGATCGCCCCAGGAAGAGGGTTCCTGCCAAGGTGATGTGGCATGCTCCTATAATACCACGGTTGAAACGTTTGTTCCGAAACAAAGAGCATGCCAAGTTGCTGCGATGGCACAAAGAAGACCGTAAGGAAAACGATATGCTGAGACACCCCGCTGATGGGTCGCAGTGGAGAAACATCGACGATAAGTACGAGGACTTTGCACGTGACGCAAGAAACTTAAGGTTTGGTCTAAGTACAGATGGCCTGAATTCGTTTGGGGAGCAGAGTAGCAGTCATAGCACCTGACCCGTGACTCTATGTATCTATAACCTTCCTGCTTGGTTATGCATGAAGCGTAAGTTCATTATGATGCCAGTGCTTATCCCAGGCCCGTCGCAACCTGGCAACAACATTGATGTGTACCTGAGGCCGCTGGTTGATGAACTTTTAGAGTTGTGGGCTGACGAAGGTGTACGTGTGTGGGACGAGTACAAACAGGAGGAATTTGACCTACGAGGGTTGCTGTTTGTAACCATCAATGATTGGCCCGCTCTTAGTAACATCTCAGGACAGTCAAACAAGGGATACAACGCATGCACACACTGTTTAGGTGAGACTGAAAGTATACATATAGGCAAGAATGTGTACCCGGGGCATCGTCGATTTCTTCCAGACAGGCATCCCGTAAGAAAAAAAGGAAAGCATTTCAAAGGCGAGGCAGATACACGGAGGAAGCCAACCCTCCCTAAAGGTACTGATATATATGACATGGTCAAAGATATAAAAGTAATCTTTGGTAAGGGTCCTGGCGCACAATCTGTTCCGAATGACGCCGACAACCACGTAGCCATGTGGAAGAAGAAATCTATATGCTGGGAACTACCCTATTGGAAATTCCTAGAGGTTCGCTCTGCGATCGACGTGATGCACGTGACGAAAAATATATGCATGAACCTGCTAAACTTATCGGGCGTGCATGGGAAGAAGTCGAGAGATACACCAAAAACACGGCTGCACCACCAACGTATACACGAACGAGACGACCTGATGAATCCAGAGAATTTCAAAGGTCATGCCAGCTATGCTCTTACCAAGCAAGAGAAGGAGATCTTTTTCCAAGTCCTAAGCAGTATCAAGGTCCCGTATGGATACTCGTCGAACATAAAAGGAATACTAAACCTGGAAGAGAAAAAGTTCGAAAACCTAAAGTCTCATGACTGCCACGTGATCATGACCCAGTTACTTCCGATTGCATTGAGGGGGCTTCTGCCAGAAAACGTGCGAGTACCCATTGTGAAGCTATGTGCATTCCTCAACGCAATTTCTCAGAAGGCAATCGATCCAGCAACTCTACCAAGTTTATAGAAGGGCGTGGTCCAATGTCTTGTCAGCTTCGAGTTGGTGTTCCCACCAACGTTCTTCAATATTATGATGCACCTCATAGTTCACCTAGTCCAAGAGATTTCCGTTCTCGGTCCAGTATTCTTACACAATATGTTCCCCTTTGAGAGGTTCACGGGAGTCTTGAAGAATTATGTTGAAAACCGTGCTAGGCCAAAAGGAAGCATGGTCAAGGGCTATGAAACAAATGAGGTCATTGAGTTTTGAGTTGACTTTATTCCTGACCTGAACCCGATCGGTGTTCCTCAGTCGCGCCATGAGGGGAGACTGCGTGGAAAAGGCACGCTAGGAAAGAAATCAACAACATGTATGGACGAGCAATCTTTCACTCAAGCACACTACACAATTCTAGTTAATTCCAGCTTGGCGGCTCCATATATCCAGGAACACAAGGATATTTTACGCTCGGAATACCCGGAGCAACCTGAAGATTTCATTGCTAAAGAACACGCGAAGACTTTCGGTGGTTGGTTGCAAAGACGTCTCATTAATGACAACATTGTTGAAGATGAGCTATACTTGTTGGCCAAGCAACCATCTTCGACTGTATTGACCTTTAAAGGGTACGAGATAAATGGTAACACATTTTACACGGCAGACCAATATAAAAAGAGAACCAACCAAAACAGTGGCGTCCGGTTTGATGCAAAAGACGACAACGGGCAAAGGGTCACATACTATGGTTACATAGAGCAGATATGGGAACTTGACTACGGACCTTCCTTTAAGGTCCCTTTGTTCTGGTGCAAATGGTTCAACCTGTCAGGCGTGAAGGTAGACCCGAAGTACGGAATGACAACAGTGGATCAGAAGAATCTTGGGTACGGCAATGATCAATTCGTCCTAGCCAATGATGTGGCTCAGGTTTTCTATGTGAAGGACATGTCTAGCAGACCGAGAAAAAGAAAAGATAAGGAAGCGAATACATCAGACGATGAGCCAAGGCGCCACATAGTTCTTTCAGGGAAAAGAAACATCGTGGGAGTCGAGGACAAGACAGACATGTCAGAAGATTACAATAAATTTGATGAAATTCCTCCCTTCAAAGTCAAAGATGATCCAAGCATCCCGTTAAATGATGAAGATACTCCATGGTTACGGCGCAATCAGAAGAAAGGCAAGAAGCAAAATAGATAGGGGGTGTTGTTAATGATGTGTAATAATGTATTAAACCTTTTATGTAATTGTGTTGACCATTTTGATAAATATCAAAAATTTGACCAGTTTCCACTAAATTTGACCATTTTGATAAATGTCATTTTTATTTTTTAAGTGTTAAAATGACATTTAGACAATTTGTAAACAAAATATCAGAAAATATAAATATGTTGTTATAATATTTGATTTTACAAAAGCTTTTGTTTATACAAAAATTTTGAGTCTATTTTGGACAATTAAATGACATTTAGACAATTTTTACACAAAATATGAGAAAATATAAATATGTTTTTATAAATATTTGATTTTACAATTTTTCGAGTCTACTTTGATTTTATAAATAAATGTAAAAGAAAACAGAAAAGGGAAACAAAAAAGAAAAATAAAAGAAGAAACAGGAAAAAAAAGGAAACAAAAAAATATCTTTATATTTTCGAATTAGTTTGATAAATATCTTATTTTTATTTTTTTATTGTTTTAAATGACATTTAGACAATTTTTACACAAAATATGAGAAAATATAAATATGTTTTTATAAATATTTGATTTTACAAAAGCTTTTGATTACACAAATTTTTTGGAAGAGTCTAATTTGGACAATTAAATCAATACATATGAAAGAAAACAGAAAAATTAAACAAAAAGAAAAAGAAAACAGGAAACAGAAAAAAGGAAAAAAGAAAAAGGAAAAAACCCTTTAGGACCGGTTTTTAACAACAACCGGTTCTAAAGGTGGGTTCGCGCGCGCACTCTGAACGTGGCCCAATTTTCGGACCTTTAGTACCGGTTTGTGTTAACAACCGGTGCTAAAGGGTCTTTAGGACCGGTTGTTAACACCAACCGGTGCTAAAGACTTGTACAGAGCCGATTTCAGTCCCTTAGCCGAAAAAATTTCCTTCGCGCGTCTTCTCTCCTCCCGGGCGAAGCCCTGCTCCGATTCCTCTCCGTCGTCGCCGTGCTCGCCTCCTCGCCACCGTCGCCCCGCCGCGGGCCCTCGACGTCGTCTGCCTCCGCCCCCGACGCCGTCCACCTCGCCGCGCTTCCCCGACGCCGTCTGCCTCCGCCCCGTCGCCGCCCCGACGCCGCCTCCCTCTGCCCCGACGCCGCCTCCCTCTGCCCCCGACGCCATCCGCCTCGCCCGCGCCCCCGACGCCGCCCCGTCGCCGCCACGCCGCTGCCCCGACGCCGCGTACCTCTGCCCCGACGCCGCCCCGTCGCCGCCCCAACGCTGCCTCCCTCTGCCCCGACGCCGCCCCGACGTACGCGTGACGTCACAGAGGCAGAGGCACTCTGTGAGTTTTTTTTGTTTTTTTTTCTATTGTAAAATAGATTAGCTAGAATTAGCTAGTAATTATAATTAGCTAGTAATCTAATTATAATTAGCTAGAATTAGCTAGAATTTTGTAGTAATTATAATTTGTAGTAATTATAATTAGCTAGAATTAGAATTTTATTTTGATATCATAGTTGTAAATTAGAGTTCTTCATTTTAAAAGTTAGAGTTCTTCATTTTATAAATTAGAGTTCTGCATTTTAGAGTATTGCATTTTATAAATTATTATACCACATTCTCTATATAAATAACCAATGAAATAATTTTGCTAAGTGTCCGATGAAATAATTTTGCTAAGTGTCCGATGAAATAATTTTGCTAATTCCGTAAATAATTCTGATTCTTGTTACTAGCAGGTGTTGAGCTATGGATCCCCAAGAACCACATGATCCGCACGCCGATCAGCTCGCGGGAATGGGTGAGGCGGAGAAGGAAAGATACATGTGCCAGATGATTTTTGAAGATGCAACGGCCATATATCATGATCACTACGGTGGACAGGCGTTTAGCAATCAATTTTTGAACGACTCCGGTGACGGAGCTGAGAATATAGAAGATGTAGTAGATGACGACGACGACAACGTCGACGATGCAGAAGTGCCCTCCGGAACAAACTCTGCCAATGTATATCTCAAGTCACTGTTGACGCAAGAATTAATTTGTATTGCACTTACTAACGAATCATTATTTTCCCGTTTAGGCGCCCTCCGGAACAGCTAGCGCAAGTACTGAGACAAAGTCGAAACGAGGACCGGGCGCAAGGTTTAAAGATACTGCAAGGTACTCGATCGATAAAGTTGCTGTTGATGGCAAACCACTAGAACCCCCAGAAACTTATCGCAAATTTGTAAATCAATGCGGAGTGGTCTTAATAGAATGGAATAAGCCTAAGACCGGCGCCAACGTTGGAGCTACTTATGTCGATGACAGATTGAAAAGAGTGCTTTGCGACACGGTCTGGCTAAATTTCAGTGTAGCGGAAGATAAGAAGAAGAAAGTCGAGGAGTGGGCTTTGAAGAAGATGGCCACACAATTCCAGAGGTGGAAGAAAGACTTGTGGAAGAAATATAAGGACGAAGATCCAGTTTTCACTGGGCACCTAGGGAAGATAAGAGACGCTTGGCCTGATTTTAAGGCGTACAAGAAATCGGGTGTCTTTACATCCCGATCAGCCACAAATACAGAGAATGCGAAGAAGAAGAAATATCACCATATTTTGGGGTCAGGTGGCTACATGACTGCCCTGCCTAGGTGGCGACGCTATGAAGATGCGCTTCTTAAAAGAAATATCATTCCACAGACACATGACTGGCCCGATAGGTCCAAGTTCTGGTTGTTCGCGCATGGGGAAACGTTGGATGCTGAGACTGGGATGATTGTTGCGGAAGCACCATGGTCGGAAAAAATAAAACAAGTCGTATCAGATTTAGAGAAGGCAATAGAAGTTGTTCGGAAAGGAACTTGTGTTCCCGATAGAGAGAACGACGAGCTGACGAAGGCACTCGGGAACCCCGAAAAGTGGGTACGAACACGAGGCTTTGGAGCCACTACCCCATGGAACCAAGGGTTTCCGGCGGACCTTGGCACTTACAGAAGCCGTGGTAGAAGCAAGAAGAAGGCGCTGGAACGGATATCGACATTAGAAGAAAAGGTGGCGTTTCTCTTGAAGAAAGGGGGACACCCTGTACCTGACACTGAAGAGGAGGAAGAAGATCCTGCACCTGACGCTGATCAGCAGCAATTAGAAGACGATCTTGTAGCATATGTCGTCCCATCTCAGCATAGAAGCAGCGTGGGTTCCACGCAGCTGCAGCTAGAAGACGGTCCTGCAGTCGAACTGTCAGCGCGTCACTACCCCGTGGATGATATCACGGAGAAGACAAACTGTGAGATACATATGCCAATGGGGAACATATCCTTCATGGTGGCATCAGGCTATGCTTTACCGAATCAACCTGGAGCAACCTACCATGGTGGTCAGATTCCAGCATCCCATGCTCGTGTCGGGTTGTCAACAATTACGTCGGGATGCCAGTCAATTGAGCTTCATATTCCTGGAGGTGAAGGCGAGAAGACACTGGGAGAAATGGAGCTTGGTATCATCTTGTGGAATAAGAAACACATCGTGTTTCCTAACGCGGCGCCAAGGCCACCGACTCCTCCAGGTACAAATGCACCACCTCCAACAATTACTGAATGTTCCACCACATGTAAGCCTATTTTTAATAGTTTTTTCACTTTCGTACAGAGAATGCACGACGTCCAAGTCCACCCCCAACGCACCTCCAAGTCCACCCCACAACGAAGATTGGGAGCCCGAGGCCGAGAGTCCATCGCCCGTGCACTCCCGTGAGCCGACGGATGCGCCCACTACGGGTACGGCAAAGCGGAAGCTGCAGTTCAGAAGAAACGGGACTCCTCCCAAGAAGAGAGAAAGGAAACCCAAGAAAGTCAAGACTCCCCCGAAGTTACCAGGCCTGATGACTCCGGAGGAACTAGACGAGGCCGTGAAAGCCAAAAACAAAGCATGATTCGCACGGTTTCCCCTGAAGCCCCCTCCAGACATCTGGAAGGAAACTCTGGAGATCATACCAAAGTGGAAAATTGAGCGCACCATCGACAACTTATATTATCCTGAACCGTCGCCACCGCTGCCCCTTTCAGACTATGAACGGTACATTGAAAAGATGCACACCGCACAGATGAAGCAGACAGAGCAGATGAAGCAGGCGGAGCAGACGAAATGCGGGAAACAAATTCCCCAGCTCGGACAACAAGAAGCACAGTCAATTGCCCCGCTCAAGGTGTTATCTGACCAGGCTTCAGTGTCCGGTCCATGCATGGGCGAGTAGGTTACGCTATTGCTAATTTGGTATATAAATATAAGCCCGAGAACCCTCTGGTCGAAAAGGCAAAAGAGAGACTGTATCATGGCGGCAGTTCAGGATCAACACTACTTAGGAGAGTACGGTGTGGAGGTTGGGTTCGATGATTTTTTCCAGATGTACAATCAATGTGCCCTCGACAAAGCTATCCTCAGCTGCTACTGTTTGTAAGTAATTTATTTGTGTAATTTAATTATTTAGTTAAGCTCGCGTTCATTGCCCGTATAATTATCACTCACGATATTCTTTTTGTACGCTACTATGCAGAATGAAGATTCGTGAATGCAGGCTGGCAGGAATCTGGGACTTTGGCTTCATTGACCCATATTCGTTTCATCAAGAGACAATAGAAAAGTTCAACAAGGATACACCAGATGATTTGCTAAGGTTTTTGAAGCGACAAAGTACCAAAAAAGAAATACTTTGGCCCTACGCATTCAAGTGAGCGTTACTGTCTTGTACACATTCATTTTGCTTACCTGATGTTAAGTGTAATTGATGAGTATGCATGACTGCGTGTGTACACGTGCGCAGGTCCCACTTCATATTGTTCATCATTAGAATCGATCAAGGACAAGTTGAAGTCTGGGACCCGTTAACCTGGGACGCTGACACATGGAAGAGCGCGCGTCAGATGCTTCAAAGGTATATATATATATCGGCCTCTTTCGTTCATCGGACTCTTTTTCGTTCATTTCCTGATATCAAGTAAGTAATAATTAACTCTTGTATTCATTTTTCTTTGTCGGCCAGGGTTTGGCAAATGTTCATTAAGGAAGAACCCGGTACATGGGCAGACAAGCTCCACTTTCAGATTAACAAAGTAAGTAGTACTACGTACCCCGGTTTCAATACCATTACCATTCTCTTGATTATTATTAATTTGACTGAATTATGTTCACGTATATAGAGCGTCCCGCAACAACCACCGGGCACTGATTATTGTGGATACTACGTTTGCGAGTACATTCACAGGATTATCAATGAGAAATCCCGTACTTCCAGAAATCTAGAGGTACGTAACCGGATCTTCAGAACTTTATTTATGTTGCTATCAATTATTTTTAGTTTTGTTCATAACTTAATTGTTTTCATCTACTTCTTTTAAAGCTGCAACGAAAGCGGGCGATGCTCAGACCAATCCAAGGTTGCAAGGCAGTTGCAGAGGAATTGCCAGGATTTCTTCTCACGCAAGTCATAGATGAAGGCGGAGAATTTTTCCATCCTATGAACCAATAGCCAGTTCCCTTCTCTATGTAAGTATACAGTTATTGGAAACGAACTTCAAATTATGTAATGATAATCGGTCGAGTACTTCGTGTTACATGTATATATGTACTTTTATTTGGTGCATCAACATTTAACCGCAAACACGGAATCGGAAACACTTAACCGCAAACACGGAATCGGTGTTTCCGATACGTGTTTCCGATTCCGTGTTCGTAAAAAACGGAACACGGACACACGGAATCGGAAACACGGAATCGGAAATACAGAATCGATAAGACGTAAACGGAAATACGGAACCGGAAACACGTGAACGGAAACCCTGAAAATACGGAACACGGAAACACCGAAATACGGAATCGGAAACCCTGAAAAGAAAAGGAAAAAAAGCATTAGGACCGGTTGGTGTTACCAACCGGTTCTAAAGGTCCTCCGCCTGCGCGCACTCTTCGGCGCCCACGTGGAGGCCTTTAGCACCGGTTTGTAAGAGACCGGTTCTAAAGGGGGGGCCTTTAGTCCCGGATACGTAGCACCGGATGTGTATCCGGGTCCAAAGGCCCTTACCAACCGGTTGTAATACCCCTTTCTCCACCAGTGGGGTGACGGTCCACCAAGGCGACCGAGCCTCTCCAGGTGCCTCCCCTCCGTACACTTCCGCCTCTTGGTCGTCCATCAAGGGTTTCCACTGCTTGGAACCCGGAAGTTCTTGATGACAATGACGAGGATGAGTAAGTCTTCCGTGTTTCGCTCTTAGTCGTGAATTTTCCTTCTCGTTCCTTGTTCTTTATTCTGATGTCACTTTCAACAGCAGCCTTGCGACTATTAGTCCTAGCCAGTTTACTTCTTTAATTCCATCTGTGAAGAGAAAAGAAGCAGTCGCGACTGAAGCTCCAGCTATTGAGGCCGCTCGAAGATCTCCAAGTCATGCGAGTGCAACCGCTACTCCGGAATACGCGTTGCCCAGTTTTGCGAGTGGAGCGTCTGCGAGTTAGGAGGTTTCGGGCAGTTCGGCAGAGCCTTTATCTACCACTCCGGGCAAAGTAAGTCCAGTTTTCTCTGCTCATTCGAAATTTTATCGGGTGCACGATAGTGCTCCCGATGGGAGTAGCCCCCGAGCCTGTGGTTAATTTCTTGAAGTTGGTCACAGGCTCAAGTCGAAGTCTTCTCTTCCTTTTTTTTGTTTTCCTTGAATTCTATCGGGTGCACGGCAGTGCTCCCGATGGGAGTAGCCCCCGAGGCTATACTCGACTGTGTACAGTCGGGTATAGGCACAAGTCACTGTCTTTGACTTCAATTTTTGCCTTTGGAATTTTTTTTGCAGGCTCTCCTCGACTCCCTCGGTGCTTTCGGGCGCCGAGTACTTTTGGCCGAAGCGGATTGCAGCTCCCTTAGGGAAGATCGTGATCGGCTTGTCCAAGATGGTCAGTCCCTTCAAGTTAGGCTAACGCTCCATTCTCTTCCTCATTGCTTCTTCTTAATTGTAATTGTCGTTCTAGCTGTGTCTTTTTCACTGCAGATGAGGTCACCAGCCTGAAAGCTGAGAAGGCGGAAGTTGTCTCTCGAGTGGAAACTCTTTAGGCAGAGCTGGAATCCCCCCGAAAGGAGTTGGAATCCGCCCGCAAGTGCTCAACCGATCTTGACGGGAGCCTTTCGGGAGCTCAGGGGGCCTTGAAGCAGTTGGAAGA
The DNA here is from genome assembly GCA_028641055.1 of Alopecurus myosuroides. Taxonomy (NCBI): domain Eukaryota; kingdom Viridiplantae; phylum Streptophyta; class Magnoliopsida; order Poales; family Poaceae; genus Alopecurus; species Alopecurus myosuroides. The sequence goes on from CM054057.1 coordinate 9,912,225, forward strand.
GGCGGGTGCGAAGCACGACAGCGACCTCGTCGATTTCATCCGCCCTTATTCGCCCAGAAACTCGCGGGTAATGCTATGCTTCACTTTTCTTTCGACTCGAAACTTTATTCGCCCTTCCTTGCTGACAATTGTTTTGTGTTTGTCTCAGATGCTCTTGGGGTCGGGTTGGAGATTCCCGGATCTCAGCGACTGGACGCACTTACTGATACGTGCGCCCAGATTAGAGAGCACGCAAATGGAATCTTCTCCCTCGTTAGTGATGCCACCCGAGTGTTGACGCAGCTCCATGAGCGCATGTTCGCGGATGTTTAGGTTCCTCCTTCCTTGGGCGGCCTTCTGCAAGCCTTTCTTGGCGATGAGGATCTTCTCCACAAGTTTGCACTTGCGCAGAGTGAGTGCGGAGCCAAGACGGCGATCCAGTTTGCCTTGGCGCATGGAGTCTCGAGTGACCTGGATAAGGTGTACTCGTACATTCCTCGCGACTCATCCGGAAAGAAGGTAGGACTCCGTCCTTTTGGCGATCGTGCTGAAGTCCTCGCAAAGACGCTTTATGGAGTGCGTTCTCGTGCTGGTCGCAAGGGACAGCCTTCCGCGAGTGGCACTACTTCTGCAACCCCTTAGGAAAGTTTTTGGTATCCTTTTGTTTGTCGATGTAATAAACCTTGGGATGTATTCCCGTATTTTATGTTGTGTAATCGAAGAGTTTTCTGAAATCCTCAATGTCTGTTACGCCTTACTTTCGTATGCTCCCGATGGGAGTAACCCCCGAGCACCCGTGGAATGGGCGGTATGTTCTCGAGTGGGGTCTTGTGAATTTTCTGAACTTCTTTCCTTTCTTTCCAGGTAGTGGATCCCATCTTAGAGTCCTCGAGTGGGACTGCTTTGCAGGTTAATCCCCTTATTGCTGCTGCCAGCATATTTGCCTCACTCTGTGACCGTGTAGCGGATGGCGAGCGCAAGTTGAAAGCTCTGCGAGGTGTAGCTGATGTTGCCAAGTCGAAGCAGAAACTTGCGATGGAGCGTGAACAGTATGTGATGGAAGAACTGGCAGTTATTGCCAAGGGCATGCTCTGTAATTTTGCGAGCCCCCGAGTATTTTGTCGCTGGTTCCTTTGTTTGTTTTGACGCCTTTGTTGCCCTTGCAGTTGTTGAACCTGACAGAGTTTGTGAGACCCATTGGGTGGATAATCACATTATTAACGAGTCGGGTAGCCCCAATCCTCATGTGAATGAGTTCTGGTCTGACCGCAAGCGAGGCTTTATCCTTGCTACCCTGAAGTATCGGGCGAGCCAGGCGCAGGTAATCATTGAGTCTCGTCGCGAGGCCCTGTCCTCTATCCACCGGACATTTTACCCGTTGGGTGTTGTCCCGGATAGCTTGAGTAGTTTGCTCGGTCGGGTGGGAGAGGTTCGAGAGTGCGTGCGCCAACAACTTGTCAGTGGAGCCCGTGTGGCACTTGCCTTCGTTCGGTTGTGGCATACTGAGGTCAACTTCCTTTCTGTTCCGCGGCTTCCTGACTCGAGAGGTTCGGGTGTGGATTGGTCTCCTCATTATGCAGACGTGCTTCCTGCAGCGGAGCAGATTGTTCTACTGACTTCCGAGGAGGTTAATCAGATGCTTGAAGACAAGGCCGCTCACCGTTAAGTGGAATTTCAAGATGTAAATGTCTTGTTGTAAGGTGTTTGTAAGGTGTAAACCTTGTGACCTTGTATATTTTGTTTGATGTTTTAAAGGTGTTTATAAGGTGTAGACCTTGTTGTACCTTGTATTTGTTTTTATCGAGTGAAGTTACTCGAAGGATGTTTATGATTCTAGTTAGGCGTAGCCCCCGTGTGTTTGGGGTGTGTACCTGTTGTTTTAGCATGTTTAGAAAGAACGAGAAATTGCGATTGCTATGGTTGATAAACCATGTATTTATTGATATGGATGAAAAGCCGTGTGTTTGGTCGAGCTACAGTGTGGCTGGTACAACATTATTTCTTACGAGTAGGATAATTGTAGGGGTAGAACTTGCGGAGATGCGCAACGTTCCATGGGTTGGAGTAGATACCGCCGGTCTTCGGGTTCTTCAATCGATAGGCACCTCCTAGGATAACTTCATGTATTATGAAGGGTCCTTCCCATGGTGGCTCGAGCTTGTGTCCTTCCTTTTGCTTGAGCCACAGTACTAGGTTTCCTACAACGAAGATCTGTGGCGTATACTGCGGATCTCGCGAGTGCAATGTCCCGAATCTCATCGAGTGCGTCCACGTCTTCTGCGAGTTCCCTGTTTGAGGTTTCTTCGTTGTATGCAACGACTCGTGGAGCACTGAATTTGACGTCTTCGGGTAGGACGGCTTCAGCTTCGTAGACCATGAAAAATGGCGTATAATTTTTTGACCGATTTGGTGTTGTGCGTAGGCTCCACAGTACTGATGGTAGCTCTTCGACCCAGTGTCCTGCCGCTGGGTGCAGTCGATCAAGTAGCCGCTTCTTCAGGCAGCCGAAACTAACCCGTTGGATCGCTCGACTTGGCCGTTAGTTTGCGGGTGAGCCACCGAGGCGAAGCTGAGGGTGATTCCTTTTTCTTCGCAGAAGTCATGTGTTTCCTTCGCTGTGAAGTTGCTTCCATTATCCGTGATGATATTGTGTGGTATACCTAAATATGCACATGATGGAGTCGACGAATCTAACGGCGCACTGGGCGTGCGCGGAGGTGACTGGCATAGCCTCTATACACTTTGTGAATTTGTCAGCTGCTACGAGTAGGTGCGTATATCCTCCAGCTGTCGACTTGCGTAATGGTCCTACCATGTCTAGCCCCCATTGAGCAAAGGGCCAGGCGACGGGGATCATGTGTAGTTCTGTGGCAGGGGCGTGTGGCTTGGGCGCGAACCTCTGGCAGACGTTGCATCTCTCGACTAGATCTTTGGCGTCTCTAGCTGCTGTGAGCCAATAAAATCCTGCCCTGAAAGCCTTACCCACGATTGCTCTCCAACTAGCGTGGTGGCCGCAGTCTCCTTGATGTATGTCCCGGAGCAGCACTTTGCCACCGTCGGTAGTACCCCTGATATGCTTTGCTTGTATAGCTCTCTGTTTATCACCCGAAAAGATTTGCTGCGTCTTACTATTTGTCGAGCCTCGCAAATGTCTACTAGGAGCTATTTTTTGGACAAGTAGTCAAGGTATTTCTGCGTTCAGACTGGCTTGACCAGAAAAACTTGCCTTAAGATGTTATGTATGACCTCGATGAGGGAAATTTGCGGGATGGTGTTTGTTTCCACTGATGCGGGTGTTCCTGCTGGCTTTTTGAGTTTTACTGATCTCTTGATCATTCTTGCGAAGTAGATTCCTGGTGGTATGGGTGTGTTCGTGGATCCCATGTTTGCCAGTTTGTCTGCTTCCTTATTGCTTGATCGCGCGATGTGCTTCAGTTCGCACCCTTTGAAACTTCCTTCGAGTAGATTGTATATGTCGCGGTAGGCGACCATGTTATCCGCGATAGCTTCGCACTCCTTCATCGTCTGATGTACAATGAGGTTTGAACCTCCATATATAATCAATCGGATAGCTCCGCAAGCGATCGCAATTTTCATGCCATGAAGGAGGGCTTCATATTCTGCGTCGTTGTTTGATGTTGGGTCCACAGGTGGGAAATCCAATCACAAAACGTACTGCAGCTTATCACCCCTGGTAGAGATGAGAATAACTCCGACTTCGGCTCATTCGTTTCTTTTCGACCCGTCAAAATACATCATCCAATTGCTCGTGTACTCTGAGGGTCCTGGTGTTTGCAGTTCCGTCCACTCGCTCAGGAATTCGACGACGACCTAGGATTTTACAGAGTTGCATCCTGCGTATATGATGTCCCAGGCACCTAGCTCGATGCTCCACTTCGCAATTCTTCTGGATGCCATGGGGTTGTTCATGATGGTACCGAGTGATGCGTCATTTAGCACCGTGACGGTATGTTCCTGGAAGTAATGCTTGAGCTTTCGGGCTGTAAGTACAACGCCATATGCGAGCTTCTGGTAGTGGTGGTATCTTTGCTTGCATGGTGAAAGCACCTCGCTGATGTAATATATTGGCCGATGAACGCCAAACGCCTTGCCATCCTCTGGCTGCTCGATCACAATGACCGTGCTGATGACTTGATTTGTTGCAGCTAGGTATAAGTATAGTGGCTCCCTTTCTTGTGGCGTTGCCAGGACACGCCTACTCTGCAGTGCTCGCTTTAAGTCGGCGAATGCCTTTTTTGCTTCGGGTATCCACTCGACCTTATCCGTTTTCTTCAGCAGATTGTAGAAGGGCAATGCTTGCTCGCCTAATCTTGCGATAAATCTGCTTAGAGCGGCTAGCCGTCCTACGAGCTGTTGTACGACGCGAAGATTGGTTGGCTCCTTCATTGTCAGGATTGCTTGAATTTTCTCTGGGCTGGCTTTGATTCCTCGGGTGGACACCAGATACCCAACAAGTTGTCCCGCTGGGACACCAAAGACGCCTTTTGTCGGGTTGAGCTTGATCCTGTACGCGCTTAGGTCGTCGAATGTCTCCCTGATGTCCTCGAGGAGTGTGTCCTCCACTTGAGTTTTTATGACGACGTCGTCAACGTACACTTGTACGTTCTTTCCACTGAGCTTGGCGAGGCATTTTTGCATGCATCGCTGATATGTTGCGCCTGCGTTTTTCAGCTCGAAGGGCATTCTCTTGTAGCAGTCAAAACCGTGAGGTGTGATGAACGTTGTCTTTTCCTCGTCCTCCTTTTTCATTCTGATCTGACTATAGCCCGAGTAGGTTTCCAAGAAGGAGAGGCACTGGCAGCCTGCGGTAGAGTCCACGATCTGGTCGATCTATGGCAAGGGAAAGTTATCCTTGTGGCAATATTTGTTCAACGACGTGTAGTCGATGCACACGCGAAGGATTTCAGTGTTTTTCTTCGGGACCAGCACCGGGTTTGCTAACCAGGTGGATATTTTTACCTCTATGAATTTTGCAGCGAGTAATCGATTCACCTCTTCCCCGAGTGCCTTCTGCTTGGGCTCGGAGAACTGTCGGGTCGTTTTCTTGATAGGTTTGGTGTCTTTAAAAATATTGACAGAGTGCTCGGCGAACTCCCTGGGTATCGCAGTCATATCTGAAGGCTGCCAGGCGAAGATTTCCCAGTACTCATGGAGGAGTTCAACGAGCGCGCCTTCCTATGCAGGTGAGAGGGTGTTGGACACCATCGCCGTCTTCGCGGATTCTGTCGGGTGCACTTGATGCTTCCGAGTGTTGTTGTTTGCATTGAACTCGAGTTCTGGAGCGTTCTTCTTGGTGAGTGGCATCACGGAGAGGTCCGTGGTCTTTGCCAATTCTTCCAACTCCTCCTGCATCCCGAAAGATTTCACGATCTCATTGAATTCAATGTCACACTTATCGAATTTTTGGAAATCGCCATCGATGGTGATGGTTCCATATTCCCCAGGAAGTTTGAGCTTCAGGTAGGCGTAGTGGGGTACTGCCATGAATCTCGCGAACACTGTTCGGCCGAGAATGGCGTGGTACTGTGAGGGCCAGTCAACTACCTCGAAGTCAAGGAATTCTCGCATGTAGTTTCTTGGGTTACCGAGCACCACTTCCAAGTTGATTGTTCTAAGTGGTCGAACTGCTTTTCCTAGTACTATCCCGTGGAAGGATGTATCTGGTTCTGCGAGTCCGTCCAGGTTCCTGTTCATTTTACGGAGTGTGTCCGCGAAAATAATGTTGATCCCGCTGCCCCCGTACATGAACACTCGTGTGAGTTCGTAGTTGCCTATCTGCGTCTGAATGACGAGCGCGGCGTGTTCTGGTCGGGTATACTCGCGGGGGATGGTCCTCTTTGGAGAAAGTTATCGGCTGGTCGGCCATCTTCAAGTATTCGGGTTTGGACGGTGGAGCTTGTACTTTCATGACCACTTGGCGTGAGTTTGTTTTATGGGACCTGCGGGACGGGCAGACTATCTTTATCATTCCAAAGAGTCCTGCTGGGTTTGGGTACCCTGTTGCCTCCCTGGTTTGCGGCAGGGTGGCGCTGGTAACGCGGCTAGCACCGCGTTTTGGTGTCCTGCTGGAGGTGGCGGGTGGAAATTCTGATGTCCTCCTCCTGGGAGCTGCGGATAGCCCTGAATGACTGCGGCTCTGTTTTTCTTCGCGAAGGTCTCGTGGATGGCATGAAACTTTCGGCAGTCCTTGAGAAGGTGAGTTGCCTTGTTCTTTCTTGTGCGCTTATCTGTGAATAGATGTAGCGTGCAGTAACCATCAAGGTCCTCCTCGGGAGTTTTATCTTCTGGTTTTAGCTTCCAGTCGCGATTTCCATGAGGTCCCTTGTTGCGATTTATTGTAAACTCTACCGCAACGAATTCTTCTCGATCGTCGTGATCGTAATGCTTTCTCATTTTCTTTCGACCATGGCGGTCGTCCTTGGGCGCTGGCGAAGATGCCTTCACGTTGCGCACAAAGTCCTCACCATTGGCCGATCTGTCGGCTATGGCCATAAGCTCCCCGATAGTTTTGGGTGCGGCTCGCCCGAGCTCTTCTCTGCAGGCGGCTCGTCGAGCTCCCTTGGTGAAGGCTTGGACCACAACTTCCTCTGATATGTTTCCCGCCGTATTCTTGAGCGTGGTCCACCGCTGAATGTATTCGTGAGTAGACTCGCCACTCTTCTGCTTGTAAGCCCGCAGCTCTTCAATGGACGCAGGTCTTTTGTATGTTGCTTGGAAGTTCTTGCGGAAGTCGTAAGTTAGATCGTCCCATGATCCGTAGCACGCCCTTGGTCTTCCTTCGAGCCAGCTGCGCGCAGCGCCTACAAGGTGTAGGTTGAGGTACTTCATGGCTGTTGTCTTGTTCCCACGTTGGCATTTTACTGCCGTGAGGTAATCCGATAGCCAAGATTTGGGCTCTAGCGAGCCATCGTATTTTGGCACATCCGTAGTGAGCTTAAATCTTTTGGGCATCGGTGCCTCGCGAATGTCGCGAGTGAAGCACAACGCACCGCAGGCTTCTTCGTCGGAAGAGGTGGATAGGGACCATGCGCGGTTCCTAATCGCTCTGGCTTTGTCGACCTTGTTTTGCACGATGTCAGATCGCCCGTTGTATCCAGGCTGGTCGCGGTCGTTCTCCTTCCGCGGTTCTTTGTTGCGGTGTCTTGAGCGACTGTTGCGATGCTGCGGGTTGCGGTCACGATCCCTCGGGCTGTTGCCGCTGCTAGTCGGACTATCACCGCGACGCCGGGCTTCCTTTCCTCGGGCGCGGCGAGGAGATTCCTTCCTTTTAGGCGATGTGCTCCTATGTCTGCGGGATGTTTCTTTGTCTTTCCAAGGAGTCTTCTCAGCCTCTTGCGCTGTCGCGCGTTTGCGGCCTTGAGCGGCGAGTCTCGCGGCTGCCATGCCTAGCCCCTTTTGGACTTGTCGATATTGTTCCGCGCGCGGGTCGTTCTCTCTTGGCTGATTCGCCTGTAGGTACGTGGTTGCTGCCAGGACCGCGGCAGCAGGAGTCGTCGGGTGCACGTTACCATCGTCGTCGACGTGCATAAGGGAGGTTTCGAATGTTCTGTTGATCCCGCTGAGAGACTCGCCGTCCAGGGTTGCAGTCTTTGAGACGTAGCTTTTCTTCGGCGGATTATTCCCTACCAAATGTGTTTTGGAGAGCGCCCCACGGCGTAGACTTGACTCGTCCGTCAGTTTCTTCCGTTCGTCCAGATTCTTGCGGGCTTCTTGGATCAATTCCGCTGCGTTCACTAGATGATAGTGATATGCAGTCAGATCTTCTTGAGGGGCTCCTTCTTCAATCGGTTGGTCTGTATGTACGGCCGTTTTCGCCTTGAGCCAAGCTGCTCGCGACACTTTGATGTGCTCTCGCTCCTTCAGGCTGTCTTCAGTTTCTTCGGGTGGATCAGTTGATCCTGCCATGCAGACCTGGGCCAGATATGGCCCGCGGGTCCTGGGCGTAGGTTTGCAAGGCTTGCCGACCCGAGAAGGCTCGTCAGCAGCGATGTTGTGGAAATCGCGAGTGCTGGGGCGGACAGATCCGCCGCTGGGCGCTAGATCGCGACTAGCATAATTGGGCAGTAAGTCGAAAGTCGTCGGGCTCGAGACCGGCTCAGAGTCTGATCCTTCGAGATCGGATTGCTCGGAGAAGTGGAGGATTCCTGCTTTGTTGGCGCGGAAGCGAAGACTCCCGAAAGTTAGGCTGACGCTTTTCTCTAATCCGCTGAATGCCGGGCGCAATTCCGGGGAGTGGGGCTAGACGATGATCGACCCGAAACGGATCGGATCTGCTGAAATCGTGGTTCCAGGGCTCCAGCTGAAAGTTGGCGATGATAAGGCCGAACACGCCGTAGATCCAGCGCCCGTCGTTCCACAGACGACGCCAATTGTCGAATAGTCATCTCAACAAGTCCCTCGGATGTACCGGTAGGGTTTCGATTAGGAGAACGTGTAGGCGCTGGTGACGATCGTCGGCTAACATGGGCACGATTTACACAGGTTCAGGGCCCTCGTAAAGGTAAAACCCTTACTCCTGCTCTTGTCGATCTGTATTATCGATAGATCGGTTACAATGGGGGGGTGCTTGAGTCGAGAGTATGGTCTCGATCTCAAGGCTTTGGTGGTGCGGTATTGCTTGGTCTCTCTCCCGGTGGTTCTCCTGGCCTTATATAGGTGGCCAGGTCTCAAACCGTACCCGGGGGGGTTACAAACCCTAGCTTTAGGTCGGTTACAAGTTTCCTTCTTGACCCGCAAGGCTTTTGGGTTGGCTTCAATTGGGCTTTCTAGAACTGTTGGTGGCACCTCCCTTTGGGCTTAGGTCTTGGGCCTTGGACCGGGTAGCCTCACCCGATAGGTTCAGGATTCATCCCCACGTCAGGGATCCCATGACTCGCTGAACTCTGCCTTTGAGTCCCTTCCAGGTGGAGACCACCATACGTGGGACCCATATGTCAATGAAAGCAACACAGAGATTTGTTTCTTCATTCTTTGACCAAATTCAAGCGGCTGTGACGTAAGCATCATTTTTCCGCATATGTCACGGTCGACAGGTTTCTTCTAGGCGGAGATTGCGAAAGAAATGTCGGATCCCAAAAAACCCGATTCGGCATTAAAATAATGTTAAAAAAAAGATTCAAGACTCAAGGCCGACTTTTCTGATTGCACAACTTCTGGGAAAACCTGAAGAAGGGAGGTCTTAATTCTCCTTGGGGGCTACTGTCGGATATATACCAAATATGGGTATATTCGGTATTGGCCAAAGGCCGGATTATCAGGGTGACCCGTAGGTAATGGAACAAAGTCAATTGGGCGGCATAGTAAGCAGACGCACAGGAAGACGGATTCTAGAGGTATCTGGATCGCGGCTCAATGTGTGCTCCGACATGAAGAAGAAGCCATATCTTCCAAAAATAAGAATACTTTCCGTAAAATTCATGGTTTTCTTCCTGTAAACCCTAGTCCGGCTATATATAAAACCGGACGGGAGCAGCCTCAACCGCCGAACTCTGAAATCTAGAAGTTAGATTGACGAAAGCTCAACCTCGCCGAGATAGCGAAAGCCTAAACTCACATTGTACTTTGTATACTTCAGACTTCAGCCCTGATTTAATGAGATTGCGGGATTAGGAACGCCGTGTTAGTTGCAACGTACCGAACCTGGGTAAACATGTGCCTTCGTCTCCGGCTACTCCCTATGTTTCCACCCACGACTCTATCAGCAGGCTTATGGCACCCGTTGCCATGAACCTAACTAAGAACACTCACACGTACCAAAGGATAGGTCGCATAAAAAATTAGACAGAACTACTATACTTTATTTCACCTGATTACTCTTTACAATACATATATGATAATCTGCAATGAATCTAACTAGCTAGTGCAACCACCTGGCCCCCCATAGTAGAACATGTTGCCTTGTACATTCAGCCGGAATACACCAGTTTGATAGCATTTTTCTCTCGTAAAAGCATGGAGGTTATCCACAAGAGGATCATAACCTCGTCCACTCATGTCAACAAGCTGAACATTTTGAAAAGATGCCGCTGAATCACTTCTTGGCCACTGCCTGTTACCCATTGGTGGACCAATCACACCGTTGTTGTATACAGTACATCCGCCCCATGCTACATAGGCAGCACGGTCTTCTAGGTTAGGGAGAAGAATTTTGGGCCAATAACCTACCGGGCTAAGGTTATTGACATGACGTCCGAAGTACAACCACCAATCTCCATCTTCTTTTTTCTATAGTGTCAATGTAAACAAAAACCAACTAAATGAGTTAATATAATAGTGATCGCTGAAATGCTAACAAATAAAAACATATCCCGTGTTAAGATGGAAATAATGCATGTTATTTTTTTCTTTGTGTGGAAGTTGGTTTTTTGTGTTAACTCGTAAAATAAACATGTCTAAACCTTGTACACATATGTTACAACCATTTTACAATGAGGTTTTATTTTAAAAAGAAATGAAAAGAAACAATGAGAATTTTCTTGATAGGTATACAAAAGTATCTACATTGAAGCAAACCTAAGTAAGAAGTCACGCTAAACCTAGTCAAGAAGGTTAGGTGTTTAATATCAGTTACTGCCACTCTTATATTTTTCGATCTTTGAATGTGTATTATGGAATTTTGAGATGTTTAGAATTACAAGGATTTTTTTCTATGTTATTTATCCAGTACCAAGTTTTGAAATCATACCTTATATATCTTGAGTGTAATATTCATTTGTCCATCGGATGGCTCCAAAATATCCCCGGGGGTAATAATAGAAGAATTTACGGGTACAAATCCGTCACACTTCAAGTTAGAACATCCATCCTTCCCATCGGTCTACCGTGCAATAAAATAAAACAAAGTAAGAATACATTATTCAAACGTGTGTCTTTACAATAAGAAAATGTTATACTAATTCACATCATACCGTCCAATATGCATAGAAATGTGTTTTGCTATCACCGTAACTGTCATGACTGACCTGTAAGAAAACTATATGGGTTAGCTTATTGCTAATATAGAGAGAGCAAAAATAGAGGCAAACTTTACCGTCCATCCAGATTGAATTCTGGTCGTGTAGTTGACGTCTTCAACCCATATATTAGCTCCAATTACTTTGCCCTTCTCCAAATTTGGAAAACTGTAAACATCAATTGTCGCCATAGCACCAATGTTCACTTGCGTTGACTTGTGTCAGTATCCGCAACACTGCAGTAGACGGTGCTCCAGTCCAATAGGCAACAACCGGACCACCTAGCTTCATTCGCATCTGACACCAACCATTCTCTTCGCTTACTTTCCATGACCCGCTCTCTCTCCCAAAAATAAGTGTGCTCAACTAGTTAACCGTGGCAGTTAAAACTATGTAAAGATGGGCAGCTAACATCGGGAGGGTGAGCTGGTCATGTCCAGATCCGGTGGTGGAAGAAGCTGTCGTCAGTGACCGTCCTATACCCCTCTCTATCTGCTTCCTTCTAGCATTAAAAACCGACAAGATCCTGGTGAACATCCTACGTGGGGAGGCTGTGTAGAGAGGTTTGCTGAGATGGTCCGGGTTAGATCAAACTATGGAAGGCGAGGCCAGCTTATGGATTGGCCAAAACAAAACAAAAATCGGGTAGGTGGAAAAAGATTTGATTTTTCCAACTCTGGAGGATGTTTCGTTACCTAGTTCCCGATTCATTTCTCTTGAATTTGCTCACAAATAATTTTGTTAGCGATGAAAAAGAAGAACAGACACTCCAGTTTACTCACATTCCCATTTAAATCTGGTAGGGGAAAACAAAAAATAGACACAGTTTCGTGCGCCAATAGAAAATGAAATACTTCCTGAAAAAAGGATCTATGATGAACTTCTTTAACACTTTGAGTACAAAATAAGAAATATCGTGTGCATCACAGCGATGTAGACGCAGGGGCTTTCGCTCCCATTTATATAAAAAAAGAGTACAAAATAAGAAATAAATCAAACTAATAATAATCATAAGTTCATAGATGAACGAATAAGTTTAAAAAAAGTAATTATGTAAGAATAGACATTGTGCACCTCGCTATATCAAGGACAAGCATTTAGAACTTACGTGTGCTGTTGCATCCACTCCATGGGTCGAAGATACAACAAAGAGTACTAGTACCAAGAGGCGCACATCATGTGGCATGTTGCAAGCGTGACCGTGAATATGACCAACGATTTTGAGAGAGAGAGGGAGAGAGAAAGTGCCCACAAACTGCAATACGAAACAACACTCATATAGTCTCTGTCCCAACTCCCAAGTGCAATATTCATAATTTCAGGGTGTAGGTGAAAAATCTTCACAGCTGGCTCCATGGTAATTAATTTACTTGATTCTTCCATATCTTCACAATAATTACATACATTACTAGAAGATAATCTTTCCATAGGTCCACAATAGTTAGTCTTCTTGATTAATGGCAGCGACCTGGAGCCAACCAGCGTGAAGTACCACGCGGGGAACAAGTTGGGCCACAAACAGCTACTCGGCCCAGGAGGAAGACCCGTTTACTAGGATGGCTTGCAGGCCATGAGTTGGGCCATAGATGGGCCATATAATATCCGCTAGCTCGTTAAGTATCTCGTTCCGTTCGACAAAAGAACTTGGCCAGGATTAGAACGAACAGGACGGCAGTTGCCGTGTGTAATCGTACCAGCTCGGGGGTGGTGGGTAGGAACGAGCTCGATCCCAGCAATTCCACTGAGATATGTGTGATCTAGATTTGATTCATCATCGGAATACTTACAAGTGGTATCAGAGCTCATGCGATTCTCCAATCTGGCCATCACGATCCACTCCCACCACACTCGCTACCCATCGTTGCGGAGGGAAGCAATCATGGAGGAACACTCGCCGGAGTCCAAGGCCCTCTATGATCTAATCAAGGCGGATAAGCGCGAGGCGTACGAGGCGCGCTTCCTCGACTACAAGAAGCAGAACCTCAACTCCGTTAGATCCTACATCGACGACACCAATAAGAAGTTCAAGCCCGTCCACGAGTCCATCAGTTCCGTGCACTCGACGATGGGCGCCGAAATCGCGGAGGCAAAGTCCTCCCTCGGAGCAGAGCTGGTGGGCGTTAAGAGCGGGTTGAGCGCGGAAATCTCGCAACTCCCCGCGACCATGGACCGGGTTATCCGTTTGCTTCCGAATGCCCCAGTGGGAGGAGCGCCGGAGTCGTAGATCTGCGTCCGGGGGATAGCACTGTCAGCCCCGATGGGCACCATGCTGCAACAACTAACCGGGGGATGGCCTGTGATCCTCACACACCTCCTCCGAAATAAGGTACAGATTTTCTCCCCAGTTTTTCTTCCTCCAGTACTCTGTATTCTCGTCGCAACAATTATGAACCTGACCTATCCTGCTCGGCTCCTCATGTGGAGTTACCACAATTCAACGGTTCCAACCCCAAACTCTAGCAACGGCGTTGCGTTGAGTATTTTTGGCGGTGGAACACTCCAAATTGTCACTGGGTTTCTTATGGATCATGTCAATTCTCTGCACCTGCGGCGACTTGCCTGGAGTCATTCCTCACGAAATCCCCAAGTGCAACCTGGGCAGAATTTGTGCAGGCAGTGCTTTCTCGTATCATGCGCAATCAGCAGCAAGTCCGCCATTGTCGGATGTATCACATATCTCATATAGGTACGGTCGCGGATTATGTGCAGCGTTTTTCAGAATTGGTGGATCAGATAACTGCCTATGAAACCCGCCCAGATTTTCTATATTATCTGACTTGCTTCCTTGATGGGTTGGTTCCTGCTATGCAAGTCTTGGTGGCCATACAACAACCAGCCGATTGGACTCTGCTTATACCCTGGAATTTTTTTCGAGGAACTAGGTGATGGTAGTAACCCGTTTGAATCACCAGTGCGGTACTCTGGTAAAAGCAGGCGAGTGCCAACAACACCTGCTCCACCACCACCGCCACCTGCTCGCTGGGTGTCAAAAATAGTTGAAGAGAAAAGCTGACAGAGGCGAAGGGACGTGCAACTGATGAGAATTGGGAAAATTTGAAGGCATATCGTAAATCGAAAGGGTTGTGTTTCATCTGTGGGGAGAAGTGGGGAAGGGATCATGTGTGTAAAAACACAATCCAGTTGCATATAGTGCAGGAAATGCTTAGTTGTATGCAACCAGACGACCCAGATTCAGAGGAACTAGAGCATGCAACACCAATGGCACAGTTGAATATGATATTGTCCGCTGCAGCCGTGGGCGCACCATCACTATCACACAAAACAGTACAGATTAAGGTGATCATCCAAGGGCATACCCTCAAGTTTCTTATCGATTCTGGTAGCTCAGCATGTTTCATTGATCAAGAGACAGCAGCTCTTCTTAGTGACAAGGAACAACTACAGAAAATTGCAAGGGTTCGGGTTGCTGGTGGAGAGATACTTCAGTCTTCTGAATTTTTCCCAGCACTGCTATGGACAATCGATGGCCATGTATTCGTTGATGTTTTCAGGATCTTGCCTCTCAATAGCTATGATTCTCAATAGCTATGATGGTATAATTGGCTGGCCAGAAATAGCCCCATGCTCTTTCATTGGACACACCAATGGATGGCTTTCAAGAAAAATGGTGCTATGGTGGTGATACATGGAGAGAACACAACAGAGGCCACACATGCATTGATTGAATTGCATTTGGGGAAGTGGCTTACCATTTGGACCTTCCTCCATCTAGCAAAGTGCACCCGGTTTTCCATGTATCCTAGCTCAAGCCGTGTGTTGTCCCCGGAAAGCAAGTGCAAACTAGTCTTCCTCCTGCTGACGCTCTTTTGCAGGTACCTGTGCAAGTCCTTAATCGCGGTGTTTGTCAGCAAGGGCTCAAGACGGTGGTGCAGGTGCTGGTACAATGGAGCGGTTGACATGGCTACCTGGGAAGTTTTTGAACCGCTGCGTCAACAATTCCCTCATGCATCTACTTGGGGGCAAGTAGATTTTCAAGGGAGGGAGCTTGTCAGCTACCTGGAGCCAACGAACGGTGAAGTACCAGGTGGGGATCAAGTTGGGCCATAAGCAGCTACTCGGCCCAGGAGGAAGACCCGTTTACGAGGATGGCTTGCAGGCCATGAGCTGGGCCATAGAAGGGCGTGTAATAGCCGCTAGCTCCTTAAGTATCTCGTTCCGTGCGACGGAAGAACTTGGCAAGGATTAGGACTAATAGGACCGTAGTTGTCGTGTGTAATCGAACCAGCTCGGGGGTGGTGGGGAGGAACGAGCTCGATCCCAACAATTCCACTGAGATACGCGTGATCTAGACTGGATTCATCATCGAGATACTTACAATTAAAAAATATACTATTTACTTACTGTCCATATCTCGATAATGAATAATTTATAGGAATAGATGGCATCCCGTTTACCCGGGTTGGACGCCTCAGTGTAACACCAGTGTGTAGGTAAGTTCAGTGGAAGTCTTTATGCAAGTGGAGCACCATCCTTCAACGATGTTCCCTCGATCCTAATGTTGCACTACTTTATATAGATTCGATCCGTATATATATTTAAACATTACATCCTATACTACTATACATTCTTACAGTCAATGTTCGGATATCGCTTATGTTAACTTATCGGTCAGAGATGTATCGGCTTATCGGCCGATACATCGATTTTATCGGTCGACTATTTATCGGTCATTTTTTTTGTAAATCCCAAATTGTAGCACTAAAACATCTAAAATATGCTATAAAAATATATCATATCGGCACCCGAGAACTCTAAATTATGAGATATATATATCTAGATGATGTCACTCGGCAACACTGCCTCTGCACCATAAACCATGAAAAACGGGGTCATTTGAGTAGATCTGTTAGGTGTAGTGTTAATTCCCCAAACCACTGATGGTAACTCTTCTACCCATGCTCCAGCAGCTCTGATGCATGGAACCCGCAGCCGTGGCTTTAACCCACGAAGTAATTCCTGGTTTGCCCTTTCCACTTGTCCATTGGATTGTGGATGTGCTACGGAGGCTATGTCCAGCCGGATTCCATTGTTCCTGCAGAATTTTTCCATTTCACCAAGGGACATGTTGGTTCCATTGTCTGTTATTATGCTGTGAGGATACCCAAACTTGTAGATGATTCTTTTTAAGAACTTGACTGCTGTGATTGCTTCGCAATTGGTAACTGGCATAACCTCAACCCACTTTGTAAATTTATCGATAGCTACCAAGAGACGGGTCTTTTTGCAGGGTGACATGTGGAAGGGGCCCACCATGTCCATGCCCCAAACAGCGAACGACCAGGTTAATGGGATTGTTTGCAACTCCATAGCCGGCACATGGATTTGGCGAGCGTACCTTTGACATCCATCGCACCTTGCCACCAAGCGCTCCGCGTCTGCTAAGGCTGTGAGCCAAAAGAAACCGTGTCGATATGCTTTGGCCACAAGGGATCTTGTGGATGCATGATGCCCACAGTCACCTTCATGGATCTCTTTCAGAATCTGTCGGCCTTCTTCTGGTGCTACATAGCGCAAAAAGACTCATGCTGCACTCCTTTTATATAACTCGTCATTGATGATGGAATAGCCCTTTGCTCGTCTCAGAATTTGTCTTGCTAAAACTTCCTATGGTGGTAACTCGCCCCGTCATAAATAAGCTAAAAACGGCTCTGTCCACTCAGGAATGGCACGTACCGTGGCCACAAGCTCTAAATCCGGGTCTTGGTTAGCCACCTCTTCCTCAGACTCGGTTTTAACAGATGGCCGCCATAACTCGTCCAGGAAAACATTGGGTGGAACCGGCTCTCTGCGCGAGCCGAGTCTTGCGAGTGCATCTGCTGCCTCGTTCTTTTGCCTGTCAATATGCTCCACCTCATACCCGGAAAAACACCCGGCAACCCTGTCCACCTCTCTGCGATATGCTGCCATAGTTGCATCCTTCCTATCCCAGATTCCTGAGACCTGCTGCACCACAAGATCCGAATCTCCATAGCATCATATCCGCCTGATGTTCATCTCCTTGGCTATTCTCAATCCGTGTAATAATGCCTCATACTCGGCCACGTTGTTGGAGCAATCAAAGTGAATTTGCAACACGTAGCTCAGTTTATCTCCTTTGGGTGATGTAAGTACCACCCCAGCTCCTGATCCCTCGTACTGCTTAGAACCATCAAAGTGCATCACCCAAGACTCGGAACTTGGTGTCATTGTTGGCATGCTTGTGTGAGTCCAATCATTGATGAAATCGACTAAAGCTTGGGATTTGATTGCTTACCTGGGCTCGTAGTTGATGTGATAATCTCCCATCTCAATGGCCCACTTGGCTACTCTGCCTGTTGCATCTGAATTTCTGATAATATCCGACATTGGTATAGAGCTGACCACTGTTATGGGGTGTTCCTGAAAATATGGTTTCAATTTCCGGCTGGCCATGAAGACCCCGAAAACCAACTTCTGCCAATGTGGGTAACGCTGCTTTGCTTCCGATAATACCTCGCTTATGTAATAAGCCGGCCTCTGTACCGGGTGATCTTTTCCATCCTCTTTACGCTCAACAACAACCACTGCGATAACCACCCGGGGCCCAGCCGCAATATATAGTAACATGGGCTCCTTAGGACCCGGAGCTGCTAAGACTGGTGCCTCAGATAATTGCTTCTTTAGTGCCTGGAACGCTTCATCCGCCTCTTGGTCCCAAACGAACTTGTCGGATTTCCTCAAGAGCAGGTATAAAGGAATTGACTTCTCCCCGAGTCTGGATATGAACCGGCTTAATGCTGTTACGCATCCTGTAAGCTTTTGCACATGCTTCAAATTTTCCGGCTTTTTCAGACTCTGGATAGCTTTGATCTTGTCCGGGTTTGACTCGATTCCTCTCTCGGAAACAATGAATCCGAGTAATTTTCCTGCTATAACTCCAAACACGCACTTTGTAGGGTTGAGTTTCATCTGATACCTTCTCAACTTCTTGAACGTTTCCTTTAGATCATCAATAAATTTTTCCGCTTTCCTAGTCTTGATTACCACGTCATCCACATAGGCATGAACGTTGCGTCCAATCTGATCCTCAAAGCACTTCTGGATGCATCTCTGGTAAGTTGCGCCAGCACTCTTTAGCCCAAAAGTCATGGTTTTGTAACAGAAAGCCCCAAAGGCGGTTATGAACAATGTTTTCTCCCAATCTTCCTTCTTGAGCTTGATCCGATGATACCCGGAATACGCGTCCAGGAAACATAATAGGTCACTTCCAGCCACTGCATCTATGATCTGATCTATTCTCGGAAGGGCAAATGGATCCTTTGGGCAGTGCTTGTTGAGACTCGTGTAATCTATGCACATCCTCCACTCGTTAGTCTTTTTCAGTACTAGAACCGGATTTGCCAACCAATCCGGGTGGAATACCTCCATGATAAAGCCGGCTGCCAATAGCCGGGCAATTTCTTCTCCTATAGCTTTTCTTCTCTCCTCATTCATTTTTCTCAGGCCCTGCTTTACAGGTCGAGACTTAGGATCGACGTGTAAACTGTGCTCAGCTAACTCAGTCGGGATACCTGGCATATCACTGGGCGTCCAAGCGAAAACATCTTGATTTCCGCGAATGAACTCAATGAGCGCCTCTTCTTGCTTACTGTATAGGTTAGATCCTATAGCAAATTGCTTGGAGGGATCACCTTCAACAAAAGCCACCATCTTTGTGTCCTGTGCTGCCTTGAATTTTGCTCTCTCATCCTCCGTATTCGGCCTCTTTAACGCTGTTCTGTCATCCGGGTCTACTTGAGACCGGTAATACTTGAGCTCTTCCTTTCTACAGGCTTGTTCCGCCATTGCCGCGTCTCCTTCGTCATACTCAGCTGCTATAACCCGGCTCCCATGGATGGTGATGGTTTGCTTGGGACCCGGGATTTTTAGCTGTAGGTATACGTAACACGGCCTGGCCATGAACTTGGCATAAGTCGGCCTTCCAAACAACGCGTGATAGGGGCTGCGCAACTTTACCACCTCGAACGTGAGCCACTCCACTCGGAAATTATCCTTTGATTCTCCAAAAGCGACCTCCAATGTAATCTTCCCCTCGGGGCACGCCGAGTGACCCGGCACGATCCCGTGAAAAACTGTAGAACTTTTCTGTAGCTGGGACTCCTTGAGGCCCATGCGTAGGAAAGTTTCCCAATATAGGATATTGATGCTGCTTCCGCCATCCATTAACACATTTTTCAACTTATAACCATTAACCTGTGGTGCAACCACCAATGCTAAGACACCCGGGTGTTCTATTCTTTCCGGGTGATCCCTTCTGCTCCACGTTACCTCTTGATCCGACCATCTCAGGTATCTCGGGACAGCCGAGGAAACCGAGTTTACTGCCTTTTTGAGTATCTTTCTATCCTTGTGAGAAGTTCCTGTGGTGTGAACGTGGTACTGCCCCAATTGCTTGGGGTTGGCCAGGAAACCTCCGGCTCCTCCCTGATTGTTACCCGGATTACCACCTCCTCGGTTGCCTGCTAGGGGTGGGCTGTTCCCCGGGTTAGCACCCGGACCCGGTCCTGCTCCCCGGCCTGCACCTCGCATTGCCTTCTGTATTTCCTCATTCTTCCATCTCTGTAAATCCACACACTGTTCTAGCGAATGATTGGCCGGCCTACCGTTCCTGCTATGACGCGGACAGGGCATCCTGAAGGCCTCTATATGGTTAGCCGGCCTTGGCGGTCCTTGAATTTCCTCCATTAAAGTTTCCTCCGTTGAAATTTCCTTCTGCTCTGGGTCTTGCAAACCCGGCCTCTGTGTTGGCGACAAACTCGGAACTTCCCTCGTACGGGCGCTTATTCTGGTTGTTTCCATTATTTCCTCCATTGTTACCGGGCGCAGATCCATTACCGGGTCTTCCACTGTTGCTTGCGTTGGCTTTGGCTTTCTTGTCATCAACATCCTCCTCTGTGGTATCCGTGGCGGCGTGCTTGTTGCACGCGTCCATCAACTCTCCCATAGTAACCTTCGAAGCATTCCGACTAGATTTCATGCGTGTTAACTTTTGCACTAGGGGTATGTACTTGCATGTTTTTGCCATAGCCTGTAGCGCATCCTTTGGCTGGATATCTGTGGAAGAGTGAAGTATTTCCATAACCCGGCGCACCCAACTGCGCGCCGACTCACCCTTCTTCTGGACACATCGTTCTAGATCATCGATTGTGAATAACTTCCTGCACGTCCCATGGAAGTGCTTGATAAATGCAACTTTCAGCTCACTCCACGAATTGATAGATTTTTCCGGTAAATTGTTGAACCATAACTTTGCTGCCCCCTCTGACATCATCAGGTACATAAACTTGGCTTGCAGATTTTCAGATGCATTGCGAATCGACATGGCCATCTCATAACTACTCAGCCATGTTTCTGGATCCATGGTCGGCTCTGATGACATCCGACAAACACTTGGGCCCGGCTAAGATTGCCGGTACTGGCCTTACCCGGGAAACATGTGATCCGGCGGCAGGTACGGCGGGGGGTGAAACCGCTACCGGCCCTCGTACCGCAGACCCGGCTGCTGCGCGCCTGGCTCGAGAACTGTCCACAATAGATTGTGCCGCTGATACTGCAGGTGTTGCTGGTCTACGGGGAGGAGGCGGCATTTGCTGCTGCTCTGCCCTTCGCCGTGCTGAGCTTGTCTGAATATTACCGGTGTTTCCGTTATGCCGGCTAACATACGGCGTTCCATGCATCCCGCTCCTGTTATCGGGGTAATTGGCTTGCTGAGCCACTGCAGTGCGCAATAGATCTATCGCCCGCCGGGTCTCCTCCGCATGGGGTGACTATCTTAAGGGGATGCGATCCAATGCCAATGTTGCTGCATACACATTGTCCATGGGATTATTGAAGTGACCTGGTGGAGTGTGAAATTGTGGTGGTGGTGGTGGTGGGGCTGTATTGCCAGTTACGATCCCTATTTGCAATGTTGGTAACCCGGCTTGTACGTTTGCCGGCTGTCCTCCTAGGGTCGCAGGATGATGTACGGTTCCCTGATTCACATCTGGAATAGGTTGGTCCTGAGGTGTAATAAACAGCGCGGCCGGGTTTAAAGTTCCTCCTGTTGCTGGTAATCTCGTTTGGTATCTCTGATTGTGCATCCTGGTCGACTGAACCCGGAGCCGGTTATCCAATGCCTCCAACTCGCGCCTGTGCGCTGCTATCCCTTGCCTCTCGGCTTCTACATCTCTCCTCTGTTGGTCCAATGCACGGTGGGCCACATCAAAGTCCGCAGCACGTGCCGCCGCATTTTCCGGGGTTATCACCGTTGCTAGCACCGTAGAATCCAAGATCAGGTTATTGTTGAACATAGCTGGATTTCGCGGATTCGAGGGCCCCGCTCCTGGTGTTCTGTTCGTCATAAACCCAAACATGTTTCTTTGCAATTCACTTTCCGGGGTGTTGCTGGTGACTGAAGCCGACTCTCCATCAACCCGGGCAATGACCGGGTTTCCATTAACCGGATTTTGTTGCTGAGCCAGCGCTCGCGCCGCTCCAACCGCGGCCGTAGTCACGTCCCCCTGATTAAGATTGGTTGCAGGGGCCGTGTAGACCGCGACCTGGCGCGCGATGCCTGGTGCAGATTCATACTCTTCCTCATCGCAACTATCCTCTTCGTACCGATCCTCCAGCAGGTGCAGGATAGACTCGGTATCATCCTCCCTCATGACCCGGCCACGCGGGGTCCATGCCGGCTCCTCCGGCTGTTCCCTCTTCGTGGTGGGCTCTTCTATCGGATCGACCGTCCCGACCGATTCTTCCCCGTCCGACTGAACGCAGGTCGCTCCTCCTGACACGGAGTCACATTCAACATTATCAGGAATCGAATCGGACGTACGTACCATGCCGACGAAGACGTTGATCCGGCCGATTGTGACGATAGATCCGTCATCCAGCAAATCCGACTCTGGCCCCCAGCCAAAATCGTCCACCATCTTTTCTCCTTCGGGGTTGGTGTAGATCTCGCCGATGACGAGGTTCTTCATGATCTCCCGAGCTTATCCCATGATGTAAACACCCTTGGACGCAGGCCCCACGGTGGGCGCCAACTGTCGTGGGATAATCACTGCAGACGTTACCGGAGGTAACCTATCTTGGGGCAATTCGACTCTGGTGTTTGGGAGAGGGTTTAGCTCAAGGGAAATCATGTTATCAATCGATCTGGTAGCTCTGGCAATCAAGTCGCTGAGTCTCCGATCTAGGGTTACAATCTCAACTCTCGTATTACAGAAGAACTCGAATATATGGTAAAGCTCGTCCCGTTTCTGAGCCTAGGAGCCGGTTTATATCTTACCCGGCCCACCGGCTTCCTATCCAAGGAATACTCGGAGTCCTACCCGGTCACCGCATACAATCCCTAGATTTCCTTATCGTAACCCACAAGCCGGGTTACGAGGCCTACACTACTCCTTGGGCCTTCTGGAAGCTACCTTTCCTTGAGCCGGGTCTTGCGCGGTTCCCTTTGGGCCGAGTTACACCTTGGTGTTAGCCTACCGGGTTAGCATCCCTCCATCAGACACGATACTGTCCTAACTGCTTTGGGTTAGCCTGAAAACCACCTGCACCATCCTGGTTATTACCCGGATTGCCAACTCCTGCATTGCCTGCGGGGGGTGGTCCGTTGCCCGGGTTTCCGCCCAGACCCGGTCCTCCTCCCCGGCCTGCACCTTGCAGGGCTTTATGTATTTCTTCGTTTTTTCACCTCTGTAGGTCCACACATTGCTCTAATGAATGATTAGCCGGCCTGCCGTTCCTACTATGGCGTGGGCAAGGCATCTTGAAGGCCTCTATGTGGTTAGCCGGCTGTGGTGGTCCTTGATAATTGCCTCCTCCGTTGAAGTTTCCTCCATTAAAGTTTCCGTCCACTCGGGGTCTTGCAAACCTGGATTCGGTACTGGCGACTAACTCGGAGCCCCCTTCATACGGACGCTTATGCTAATTGTTTCCATGTTACCATTGTTACCTCCATTATTACCCGGCGCAGCCCCATTGCCGGTCATCCGTTACTATTCACATTAGCCTTTCCTTTCTTGTCCTCAATATCTTCTTCTGTGGTGTCAGTAGAGGCATGCTTGTTGCACGCATCCATTAACTCCCCCATAGTAATTTCCGAAACATGCCTGCTGGATTTCATGCGTATCAACTTTTGCACCAAGGGCGTGTATCTGCATGTTTTTGCCATAGCTTGTATCGCGTCTTTTAGCTGGATATCAGTGGAAGAGTGAAGTATTTCCATAACTCGGCGCACCCAACTGCGTGCCGATTCTCTCTTTCTCTGGACACACCTATCCAAGTCGTCAACTGTGTATAACTTCCTACAAGTTCCATGAAAATGTTTGATAAATGCCGATTTTAGCTCACTCCACGAATTGATGGACCTCTCAGGCAAATTGTGGAACCATAGCTTTGCTGCTCCTTCAGACATCATAAGATACATGAATTTAGCTTGGAGCCTTTCTGAAGCGTTGCGAATAGAAATGGCCATCTCATAACTTCTCAACCAGGTTTCAGGATCCATGGTTGGCTCATAGTTGACAACTTTACCCGGTTCCTTCAATTTGTCCGGGTAAAGTTTGGCCCTGATTGCATCTGACAAGCACTTGGGTCCAGCTAAGTTTGTTAGTACCGGCCTTACTCTTGAAACATGAGAAGCCTCAGCGGGCGCAAAGGGGGGCGCGCCACCTGCTGCCCCTCGCGCTGCAGACCCGGCCATACGTCTTGCCCGAGAACTATCGACAATTGCCTGCGCCGCTGAAACCGTGGGGGTTGCTGGTCTATGGGGAGGAGGCGGCATTTGCTGCTGCTCTGCCTTCCGTCGTGCTGAACTTGATTCAATGTTCCTTGTATTTCCGTGCTGCCGACTGACATATGGCGTCCCGTACAAGCCGCTCCTATTATCCGAGTAATTGACCTGCTGAGCCACCGGGGTGCGTAACATCTCTATAGCTCGCCGGGTCTCAATCGCTTGGGGCGATTCTCCCAATGGAATACGGTCGAGCGCTAAAGTTGCGGCGTACACGTTATCCATGGGGTTAATGAAGTGACCCGGGGTGTGTGAAATCGCGATGGTGGCGGTACGGCGTTGCCCCCGGCAGTCCCAGTGGGTTGCACAGGTGGCCCGACTGGCGTATTACCCGGTTGTCCTCCGAGCGTCGCACATGCATACCCGGTTCCTTGATTCAGAATCGGGATTTGCTGGTCTTGAGGCGTAATGAATAGCGCAGCCGGCTGCAGGTCTCCGCCTGCTGCGGGTAGTCTCGTTGGATGTCTCTGATTATACATTCTAGTTGTTTGTGCCTGTATCCGATCTTCTAACTTATCCAACTGACGTTGACGCACGGCCATCCTCTGTTTCTCAACTTCTACATCTCTCCTCTGCTGTTCCAATGCCCGGCGGGCAACATCTAGGTCTCTGGCCCGTGCCGCCGTGTTTTCCGGGGTTATCACCGTTGCCAACACTGTAGGATCCAAGATCAGGTTGTTGCTAAACAGAGCCGGATTCAGTGGGTGTGACGTTCCTGCCCCAGCTGTTCTGTTCGTCCTGAATCCGAACATGTTTATTGAGATTAGGACTTTCCCTTGTTTCGCTGGTAACAGACGCCGGCTCTCCGTCGACTCTGGCTGGAGCCGGGTTTCCATTAACCGGAACTTGTTGTTGGTCCAGCGCTTGCGCCGCACCAGCCACGGCTACCGACACATCACACTGATTGAAATTTATCGCAGGGGCTGTGTAGACCGCGACTCGGCGTGCAATGCCTGGTGAAGACTGATACTCTTCCTCCTCGCAGCTATCTTCTTCATACCGATCTTCGAGCAGGTGCAAGATAGACTCGGTATCGTCCTCTCCAGTGACCTGGCCACGCGGGGTCCATGCCGGATCCTCCGGCTGTTCCCTCTTCGTGGTAGGTGCCTTCTCTAGTTCTGCCGTTCCTACCAATTCTTCCCCGTCCGACTGAACACAGGTGGCCTCCCCTGACACAGAATCGTACTCGTTATTGTCAGAAATCAAACCAGACGTACGTACCATGCCGACCAAGACGTTGACCCGGCCGATCGTGACGACAGATCCGGTTTCCAGTGATCCTACTCTGGCCCCCAGCCAAAGTCGTCTACGATCTTTTCTCCTTCATGGTTGGTGATGATCTCGCCGATGACGAGGTTCTTCATGCTTTCCAGAGCTTCTCCCGTGATATAAACACATTTGGACGCAGGCCCCACGATGGGCGCCAACTGTCGTGGGAAAGTCACGGCAGATGTTACCGGAGGTAACTTAGATTGGGGTGATTCGACTCTGGTGTTTGGGAGAGGGTTTAGCTCGGGTTGAGCATTAACTGAAATCATATTAATTGGCGATCTAGAGGCTCGGGCTGCAATGTCACCGAGACTCCAATCTGGGGTTACAAAGACTTGCTCTCGTATAACTAGAATACTTGAACCCTTCTGTTTGCCGAGACTCCAATCTGGGGTTACAAAGACTTGCTCTCGTATAACTAGAATACTTGAACCCTTCTGTTCTCTCTCGATCTCCCTTTTCTATGCCCCAGAAGCCGGTTTATATATAATACCCTATCTCCTGGCTTTCCTTACAAGATACCTCGGGAATCCTATCCGGGGTCTACACGTAACCCTAAATTACTTCCCGTGACCCCCCATGTCACGGATCACAGGGTCTACACCGCCTCCTAGGTCTTCTAGAACTTCTCTTCCCCTGGGCCGAATCATCAATACAATCGCTGGCCCATTAATAACACCCGGCCCAGTATCACAGCGCAAGGTCTCGTGTAGATTCCCTACGACCGAGTCTCGCCCATGCATGGGCCTATCGGGTTACCATCCCCCCGACAGACTTCATCCTCGTAACTTCTAAGACTCCTCGGGTATCTCCCATCTTCTTCCGACCTTCTGAAATAGGGTATCTCGACGGTGCTTTTTCCATCAGATTTCTGGTCCCGGTGTTTATTCTCAAAAAATTGTGAAACATGCAAAATAAGATAAACTAACATAAGTAATGCATCATAACATGAAATATATCGATGAATAACCATATAAAATATTGATGCAAAATGGACGTATCACTGCCTCGCGACAACGAAACAGTGGCATGCATGCCTAGCAAGATCTAGAGTGGTTTTACGAGAGAGGAGGTGGTCAGGGTGGAGGAGAAGAGGCTGAGAGTTCCCACCGCTGCTGTAGGCTGACCGCCGGCCGCCGACGACGATGGCGTGGGACGGGTGAAGGAGGACAGGGCTGGCGGTGCCGAACCCTAATCGCCCCCCGAGTCTCCTACGGGAGTGCGACGCAGGAGTCACCTTTGTTCTTTTGGAAGAGCACCTCTTGGTGCAATCTAGGGTCATATATTAAGGTCAATCTAGGGTGACACGGGGGGTCACCTTTTTTTAGCAAACACACCCTTAACAAAAAATATTTACATCCAAATCCTAGTGGTGCCAAAATACTCTTCCTCCTACATCCACCGACTACAATCCATAATCAAATCTTGTTGCCTTCGTCTCAGGGGAGCAAACTTGTTTAAACACAAGAGCATGCAAAAAATAGTGGCGGTAACTCTTTGATGAAGAACATAAGATGTCTGGGACCATGATCAGAGTGGTAAATCGTCACCCCGAAGAAGAAGAAGATGAAGAAATCTAGTAGATACTCCAAAGACATGAACACGGAAAACATCCAAACAGATCCACCGGAGACCAAAGCCACCCGAATCCATGAAGATTTGTCGTAGACACACCTCCACGCGCCTTCCACCGATGCTACTAGCACCAACGGAATGGAGATATTATGGAGAGTACAATATTACTAGATTGGAACTATCCCGCCGGCCCAACCCCGAGACAAAGACTACCGAAGAGCATATCCAATCACGCGCCCCAAAGGCCTACGAGGCGCCACAAACCAAAAAATAATGCCCATTCGGGTGCCTCATAGGCGCATTGTGTCGTCCTGCCCGATATCTCGTTCGGGGCTACCAGGCCACCCCCGAGCTTTGGGGCGCGTCTGGGGCGCCGGACGAAACAACACACGTTGGCCCGCCCTGTCATATGAACTCCTAAATTCTTCGATGTCACGGGCCATGACGGAGGCCATCGTCTCCCTAGGTGTCGGATATATACTGAATAGGGGTATATCCGGCATTGTCCTAAAGAGCCAGATTACCAGGGTGGCCTGATTGGTAATGGATCACAGTCCATTAGGCGGCCCAGTAAGCTGACGCACAGAAGCCAGATTCTAGAATAACCCGGACCACGACCCAAAGTGGTGCGGCTTGGAGTAGAAGGCGGATTCCTGCTTTCCAAGTTAGGTACTTTCCGTAGTCCTCTAGGTTTCCTTTGTGTAAGCCCTAACCCAGCTAATATATAAGGACGGACGGGAGAGAAGAAAGACAACAGATAGACAATTAGCTAGAAGCCAACTCGCCGAGAAGTTGATCCTCGCCGAGTCAGCGAAACCGTACTCACGTTGTACTTTGTATACTTCAGGCTTCAGCCCTGATTTAGTGAGATTGCAGGAGTATGAACGCCGCCTAGTTGGGACGTACCGAACCTGGATAAATTTGGTGTTCCTGGTTGTCATACTACCACGTCCCCCCACGTCTCTATCCGTAGACTCATGGCTCCCCCGTCTATGAACTCTACTATGATGTCTCGATAGTTGGCACCCAACATGGGGCCAGCGACGTCAGGCGTTAAGTTTCGATCGGGGATACTCGGCGGAATCGGCAGTACAATAACTGTCGGAAGCTTGGAATTCGATAACGACGTTGGACGCTTCCTCGACAATGTATCATACATGACAGGACGGAATCATCTGGTAAGTGTCTGCGTTTTACCGATTGGATCTGCAAATATCTTTATCGGATTAACTGCAGAAGCAATGGGATTCTATGTTGGAAGTAAATTTATCCCACCCGCCCTATACCCAGTTGAAGAAAACTATGATACCGGATTTTTCTCAAAATCGCCAAAACCCTGAATTTGCTGCCTCTTCGGAGATGCCTGTAATCAGATCTCACTTCATCGGCATGGTGCAATCCGAGGTCGCTGAAAACACGGAAGTAAGTAATCCTGTGGAAGAAGCAGAAAAGAACAATCCCACAGAGCCAGTGGAAGATCCGACACCCTCCAATGGAACGGTGAACTCGGAAGCCGACTCTGTACTAGCTGCCATAGAGGCAAGATTGGAATCGGAACCTGGATCTGAAGACATAGATTCAGAAGACGAAGATGAAGACACTTTCGAAATAAAGGTTAAATCTATGACGGGGGGCGTCCATGAAGTACTTATGGCAAAACCGACTAATAACTCGGATGCCGAGGACGAGGAAGGCCCCAAAAAACCTCCACCAGATGAGGAAAGAGGGGATGGCGGAACCAGCCCTATTTACCCCGATGTCAAGGAATTGACAGAGGAAGAACCTGGCAAAAAACCTCCCTCTTCCAAGAAGAAAAATAAGACTGCCAAGAAACTTTAGTACAAACTCCAGAAGAAAAAGTTGGCAGATAATGCTAGCCAAAACCTGGAAGCCGGACGAGCAAGCGGGGTCACACCTGTGGAGAAGAAAAAGAGAGAAATCCCTGTTCCTGAATTGTCGGAACAGGACGAGATCAATCTGATAAAAACCCCGGTCAGACCTTACGAGCCACCTGTCGCACCCGGACTTCTAGAGGATACTCGCAGTTCCGTTGAACAGTAGATGATTGGATTACGGGGCTTACCGGCACCCGCATCTCTTACGAGTAGGCCAACACACGTATGTGTGACAACCAACCCCTACTGTTCATCGTCTACGTAAACCATCCCATAGAAATCAGGATACTACCATTGACGTACTTCATACCATACACACATGGTACGTCAACGGCGTTGAACAAAGTGATAGCACAACATATCTCTAAGACACAAAAGATGGAAATAAGTTGCAAATAGCTCTCACTAGAGCAGAGCTAGCAAATACAATCATCCAGAGGACACATGTCCCAACAATTCACCATTACATCACAGCGGAAGCATTCAACAGGTCTGAGTACAGACAAGATCCAAATAGGCTTAAGAAGCCGGAAACAAAAAGACGGAGCCCATCCACGAAGTCTCGGATCCTGCCCGGGTCCGCTATCTACTCGTCAACAGCCTCGTCGTACTCCACGTAGCAGCCACCATGGGGATCCTCGGAATCGTAGTCTGCGGAAACCACAGCCCCAAAGGGGTCAGTACAACAACGTACTGGCAAGCAAGACTCACAGTTCACCAAAGCGTAACCCGTCAACACCAAGCACAGATGCTTTGGGTTCAACGGAAGAAAGGGTGATATAAAAGATGCGGCAGCGGGCTGCACTAACCAACTACAGAAACATACCATAACTACCGGCTAACAGAAAATGAGATAAGATAGCGTATCGTAACCAACTACAACTAACCACCAAACAAACCCATCCTGGACCTCGCCCCTTATCCAAAGAAGCGATCCGAGGATAACTCACACAGTTGGATTAATGATGGTTCAGGTTATTGTGTCAATAAACCTATTACTAGTCAAGTTATCATTAGTTAGGTGTAAGTTGTCTGAGTACTTGTTAGCCAGTACTTTCACCAAGTCGTCACATAACCGCGGACAACACGACTTCTCGAGAAGATTCATCCCTGCAGGGTGTGCTCCAGTACCCGTACACACTCGAGCCACCAACTAAAACTAAGGTGGACTCAACACGACTCGAACCATCTCTACATCATGTCCTAGGAGCCACGGAGCTATATGGTCCCGGCCAGTCCGACCTAACCTAAGCGCAAGGGTGAAAACCACACCCCCCGACACCACAGGCCTCGCCCTATATGCATCATCATCATCATAATAATCACCAACAGTAACCATGGGAGCGACCCATTCATGCTTATGCGCAAATGGAACACCCGAACTAAGTGTGGCTCTTCGGACAAACTGCGGATCAGGTCAAAGTCGAGGGGGGTTCCATACTACCACCCGGATGCGGTGAGCACGCTCATCATGGATCAGTAGACAAGACCCTTTTCCTAATTAGGGTCGACACTAGCAGGCCTCAAAACCACGCCGGGCCTCCTGCCGGTGCCTTATCATCAATTTATTATTACCCAACATTAACAGGTTATTGTTTAAACATCGAGCCCCAGAACATAAGTAACATGGTAATAGAAAGTAACTGACAACAGGCTAGAGCAAAAGCAACCCTAAGCATGCTAGTATGACACGGGCACAAGCAACGGGGTTATAGGAGTGGAGGTGAGGCAATATCAGGTTTAAAGGATAACCTGTGGTAGGATCGAGCAGAGGAAACGATTCATAGTCTAGCAGAATAGACAACAGAAAGTATCGGTATCCAATGTTGAAAGGAACATGATGGTTCATGTGAGTGAATACTTGCCTGCAAGCTCAGCAGCCTGGTACTGAGCTAAGTCCTCAGAAGGGGTGTCGTAAGATCGTCTGTCTCAACGTCGTCGTCTATTCGAGAAGAAGCAAACAAACAACGCAAAAAGACAAACAATCAATAACATGGCATAGTGCACAATCATGGGATGATGCATGACCATTTAATTGACGCATCAAAAATAAACTAGTTGACATGGTAACACAATTTAAATGGACCCATATGCAATTTGGATTGCATATGGAAAGCCCATGAATTAAGGTTGAAATAATTGTTTTACAACTAATCAACAGGTGAAAGTGGATTAGTATGATGCATGGATGAGGAAAACAGAAAAATAACAACAATAGAAACAATTAGAAATAAGGTTTACCAAGTTTGAAATTTTATTTCTTAAGTTATAGAATTTTGGTTCCTTAAAGGTGTTACACAAGCATTTGTTGTTTTCACCAAATTTAATTGTTCAAAACAGATAACAAAGTTCATATTTGGAAAGAACACAAAATTTTAGATGGAAAACATATTTCATTTGTTGAATTTGGATTTAAAATGAGCAAGTTATTAATTTGGCAATTTTAATTGCATTAAATAAGAAACAGTTGTTTTCAGAAATTTAAATTATTCAAAACAGCAAACAAAGTTGATATTTGCAAAGTTCATGAAAAATGGGATGGAAAACATATTTTACATGTTGGAATTGGATTTGAATTGCTCAAGTTATGAATTTTTTGCAATTTAAAAGGTTTAATTAAAGCATTGAATTATTGCACCACTTTTAATTAGGAAAGCATTAAACAAATTGCATTGAAAAGGTTGAAAACATGTAGCAAATGTTTCATTGAACATTTTGAGCTATTAAACATAATTTTTGGGTTATTATTGAATTTATTATGCCATTTTTCATAAACATTCTTATTCTGCCCTTTTTAGTAAACAGAGGGAAACATGCTCAAAATTAATTCAATTGTGACCAAATAAAATACCAATGTGTAGAGTTTGTTAAGACAAATTTTTAGAGCCCAAGTTTGCTTAGATTGGATGAGCAGAACTAAAGTTATGAAATTCCAAAGTTTCCACTTTTTATTGCATTTTCAGTAATTAATTATTTAGTGCAAAAATTGTCACAGCAACATATTGCAAACTTGACATTAACAGAAAGGGCTCAAGATTATGAATCCACAGGATTTTGAATCATTCAAATTGGAGTAATATTCAATTTGATATTGATTTTAGAGTTAATGTCTCAGATCTGAGTTTTCTGAAATTCGGACAGAAAAAGAAAAAGCAGAAAAAAAGGTGTGGCTTTGGGGGATCGAACCCAGGACGTGGGATTTGCGCGCCAGGGGCACTGCCAGTGTGGTACTGATCCGTTTTGTGAAAGGTAAGGAGCAGGTGGCAGGTTAACATTCAGTTAAAAATGTTAACTGAACTTTTGGTTGCAGATCGGTTCCTGAACATCGACTGGCAGCGAGGGCGGATGGAAGGGCGCCGGCGGCTCGCTGCCCGCTGCCGCTGCGCGCGGGTGGCGCCGTCCGTGGCTGGGCTGCCGTGGTGGCCGGTGCGTGCGGGTGGGGCTGCGAGGGGCAGAGAGGAGAGGGAACGAGGGAGGTGGCGAGCTCACGTCGGTGACGTACAGAGGGAGCAGTCGCTGCAGCGGTGGCGTCGACGGTGGCGGAAACGGGATGGCGGCGGAGCTCCGGTGAGCCTCAGGGAAAACGGAGGGTACGTGGCGGGAGAGGGGAACTCGGCTGTTCCGTTCCCGGCCCTAGCACGGCCGGGAGGGCACCGTGGCGCCGGCGGCGAGCCGGAGAGGGAGGCGGCGGTGATGGCCTTCAGTGGATATAGAGAGGAGAGGAGAAAGAGCAGAGAGGTGGAGGAAGGAGCTGCGGCGCGAGGGAGAAGGAGGGAGGAAGAAAAATTAGGGCAAGAGGAGGGGGAGCTCGAGGGCAGGTATTAAGGGGCGAGGAGGAGCTCATGATCGCCGTTTCCTGCCTGCAACTGCTAACGTGGACAGAGCGGATGCTCGTCCGTACAGAGGCAGGAGATGAGCGAGGGGTACCAGGCCTTTGGTAAGTTGGGCTGGCCCAAAGGGCTGGCTGCCCTATTCCCCCTCTCCTTTTTGTTTTATCTTTTTCTTCTTATTATTTTTTTTTGCAGATTTGACAAAGGAGAGAAAAGGAGAGGGTTTATGGGTTAGCAAATTTTTTGGGACAAATTTTATTGATTAAGTATGGTAATAGCAACAAGTACACACTTTGGTTTTCCAAAAAAATTTAAAATAGTTGATGTTTGCAATTTGATCGAATTTTGAATGAATTTGGGATTAAATGAAAAAAAATTGAAACTTAATCAATGTAAAGTATTTAATTTCAAGTTTTAATGGAACAATTTATTTGTTTGTTTTGTAGTTTTTATTTGAAACATGTAACATAACAAGTATGAATAAAGGTTTGAATTTTTGTTTGAAATTCACAGGAAAACAAATGGAAACAAATGAAAACAAATGAAATCAAATGCAAAACAAATGCCAAGAATATGATGACATGATGCAAAGCATAACTTAGCAAGAAATAAAACATTCTAGGGGGAGATTTTCATACTTGGGATGTTACACCACCGGAAGTGCTGGAAGCCAGAAGGCAAGCCATTATGCGGCAATAGCAACAACTATTCCGATCGCAAGAAAATCTCCTCACAGCCCAAGCTACTGTAAAAGAAAAGCAGAAGGAAATTGAAGAATTCGAAAGACGGAATATGTACGGGATAAAACCCACGAGATTACCCGGAATTGCAAGGCCGGATGTACTGCCAACAAAGGAACGATTGCAAAACCCTTCCTGGCAACGACAGGTTGACGGCGTAAACGCTATGGGCGAACGCATCTACAAGACCGCAGCCGAAAACGCGGAGGCCTCGTTCGCCATCTTTAATGACGATCTGTACTCCAAAGACGAAAAGCTACAAGGAGTGTATGCTTTTCTGGGTAAAGCACTTGAACAGCAGCAACGAGGTCAGGCAAGATTAGGGAAGTTGCATGACGACTCGGCCCTATGCAAAAATGCCACTTGTGCTGCTGGAGCAGCTGGACCCGGAGAACCTGGAGATTCAGGCAATTGTAAGGACAAAAAGGGAGATCCTAAGAAAGACAAGAAAGTCCCGGACAATAGGGTTGAAGCGTCCAGAACGGGATCCCATATGCCGAAAGGCGGAAATATACCCCGCGACCATAAAGACCGGGAGGAACAAAACCGGAAAGACGGGAAAATGATGCCTCCTCCGAGACGCACTGCTGAAAAATCCGGAAGACACAAAAATCCTCACATACGTGAGAGGTCCCGTACTCCTACTAGGTATAAAGAAAGGCCAAGGAGTAGAACTCCGCCTCATTCCAAAGGACACGATAATGGACAAAACAGGGATAATACCGGATAAGTGCATTCGCGCAACAATGGGCCAGAAAGGAGCATATCCCCTTCTGTCCATTCAGCCGGCAGATATTCGGCACACGTCGATAGGGTGGAAAGAGATGATCTATACTTTCGACCTAAGTGTTTCACTAACAGGATCCGAAGAATAACTCTACATTATGGCTTTTCCAAGGTTGGTCCAACTTACAAAAAGTATACCGGAAGTATAAACCCGGATACATGGCTTTTAGATTACTATACTGCCGTTCAGATCAACAAAGGGACAGACCTGGAAGCAGTAAAATTCCCCCTAGTGTTGCTGGATGGAGCCAGAGATTGGATTAACGGGCTTCCGTCAAGAACAGTGGATAGCTGGGATGATATGGCTAGAGTATTCACTTCGCACTTCTGTTGCCTAACCTTTTCATATCAATAAAGAGATGGTTAAATCATGATAATTGTTGAGTTTCCTAAAATTTTGTCAATTTTTCGCATGTTCTTTTTTCTATATTTGATCATGCTTTATATTAGGTAACTGTATTATGTTTAGTTAGTTATGCTTATCCAACTGTAAGAAATATAGTTTAGTAGGCTTAAAATTTATATGTCTTTTCCTTTTATCTGTAAGCCGGTAGAGCTGAAAGCCTACTGTTGTATAGCATACATATCTAGGTCTTGGGGGCTGATTGTTTGAAAAGCACAGTTACAATCTCAGAACCGGCCATGATGCCATTAAGTTGTGAGGACTAATTACTTGCAATAACTACAGTTGCAATCTCATAACCCGGACAATAGAGCCAAATTGGGACTTGCCTGACCCTGTTTCCATAGAGTTATAACAACACTGAATATCCACGCGAAAGCCGGCTTACAATAAAGAGGGTCAAAAGGGTCATCCAAACCATAAGTTATGCAGAGTAAAGGCAATAGCCGGAAACTCATAATACATCGAGCAAAACTTCAAATGGTATAAATATAATAACATGGTTGGGGACTTGGAAAAACAAAAAGTTTTCTTAAGCCGTCAATCCTCAGATCCAGAATCCGTGTCTTAGGGACTTGGGGACTTGGGAAAACAAAAAGTTTTCTTAAGCCATCAATCCTCAGATCCAGAATCCGGGTCTTGGGGACTTGAGAAACAAAGTTGCCCAAGCCAAAGGACCCCAAGCCCAAAATCTGGGTCTGGTGGACTTTGAAGAAATTCTTCTAAGTCCCAAAACCAAGACTCAGCATCTTTTACGAAAAGCGTATAGAAAGCAAAATCGTGCCAACATAAGGTTGAAAAGTGCCTCTCAAACTGACAACCAGAGGGGTCATCAAAACCACAGGAGTTCAAATACGTTACAAACCTTAAGAGTAGTACAAAAAGTGCACAGACGCACTATCAAATAAAAGTATATGAAAGGCATATTACAATGCCTATTGGCCGAATAGTTGTTTGCTGGTAAAGGGTAATATTTTTACTCGGCTGCTTCAGCCGAGTCATCAGGAGTGGTCTTGGCAGCCGGGTCTTCGGTGTTTTCTTCCGTTGCCTTCTCCATCTCAATGTCCGGGTCACCCTCGGAGGCAGCGCGTGATGGAGGAGGAACAATCGGAGTTGAGGAAGATGGCACAGAGCCGGGGTCTGCCGCAGCCTTTTTCTTTGCAAGCTCCGCCTTGAAACCAGTCAAGATGTCAAAGGGCTTCGGGTCTTCGATAGGCACAGGTTTGTCCTCAGCATCATAGGCGGGAGTAAGCTTGTTCACGTCAAGGGTCTCCGCGATCAGGCTCGCCGAGTGACGGATCTGCACGTTGATGGCCTTGAGGTCTTTCCCCGAGAACTTAGAGCTGTCAGTTTTAAACTCGGGAAACCCGTTCACAAGCATTGCCGGCTCGATCCTGGGATAATAGGCTTTGGCCAGTGCAAGAGCACGTACCACTCCAACCCGGCATGCTTAGCGCTTCCAAGCCTCAATCCAGGCGGGGACCGTCGAGTATGCCTCGAGCATTTGGGTAACACCCGGGAAATCACCAGATAGCTTCAAGGATTCTAGAGCCCACTTTGTCCCTGCTGAGAATTGCCGGATGACAGTCTTGAGTATTCTCAGCCTGTGGTGGTCATCTTTCACCTCACCAACATCAGTCGGACCTGCGGTACAAAAAGAGAAATAAGACACCCGGATACCGAGCCAAAAACACTACTGGATAGGTAAATCCGGGTAATATAAATCGACAGACAGAACCTAGACTCACCAATGATGGAGTTAAAAGTATTGCCGATGAAGGTCGAGTATTCCTTGATAAGCTCATCAGCGGTCCGGAGTTTCTTCTTTTGCTTGTTATGCCTCTTGGTGAGATCCTTGAGGCTAGCTTCCAGTTCTTCACGGATTTTAACCTCCACTTTCAGCAGTTCATTGGTCTTAGCCAAAATTTCATCAGTGCGGGCAACATAAGCCTGAAATCGACAAATAAATATTAATCGGCATATGAGTGAGTACCGAGTGACTGTATACAGAACACTCGGAACTTGGGGACTAGGATGAGTGTATGAGTAATGTTAGTAAGGTTAACCTGGTGCTCAGCCGCCAGAGACTCGATTATCCCCTCCTCAGTGGTCTTCAAGGACCGATAC
The DNA here is from genome assembly GCA_028641055.1 of Alopecurus myosuroides. Lineage (NCBI taxonomy): Eukaryota > Viridiplantae > Streptophyta > Magnoliopsida > Poales > Poaceae > Alopecurus > Alopecurus myosuroides. The sequence goes on from CM054057.1 coordinate 9,948,625, forward strand.
TCCTCCAGCAGCTGTTCAAACTTTTGGCCGCTGAGAGTCGGCCTGGAAGAGCTAGCCCCGTAGCCAGTTGGTTGGGCTGCTGCCTTTGTTTCCTCCGGTTCATATCTGGTAGTAGCGGTTCTTGGGGGCAGCAGCACTCTTCTGGGTCCCAATGTATTCGACCTCAGGATCTTCCGGCTGGGGCATGGGAGGAGGATACTCGGTTCTTGAGCTGGTGGCATTAGTCGGCCCTTGTTCTTCAGCAAATGGAGAGTTAGCAGCGCTTACCGGGTCTTCCGCCATTTGGTCATCAGCGGGGGTTTCCACCGGATCGCTAAGTGTGACCTTGGCTCTGAGGAAAGAAAAATAAGAAGTTAGTGTGCTATGGAGGAAAAACGCGCAAAGTATAGGGATGAAATCAGGTTATGAAAATTACCCGGTATTTACGACGAAGTCACTTGGGAGATCATTGCTAGACCCGGAGGACACTGATAAAGAATTGGAAAGTGAGACTCGGAGTTGTCCGGCTAATGGATGATTCGGAGATGGATATTTTCGAGGAGTGTAGTCAGGATAAGTTGAAGGAGTACCGGCTCGGCGAGCAGGCGACAGAGAGATCCCGGGGTTGAGGGGCTCGTCACCCGGAGAAGCCCGGGTTGCCCGTCGCTTGGGTGGAGGAGTTGTGGCCTTCAGAGATGATATAGTGGTTAGATATTCATTAAGTTTGCACATACCAGCATATGAGTACGGCTCTGTGGTCATGGAGGAGTATGGCACCTTGAATGTGACCCCCCTGGGCTTCCTTTTCTTGCCTAACTCTGCATCCGGCTCTGCCTCGCTCTCCTCCGACTGAGAGCCATCCTTGTTAGCCGGCGCTGGTAATTGTGGCATATTGTTGGTAAGAGGAGAATTTTGATCTAGTAGATTGACAAAGTACTTGCTCAATAACTCGGAATTACCTTCTTCGCTGTCACTCGACTCTTCATCCTCCGAGTTTTCAGAAGGGGGAGGGGTGACAATCTTCCAAAATGCGTCAGTTTCCTAGGTAAAGAGCAACAAAGTTAAAAGGTAGTATATATGCATCTGGAAAATTAGTCGGTATAGAAAGGATTAGCCGGTTCTGACTGGGGGAGCCGGGTTTGAGCGAGTAAAGGGGCCGAGTCCAGAGACGCTCCTGATGGCATCCATCTTCTCAGCCAAGAAATTTTTCATAACCTTGTTGACGTCTGCGGTCGGGTGTGACTTCTCCAAGTATCGGAGAGAGTTGGTCAGATGGCTCGAGTATTCACAGAGGAGTTTGGGGCGGACACTATTTGGCTGGATCCTACAACTAATCCAGGTCTTGATCAAGTTTAGCCCGCAAAGACCGTGGGATGCTAGGACGGCTAACTTGTGGAGGAGCGGTTGAATAGACTGTCTGTCGGTTTCAGGAGCGAAAGCGCTCAGGTTATCACTGAGAGAAAGGGTGTCTATGGAAAAACCCGGCAAAGGCTTTTCGCCGGGTTTAGATGTGTCCTTGCAATAAAAGAACATTTTCTGCCAGTGCTTCACGTGAGAGTGAAGACTGAGAGTCGGCATTAACGACTTCTTGCGTCTCTGGATGGACACGCCCCCATAGACAAGGAGGGGTCCGTCCGTGTTTTCGCGGCAAGGCTTGCATTGAAAAAGCTCAAGGAATAAAGCAAGATTGGGGGCGATGCAAAGATAAGCCTCACAGAGAACAATGAAATGGCAGATGTTCAAAATCGAGTTAGGGCCTATATCGAAAACCCGAAGCTTATAGTGGCGGAAACCCCGAAGAAAGGATGACCCGGGGGGCGGAAACCCCGGGTCACGTGCTCAAGAAAAATGACAACTTCACCTGATTGGGGTGAAGGCCGACTCTTTTCCTCGGGCGCTCTCCAGGAGATCTCCGACTGAGAGGGGAGGACCCCAGACTCGGCAAGTTCTTCCAACTTTACGAGCGTGACGGTCGACTTATCCCAGTTAGCCGAAATGGATTGACCCGACTTTTGCTTCAAAGCCGGGGTCTTGCCCTTGGACTTGGAGGCGGCTTTGGGTGCCATTGAAATGGATCTAGATGGAACCAAAAATTAAGAACAAAACAAGGAAAAAATGGAAGCTAGGAGCACAACGAACACAAACTCAAGATCTAAGGGAGAAGGCTTATATCTACTAGAGCTTACCGGAGAGCGGCGACGGGGTAAGATCCGGAGAGCACGGCGTAGCGCGGTGGCCTGGTTTTCAAGGACGGTGGCCGGTGTGCGTGAGGGTTGGCGCTTGGACCTTGAGCTTGGAGTTCGGCCGTCAATGGTGTGGTTAGATCTTGAAGGAGAAGACCGGGGGGCGCGGTAGTGCGGGGCGGCGGCGCGAGGCGGAGACCGGCTGTCGGGGTCTACGGCAGGCCCGCAGAATCCGGTGGCTCGCGTTTTGGGCTCGGGTCCTTGGGCACCAATGGAGAGCTGGAGGAAGAAGAAGAGGAGAAGGTGTGATGCCATTTGGATTTAGGGTTTTCCCCCTGGGCCCTATTTATAGGCGCAGAGAAACCCTAGGAGGCCAAACGGTAAAATGGAGGGATTTGCGGGAAGATATAAATCGGCCCGTTGATTACGGGATAAGATCTTTGGAGTTATTGCGAAGCGGCCGAGTCACTGATAACCATCAAGAGAGCCGGACTCGAAACTGTTACTCGGACCAGTCTGTGAGGAAAATGAAAGCCGGGTTAGAAGACGCGCGTTATGGAGAGTTGAACCGAGAAATGATAGTCGGCTCAGTATGATAATAAGGTTATTATATGGCCGCCGAAAGAGCCGGCCTAGCTATAAGAAAGGCAATTTAACCAGTGACATTGTATGTGTAAGTGTTTGTTGTTTTGCAGGGAATAGCGTGCGCTTCATGGTTGAGTCAATGGTTTAGAGCTACGAGGAAAGCACGTCAACCAGGATGCCCAAGCTATTCTGGGGACTACTGTTGGGGGGATGATAACCCGGCAGGCCCATGCCTAGGACGAAACCTGGCCAAAGGTAAACTGCATGAGACCTTGCACCATGATGCTGGGCCAAGTGTTATTAATAGGCCAATGATTGCGTGGGTGACCCGGCCCAAGGGAAAAGAAGCTCTAGAAGACCCTGGAGGCGGCGAAAACCCTGTAACCCGTGACTTGGGGGTCACGGTAGGAAACTTAGGGTTACGTATGGGTCCCGAGTAGGATTCCGGAAGTATCTTGTAAGGAAAGCCAGGAAGCCGGGTATGATATAAACTGGCTTCTAGGGCATAGGTAGACAGGTTGAGAGAGATAGAAGGATTCGAGTATTCTAGGTATACGAGAGCAGGTCCTTGTAACCCTAGATCGGAGTCTCAGCGACATTGCAGCCCGAGCCTCTAGATCACCAGTTAATATGATTGCATCCGAGCTAAACCCTCTCCCAAACACCAGAGTCGATTCGCCCCAAACTAAGTTACCCCTGGTAACGTCTGCCGTGACTTTCCCACGACAACTTCTCGGGTACGTACAAACGCCCTAAGAGCATCAACCAGCTTAATCGCTACGTCCAATTTGAAGACGAGTCGTATGTCGACTTTATATCAAGATGGACAACAATGAAGAATAGTTGCTCTGGAATAAGTGATGTACAAGAACTGCATGCATTCATCAATGGATTAAAACCCGGCCTCGTACCGTTCATGGTTGGTTCAAAGGAGCACAAATATCTCAGATCTATGCTTACTACCGCCAATGAACACGCAACGGCCGAAGATGACATCAGAGCGAGAGGTGGAAATATTGATGCTTTGGTTCAGGCCAAAAAGACACCTCGTTCTGAAAAGAAGACTACTCCAGAAGCATAGACAAAGCCCAAAGAAGTAAACTTAACATTTGGAAAGGAAACTGGCGACAAATGGAAACGAAGAAGCACATAACCTATCTCCTATTCTAAGGAAGAGTGGGAAAAAATTAAGTCGAAAAACTGTGTCCACCATTCGCAATTTGGGAAGCCTACCCATACAAATGCGCAGTGTCGCCTCAATAAGCATATGAAGGGCACTGCAGGATCCGGGAATAAAGGAAAGAACTCCAACAGGGAATTCGCCAAGCAAAAGTCAGAAGCTGAAAAAGAAGACAGTGAATCGGACACTGATGAAAAAAATCCTGGAACAGCAGCGAAAAGGCGAGCCAAAATTCCCGAGGGTTGCTGGAGAATGCAATTTAACTTTCCTAGCAACTCCTTCGGCAAAGCAGGCAAAGCGAACACTTCGAGAAATAAACGCGGTTGTCCCACCAACGCCCAAATTCTTCAAGTATTCCAATACGCCAATTACCTGGGATCAGTCAGATCATCCCGGAAATATCCCAGAACCAGACACACAAGCTCTAATCGTAAGCCCTATTGTTCAAAACACTAGGCTAAAGAGAGTGCTGATGGATGGAGGATCCAGTATCAATATTATGTACTTGGATACACTGAAGCATCTGCGAATCTCCGATACCCAGCTCAAACATAGCAACATACGTTTCCACGGCATCGTTCCCAGCAGACAAGCACATTCCCTAGGAGAAATTTCCCTAGATGTAACCTTCGGAGAAAGAGAACATTTCCGACAGGAAAAAAATCTCATTTGAGATGGTTCCGTTCAAAAGTGTATACCATGCAATACTCGGACGTCCATCTTTTGCCAAATTCATAGCAAGATCATGTTATATTTATAACAAGCTGAAGATGCCAGGGCCAAAAGGAGGATTAATCACCACATCAGGATACTTCAAACTGGCGAACGAGCTAGAAAAAGGAAACGCCCTTTGCACTGAAAAAGTAATAGCAAAGGAAGAACTGAAAGAGCTGGCAAAGGGAGTATCGCCGATGGAAATGCCGGCAGGAAAAGAAAGCCGGAAGCCGGCAGATAGCTTCAAAGCTTCCGAGAACACAAGACAGGTTATCCTAGACCCCAAAGATCCGACAAAATTTGTCATAGTGGGGACATGGATGACCGACAAATAGGAAAGCGCGCTCATCAAGTTCCTTTGTGAGAACTGGGATATTTTTGCTTGGTGTCCTGCGGACATGCCGGGAGTACCCAGGGAACTTGCTGAGCATCAATTGAAGGTAATTCCAGGATCAAAACCCATCAAACAAGGTCTACATCACTTTGATGGAAGAAGACGGAGGCTAAAGGTAAGGAAATTATTCGGGTTTTAGCAACTTATTTTATCCGGGAAGTTATACATACTGACTGGTCTACGAACCCAGTATTAGTCCTGAAGAAAGATAGAATTGTTCTAAGGATGTGTATAGATTACACCGATTGAACAAATTGTGTCCAAAAGATAGGTTCGCGTTACCGCGAATCGATCAAATAATAGATGCCACTGCTGGCTCTGAGCTTTTATGCTTTTTGGATGCTTACTCCGGGTATCATCAAATACGTATGAAGGAGGAAGATCAAATCAAAACTTCCTTCATAACCCCGTATGGAACATACTATTATATAACCATGCATTTTGGCCTGAAGAACGAGGTGCTACATACCAGCGTTGCTTGCATAGTCAGATCGGCAAAAACGTTCAAGTTTACGTGGACGATATTGCCGTAGTTTCCAAGGAAAAGGACACACTCCTTGAAGATCTACGAGAAACCTTCAAAAAATTGCGCACTTAGAAAATGAAGTTGAACCCATTAAAGTACGTATTCGGGGTTCCCTCTGGAAAGCTTCTGGGTTTTATCGTTTCTCACAGAGGAATAGAAGTAAACCCGGAAAAGATCAAGGCAATCGTGAACATCACAAAGCCTACGTGTTTAAAGGATGTACAAAGATTGACGGGTTCTGCAGCCGCAATCAGCCGGTTATTAAGCCGGCTAGGAGATAAGGCTCTGCCATTATACAAATTGTTGACGAAATCCGACAAATTTGAATGGACAGAAGAGGCGGACAAATCATTAACCCAGCTGAAAGAAACCTTGATGAAAGCACCGATTTTGGCATCCCCAAAAGACGAAGAACCTATGTTATTGTATCTTACAGCAACAAACACGGTTATTAGCGCAGTGATAATTGTGGAAAGGCGGAAAGAAGCACAAAGTATACCGGATCAACGTCTAGTATACTATGTTAGCGAAGTTTTCTCCGAGTCAAAGCAAAGGTATCCACATTATCAAAAGCTGGCATATGGCGTGTTCTTCACATATAAAAAACTCCGCCATTATTTCCAAGGACATTCCATAACAGTGGTAAGCAAAGCACCACTAGGGGATATCATTGACAATGCGGATGCAACATGCCGAGTAGCCAAATGGGGCATTGAGCTAGCTGCGTTCGACATTAAGTACCAACCCCGGATGGCAATTAAGTCTCAGGTGTTGGCAGATTTTGTCGCCGATTGGACAGAAGCAATAGAGAACACACCAATGCCGGAGTGAGAATATTGGATCATGCACTTTGATGGATCCAAGATGAAAGAAGGTGCTGGAGCTGGTGTAGTGCTAAAATCCCCAAAAGGTGACATTGTGGAGTATGTATTGAAGATACACTTCAATGCCAGTAATAACGTGGCAGAATACGAAGCATTGCTTCATGGTTTGCATATTGCAAAAGAAATAGGCGTCAAACGCATACTATGCTATGGTGACTCAGACTTGGTGCAGCATCAGCTAAACCAAACATGGGACCCCAAAAGCCCCATCATGGCCAAATATTGGATTTGAAGTTCTTCATATCAAAAGGGAAGAAAATTGGAACGTGGATGCATTAACCCGCATGGGGTCGGAAAGAGTGAGAACCCTACCACCTGGTGTGTTTGTCCAACACTTGCACCTGGTTTGTTTCTGGCTCACAGATGTAACATCCCAAGTATGAAAAACTCCCAACTTAGAATGTTTGTTTCTTGTTTTTGTTTCAAGGGCATCATGTCATCATAATGCATTCATGTGTGGAGTTTGAAATTCAAATCAAATTTCAAATCTTTATATTTCACACTTGGTCTGTTACAATTTTCAAATGAAACATTCAAATCAAACCATTTATTTGTTTCCAATAAACTTGAATTTCCAAATAATTAACTTGCTAAATTTTCACTATTTCAATTATTGCAAAAATTCAATCAAATTCAATTAAAATTCAAACATCCAAAAATATTTAAACTTTTTTAAAACAAAACATCATGCAACTGGGCATTTACAATGCTTAATCAATAGAAATTAATTTCATGAATTTTGAAACTCAAAAACTTGTTCAAAACTTTTCCTTTGCTTTCTCTACAAAAAAAAACACAGGAAAAAAAAAATAAAAGGAAGCATTGGGGGAGGCAGGCCAGCCCAAGTGGGCTGAGCCCACCTACCACCCCAAGCCCAGCGCCCCACGCCTCTGTCGTCTTCCTCCTCTGTACGGAGACAGAGGAGGGAAGGCATCCCCCACATGCAGCTCACCAGCCACCTCCTCCTCCCTACTTAACCCCTCTCCCCCTCCGAACCCTAACCCTAGTCTCTCACCTTTCTTCCTCCTCCAGCCGCCGCCGCCATTCTCCTCTCCTTCCCTCTTCCTTTCCCTGCCTCCTCTCTGAAGATTTCTCTGAACCTTCTGTAACACACCCATGGCCGGGACTTGACGGGGGTGGGGTAGCTGCTGTGGTCGACGACGGAGGCTCTCCTCGGCGGGAATGGAACCGTGGGGTTGCCACCTCCAACTTTGACGAAGGGAGCAGGGCCGGAGGACGCCTACACCGCGCGCACCGTCGAGCTCCTCGCCGCCACCGACCACCGCACTCCAGCGAGCGCCTCACCGCTTCCTCCTTTCTGCTTCGACGACCACCGAGGGTGAGCACGCCCCTGCCCTTCTCCTCCTCCCCTCCGCATCCGCGAGCAGGGCCACGCACCCCCGGCGCCCTCACACGCCGGCAGCGCCTCGCCGAGTCGTCGCTGTCGTTTTCTCCTTTCCGATCGCGTTCAGGTAACTGAACGTGTTTCAGTTTCCGTCCAGCCCGCAGCCTTACCTCAAAACTGTTCGCATCCTAGTCTAACACCAAGCAGAGAAATAGCCCAGTCGCTAGCCCCGTTCAGCGCCACCCCACGCGCACCCTGGATCGCGAGTTCGAGTCCCCCTGGAAGCAAAAGCCACCCCTTTTTTCAGCCTTTTTCTTTTATTTCCCGAAATCCAGAAAAACAGATCTGAGTCTTTATTTGTAAAATCCATAAAAAATTGAAAATTGCTCCAATTTCAATGATTCAAGTTTCCGTGGATTCAGAATCTTGTTCTCTTTCTATTAGTCACAAAGTTGCAACATGTTTCTGTAATAAATTTTGCACTAAAGAATTAAATACAGAAAATGCAATAAAAATTGGAAACTTTGGGAATTCATCACTTGAGTTTTGTTCACCCAAATTGAGCAAACTTGGTCTCTAAATTTTTTTCTTAACAAACTCTACACAGTGGTATTTTATTTGGTCACAATTGAATTAAATTTGAACATGTTTCCTTCTGTTTACTAAAAATGGCAGAATAAAAATGGTTATGGAAAAATGCATAATAAATTCAATAATGATCCAAAAATTATGTTTAATAGCTCAAAATGTTCATTGAAACATTTTATACATGTTTTCAACCTTTTCAATACAATTTGTTCACTGTTTTTCCTAATTAAAATTGGAGTAATAATTCAATACTTTAATTACACCTTTTAAATTGCAAAATTCATAACTTGGGCATAGAATTTCCAAATTCAACAAACCAAATATGTTTTCCATTCCATTTTTCATGAACTTTGCAAATATCAACTTTGTGTTCTGTTTTAAATAAATTAAATTGCTGAAAACAACTGTTTCTTAATTAATGCATTTAAAATTGTCAAATTAATAACTTGCTCATTTTAAATCCATCTTCAACAAATGAAATATGAATTCCATCTAAAATTTTGTGTTCTTTCCAAATATGAATTTTGTTATCTGTTTTGAACCTTTAAAATTGGTGAAAACAACAAATGCTTGTGTAACTCATTTAAGAAGCCAAATTTCATAACTTAATAAATAAAATTCCAAACTTGGTAAACAACATTTCAAATTGAAGCTAATGTTGTTTTCTTATTGTTTTCATCATCCATGCATCATTCTAATCAACTTTCACATGATGGTTATTTGTAGATCACTTAATTCAACCTTAATTCTTGGGCCTTTCTATATGCAACCCAAATTGCATATGGGCCCAGTTAAATATGGTTACCATGTCAACTAGCTTATGTTTGATGCATCAATGAAATTGTCATGCATCATCGCATGTTTGTGCATTATGCCATGTTATTGATTGTTGTCTATCTTCGTTGTTTGTTTGCTTCTTCTCGAATAGACGACGACGTTGAGACAGACGAGGTTTACGATACTACTTCAGAGGAGTTAGCCCAGTACCTGGCTACTGAGTTTGCAGGCAAGTATTCACTCACATGAACCATTGTGTCCGTTTCCACACTTGATACCGATACTTTCCGTTGTCTAATCTGCTAGCCTTATGATTCGTTGCTTGTGTTCCGATCCTATCACATGTCATCCTGCAGCCATGAATATAGCCTCACCCCACACCTACAACCCTGTTGTTTGTTAGCCTGTGTCGTAGTATCATGCTTAGGTTTGTTGTGCTCGAGTCTTGTTGTCATTTATCTTATCACCTGTTTAGTTTGATAGACGGGCTTGTCATAATCCATATCATGTTAATGTTTGGGGTAATAACAATTTGATGATAAGGCACCGGCAGGAGGCCCGGGTTAGGGTTTTGAAGCCTGCTAGTGTCGACCCTAAATAGGAAAAGGGTCTTGTCCTCTGATCCATGATGAGCGTACTCACCGCATCCGGGTGGTCGTATGGAACCCCCCTCTACTTTGACCTGATCCGCAGTTTGTCCAAAGAGCCACACTTAGTTCGGGTGTTCCATTTGCGCATACGCATGAATGGGTCGCGCCCATGGTTGATGATTATGATGATGATGATGCATATAGGGCGAGGCCTGTGGTGCCGGGGGGTGTGGTTTTCACCCTTGCGCTTAGGTTAGGTCGGACTGGCCGGGACCTTATAGCTCCGTGGCTCCTAGGACAGGTTGTAGAGATGGTTCGAGTCGTGTTGAGTCCACCTGAGTTTTAGTTGGTGGCTCGAGTGTGTACGGGTACTGGAGCACACCCTGCAGGGATGAATCTTCTCGAGAAGCCGTGTTGTCGCGGTTATGTGACGACTTGGTGAAAGTGCTGGCTAACAAGTACTCAGACAACTTACACCCAATTGATAATAACTTGAATAGTAATAGGCATATTGACACAATAACCTGAACCTTCATTAATCCAACTGTGTGAGTTATCCTCGGATTGCTTCTTTGGATAAGGGGCGAGATCCAGGATGGGTTTGTTTGAGGTTAGTGGTAGTTGGCTCCGTTACGCTATCTTATCCCTTTCTTTTAGCCGGATGTTGTAGCGTGTTTCTGTAGTTGGTTAGTGCAGCCCGCTGCCGCTTCTTTGTAACACCTATCTTCCGTTGAACCCAAATCATCTGTACTTGGTGTTGTCGGGTACACTTTGGTATCTTGTGCGTCTTGCTTGCCAGTACTCGTCTGTACTGACCCCTTTGGGGCTGCGTGTTCTGCAGACTACGTTTCCGAGGATCCCCATGGTGGCTACTACGTGGAGTATGACGAAGCTGTTGACGAGTAGATAGCGGACCCGGGCAGGATCCGAGACTTCGTGGATGGGCTCCGTTCTTTTCGTTTCCGGCCTCTTAGGCCTATTTTGATCTTGTCTGTACTCAGACACTTTGGATGCTTCCGCTGTGATGTAATGATGACTTGTTGGGACATGTGTCCTCTGCATGACTGTATTTGCTATCTCTGCTCTAGTGAGAGCTTTTGCCACTTATTTCTATTTCTTTGTGTCTTAGAGAATTGTTGCGATATCACTTGTTCAAACGCCGTTGACGTACCATGTGTGTATGTTATGAAGTACGTCAATGGAAGTATTCGGATTTCTATTGGATGGTTTCACAGACGATGAATAGTAGAGGATGGTTGTCACACGTTTACGTGTTGGCCTACTCATATTGAGATGCGGGTGCAGGTAGGCCCCGTAAGCCATTTATCTACTGTTTAGCGGGCTGTGAGTATCCTCTAGAAGTCCGGGTGCGACAAATGGTATCAGAGGCTGTCTGCCTGTAGGATCCCTTTTACTGGTCGCAGTTGAGTCTAGAAACTATTTTGTAGCTATATAGGAAAAATGAAACGTGAGAGCAGGAATTCTGTTCTTTTATTTCTTTCCCCACCCACCCTCCCTTTTTCTAGTAAGGAAGTGCAACGTTGTTTTCTCTTCTCACCTAAACTTTCAAGTTAGGATTTCACGTATCCTGGTTTCTCGAGGATGGTTATATCTACTAGACCATAGGAATGGAGGTGGTTGTGACACGATTTTCGTGTTGCCTACTCACGATTGAGAACGGTGGCAAATAAGCCCCGGAAGCAGATCCTCTATTCCTTAAGCAGTAGATATTGATCCTCTAGAAGCCCGGATGGGTTTTTCCGTAGTACCTCAGGTGTCTGTGGTCTCCTGTTTCCCAGTTGTTGCTTCGATATCGTCCTTCACAAATCGTCTCTTCCGTTGTAACAACTTATCTGTTGATCCGTTGTTAACCTCCATCCTTGTTCTATGCTGTCGACTTACCGTCTGAAGTAATCCCTTTAAGCACTTATATTGGATTTTGCTATCCGGTTACTGTGTTAATCTTGGTATCCTCTTTAGGATGGAAAGTGGTGACGAAGAACCCACACTGCCACCCGAGATGGGGAAAGTGTTGTCTTAGATGACACAAGTTATAAGGCAGATGCAGCAAAACCAAGACCTTGGGAATAATGGCAACGCCCGTGTGTCTATTCGGGAGTTCCTTGAGCTCAATCCGCGCACGTTTGATACCTCCTCCGAGCCATTGGATGCTGATGATTGGCTCCGTGAAATGAACCGTACTCTTATGGTAGCTCATGTGGCTGACGAGGACCGTGTTCCTTACGTGACCTACCTTCTCCATGGACAATCCATGTCTTGGTGGGAGAACTTCCAAGAAATGAGAGGTCCTAGTGTGGCAATCACATGGGAGGATTTCAAGCAAGCCTTTGTGCGCCATCACATTCCCGATGGGCTCATAGAGAGAATGCGTGAGGAATTCTATTCTTTCACACAAGGCAATTTGGACGTTCTCGAATACCAAAGAGAGTTCAATCGCCTGGGTCGCTACGCCGGAGATGAAGTCTCCACGGAAGCGAAAAAGATGGCAAAGTTCCGCAGGGGTCTCAACCCGGAACTCAAGTATGCTCTCACCAACGTCAAGGCCAAGAATTTTGAGGACATCATCAACATCGCTCTAAATGAAGAGCATGGGCGCAAGTTGTTTGAGGAATCTCGTAAGCACTCTCGTGAACAGGCTAATCTCTCAGAAGCTATCATGCCTCCACAAAAACGAAGAGTTTGGGTTCCATATACCACTCCAACACCGCCCATCTGCTTGCCAAGCCCGGCAGGATTTCGTGCCCGCCCTCCCACCCCAGTGGTATCTTCAGGAGGTGCTCCATCTCAGCCAGGTCCAACAACTCCTCGTTCTGTTGTTACAAGCTACAAGTGTGGACAGCCGGGCCACTATTCCGATAAGTGTCCGCAAAGGCACCTCTTTCCACCTCCACCTCGCCACAGGTCGACCCCGACAAGAATACGTGGTCCTCTGTTGGGTTGGTACAACAGCAACGAGCTTGGCGTGAGAACAGTCAAGGTGAACCATGTCAAGGCCCAGGGAGCAGAAGAATCTCCAGAGGTTGTAGTGGGCACACTTCTTGTGAACTCTTTTCGTGCTAAAGTCTTGTTCGATTCTGGTGCTTCACACTCCTTCATCTCGCAAAACTTTGCAAACAACAGTAAAATCAACTTCGAACAGTTGTCTATCCCTCTCCTAGTGAAATCACCGGGATCTAGCTGGCAAAGCAATAAAGTTAGCCAGAACATCGAGATCACAATTGGAAACCTTCCATTCCAGGCATCTGTGATAGCTCTCCACTCTTCAGATATTGATGTCATTCTTGGGATGGATTGGCTGGTAGACAACAAAGCAGTCATTGATTGTCCTGCTAAGTCTGTCAAAATCACACACCCTTCTGGCCAGATAGTCTACTTCCATGCTGAAAATCCAGTTGTTCAACTCTACACTCTCAATGCAAATCCCCTACCATCTATTGAAACTGTTCTGGTGGTTTGTGAATTTCCCGATGTCTTTCCAGAAGAATTGCCAGGAATGCCTCCTGATAGAGCTGTTGAGTTCGTCATCGAACTTGAACCAGGCACTCCTCCAATCTCCAAGTATCCATACAAGATAGCTCCTCCTGAACTGAAATTGTTAAAGGAGAAAATCGATATGTACATGGAAAAAGGTTACATTCAACCTAGTTCCTCGGCTTGGGGATGCCCAACTCTCTTTGTGGCAAAGAAGGATCAAACAAAGAGACTCGTTGTTGACTATCGTCCTCTTAACGAGAAAACCATCAAAAATAAGTATCCAATTCCTCGCATCGATGATCTCTTTGATCAAATTGCTGGAGCCTCTATATTCTCCAAGTTGGACTTGAGAATGGGTTACCATCAAATAAAGATCAGAAAAGAGGATGTTCCAAAGACAGCCTTTGTCACTCGCTTCGGTCGCTGTGAATACACTGTCATGTCCTTTGGCCTCACCAATGCACCGGCGACTTTCTCTCGACTCATGAACACTGTCTTCCATGAATACCTCGACAAGTTCGTTGTGGTATATCTTGATGACATTCTTGTCTACTCAAAATCCGAGAAAGAGCATGAAGAACATCTTCGTCTCATCCTCATGAAGCTTCGCGAGCATCGCCTCTATGCCAAGTTTTCCAAATGTGAGTTCTGGATTTCTGAAGTCACTTACCTTGGTCATGTCATATATGCCAAGGGCATAGCTATTGACCCAGAAAAGGTTAAGGCCACTGTTGAATGGAAACCGCCTAAAACGGTGAAGCAAGTCAAAAGTTTTCTTGGTTTGGATAGCTATTGTCGTCGCTTCGTCCAAAACTTCTCCAAGATTGCCAAACCTCTCACTGACCTCACAAAGAAGGACAAGAAGTTCGTCTGGTCTCCACAATGTGATGAAAGCTTCAATCTCCTGAAGACTAAACTCACATCTACACCAGTTCTGGTTGGCCTAGATCCTTCCAAACCTTTCCAAATATTCTGTGATGTTTCTCTCCAAGGTCTAGGTGCAGTTCTCATGCAAGAACGTCAAGTTGTGGCTTATGCTTCTCGCCAGTTGAAGACACATGAGCTCAACTATCCTATTCATGACCTTGAGCTTGCAGCAGTTGTCTTTGCCCTCAAGAAATGGAGACAATACTTGTTGGGTAATCGTACTGAGATCTTTTCCGATCACAACAGTCTAAAGTACATCTTCAGTCAGCCAGATCTGAAACTCGGACAAAGGAGATGGATTGAGAAGGTCAAAGACTTCGATCTCACCATTTCCGACACAACAGGCAAGGCTAATCTTATGGCCGATGCTCTCAGTCGCCAGTCCTATTGCAACAATCTCATGATCAGGGAAAGCCAACCTCCTCTTCACGAAGAATTCCAAAAGCTGAATCTTGGACTTGTTCCTCAAGGCTATCTTGCAAACTTGACAGCCAGTCCAACGCTTGAGGACAAGATTCGTTCTGAACAACTTCGTGATGCTGAGATCAAGAAGATCGCAAAGAACATCAAAACAGGCAATGTGAAGTATGCGTGCTTCTCAATTGATGACAAGGGAACAGTGTTTTTCCAAGGACGCATTGCAGTTCCCGAAATCCAAAGCCTGAAAGATGTGGTTCTCAAGGAGGCTCATGATACTCCTCTTTCCATACACCCTGGAAGTACGAAGATGTACCAGGATCTCAAAACAATGTATTGGTGGTCTGGCATGAAGCGTGAAATTGCTAAATATGTCTCTGAATGCGATGTTTGTCAACGTGTCAAAGTAGTTCATCAGAAATCAGTGGGTCTTCTCCAACCTCTGAAAATTCCTGAATGGAAGTGGGACATGATTGAAATGGACTTCGTCACTGGTTTTCCAAAGTCCAAGAGGGGCAACGATGCAATCTTCGTTGTCATTGATCGACTCACTAAAGTCGCTCACTTCTTTCCTGTTAAAGAGACAATCTCAGCTAGTCAATTGGCAGATCTCTATACAACAAAGATTGTTCCTCTTCATGGTGTTCCGCTAGAAATAAGCTCAGACCGTGGAAGCATCTTCACTTCTCATTTCTGGAAAAGCTTTCAAGAAGCCTTGGGCACCAAGCTTCTGTTCAGCACAGCTTATCACCCTCAGTCTCAAGGGCAAGTCGAAAGAGTCAATCAGATTCTTGAGGATATGCTCAGAGCATGTGGTCTCTCTTTTGGCATGAAATGGGAGGAATGTCTTGCATATGCTGAATTCTCCTGCAATAACAGTTTCCAAGCAAGCCTAGGCATGGCACCTTTCGAGGCTCTCTATGGTCGCAGATGCAGGAGTCCAATAAACTGGTCTGGAGCCGGCGAACGCTCACTCTTTGGTACTGACATTGTTAAGGAGTCCGAAGAGAAAGTACGCATCATTCGAGACAATCTGAAGATTGCTCAGTCTCATCAGAAAAGCTACTATGACAGCAAACACAGAGATATGGTCTATGCAGCTGGTGATAAGGCATATCTCCGTGTAACTCCCCTCAGAGGCACTCATCATTTTGGTGTCAAAGGAAAGCTTGCACCAAGATATATTGGTCCCTTCAACATTCTCTCAAGGCGTGCAGAAAATGCATATCGTCTTGAACTTCCAGAAAAGCTA
The DNA here is from genome assembly GCA_028641055.1 of Alopecurus myosuroides. Classification (NCBI taxonomy): domain Eukaryota; kingdom Viridiplantae; phylum Streptophyta; class Magnoliopsida; order Poales; family Poaceae; genus Alopecurus; species Alopecurus myosuroides. The sequence goes on from CM054057.1 coordinate 9,964,461, forward strand.
TCCAAGGTGCACGATGTCTTTCACGTGTCACAGCTCAAGAAGTGCTTCAAAGACCCAGGTCGTGCAGTTGATCATGATTCCATTGAACTGCAAGAAGACCTCTCTTATGAGGAGCACCCTATTCGCATTCTCGATGAGACCGAGCGCAAAACTCGCAACAAGAGCACCAAGTTCTTAAAAGTGCAGTGGTCTCATCATTCCGATAAAGAGGCAACGTGGGAGACCGAAGAGGATCTTCGCAAGAAGTATCCGGACCTTTTCTCTTCTCAGTAGGAATCTCGGGGCGCGATTCCTTCAAGGGGGGGCGTTTTGTAACATCCCAAGTATGAAAAACTCCCAACTTAGAATGTTTGTTTCTTGTTTTTGTTTCAAGGGCATCATGTCATCATAATGCATTCATGTGTGGAGTTTGAAATTCAAATCAAATTTCAAATCTTTATGTTTCACACTTGGTCTGCTACAATTTTCAAATGAAACATTCAAATCAAACCATTTATTTGTTTCCAATAAACTTGAATTTCCAAATAATTAACTTGCTAAATTTTCACTATTTCAATTATTGCAAAAATTCAATCAAATTCAATTAAAATTCAAACATCCAAAAATATTTAAAATTTGAAAACAAAACATCATGCAACTGGGCATTTACAATGCTTAATCAATAGAAATTAATTTCATGAATTTTGAAACTCAAAAACTTGTTCAAAACCTGTCCTTTGCTTTCTCTACAAAAAAAAAAACACAGGAAAAAAAAGGAAGCATTGGGGGATGCAGGCCAGCCCAAGTGGGCTGAGCCCACCTACCACCCCAAGCCCAGCGCCCCACGCCTCTGTCGTCTTCCTCCTCTGTACGGAGACAGAGGAGGGAAGGCATCCCCCACCTGCAGCTCACCTGCCACCTCCTCCTTCCTACTTAACCCCTTTCCCCCTCCGAACCCTAACCCTAGTCTCTCACCTTTCTTCCTCCTCCAGCCGCCGCCGCCATTCTCCTCTCCTTCCCTCTTCCTTTCCCTGCCTCCTCTCTGAAGATTTCTCTGAACCTTCTGTAACACACCCATGGCCGGGACTTGACGGGGGTGGGGTAGATGTTGTGGTCGACGACGGAGGCTCTCCTCGGCGGGAATGGAACCGTGGGGTTGCCACCTCCAACTTTGACGAAGGGAGCAGGGCCGGAGGACGCCTACACCGCGCGCGCCGTCGAGCTCCTCGCCGCCACCGACCACCGCACGCCGGCGAGCGTGTCGCACCTGGACTTCTATAGGATACTCACAGTCCGCTGAACAGTAGAACTAATGGCTTACGGGGCATACCGGCACCCGCATCTCAATATGAGCAGGCCAACACGTAAACGTGTGACAACCATTCTCTACTATCCATCGTCTGCGTAAACCATCCCATAGAAATCAGGACACTTCCGTTGACGTACTTCATAACATACACACATGGTACGTCAACGGCATTCGAACAACTGATATCACAACATATCTCTAAGACACAAAAGATTGAAATAAGTTGCAAATAGCTCTCACTAGAGAAGATATAGCAAATACAATCATCCAGAGGACACAAGTCCCAACAATTCATCATTACATCACAGCGGAAGCATCCAAGTGTCTGAGTATAGACAAGATCCAAATAGGCCTAAGAGGCCGGAAACGAAAAGACGGAGCCCATCCACGAAGTCTCGGATCCTGCCCGGGTCCGCTATCTACTCGTCAGCAGCCTCGTCATACTCCACGTAGTAGCCACCATGTGAATCCTCGGATACGTAGTCTGCGGAAACCACAACCCCAAAGGGGTCAGTACATAAACGTACTGCCAAGCAAGACTCACAAGATACCAAAGTGTACCCGTCAACACCAAGCACAGATGCTTTGGGTTCAACGGAAGAAAGGGTGATACAAAAGATGCGACAGCGGGCTACACTAACCAACTACAGATACATGCTACAACTTCCGGCTAACAGAAAGGGGATAAGATAGCGTATCGTAACCAACTATAACTAACCTCAAACAAACCCATCCTGGACCTCGGCCCTTATCTAAAGAAGCAATCCGAGGATAACTCACACAGTTGGATTAGTGATGGTTCAAGTTATTGTGTCAATAAGACTATTACTAGTCAAGTTATCATTAGTTAGGTGTAAGTTATTCTGAGTACTTGTTAGCCAGTACTTTCACCAAGTCATCCATAACCGCGGAAAACACGGCTTCTCGAGAAGATTTACCCTGCAGGGGTGCACCAATTTGGCCGTACACGTAAGAATAACCCGCCAGATGGAATGGCCCTTCCACCAAGCGGGGCACTCAACACAACTCAACTCTTCTTCGCATCAAGCCCAAAGAACCACATGCTGTGCGTGCGCGGCTAATCGAGCCCCCACGAAGAAAAGGGGGACCCTCATAGCACTCTAAGACCACGCCGCCCTAAATGCCGACTACAAAAGTACCACCCTGGCGCCAAGGTTCGCACCTGCACATGCATGCATCAAATGGAAAGCCCGAACTAAGTGTGGCGATTTGGACGAGATGCGAATCGAATCAAATTGAGGGGGCGCCCATACACGCTTCCCACGTGCGATTAGTGCGCTCATCATGGATCAGTAGACAAGACCCTTTTCCTAATTAGGGTCGACACTAGCAGGCCTCAAAACCACGCCGGGCCTCCTGCCGGTGCCTTATCAGCAAATTATTATTAACCATAACATTAACATGATTGTTGTCTTAACATCGAGCCCCAGAACATAATAAAATATGGTAACAGAAAGTAACGGACATCAGACTCGAGCAAAAACAACCCTAAGCATGCTAGTAAGACACGGGCAACAAGCAACGGAGTTTTAGGTGTGGAGGTGAGGCTATATCAGGGTTAAAGGATAACATGTGATAGGATCGGAAAACAAGCAACGATTCATAAGGCTAGCAGAATAGACAACGGAAAGTATCGGTATCCAATGTGGAAAGGAACACAATGGTTCATGTGAGTGAATACTTGCCTGCAAACTCAGTAGCCTGGTACTGAGCTAACTCCTCAGAAGTAGTGTCGTAAACCTCGTCTGTCTCAACGTCGTCGTCTATTCGAGAAGAAGCAAACAAACAACGCAGAAAGAGAAACAATCAATAACATGGCATAGTGCACAATCATGGGATGATGCATGTCAATTTAATTGATGCATCAATGATAAACTAGTTGACATGGTAACATAATTAAATGGGCCCATATGCAATTTAGATGGCATATGGAAAACCCCATGAATTAAGGTTGGATTAAATGGATTACAACTAACCAACATGTGAAAGTGGGTTAGCATGATGCATGGATGATGAAAACAGAAAGGAAACAACAATAGATTCATTTTGATATGAAGTTTACCAAAAATTGTTTATTAAGTTATGAAAATTTGCTTCTTAAAGGAGTACACAAGCATTTGTTGGTTTCATCAAGTTTAATTGTTCAAAACAGATAACAAAGTTCATATTTGAAAAGAGCACAAAATTTTAGGTGGAATACATGTTTCAAGTTTAAACAAGATTTATATTACGATGAATTAATTATGAATTAAACAAGTTTAAACAAGATTTAAAAGGATTTAATTCAAGTATGAAATTATTTGAATTTTTATTTGTTCCAAACATTAAACCAAATTCATATTTGAAAAGTTTATACTTTTGTGGTTTGAAAACATATTTTATATGTTCAAAAAGAATTTTATTTGACCAAGTTATGAATTTAGCCATTTTAAATGATTTAAACAAGGTTTAAATTATTTAACCAATTTTAATTATTCAAAACATGAAACAGATTTTATATTTGGAAAGGTGGTTTAATTTAGCATGGAAACATATTTTATTTGTTGAAAATGGATTTAAAATGAGCAAGTTATTAATTTGACAATTTTAAATGCATTAATTAAGAAACAGTTGTTTTCAGCAATTTAATTTATTTAAAACAGAACACAAAGTTGATATTTGCAAAGTTCATGAAAAATGGAATGGAAAACATATTTAGTTTGTTGAATTTGGAATTTTTATGCCCAAGTTATGAATTTTGCAAAATTAAGTGAATTAAACAAGGATTCAAATATTTCACCAATTTAAAATATTCAAAACAGTAAACAAATTTTATATTTGGGTAGAGGATTTAATTTGGTACAGAATACATATTTAAAATGTTGAATTTGGAGTTGGAATGAATTAGTTATGCATTTTTAGAGTTTAGGTATTAATCTGCCATTTATTTAGTATCCAGGGACTTAGAATTTAATTACAGGGACTAAGAAGAAAACTAGCAAGGACCTGTCTGTGAATAGGTAATTGTGCTGGGCCTGGAAAATAAAATGGAAAAGGTGGGGTTTACTGCGCGGGGGTGGGATTCGATCCCACGCCCTCGCGCGCGTGTGCTTGGTTCTGTTGCCACTGCGGTGGCTGCCGTTTGGTGACAGGTAAGGGGAGCGAGGGGTTTTGTGGTTCAGTTAGCGTGAGTTAACTGAATCTGCAGGTTTGGTTACTGAACTTTGACAGGTAGGGCGGCCGCCGGCGGCGACTGCCGCGGCTCGCGGTGCTGGGCTGCTCGTGTGCGCGTGTGGTGAGCAGATGCAGCGAAGGAGGAGGGAGGAAGGTGGACAGAGGGGAAAACTCACTCTCGAGCAGAAAGGAGGAGCAGGGCGGCTTGGCGCGGTGGAGAGGTGGCCGGCGGCGAGAGCTGGACGACGGCGGCGATGTGGGGGGTCCTAGCCACGGTGGCGTGGTCGAGGAGGAAGGTGGCACCGAGGGGAACTCATTCCCGGCCCTGGCTTGCGCGGAGGACGCCCACGTCGTCGGCGATCGCCGGAGATGGGGGGAGGTGGCGTTCGGTGGTGTTGGGTTCAGAACAGAGAGGAGAAAATGGAGGTGGGAGGAGAGGAAGAGCGATGGCGGCGCGAGGGAGATGGGGAAGAAGCTAGGGCAGGAGGATGGAGACCTAGGGCGTGGATATAAAGGGGAGGAGGATCGCTGCTGTCCGTTCCCCTCTTCTGAAGCTCGACGTGGACATGCCGGATTCCCTGCCGTACAGAGGTAGAAGAAAACGGGGAGGGGTAGCAGGCGGGTAGGGAGATGGTGGGCTGGCCTGCCCCCTCTCCCTCTGGTTTTGTTTTTTTTTATTTTCTTTCTTTCTCTTTTTTTTTTGCAGATTTGAAAATGGAAAGAAAAGGTTAGTTTTTAGGGTTAGAAAAATTAGGAAAAAAAATGTTATGGGTTATTTATGATAACAGCAACATTGTGCAACTCTTGTTTTTCAACAAAATTTGAATTTAGTTGTTGTTTGTATTTTATTGAATTTGAGTGAAAATTGATGTTAAGTGAAATATTGAAAAGAACAATTTAATAGTTTTTAATTTCAAGTTTAATGATAACAAATGATTGATTTGTTTTGTAATTTCCATAAATTTCAAAATGGTTGCTGCTTGGAAAATTTAATTGAATTTTGAAAATGTTTTGGTATTAAATGAATTATTGATAGAAACAAATCAATAGTTTGAAATTACAACTTTAATGGAAACAACTAATTGCTTTGATTGAATATTCATTTGGAAATTGTAACATCAGAAGTATGAAACAAATATTTGAAATTTGGTTTGAAATTCAAATAGAAAAACAGGGGAAAACAAAGGAAAACAGAGGAAAACAATTGGAAAACAAATACAAAACTTAAGACTCCATGATGCAAAACATAAAATAACAGAGAGCAAACATTCTAATGGATGTTTTTCATACTTGCGATGTTACAAAACGCCCCCCGTGAAGGAATCGCGCCCCGAGATTCCTACTGAGAAGAGAAAAGGTCCGGATACTTCTTGCGAAGATCCTCTTGAGCTGTGACACGTGAAACACATCGTGCACCTTGGATAGTTTTTCTGGAAGTTCAAGACGAAAGACATTCCTGGCAACTCTTCTGGTAAGACGTCAGGGAATTCGCAAACCACCGAAACATTTTTGAGTAGAGGTAGAGGTTTTTGCATCTAGGGTGTATAGTTGAATAGAACTTGATTCATTTGGAGAATAGACTATCTGGCCAGAAGGGTGGAACAGAGTTATTGATTAGACGCCGGTAGAAGAACTGAAGTGGGAAGCAACAACAAGGTTTCAATGGACGAAAAGGATGTTGAGAAGAACAGGATATCGAAGCAACGTTAGGGAAACACGAGACCAAAACACTCCTGAGGTACTACGGAAACCCCATCCGGGCTTCTAAAGGATCAATATCTACTGCTTAAGGAATAGAGGATCTGCTTCCGGGGCTTACACGCCTCCGTTCTCAATCATGAGTGGGCAACATGATAAATCATGTCACAACCACCTCCATTCCTATGGACTAGTAGATATAACTATCCTAGAGAAACCAGGATACGTGAAAACCTAACTTGAAAGTTTAGATGAGAAGAGAAAACAACGTTGCACTTCCTTACCAGAAAAGGGAGGGTGGGTGGGGAAAGAAATAAAAGAACAGAATTCCTACTCTCACGTTTCATTTTTCCTATATAGCTACAAAATAGTTTCTAGACTCAACTGCGACCAGTAAAAGGGATCCTACAGGCAGACAGGCTCTGATACCATTTGTCGCACCCGGAATTCTAGAGGATACTCACAGTCCGCTGAACAGTAGAACAAATGGCTTACGGGGCATACCGGCACCCGCATCTCAATATGAGCAGGCCAACACGTAAACGTGTGACAAATATTCTCTACTATCCATCGTCTGCGTAAACCATCCCGTAGAAATCAGGACACTTCCGTTGACGTACTTCATAACATACACACATGGTACGTCAACGGCATTCGAACAACTGATATCACAACATATCTCTAAGACACAAAAGATTGAAATAAGTTGCAAATAGCTCTCACTAGAGCAGAGATAGCAAATACAATCATCTAGAGGACACAAGTCCCAACAATTCATCATTACATCACAGCGGAAGCATCCAAGTGTCTGAGTACAGACAAGATCCAAATAGGCCTAAGAGGCCGGAAACGAAAAGACGGAGCCCATCCACGAAGTCTCGGATCCTGCCCGGGTCCGCTATCTACTCGTCAGCAGCCTCGTCATACTCCACGTAGTAGCCACCAAGTGAATCCTCGGAAACGTAGTCTGCGGAAACCACAGCCCCAAAGGGGTTAGTACATAAACGTACTGGCAAGCAAGACTCACAAGATACCAAAGTGTACCCGTCAACACCAAGCACAGATGCTTTGGGTTCAACGGAAGAAAGGGTGATACAAAAGATGCGACAGCGGGCTGCACTAACCAACTACAGATACATGCTACAACTTCCGGCTAACAGAAAGGGGATAAGATAGCGTATCATAACCAACTATAACTAACCTCAAACAAACCCATCCTGGATCTCGCCCCTTATCCAAAGAAGCAATCCGAGGATAACTCACACAGTTGGATTAGTGATGGTTCAAGTTATTGTGTCAATAAGACTATTACTAGTCAAGTTATCATTAGTTAGGTGTAAGTTGTTCTGAGTACTTGTTAGCCAGTACTTTCACCAAGTCATCCATAACCGCGGAAAACATGGCTTCTCGAGAAGATTTACCCTGCAGGGGTGCACCAATTTGGCCGTACACGTAAGAATAACCCGCCAGATGGAATGGCCCTTCCACCAAGCGGGGCACTCAACACAACTCAACTCTTCTTCGCATCAAGCCCAAAGAACCACATGCTGTGCGTGCGCGGCTAATCGAGCCCCCACGAAGAAAAGGGGGACCCTCATAGCACTCTAAGACCACGCCGCCCTAAATGCCGACTAAAAAGTACCACCCTGGCGCCAAGGGTTCGCACCTGCACATGCATGCATCAAATGGAAAGCCCGAACTAAGTGTGGCGATTTGGACGAGATGCGAATCGAATCAAATTGAGGGGGGCGCCCATACACGCTTCCCACGTGCAGTTAGTGCGCTCATCATGGATCAGTAGACAAGACCCTTTTCCTAATTAGGGTCGACACTAGCAGGCCTCAAAACCACGCCGGGCCTCCTGCCGGTGCCTTATCAGCAAATTATTATTAACCATAACATTAACATGATTGTTGTCTTAACATCGAGCCCCAGAACATAATAAAATATGGTAACAGAAAGTAACGGACATCAGACTCGAGCAAAAACAACCCTAAGCATGGTAGTAAGACACGGGCAACAAGCAACGGGGTGTTAGGTGTCGAGGTGAGGCTATATCAGGGTTAAAGGATAACATGTGATAGGATCGGAAAACAAGCAACGATTCATAAGGCTAGCAGAATAGACAACGGAAAGTATCGGTATCCAATGTGGAAAGGAACACAATGGTTCATGTGAGTGAATACTTGCCTGCAAACTCAGTAGCCTGGTACGGAGCTAACTCCTCAGAAGTAGTGTCGTAAACCTCGTCTGTCTCAACGTCGTCGTCTATTCGAGAAGAAGCAAACAAACAACGCAGAGAGACAAACAATCAATAACATGGCATAGTGCACAATCATGGGATGATGCATGTCAATTTAATTGATGCATCAATGATAAACTGGTTGACATGGTAACATAATTAAATGGGCCCATATGCAATTTAGATGGCATATGGAAAAGCCCATGAATTAAGGTTGGATTAAATGGATTACAACTAACCAACATGTGAAAGTGGGTTAGCATGATGCATGGATGATGAAAACAGAAAGGAAACAACAATAGATTCATTTTGATATGAAGTTTACCAAGTTAGGAAAAATTGTTCATTAAGTTATGAAAATTTGCTTCTTAAAGGAGTACACAAGCATTTGTTGGTTTCATCAAGTTTAATTGTTCAAAACAGATAACAAAGTTCATATTTGAAAAGAGCACAAAATTTTAGGTGGAATACATGTTTCAAATATTGAAAAAGGAATTAAGATGAATTAATTATGAATTAAACAAGTTTAAACAAGATTTAAAAGGATTTAATTCAAGTATGAAATTATTTGAATTTTTATTTGTTCCAAACATTAAACCAAATTCATATTTGAAAAGTTTATACTTTTCTGGTTTGAAAACATATTTTATATGTTCAAAAAGAATTTTATTTGACCAAGTTATGAATTTAGCAATTTTAAATGATTTAAACAAGGTTTAAATTATTTAACCAATTTTAATTATTCAAAACATGAAACAGAGTTTATATTTGGAAAGGTGGTTTAATTTAGCATGGAAAACATATTTTATTTGTTGAAAATGGATTTAAAATGAGCAAGTTATTAATTTGACAATTTTAAATGCATTAATTAAGAAACAGTTGTTTTCAGCAATTTAATTTATTTAAAACAGAACACAAAGTTGATATTTGCAAAGTTCATGAAAAATGGAATGGAAAACATATTTAGTTTGTTGAATTTGGAATTTTTATGCCCAAGTTATGAATTTTGCAAAATTAAGTGAATTAAACAAGGATTCAAATATTTCACCAATTTAAAATATCCAAAACAGTAAACAAATTTTATATTTGGGTAGAGGATTTAATTTGGTACAGAATACATATTTAAAATGTTGAATTTGGAGTTGGAATGAATTAGTTATGCATTTTTAGAGTTTAGGTATTAGTCTGCCATTTATTTAGTATCCAGGGACTTAGAATTTAATTACAGGGACTAAGAAGAAAACTAGCAAGGACCTGTCTATGAATAGGTAATTGTGCTGGGCCTGGAAAATAAAATGGAAAAGGTGGGGTTTACTGCGCGGGGGTGGGATTCGATCCCACGCCCTCGCGCGCGTGTGCTTGGTTCTGTTGCCACTGCGGTAGCTGCCGTTTGGTGACAGGTAAGGGGAGCGAGGGGTTTTGTGGTTCAGTTAGCGTGAGTTAACTGAATCTGCAGGTTTGGTTACTGAACTTTGACAGGTAGGGCGGCCGCCGGCGGCGACTGCCGCGGCTCGCGGTGCTGCGCTGCTCGTGTGCGCGTGTGGTGAGCAGATGCAGCGAAGGAGGAGGGAGGAAGGTGGACAGAGGGGAAAACTCACTCTCGAGCAGAAAGGAGGAGCAGGGCGGCTTGGCGCGGTGGAGAGGTGGCCGGCGGCGACAGCTGGACGGCGGCGGCGATGTGGGGGGTCCTAGCCACGGTGGCGTGGTCGAGGAGGAAGGTGGCGCCGAGGGGAACTCATTCCCGGCCCTGGCTTGAACGGAGGACGCCCACGTCGTCGGCGATCGCCGGAGATGGGGGGAGGTGGCGTTCGGTGGTGTTGGGTTCAGAACAGAGAGGAGAAAATGGAGGTGGGAGGAGAGGAAGAGCGATGGCGGTGCGAGGGAGATGGGGAAGATGCTATTGCAGGAGGATGGAGACCTAGGGCGTGGATATAAAGGGGAGGAGGATCGCTGCTGTCCGTTCCCCTCTTCTGAAGCTCGACGTGGACATGCCGGATTCCCTGCCGTACAGAGGTAGAAGAAAACGGGGAGGGGTAGCAGGCCGGTAGGGAGATGGTGGGCTGGCCTGCCCCCTCTCCCTCTGGTTTTGTTTTTTTTTTATTTTCTTTCTTTCTCTCTTTTTTTTTGCAGATTTGAATAAGGAAAGAAAAGGTTAGTTTTTAGGGTTAGAAAAATTAGGAAAAAAATGTTATGGGTTAGTTATGATAACAGCAACATTGTGCAACTCTTGTTTTTCAACAAAATTTGAATTTAGTTGTTGTTTGTATTTTATTGAATTTCAGTGAAAATTGATGGTAAGTGAAATATAGAAAAGAACAATTTAATAGTTTTTAATTTCAAGTTTAATGATAACAAATGATTGATTTGTTTTGTAATTTCCATAAATTTCAAAATGGTTGCTGCTTGGAAAATTTAATTGAATTTTGAAAATGTTTTGGTATTAAATGAATTATTGATAGAAACAAATCAATAGTTTGAAATTACAACTTTAATGGAAACAACTAATTGCTTTGATTGAATATTCATTTGGAAATTGTAACATCACAAGTATGAAACAAATATTTGAAATTTGGTTTGAAATTCAAATAGAAAAACAAGGGAAAACAAAGGAAAACAGAGGAAAACAATTGGAAAACAAATACAAAACTTAAGATGCCATGATGCAAAACATAAAATAACAGAGAGCAAACATTCTAATGGATGTTTTTCATACTTGGGATGTTACAGAGCGCCTCACCGCTTCCTCCTTTCTGTTCGACGACCACCGAGGGTGAGCACGCCCCTGCCCTTCTCCTCCTCCCCTCCGCATCCGCGAGCAGGGCCGCGCACCCCCGGCGCCCTCGCACGCCGGCAGCGCCTCGCCGAGTCGTCGCCGTCGTTTTCTCCTTTCCGACCGCGTTCAGGTAACTGAACGTGTTTCAGTTTCCGTCCAGCCCGCAGCCTTACCTCAAAACTGTTCGCATCCTAGTCTAACACCAAGCAGAGCAATAGCCCAGTGGCTAGCCCCGTTCAGCGCCAACCCACGCGCACCTTGGATCGCGAGTTCGAGTCCCCCTGGAAGCAAAAGCCACCCCTTTTTTCAGCCTTTTTCTTTTATTTCCCAAAATCCAGAAAAACAGATCTGAGTCTTTATTTGTAAAATCCATAACAAATTGAAAATTGCTCCAATTTCAATGATTCAAGTTTCTGTGGATTCAGAATCTTGTGCTCTTTCTATTAGTCACAAAGTTGCAACATGTTTCTGTAATAAATTTTGCACTAAATAATTAAATACAGAAATGCAATAAAAATTGGAAACTTTGGGAATTCATAACTTGAGTTTTGTTCACCCAAATTGAGCAAACTTGGGCTCTAAAAATTTGTCTTAACAAACTCTACACAGTGGTATTTTATTTGGTCACAATTGAATTAAATTTGAACATGTTTCCTTCTGTTTACTAAAAAGGGCAGAATAAAAATGGTTATGGAAACATGCATAATAAATTCAATAATGATCCAAAAATTATGTTTAATAGCTCAAAATGTTCATTGAAACATTTTATACATGTTTTCAACCTTTTCAATACAATTTGTTCACTGTTTTTCCTAATTAAAATTGGAGTAATAATTCAATACTTTAATTACACCTTTTAAATTGCAAAATTCATAACTTGGGCATAGAATTTCCAAATTCAACAAACCAAATATGTTTTCCATTCCATTTTTCATGAAATTTGCAAATATCAACTTTGTGTTCTGTTTTAAAAAATTAAATTGCTGAAAACAACTGTTTCTTAATTAATGCATTTAAAATTGTCAAATTAATAACTTGCTCATTTTAAATCCATTTTCAACAAATTAAATATGTATTCCATCTAAAATTTTGTGTTATTTCCAAATATGAATTTTGTTATCTGTTTTCAACCTTTAAAATTGGTGAAAACAACAAATGCTTGTGTAACTCATTTAAGAAGCCAAATTTCATAACTTAATAATTAAAATTCCAAACTTGGTAAACAAGATTTCAAATTGAAGCTAATGTTGTTTTCTTATTGTTTTCATCATCCATGCATCATTCTAATCAACTTTCACATGATGGTTATTTGTAGATCACTTAATTCAACCTTAATTCTTGGGCCTTTCTATATGCAACCCAAATTGCATATGGGCCCAGTTAAATATGGTTACCATGTCAACTAGCTTATCTTTGATGCATCAATGAAATTGTCATGCATCATCCCATGTTTGTGCATTATGCCATGTTATTGATTGTTGTCTATCTTTGTTGTTTGTTTGCTTCTTCTCGAATAGACGACGACGTTGAGACAGACGAGGTTTACGATACTACTTCAGAGGAGTTAGCCCAGTACCAGGATACTGAGTTTGCAGGAAAGTATTCACTCACATGAACCATTGTGTCTGACGAAGATATGGATTCTGGATCCTGCGGATAAGGACACCCCCTCTCAGGCCCAAGGTGAGGGCCCAAGAAGAGGAGCCCTTGGAATACTCCAGAAGGCCCACGTGAAGCCCACCCGCACTAAACTTGCGGGTTAAGCTAGGAAGCATGTAACCGACCTAGCTAGGGTTCGAGTTCTCTCCGGGTAGAACTCGAGACCTAGCCGCCTATATAAGGCCAGGAGAGCCCCCGAGAGAGGACCAAGCAATACCGCACGACCAAAAGCCTTGAACTCGATACCTACTCTCGATTCGAGCACAACCTTTGTAACCGATCTAATCATCAATACAGATCGACAAGAGGCAGGAGTAAGGGTTTTACCTCTACGAGGGCCCCGAACCTGGGTAAATCTCGCCCCCTGTCTAGCCGACGATTCCACCAGCGCTCATGGGTTCTCCTAATCGAAACCCGATAGGTTCACCGAAGGGATTTGTTGAGTCAGGGATTCGACAATTGGCGCCGTCTGTGGGAACGGCGGGCGCTGGATCACCGGCATCATCGGCTTCATCGACATCAAACTCTCGTTGGAAACCGACAACTACGGCTCCGAACAATCCTGTACGGATCGGATCTGTCGTGGTCACACCGCACTCGCCGGAATCGCGCCCGGTATTCGAAGATCTGGAGGAGAGCGTCACCCTGACGTTCGGGAGCCTCAAATTCATGACGAACAGGGACGGGGTCCTCCACTTCTCGGATGAATCGGAAACTGAATCTGGAGCTGTCGACTCACGCCGTCACCTGGAGAAAAGTGGCGAGTCCATCCGCTTCAACGCCAACGACTATCACACCCTCTCGACAGAGGAACCATCAAGAATTCAAGGAAACCTTCGAACTACGCCTAGGACACACGAGCTTCGACTAGCTCAAGTCTGCATGGCAGGATCGGAACAAGAAGGGCTGGAATTCGAGCCGAGCCGAGTCAGCTCGGCTCGACTCGCTCAAGCTCGGTCAACTGACGAGTCGAGCTTGGCTCGACTTGTTCAGCAAACGAGTCCAAAATCAAAACTCGGCTCGGCTCGGTGAACTCGCGAGTAGCTCGCGAGCTACTCGTTTAACTTTTTTTTATTTTGTAAAACTATAAAAGTCAACATTATATATTGTATATATAATTATTTTTTATTATTTGGTGCATGTATAATAAAATCATCACAATAATCGATGAAAAGATGTCACCATAAAATAATTTGTAGAAAATAAACTATAATGATCAGTAAAAAAATGTTCACACATATAAGAATATCATTAGAAATTCTTTTTACCGAGTTAAACGAGCTAAACCAGTACTCGTAAACTCGGCTCGTTTAGCTTGAACTCATTTACTGTTGAAAACGAAAACTCGACTCGGCTCGTTGGACAACAAGTTCGAGCCGAGCCGAGTCGAGTTGCGAACTACTCGTTTAACTCATGAGTTTCGAGTTATAATTCCAGCCCTAGGAACAAGGCTCGCAAACAGAACACAGCGCGACAGAGCGCAACATAATCGGCGTCTCGCGGGAATCCTGAAAACGAGCAAAGGAAGCTATGCGAACAAGCAAGCCACCCGCAGCCGGATCCTCACACGAAGACATGGTTGCCTACCACTATCACCTAGTGAGAGCAGCCATGATTATCAAAGATGCTCGGGTGGATCTGGCCCGCCGAAGAAGAGCGGCGGACGAATCAAGCCAGAGACAAGCTGGGCTGTCCGTAACACCCTCGGTCGGAACCCGACCCGCGAGGAAAGGACACGCATCCACATCCAGGAACGATGAATCCATACCCGAAACAAACAGATCAATCACTCCTTCTCTCATGCGAGTCGACGACGACGGCAACGTGTACCCGCAAACTCCCGCTGCTGCGGTTCTAGCCGCGGCAACCTACATGCAGATGAACCAACCGACGGAAAGCGACCCTCGGGCAGAGCAATACAAGCAAATACGAAAATGACTCGGATTGGCGGCCGCAAGGCTCGCCTCTCACGATCGCAAGAAGGCCGAGGAGCAGCAGGAGAAGGAGCGACGGGAGAAAGAGAAAGATAAAGAAACGCCCCGCAGGCACAGAAGCTCTTCACCAAGGAGGGATAAGTCACCACGCCACGGTGGAGCGAAAAGAAGCTAAACGCCGCGGCGACAGTCGAAGCAGCAGTGAAGATAGCCCGAGAGACAGAAGCTCGCGGCACCATAGCAGCCGCTCGAGAAAACGAAGCAAGGAACCAAGGAAAGATGACGACCGCGATCGGCCAGAATACGACGCGCGATCAGATCTCGCTCAAAAAAGGGTGGATAAGGCAAGGGCTTCGCGATATCGCGAGCGCTCTTCGTCCGGCTCCTCGGATGACGAAACCTGCGGAGCACTCTGTTTCGCTCGCAGCATCCGCGAAGCACCTCTACCCAAAAGGTTCAAGCTCAGCACGGAGGTGATGAAGTACGACGGCTCACTCGAGCCCTCTTCAGTGGCTAAGCGACTACCTCACGGCAGTAAAATGCCAACGTGGGAACAAGAACACGGCTATGCAATACCTCAATTTGCATCTTACCGGCGCGGCCCGCAGTTGGCTGGAAAAAAGACCAAAATCTTGCTACGCATCGTGGGATGATTTGCACCGTGATTTCTGCAAAAAAATTCAGTCGACCTACAAGAGGCCAGCTACAATCGAAGAACTACGAGCATGCAAGCAGAAGAGTGGCGAGTCCACACGCGAGTACATCCAGCGATGGACCACGCTCAGGAATACCGCGGGAACTATCTCAGAAGAAGTAGCGATCGAAGCCTTCGCAAAAGGCGCCAGAAGAACTGCTTTTCGAGTGGAGCTAGGCAGGGCTGCACCCAAGACTATCGGAGAGCTAATGATCATAGCCGAAAAATGGGCTAACGGAGAAGATGCGGTGTGCAACGAAAGAGCATCGTCACCCGCACACGATGAAGATCGTCATGGTCGAAGAAAAAGAAGAAAATATTACGATCATGAGGATAGAGGGGAGTTGGTCGCCGCGGAATTCACGCGAAGCCGCGATTCCGGTCGCCGTGGAAATCGCGAGTGGAGACCAAAGGCTGAAGAAAAATCCCCCGAGGAAGACCTTGATGCATACTGCTCGCTAAATCTATTCACAGATAAGCGCACGGGCAAAACTAAGGCAACACACCTGCTTAAGGATTGCCGAAAGTTCCATGACATCTCGGACGCACTCGCGAGGAAAAGATCTGCCTCCACTCAAAATTACCCGCCGCTTCCAGGAGGAGGGCACCAAGGATTCCAGCCGCCACCACCACCACCTCCACCCGCAAATCCAAACATGGCGCTAGCTGCAGTACCCGCACCACCGCAGAACGCCGGAGCCAACGCGTATCCGAACCCGGCAGGACAACTCGCAATGATCCAGAAGGTATGCCCCTCTCGCAGAGCTCAAAATACTAACACAAGGCAACTATGCATGGCAGTGCTGATGGAGGGATAATAACCCGGTAGGCCAACTCCAAGGCGTAATCCGGCCCAAAGGACTCTGTGCAGGATCCGGCTAAGGATAAAGAAACTTCCGGAAGGCCCAAGTTTGTAGGCCTAGTAACCCGGATTGTGGGTTACGGTAAAAGGAAGGTTAGGGTTTGTATGCCGTGTCCGGGTAGGATCCAGGGTGTGTCTTGGAGGACAAGCCGGGGGGTACGGGTGCTTTATAAACCGACCCCTAGGTCTAGTTGAGAGATCTAAGAACCCTAGCAATATCGCCCGATATCGAGCATCCAGTGTAACCCGAGAGTTGAGTTATTTTATCAAGATCGGAGACTCGGCGACTTTGATTGCCGGCTACCAGATCGATTATCTTCATGTTTTCCTCTGAGCTAAACCCTCTCCCAAACACCTGTGTCGTCTTGCCCCAAGATCAGTTACCCCCGCTAACGTCTGCCGTGACTATCCCACGACAGTTGGCGCCCACCGTGGGGCCTGCGTCCAAAGGTGTTTACATCACGGGAGAAGCTCGGAAGAACATGGAGAATCTTGTCGTCGGCGAGATCTACATCGACCACAAAGGAGAAAAGACGGTGGACGATTCCGGCTGGGGGCCAGAATCGGATCACCTCGAATCCGGATCCGTCGTGACAATCGGCCGGATCAGCGTCTTCATTGGTATGGTATGTACTTCCGGTTCGATCCCTGACAATTTTGTATCTGATTCTGTGTCAGGGGAAGCCACTTCTATCCAATCAGATGATGAAGAATCAATTGGAACGACATATCCGGCGGAAGAACCCATCGCGAAGTGGGAACAGCCGGAGGAACCGGCATGGACCCCGCGCGACCGGGTCGAAAGAGAGGATGATACCGAGTCTATCCTGGATCTGCTGGAGAACCGGTATGAGGAGAATAACGGCGAAGAAGAACAGCATGAATTTACACCAAGTATCGTACGCCGAGTTGCGGTCTACACGGCTCCTGCGGCCAATCTCAACCAAGAGAACGCAACCGCGGCAGCAGTCGGGGCGGCTCAGGCATTGGCCCAGCAGCAGGGCGCGGCCAACGGAGACCCGGTTCTGGCTCGGGTTGATGGAGAATCGGCATCAGTGACCAGCCGTGCAGCAGACGAGGAGTTGCACGCAAATACGTTCGGATTCCTGGGAAACCGGACACCAGGGGCGGGTCCTTCGAACCCGCGTCACCCGGCCTTATTCGATAATAATCTGATCCTAGACCCCACGGTTCTTGCTACGGTTATCACTCCAGAAAACGCAGCAGAACGTGTCAGGGATCTGGATGTGGCTCGTCGTGCGTTGGAACAGCAAAGAAGGCAAGTAGAAGCAGAAATGCAAGGGATGGCCACACGGCAACGTGAGCTGGATGCGCTGGAAACTCGGCTCCAAGAGGAGACATCTAGAGTACATCAAAGGCATCAAACTAGGTTACCAGCAACGGGTGGGGTTATTAATCCGGCTGCTTTATTTATCACACCTCAGGATCAGCCGATACCAGTGGTGAATCAGGGAACCGCACCCCAACCGGCAACAGCGGGGGCACATCCGGCAAATGAGCGGGCCGGGTTACCCCTACCACAGACTAGAGTCACAACCGGCAACGATCTACTACCACCGCCACCATCACGATTTCGCACACCAGCAGGTCACTACAACAATCCTATGGACAACGTGTATGCGGCAACACTCACATTAAATCAAATCCCCGTGGGAGAGTCACCCCATGCAGAGAAGACCCGGCAAGCAATTGATCTGTTGCACACTGCGGTGGCGCAGCAAGCCAATTATCCGGATCATAGAAGTGGGATGCACGGGACGCCATACGCCAGTCAGCAACAAGGGAATATCCAAACAAGTTCAGCACGGCGGAGGGAAGAGCAGCAGCAAATGCCGCCTCCTCCCCGTGTTCAGGTAGCATCAGCAGCACAGGCTGTTGTGGACAGTTCCAGGGCTCGGAGGGCCGCGGCCGGGTCTGAAGCGCATGGATTACCCGCAGCGCCGCGCCCAGCCGCGCCCCCCGCTGGATCACACGTTTCTCGAGCAAGGCCGGCCTCGGCCATTCTTGCAGGACCCAAGTGTCTCTCGGACAATATCAGAGCTGAACCTTACCCGGAAAAATTCAAAGAGCCAGGAAAAATAGTGAATTACGAGCCAACTATGGATCCAGAAACATGGCTAAGCAGTTATGAGATGGCAATGTCGATTCGCAACGCATCCGAGAATCTCCAAGCCAAGTTCATGTACTTGATGATGTCAGAAGGAGCAGCAAAGTTGTGGTTCACCAATTTGCCGGAAGGATCGATCAAGTCCTGGGAGGAATTGAAGACCGCGCTTGTCAAGCACTTTCATGGGACGTGCAGAAAATTGTTCACTATTGATGATCTAGAGCGATGCGTCCAGAAGAAGGGAGAGTCGGCGCGCAGTTGGGTGCGCCGGGTTATGGAGATACTTCACTCGTCCACAGATATTCAGCCCAAGGATGCACTACAATCTATGGCAAAAACATGCAAGTATATACCTTTAGTGCAAAAGTTAACTCGCATGAAATCCAGTCGGAATGCGTCGGAGGTTACAATGGGAGAATTGATGGATGCGTGCAACAAACACGCTGCGACAGATACTACAGAGGAGGAAGTTGACGACAAGAAGGTAAAAGCAAACACAAGTAATAGCGGAAGAACCGGCAATGGATCAGCACCGGGTAATAACGGAAATAGCCAGAACAAGCGCCCGTTTGAAGGAGGCTCCGAGTTTGTCGCCAACACAGAGGCCGGGTCTTCGAGACCCAGAGCAGAAGGAAATTTCAACGGAGGTAATAACAATGGAGGAAACTATCAAGGACGACCAAGGCCGAGTAACAATTGGGACATATTCAGAATGGCATGCCCGAAGCACAAAAGGAACGGCAGGCCAGCTGACCACTCCTTGGAGCAGTGCGCCGACTTACAAAGATGGAAAAATGAGGAAGTGAACAGAGCTATGCGAGGTGCAGGACGGGGAGGAGGACCGGGTCCAGGGGGAAACCCGGGCAACGGCCCACCCCCAGCCGGTCACCCGGCGGCTGGAAATCAAGGTAATAACCAAGGGGGAGCAGGAGGTTTCCAGGCTAACCCCAAACAATTGGGTCAATATCATGTGCATACCACAGGAGGTTCTAACAAGGACAAAAAGATACTGAAGCAAGCGGTCAACTCAGTTTCGTCGGCTGTCCCGAGATACCTGAGATGGTCAGAACAGGATGTAACATGGAGCAGAAGGGATCACCCAGAAAGAGTAGAACACCCGGGAGTCTTCGCATTAGTAGTCGCACCGCAGGTCAATGGGTATGAGCTGAAAAAGGTTTTGATGGATGATGGAAGTAGCATCAATATACTGTATTGGGAAACCTTCCTACGCATGGGCCTCAAGGAGTCTCAGCTACAAAAAAGCTCAACAATTTTTCATGGGATAGTGCCGGGTCATTCAGCGTGCCCCGAGGGAAAAATCGCATTGGAGGTAGCTTTTGGGGAGTCAAAGGGTAACTATCGAGTTGAGTGGCTCACCTTTGAGGTGGTCAAATTGCGCAGTCCTTATCACGCGTTATTCGGAAGGCCGGCTTATGCCAAATTCATGGCTAGGCCGTGTTACGTGTATCTACAGCTAAAAATCCCGGGTCCCAAGAAGACCATTACCATACATGGAAATCGAGACATAGCAGCTGAATGCGATGAAGGAGACGCAGCAATGGCCGAGCAAGCCTGTAGAAAAGAATAACTCAAGCACTACCGGTCTCAAGCAGACCCGGAGGACAGAACCACATCAAAAAGGCCGAATACTGAAGGCGAAAGAGCAAAGTCCAAGGTAGCACAAGATACTAAAATGGTAGCTTTTATCGAGGATGACTCCCCCAAACAATCCTCTATACGAGAAGAAACTGCACGGCCGCTCACAACCAGCCACGTTATGGAAACACCTCACCCGGGTTGGCTAGTAAACCCGGTACTCATCATGAAAAAGTCCAACATGTGGAGAATGTGTATCGGTCACGTCAGCTCGGGACCGGTGCCCAAGAAGAACTAAACAATGTAACGGGCAGCAGGTTTCAGACGCGCTCTTTTCCTACCCAGGGTACCTAAGGGGACTGGAAGGTTTTTAATGAGGCGGCCTGCTGATCCAAACTTTCTCGCATCAATAAAGAGATGGTTATCAGGTCCTATCTTGTTACAGCCTTTACTCTGATTACAAGTAAGTAGTATCCATGTGACATCAATACATCAGTATCATTAAGAATGTTGGGTATATATAGGTCTCGGGGGCTGGTTGCTCAAGTAGCGCAGCCACAAACCCAAAGACCCGGCCTTGATGCCTATGAGTTATAAGGGCCGATTATTCGCAAACGAGTACGGCTGCAATCTTATAACTGGACAAAGGAGCCAAATTTTCTTGACTTTTCTTACTTAAGCTCGATGTGACTCGCAATAAAGTGGCATGATTTGCTCGCTTACGATTACAATCAGCCATGAAGCCCAATGGGACTTGTCTGACCCTGTTTTCGTATAGATGTAACAACATGGTATCCACGCGAAAGCCGGCTTACAGTACAAGATAGTCAAAAGGGTCATCTAAACCACAAGTTATGCAGAGTACAAGGCTAATAGCTGGAAACTCAACGTTTATCAAGCATAACTTCATTATCTATATGAAACAATTCCGGGTTTCGGCTTAGCGACAACAAGTTTGTTCTCTTCGAAAAAACCACACACCACAGACTCGGAAATTCGGGCCTTGGGGACTGTGGGTTTCGAAACAGAATCAAGTTGTTTCGTCGCTAAGCTCGAAAGACCCCAACGTCCGAGTCGTGGGGACTTGGGGACTTAAAGAAAAGTCCACCTGTCAAAACCCACGATACTCGGAAATAAAGAAGGAAATAAAAAGAAAGTCGGATATCAAGAATAAGTCCAAAAAATAGGCAAGTATCAAGTTCATCAAAAGGCCTAGAAAGGCACGAGGTGTATCACAGAATTAAAGTGCGTTACAAGTTGCGACACTAGTATCAAGGGTGCACAGGCGCACCGTCAAAAGAATACTTGTTTTGAGTAAAAGCGTCAAATGATTGAAGTATTTTTATGGCGTTTTGCTCATTCGGCTTCCTGAGTAGAGTCCACATCGTTGCCCTTACCCTCCGGGTCTTGCTCCTGGACTTGCTTTTTTCCGGCATCATCACCCGGATTCCTTGCGGCAGGACGGACTGGTGAAGGAACAGCTGGCGTAGAGGTGGCTAGCCCTGATAACTCGGCCTCTCTCTTCGCAGTTGCTTCCCTCTTCCTAGCCGAATCGGCAGCCCATTTCTCCAAAATATCAAAAGGTGGGGGTGCTTCCTCTGTAACAATTTTGCCTTCAGCGTCGTATGAACTCATAATCGTGTTCAGATCCATACTATCGGCCAAAGTGGTGGCCGAATGACGCACTGCAGACTGTACGGCCTTGAAGTCCTTGGGTGTAAACTTGGAGCCATCCGCTTTAAATTCTGGAAACCCGGATATTATCTTTGCCGGGTCAAGCTTTGGAAAGTAAGCCTTAGCCAGGGTAAAGGCCCGGGTCATACCAATCCGGCATGATGAGCGTTTCCATATTTCAATCCAGCCAGGCACGGTGGAGCAGGCTTTGATGAGATTTTCTTCACCCGGGTATACTTCAGTAGGCCACTTCACGGCGTCCAATATAAATTTCGTGCCGGCAAAGAACGTCCGGAGCACAGTCTTTAAAGTTTTAGCCTTGCAAGGGCATCCTCCTCTGGGGCCGCAAGGTTGGCACCTGCAGTTGAAGCAAAGGAAGGACGTATTAGTGATCCCGAGTATCATACAATAAAGTAAAGGCACGAAGACAGTCGGCAGCAAAAACTTACTAAGCAAGATCTGATAGGTATCGGTGACCTGGTCCGATAGTTTCTTCAGTGCGGTTTGAGCAGTATTGCACTTCTTCTGGTATTTAGAAACATCCTTCTTCAAGTTTTCCACGTCATCCTCGAGGGTTTCTCTCCGCTTTACCTCGGCAAGAAGAAGTTGTGCGGTCTTGAGCAAAATTTCATCAGACCGGGTAATCTGCGCCTGTAAGTAGCAAGGAGCACAAGTATCAGTCGGATATTATGGCAAGCTGAGTATTGCGTAAAGTACCAAGCACAACTTCATCTAGTCATGCTCGGAACTTGGGGAGTAGGCATGCACTACGAGATATCAAGTATTATTACCCGGCGCTCTGCGGCCATGCGCTCCAGAATATTGCTCTCTGAAGTCTTCATAGTGAGGAGAGTGTCCATCAGTTGATCAAAAGTGCCATTACCCGTATCAGAGGACCCGGGGCCTTGGAAATTCCGAGAAGGAGTTTTCTTCTTAGTGGGAGGCGGCACCCGGGTCATTCGAATGTCGGAATCCGATGCTCCTTCTCCTGCACCCAAGGTTGCAGCTCTTTTCTTCTTGCTTGTGTGGGAGGCGATCGGATACTCGGCTTCTTGTGTGCCCGGGTTTATTGGTGACGCTTGTTCTTCGCCGCTAGACTCGGCTGTTGTTTTATCAGCTAGTTTTCCCTTACCCGGGTTATCGGTTGCCATATCCTCTTGGTCACTAATAACGATAGTGGCCCTATGGATAGTGAGAGTGAGCAGTCAGTGTGCAATCAGGAAAGGGTGATGAAAATGCGATAGAACGTCAGAAAAGGAACTTTACCCGGGGTTCACCGCAAAGTCTGAAGGGAATTCGTTGCTAGACCCGGGCGAATCTGAAAAATATCAAGTGAGATTTCGTAAGAGAATGGTTCGGAAAGATTGTTTCCTCCGACAAAGGATAAGGTAAAAACCGGTGCGCCGAGCCGGAGACGACGGAGTACCCGGGTTAAGAGCGTCATCACCCGGGTAATTCCGAGTCGCTCTGCGCTTGGTCATAGGCGACTCCTTCAAATAGGCCCAGTGGTAT
This sequence comes from Alopecurus myosuroides, assembly GCA_028641055.1. Lineage (NCBI taxonomy): Eukaryota > Viridiplantae > Streptophyta > Magnoliopsida > Poales > Poaceae > Alopecurus > Alopecurus myosuroides. The sequence continues at coordinate 9,987,695 of CM054057.1, forward strand.
AATGCCAAGTTAGCTCATGTATATCACCAAAGGAATACGAATTGAATACAAGGAGGCGATATGAAACCTTGAAGACGACCCCTCGGGGTTTTCTCTTAGATCCGACTTTAATTGCCGGCTCCACTTCGTCTTCATCACTGGCGGATTCCACTTTGCCGTCAGTTTCTTCTTCCTCGTCATCCTCCTCTTGTTCTGGATATCATCAAAGTTAGTTAGAAAATGAAGGAGTTGCGACAAACTTAAAGGAACCAAGTAAAATCCGGAGAGCACCTTCGTCCGAGTTAACGGCCTCTTCTTGCTCCTCTGGACTCTCAGAGCTAGGAGAAGTGTTGATCTTCCAAAAATCATCATCAGCCTGAAATAAAAGTATCAGTACAAGGGTTATCAACTGTATCAAGTGGAAAGAGCAAGGGTAAAGACGTCAAAATTGGATCTTCACCTTGGGGGCTGGGTTCTCGAGTGTGAAGGGCTCTAATCCGGCTATGTTCCGGATTACCTCAAGTTTTTCTGTCAGAAAACCCTTGATAGTTTTATGGGTGTCACCAGCCGCGAAGCTGTTGTCAGAATATCGGAGCGGGTCCGTGGTTTGCCCCGAATACTCGCACATTAACTTTGTGCGGATGGAATTGGGTTGAATCCGGAAATCGACCCAAGTTTTCACCAGGTTGAGCCCGATGAGACCTTGGGCCGCGAGAGTGGTGATTTTGGCTAGCAGAGGTTGAATTGCCTCCCTGTCCGAGTCAGGGGCAAAGGCATTAAATTTCTCAGAGATGTCAAGAATGCCCTCTGAGTAACCCGGCAGTTTCTTTTGGCCGGGTGGGGAAGTGTCTTGGCAGTAAAAGTACGAGAGCTGCCAGTGCTTGACGTGGGAGTTAAGGGTAAGAGGTGGCATCAGAGAATTCTTGCGGCGCTGGATAGAAACCCCGCCGCAAGCGAGAAGTGCCCCGTCACCGCTTTCGCGGCACGGTTTGCACTGGAAAAGCTCAACGAAAAGAGCCAGACTTGGCGGAGTGCACAAGTATGACTCGGAAAGGACGATAAAGTGGGAGATATTTAACACAGAATTGGGACCTATGTCAAATACACGAAGGCCATAGTGGCTCAGGACATCGCGGAAGAAGGGGTGACCCGGAGGACGAAAGCCCCGAGTCACGTGCTCTACAAAGCATATTACCTCATCCTTTGCCGGAGTAGGCCGGGTCTCCTTACCCGGCACCCTCCACTGGATATCCTCTTGAGGGGGAAGAATTCCTAGCTCGACCAGTTCTTCTAACTTGGCCTTGGTGACCGTAGATCGCGCCCAGTTGGCGGATATGGAGTTGGTGGTCTTGGCCTTGGTCGGTGTTTTTGCCTGCTTCTTGGGAGCCATGTGGTTGACCTGCAAAGCACGAGGTAGAAGGATACAAGGAATAAGACACGGAAACTGTGAGCTGGCCGAGTATCGGTGGGTGATATCGAGACATGGAAATTGCATACTATCCGGGTGTCAATCTGCAGAGTGAGGTTCGAATTATCCGGGTATCGAGCATCGTAATAAAAGTTATGGAGGTCTATGCATTGAAAGAGCTTTTGAGGACGATGAATGGTTGCACAGGCACTTATTGCGAATAAAAAGAACCGGAAAGGGGAGGATTTTCCGGGTGACAGAGATAAGGGCGGAAACTCTGAGTGGCCCGAGCCCAGATTGGAGACTCCGTTTTTAGATTTGCGGTAAAATTAACAAATGTGGGCGGTAGGAAAACGCAATAAAGTCCATATCCCACGTATTGGAAGAGCTAGAATGAATACAAGCGATCTAATTCGGCGTGACCGGGAAAATGACCGGCGGGTTGACCTAGATCTAATTTGAAGAAAATCAAGAAATTGCGGAGGCTAATTAATGGGTATGGGAATCTTACTGGAGGAGATTGAAGTGAAGCTCGACGGAGGCAAATCACGCAAGATTGGTGCCCCTTTGCGATTCCCGACGGGCCGGTTGGGGGTTTGGCGGCGGATCTTGGCAGCGGTGCAGAGTGAGCTGTGGTGGAACGCAGCCGACGGCCAATAGGCTCCGGAGATGCGCGTGGGATTTCCGTGGCGGCGCTCTGTGAGATTGAGCACGGAGAAAGAAAGGAAGAGGAATGGGGGGAAGTGAGCCGTTGGGGTTAGGGTTACCCCTACGGGCATATTTATAATGGTTCATGTGGATAAGTTTGGTTCCGCGAGCGGGAGCCGGGGATTGCGGAGTAACGGCAATTTGTTTGAATTTTGCGAAATATGCTTTAAGTGTTGAAGGTGATATCTGGGCAGAAATAAGAAGGAGATATTCTTCATGATATCAAGGTCAATTATCGAGTAAAGTACGGAATCTTGACACTTTTATCAGGGCTTAGACCCGGAAAGCTAAGTCGGATATTTGGAGAAGAGCCGGGTTACCATATGGCCACCGTGGAGTTGGGCCTAGCTACTTATCAAAGCATCTTAACCCGGCCTTCATATATTTGTGAGATTGGTATTTTTGCAGGGAATAGCAAGCACTTCAAGGAAGAATCCGTGAAGCCCAAGCTATTCTGGGGACTACTGATGGAGGGATAGTAACCCGGTAGGCCAACTCCAAGGCGTAATCCGGCCCAAAGGACTCTGTGCAGGATCCGGCTAAGGATAAAGAAACTTCCGGAAGGCCCAAGTTTGTAGGCCTAGTAACCCGGATTGTGGGTTACGGTAAAAGGAAGGTTAGGGTTTGTATGCCGTGTCCGGGTAGGATCCAGGGTGTGTCTTGGAGGACAAGCCGGGGGGTACGGGTGCTTTATAAACCGACCCCTAGGTCTAGTTGAGAGATCTAATAACCCTAGCAATATCGCCGGATATCGAGCATCCAGTGTAACCCGAGAGTTGAGTTATTTTATCAAGATCGGAGACTCGGCGACTTTGATTGCCTGCTACCAGATTGATTATCATCATGTTTTCCTCTGAGCCAAACCCTCTCCCAAACACCTGTGTCGTCTTGCCCCAAGATCAGTTACCCCCGGTAACGTCTGCCGTGACTATCCCACGACAAGTGCAGACACCGCCAACAAAGACCGAGTACCTGAAAATGGCGGACCAGCCAATCACGTTCTCGATGAAAGATCACCCTCCATGAGTCTATCGACCAGGACACGCCGCCCTCGTCATCAAGGCGCAAATCGGCAACTACGACTTGGCCCGCGTATTCATGGATGGGGGCAGCGGCCTCAACATTATCTACGCGGATACACTCCGTCGGATGAACAAGAACTTGGACGGCCTCCCGGAATCAGAAACATCCTTCCACGGGATAGTTCCAGGCAAAGCGGTCCGTCCACTCGGAACAATCAACCTAGAAGTTGTGCTAGGCACGCAGAGCAACTACAGGAGAGAGTTCCTCGACTTCGAAGTTGTCGACTGGCCTTCACAGTACCACGCCATCTTGGGTCGAACAGCGTTCGCCAGATTCATGGCAGTGCCTCACTACGCCTACCTGAAGCTCAAATTACCATGCGAACATGGCGTAATCACCATTGACGGAGACTTTCAGAAATCCAACAAATGCAACATTGAGTTCAACGAGATCGCAAAATCTTTCGGGATGCACGAAGAACTTCAAGAGCTGGCAAAAACCACGGATCACTCCGTGATGCCCCTCACGAAGAAAAATGCGCCTGAGCTAGAGTTTAGCGCCAACAGCGACACCCGAAACCATCAAGTGCACCCGACAGACTCTGCGAAGACAGCGATGGTTTCAACAACCCTCTCGCAAGCATAGGAAAGCGCGCTCGTCAAACTCATCCGTGAGTACTGGGAAATTTTCGCCTGGCAGCCCTAAGATATGCCAGGAATACCCAGGGAGTTTGCCGAGCACTCACTCGAAGTCTTTCCAGTCGCTAAACCCATCAAACAGACCACGCGAAGATTTTCAGAACCCAAGCAGAAGGCGCTTACAGAAGAAGTAAACAGATTGCTAGCTGCAAAATTCATCAGGGAGATCAAGATATCCACTTGCTTAGCAAACCCGGTGTTGGTCCCCAAAAAGAAAACGGATATCCTTCGGGTGTGCATCGACTACACGTCATTAAATAAGCATTGCCCCAAGGATAATTTTCCCCTCCCGCGAATCGACCAGATCGTGGATTCTACAGCAGGCTGCCAACGCCTCTCCTTCCTGGACGCCTATTCGGGATACAATCAGATCCGAATGAAAAGGGAGGATGAAGAAAAGACAGTATTCATCACACCTCAGGGTGTCTACTGCTACACAACAATGCCCTTCGGGCTGAAGAACGCAGGCGCAACATATCAGCGCTGCATGCAAAGATGCCTCACCAACCTCATTGGCAAGAACGTGCAAGTGTATGTTGACGACATTGTCATCAAGACTCGAGTTGAGGACACACTCCTCAATGATATTAGAGAAACATTCGACGCCCTCAACGCGTACAGGATCAAGCTCAATCCGACCAAATGTGTCTTTGGCGTTCCGGCAGGAAAACTTCTCGGGTACCTGGTATCCGCCAGAGGCATTGAAGCCAACCCGGAGAAAATACAAGCCATCTTGACCATGAAGGAGCCAACCAACCTGCGCGGAGTCCAACAGCTCGTAGGGCGATTAGCCGCCCTAAGCAGATTCATCGCACGATTGGGAGAGCAAGCATTACCCTTCTACAAGTTGTTGAAGAAGATAGACAAATTCGATTGGACACCAGAAGCTAGGCAAGCATTCGCAGATTTGAAGCGGTCATTGCAAAGTAGGCGCGTCCTCGCAACACCGCGAGAAGGGGAGCCACTTTTGTTGTACCTAGCCGCCACAAACCAGGTCATCAGCACAGCAATCGTGGTCGAACGACCCGAGGAAGGCAAAGCGTACGAGTTCAACGTCCAATCTATTACATCAGCGAAGTGCTCTCACCATGCAAGCAACGCTACCCTCACTACCAGAAGCTCGCATATGGAGTCGTTCTTACAGCCCGCAAGCTCAAACATTATTTCCAGTAACACGCCATTACAGTGGTTAATGATGCGTCACTCGGGACGATCATGAACAACCCTATGGCATCCGGAAGAATAGCAAAATGGAACATCGAGTTGGGCGCTTGGGACATCACTTACGCAGGACGCAGCGCAATCAAATCCCAGGTACTTGTTGAATTCCTAAGCGAATGGACAGAACTGCAAACGCCAGGACCACCCGAGTACACGAGCAATTGGATAATGTACTTTGACGGGTCCAAGAGGAACGAAGGAGCAGGAGCTGGAATTGTTCTTATATCCCCTCAGGGAGACAAGCTGCAATACGTCCTACGATTGGACTTTCCACCAGATGATCCAGCATCAAACAACGACGCAGAATACAAAGCCTTGTTGCACGGGATGAAGACGGCAATCGCCTGTGGAGCTACTCGCTTAATGATCTACGGCGACTCCAATCTAATTGTGCAACAAACGATGAAAGAGTGTGACGCAATCGCCGAAAACATGATCGCGTATCGCGACATGTACAATCTACTCGAAGGAAGTTTCAAAGGATGCGAGCTAAAGCACATTGCAAGATCCAGCAACGAAGAAGCAGATCGACTGGCAAACATGGGTTCCACGAATACACCCATACCACCAGGAATATATTTCGAACGGATGATCAAGCGATCGGTCAAAATCAAGAAAGCCGCAGAAGCAATAACAGTACCAGAAACAGAGGTCAGCCCGCAAGTCGCCCTTATCGAGCTCATTCATAACATATCACGACAGGTTTTTCTGGTCGAGCGAGTCTGGACGCAGAAATATCTCGACTACCTGACCAACAGACAGCTCCCGGCTGACCCGCGCGAGGCTCGACAAATAATCAGACGCAGCAAATCCTTTCGGGTAGTCAATGGGGAATTATACAAGCAAAGCATCTCGGGAATACTTCAGCGCTGCATCGCACCCGAAGATGGCAAAGAATTGCTCCATGACATCCACCAAGGAGACTGCGGACATCATGCTAGCTGGAAAACAATAATGGGGAAGGCCTTCCGAGCAGGATTCTACTGGCTGGCAGCAGCTACCGATGCAAAGAACCTGGTCGAACGATGCGATGCCTGTCAGCGATTCGCACCAAGACCACATGCACCTGCTACGGAATTGCACATGATACCCATTTCCTGGCCCTTCGCACAATGGGGGCTAGACATGGTCGGACCACTAAGCAAGTCCACCCCTGGAGGATATACACACTTGCTGGTCGCGGTCGACAAATTCACCAAATGGATCGAGGCCACGCCAGTAACTTCGGCTAGTGCCCAATGCGCCGTCAAGTTCCTCGACTCCATTGTATGCAGATTTGGTGGGCCACACGACATCATTACAGACAATGGTACAAATTTCACAGCTAAGGAAACGCAACAGTTCTGCGAGGAAAAGGGCATCAACTTCAAGTTTGCTTCAGTTGCCCACCCGCAAACGAACGGACAAGTCGAGAGATCCAACGGCTTAGTTTCGGCTGACATCAAGAAACGCCTACTCGATCGTCTACACCCCGCCGCAGGACATTGGGCAGACGAACTACCCTCCGTACTATGGAGTCTCCGCACAACTCCTAACCGATCTACACAATACACGCCATTTTTCATGGTATACGGGGCAGAAGCAGTCCTCCCCGAGGACGTTCGATTCAGCGCCCCACGAGTTGTGGCCTACAGCGAAGAAACTTCTAACAGGGCACTCGCGGAAGATATGGATGCACTCGACGAAATGCGGGACATCGCACTCGCCAGATCCGCAGTATATCAGCAATCCCTGCGAAACTATCATAGTCGCCGCATACGCCACAGAGCATTCGCGGTTGGAGATCTAGTGCTGCGACTCAAGCAGAAGGAAGGACACAAGCTCGAACCACCCTGGGAAGGACCCTACATCATACACGAAGTCATCCCAGGCGGAGCCTACAGGTTGAAGAATCCATCAACTGGAGGAATCTATTCCAATCCTTGGAATATTGCACACCTCCGCAAATTTTAACCCTAGGTTTACTTGTTCTCACAACAAATAAGGCTATGATAGCCACTCTTGTAGCTCGAATACATGGCTTCTCAGTCATAGCAATAAAAACATGGTTTCTCCATCATATTCACTCGCAACTTCCTATTTTTACACGCTCAAAAGTTACAGGAACACACCCCATAAAAACACGGGGGCTACACCTACAACTAAGAATTACAGGACAAAAGCATACATACAAGGTTATACACCTTACAACAGTTTTTACAAACTATACAAGGTTACAGGATATGCAAATCCGACAATCAATCAAAGCGCTGAGCATTCTCAGTCGCCAAAACTCTATCTACCTCCTCAGAGGACAATCGGATGATTTTCTCCGCTGCGGGACGAACAGCATCATAGAAGGGGGAAATATCATCGATTGGATCATCTGGGAGCCTGGCTATGGAGTTAAAATCTACTTTAGGATACCATATTCGGACAAAGGATAGAGCTACAACCGCGCCGCATGTCATTTGATTGCGCACACACGCGTGAACCTCTCCCTCACGTCCAAACAACCTGAGAAGATAGCTCCAGTCTTCGGGACCCCTTTCGAGTGGGTAGAAAGCAGCGTTCATCGCGATCAGGACCTCGTGAAAAGAACTCACAAGAATTCTCGCTTGCAGAACACGGAACTTCAGGGTGGCCATCACAAATCCTCGACTGCGATCAGACCAGAAGTTACTCGCATGAGGATTTGAGCTACCAGCCTCCTGAACTATGTGGTTTTCCACCCACTGCTTTTCTTCCCTGTCATCAGGTCTGACAACTGAAGAGCAAGCATGCTTGATCAGCTAAGGAAACAAAGCAAAAAGAAGACACGGGGGTTGTATTACTTACACAGCAAATCCCTCGCAACCAACGATAATTCATCCATCAGAAACTGCTCACGTTCAGCCGCCAGTTTCTGCTTGGACTTCGCCACATCCGCTATACCGCGCAGAGCTTTAAGCTGACGCTTACCCTCCCGGACCTTATCACGAAGACCAACATAGGTGCCAACGGCGGCAACAAGGGGATTTACTGGAGTAGCATGTCCACTCGAAGATTCTGCAACTACCCCGATAGGCTGGAAGAATACAAGGAAAGAAGTAAGAAGCCCTATTCGAAGTATTTCTAGTCGCACATCCAACAAAAGTGCTCGGGGGCTACTCCCATCGGGAGAAAATACACAAACTACGGGAAGCACTTTCCAGAACGAACACTTCGATTAAAGACGATGAAATTAAGGGAATACATCCCAAGGTTCATTACATTCACGAGGGAGAGAAAAACTAAGAAGCTACAGTGGTGCTCCCACTAGCGGCAGTCGCCCCTCCTTTCAGTCGAGCAAATAGCTCAGACAGCTTCCGAGCAAGAATGGTGGCCTGCTCGCCAAAACGAGAGAGCCGTACCTTTTTGCCCGTCGAGGGGTCGACTGGAAGAGCCGAGTAGGCCTCCTCCAAACCGTTGACTCCGTTTGCCAGCGCGAACTGGATCGCAGTCTTCGCGCCAGACTCCGACTGGGCGACTGCATGAGCATCCAGGAGATTGCCCTCCGAGAAGATCTTCAGCAGGCCGTCTAGCGCGGATGGAGGTACTACGTTGGCGAGGAAGCGAATGTGCAGTTGCGACAACACTTGGGTGGCATCGCCAATCAAGGAGCACACTCCTTCGGCGTGCCTCTTGAGTTGAGCAAGTGTGTCGGTTAGCACATCTACTCGCTGGATCACAGGGATCTCCAAAGGAACATCCAGAAGACCTGCAAAGGAAAAGAATGTCAAAATTTCGCAAATTCACCAAGATAAAAGATACAATTGCGAGAGCCTAGGCCACTTACCCGCGAAACGCTCAGCAAGGGGACGGAGGAACGTGACAAGGTCAGAGTCGGCCTTATTGCCAGCTTCCTCTTGATCCTTCAAAGCTTTTCTCGCATCCGCGAGTTGCCTATCAAGATCCTCCGACCGCATGCGGGAGGCCTCCAGCTCTTGTCGAACAGCCGCCAAATCAGCTTCCTGAGTGGTTGCCCGCTCAAAGAGCTTGACTTTCTCGGAATCCGAATGTTCGAGTTGAGCTGCGCAATAACATTTGTTAGACGTCAAGAATGGACACGAGAACAGAAACAAAAGAAGACAATGAGACTTACTCTTAAGGAGCTCGTTCTCGGTGTGGAATCGACTGCAGTGTGACTGAAGCCTCTCGCATTCCGATTCGGCAAGAACAACGCGGCGACCAATTGCCGCAAGCGAGTCAACAAGCGACTGCAAAAGTACAGAAGTAGAAGAATTAGAAGATATAAATTAGAGCCTGTACCCGATTGAATTCAATCGACTACAGCCTCGGGGGCTACTCCCATCGGGAGCACTGTCGTGCACCCGATAAAAATCAAGACGAAGGAAATAAAACAAGATTTTGAGCCTGTAGCCGATCGCAAGCAATCGACTACAGCCTCGGGGGCTACTCCCATCGGGAGCACTGTCGTGCACCCGATAAAAATTCGAAGACAAACTACAAAGTTTACCTGGCCCGTGGCGCGGGAGAGAGGATCTGCGGAGCTGTCCGTCGCTTCTTTCGAAGCTGAAGTCCTGGCGGCAAAGCTAGGAGCTTCACGTTCCGCAGTCGCCGCATTGGGGGCTGCGCTGGGAGAATTCTGGACGGTGCCAGCATTGGGAGTTTCACCCGCAGTTCATGCTTTGTTCCTCTTTTCGGGAGGAACAGAAGAAGCGTACCTGCGAGGGCTGATGGCCTGCACACTGCAGCAAAAAAGAACAAGGAATCAAACATAAGCGCAGAAGAAAGAACGTTCGACTAAGAACGAGGAAAATAACTTACTCGTCATCTTCATCTTCATACAGCAAATCCGCGTTCCAAGCGGTTGCGATTACTGGGAATGAAGGTGAAGGGGCGAGGGAGCGAAGTGGAGTCGCGGAGATAGGGGCCTTCCCGGTCGATTCCTCTAAGGAATTATCCTTGGAAGTAGCCTCGTTATCGTCCTCTACCCGACGACACTTGCAATGACGAAGGCCGCCATTCGAGCCCTCCTCATCATCCGAAGAATCGTCCTCGGAGCTCGAGGAAGCATCGGCTACACTGGTATCGGCTAAGCCGTCCAGGTGACTCGCCAATAACTCCGAGGCGTCCTCTCCCGCAACTGGCGGGTAGCAGTTCGCCACCGCTAAGCTCTACAAAGAAAAATTTCAGTCGACCAAAGACTCAAAGCAAAGAAGAAAATAATGACAGACAGGCAGGATAAAACTAACCGCGGCTGGTGGAGGTTTATAAGCGTCGAAGGCTTCGACTGTGCAGTCGGGGAACTTCTCCCCCACCTTCAAGCTGGTGACAGCCGCGATTTTCTTCTCGAACTCAACGTTCGAAAGTTCCTCGCGGCTCACTCGGCTAGGGTCTTCAGCGCCTTGGTATTCCCACATGGTGGAAGGCCTTTGCTGCAGCGGTTGGATCCTGCGCTTCAGAAAAATACTCGTCAGGTGCAGCCCGTTGAGTACCACTCCGGCGGTTTGATCCCGGAGAGCGGACACTCTTGCGAGTAGGGGCGTGACGACCTGAGTTTCTTCGGCTGACAGCTTGTGCGCCCAGGACTTCCGCCTCTTCAAAACAGCGAACGGGTGGAATTCCACGATCACACCCGAGTTGTTGTCGATTACGTAAAACCACTTTTTCCGCAAGCCTTGGGCGGAGTCGACGAAGTGCATGTTGAAGTAGCTGCTCTCCAGTCGCGCCTGGATCCCGAAGCCGCCTGTGCGCAGCGGCTCGCCAGGCTCGGAGTCCACCCGCGATTTCTCGCGGAAGATGCGAACTTTGAAGAGGGCCTTCCAAAGTGCCCAATGAGGGCGAATGCCAAGGAAGCATTCGCAGAACACGATGAAGCACGAAATGTGTTGCACCGCGTTCGGAGGAAGATCGTGAAGCTGTATGCCATAGACATACAGCAACCCGAGGAGAAAAGGATGGAGAGGGAAGTAAAGACCCCGAGACACGTGGTCCGCGAAGACCACTCGCTCGTTCGACTGCGGGTTTGGTACCTCTTCTTTCTTCCCGAGGCGCACCCGCTTCTCAGATTCAGCCGGCATCAGCCCCTCCCGCTGCATCTCCTTGATGCTCTTCGCGGTGGTATTGGGCGAGCGCCGGTCGCCAGCCCGAGGCGCAGGTTGCGCGGAAACTTCTCCGGGTGCGGAAGCGGCGGGACCACGTCTTTTGCCTCCGGCCATGGCTAACAGTGTGAGCTCGAGCGCAAGGTGGAAGATGAGCACAAGGAAGAAGATGGTTGAAGGCGAAGGCTGGGAAAATTTTACCGCAGCGCTAAGTCCCGTATTTATACACGGAGCGGGTCAATCTCAGCCACTCGATGCGCTACGTGGCACGTATCGCAGCCACCACGTGTGAAGATGAAACGAAGGGGCGGTGAACGCTGGTCCGTGCCACGATCTTAACAGAAGATCGTGCGCATTTACTGCGCGGTTCACGTAAAAAACGGAAGCGGCGTCTCGTTTCCCGGTCAAAAAGCTGACTAAGTGGGCCAGCCCATCTGCTACCACTCCGTCACGTCCCATCGGGAGGAGAAAAGTGCGCCATGACGTCATGGCACGTATCATCAAATTCAAGAACTTTCGAATGGAAAATTCAAACACGAAAATAGGTTCGTATGAAATTCCTTCGACTAAAGGCAATTCTTTTACGAATAAATCATGGAGCAAGACCTCTTTAAAACAAGAGAACTATCCTATACACGAAAACTATTTCGTATAGGCGCAACAGTCCAAACATGAAACTCTTTCATATGGGCACGACTATCTACAGTACGAAAACTCTTTCGATTGAATCTTAAACAATCATTCGGGTAGAAAGAACCTACCTCCATTCACACATGATATTTCTACATCATAAAAACCTGGATTGTTTAGCCGACTAGGCACATCCGGATGCCATATTCTTCGAATATGAAGGTAATAACCAAAAAGATCTTTCTTAAGGGCCTGGAATCGCATTCGAAAGCTGCGTCCTCCGGTATAATTCCGTGTCAACAACACGAAGAAAAATCCTAGCGGACGCGCCGGGTACCCTCATAGGTTAAGTTCGACTCGATAAGTCCACAACGGCCCAGTCGCAACAATCACCTTGTCGGGTTCGAGTCGGAGGTCTCGAATCTGTGTAGGCCAGGAATTTTTTTGCCCTAGTCGCAATTAATTGGCCCCGATCTCTCGGGAGAGCCAAGCTACTGTGCCACATCCTTCTGCAAACAAAGCCGCGATAACAGGCATCTAAGTCGCTCAAACTCGAGCATAAGGACTCATTGCACAGGGAACATACCCTCTAAAACAGTAAGCAGCCAAGCGGTTCATTCAAAAGAAAAAGCAAGGCCAAGAAAAGTTTGACCGTCTACTCGACTGGAAAAATCCCACTCGAGCAAACGCTCGGGGGCTACTGACGAAGATATGGATTCTGGATCCTGCGGATAAGGACACCCCCTCTCAGGCCCAAGGTGAGGGCCCAAGAAGAGGAGCCCTTGGAATACTCCAGAAGGCCCATGTGAAGCCCACCCACACTAAACTTGCGGGTTAAGCTAGGAAGCATGTAACCAACCTAGCTAGGGTTCGAGTGCTCTCCGGGTAGAACTCGAGACCTGGCCGCCTATATAAGGCCAAGAGAGCTCCCGAGAGAGGACCAAGCAATACCGCACGACCAAAAGCCTTGAACTCGAGACCTACTCTCGATTCGAGCACAACCTTTGTAACCGATCTTATCATCAATACAGATCGACAAGAGGCAGGAGTAAGGGTTTTACCTCTACGAGGGCCCCGAACCTGGGTAAATCTCGCCCCCTGTCTAGCCGACGATTCCACCAGCGCTCATGGGTTCTCCTAATCGAAACCCGATAGGTTCACCGAAGGGATTTGTTGAGTCAGGGATTCGACAGTGTCTGTTTCCACACTTGATACCGATACTTTCCGTTGTCTAATCTGCTAGCCTTATGATTCGTTGCTTGTGTTCCGATCCTATCACATGTCATCCTGCAGCCATGAATATAGCCTCACCCCACACCTACAACCCTGTTGTTTGTTAGCCTGTGTCGTAGTATCATGCTTAGGTTTGTTGTGCTCGAGTCTTGTTGTCATTTATCTTATCATCTGTTTAGTTTGATAGACGGGCTTGTCATAATCCATATCATGTTAATGTTTGGGGTAATAACAATTTGATGATAAGGCACCGGCAGGAGGCCCGGGTTAGGGTTTTGAAGCCTGCTAGTGTCGACCCTAAATAGGAAAAGGGTCTTGTCCTCTGATCCATGATGAGCGTGCTCACCGCATCCGGGTGGTCGTATGGAACCCCCCTCGATTTTGACCTGATCCGCAGTTTGTCCGAAGAGACACACTTAGTTCGGGTGTTCCATTTGCGCATACGCATGAATGGGTCGCACCCATGGTTGATGATTATGATGATGATGATGCATATAGGGCGAGGCATGTGGTGTCGGGGGGTGTGGTTTTCAGCCTTGCGCTTAGGTTAGGTCGGACTGGCCGGGACCTTATAGCTCCGTGGCTCCTAGGACAGGTTGTAGAGATGGTTCGAGTCGTGTTGAGTCCACCTGAGTTTTAGTTGGTGGCTCGAGTGTGTACGGGTACTGGAGCACACCCTGCAGGGATGAATCTTCTCGAGAAGCCGTGTTGTCCGCGGTTATGTGACGACTTGGTGAAAGTGCTGGCTAACAAGTACTCAGACAACTTACACCCAATTGATAATAACTTGAATAGTAATAGGCATATTTACACAATAACCTGAACCTTCATTAATCCAACTGTGTGAGTTATCCTCGGATTGCTTCTTTGGATAAGGGGCGAGATCCAGGATGGGTTTGTTTGAGGTTAGTGGTAGTTGGATCCGTTACGCTATCTTATCCCTTTCTTTTAGCCGGATGTTGTAGCATGTTTCTGTAGTTGGTTAGTGCAGCCCGCTGCCGCTTCTTTGTATCACCTATCTTCCGTTGAACCCAAAGCATCTGTACTTGGTGTTGTCGGGTACACTTTGGTATCTTGTGCGTCTTGCTTGCCAGTACTCGTCTGTACTGACCCCTTTGGGGCTGCGTGTTCTGCAGACTACGTTTCCGAGGATCCCAGGGTGGCTACTACGTGGAGTATGACGAAGCTGTTGACGAGTAGATAGCGGACCCGGGCAGGATCCAAGACTTCGTGGATGGGCTCCGTTCTTTTCGTTTCCGGCCTCTTAGGCCTATTTGGATCTTGTATGTACTCAGACACTTTGGATGCTTCCGCTGTGATGTAATGATGACTTGTTGGGACATGTGTCCTCTGCATGACTGTATTTGCTATCTCTGCTCTAGTGAGAGCTTTTGCCACTTATTTCTATTTCTTTGTGTCTTAGAGAATTGTTGTGATATCACTTGTTCAAACGCCGTTGACGTATCATGTGTGTATGTTATGAAGTACGTCAATGGAAGTATTCGGATTTCTGTTGGATGGTTTCACAGACGATGAATAGTAGAGGATGGTTGTCACACGTTTACGTGTTGGCCTACTCATATTGAGATGCAGGTGCAGGTAGGCCCCGTAAGCCATTTATCTACTGTTTAGCGGGCTGTGAGTATCCTCTAGAAGTCCGAGTGCGACAACAGACAAGACAAATGCAGAGCACATAGTAAACACATGTGCCGGATGCTAGTACTACGCCAAGCAGACGAATATGCCAGCTCAAGCACTCAAAACTATCCCTATAACATGGCCGTTTGCGGTCGGGGGGCTAGATATGATGGGACCATTCAAAACTGCAAGAGGCGGACTTACACATCTACTCGTTGGAGTGGATAAGTACACCAAGTGGGTGGAGGCAAAACCCATCAAGAAACTTGAGGTGTGACTGCCAGAAACTTCATCATTGATGTAGTCATGAGATACGGAGTTCCACACAGTATAATCACCGACAACGGGACAAATTTCTCTATTGGAGAGTTGGCAAAATATTGCCGACAAACGGGAATACGCCTAGATCTTGTATCAGTGGCTCACCCACAATACAATGGGCAGGTTGAAAGAATGAATAGCTCAATCCTGCAAGGAATACGCCCAAGACTCGAATCTCCTCTTCATAGAGCAGCTGGAGCATGGGTAGAAGAACTACCTTCCGTGCTTTGGAGTATTCGAACGACGCCAATAGATCCATAGGGCAAACCCCGTTTTTCTTGGTCTATGGCGCATAAGCAATGCTTCCAACGGACATGCTCCATGATAGCCCAAGAGTGCAGGCTTACGATGACTCAGATGCCGAATGTGCACGACAGGATTCCGTCGATCTTTTAGAAGAAGAACGAGACCTTGTGCTTCAAATATCCGCCATTTATCAGCAAGGACTGAGACACTACCATAGTCAGAAAATCAGGCATCGATCTTTCAAAGAAGGTGACCTAGTGCTAAGATTGGTGCAAGAAAGGAAGCACAAGTTAGCCCCAGTCTGGGAGGGACCATTTGTCATTAGCCAAGCTATGAAAAATGGATCTTATTATCTTGTAGATATTCGAGACATGGAAGATGATCCCAAGCGTCCGAATCGCAAAAGAAAGTGGAAGATAGATGTTGAACTAGGATAGAGAAAAAGGCCTTGGAGCATCCAGCAGTTACGTCCCTTCTACACTTAGTTCAATTTCTATGTAAACATCTTGGCGATCATGAAATAAAGTTGTCAGAAGTCATGCATTACTATTTTATCTATTTTCATACAAAGCATAAGCCCGTCTTATCTATTTCCCAATAATCTTTTCAAAATACTTAATGTTAACCCGAATTGTGCCTGCGTGCTCGGAGTTATAAAACTGAATGCTTTTCGGCCTAAGGAGGCTTAAGGAAACCCAGATTGTGCCTGCGTGCCTGAGTTTCATACAATTTCAATATTCCCTACTTTCTCTAAGTATTATCTGGTTGTCTGTATGTTGGGTCACTGAAATTAGTAAGTAAAAATGCCTTTAGTACGATCCATGATTCTGAGTTTCGACTGATCGGTTATACCCAGTCACTTGGCGTGAAGATTATGTACTATCGAGCCATTTCAAACACTAAGGACAGTTAAGACATGTAAACCAGAGAACTTAGAACATAAAGGAATTAAAAATCGGGAAACTTGCAAAGACTTAATAATTTAACTGCAAAAGCGGAGTACTTGTTTATACAAAAGAATAGATAGCATTACAATAAGTGTTACATTGTAAGAACAGTAATGCTTCTATTTTCCTATCTTCTACCCAGTATTCAAGCAGCTTCTTCGGCATCCGAATCTTCGTCCTCGCTGCTAGATTCCTCCGGAGTTGTCGGAATTTCTTCCTCGGGGTAGAGGGTGGAGATGTTTACCATGTTGGCAATCTTGGTGCCGTGGCCTTTGATTGCATCAAAGATGTTGGCCCGCTGAGCATCCGTGTATCCCTGAGGAATGCCAGATTCCACGCGCCAAGACTTGGCGGTGGTATAATTCATACGAATGAGCCCAAGGGCCATGCGCGCACCACCGCGAGCCGCGGAGCGGAACCACGACTCCTTGCGGTTCGCCACCTCGACAATCGCCTCCGGAAGCTTGCTTACTTCCGAGAACTCTCCTGATTTATCGGGAATGTACTTATTAATAAGTAACATCCCCGTAGCTTTGAGCGCGTGAAGACCTTCTCAAAAGCCCGGATTCTTTCGATCCGGGTTAGCTTGGGGCTACCTTCTGTTTCAATCAACAAAAGAAAGTTAAGGAAAACAGAAGAAGGGAAAAAGTCAAAATCCGGTAAAAGTCAAAATACTTACCGAGGATGCGGTCCATCTCCGTGCCTTCATCCAGGCACGCGCTGGTTCATGGCGTTCTCCAGGTCCCTGATGGTGGCTTTGTCCTTCTCGGCCTGGTTGGAGGCCTTGGACTCGGCAATGCTCGACAGCCAATTGGCTGGCCTCCAGGTCTTTCTGGAGCTTCATAGTGATCTTGTGAAGCTCCATGTTTTCGTTGCGAAGGTTCTCCGCATTGTCGGCATCTTCAGCAATTTCTTTGGCCTTCGCCAAAGAAGCTGAAAAGCAAGTAAAAGGAAGAGTTAGAAACTCGGAAAAGTACTTAGAAATATTCCAACCAAAAGAAGTGAAAAAACTTACTTGCTGATTCATCCTGCTTTTGCTAAACGGAGGCCAGCTCAGATTCTTTATCTTCAAGAATAGTAAGAAGGGTTTTCACCTCCTTATTCTTGATGGTGAGCTTGCTGAAAATCTCCATGTTAATGGTTTCAGCAGTTTGCTGAAACAAGGAAAAGAAACAAAGCGCTTAAGTCAGAAATCAAGCAAGGTAATGGAAAAAGCATTAAGTAAAAAAAAACTATGCTTTTGACAAAATGCTTGGGGGCTAGAGATATTACCTGGCTCATCCGTTGCATACCCGACAAGTTCTTGTTGAATTCTTTTGCATACTCGGCAAAAAGAATCCCGACGTGGCAAAGGTCGTCCTAGATGACCTGCCGAGGTGAAAATACGAAGTTATTCCTTACAACAAACCCGCCTTGCGGCCAGGGACGGATTAAGGGAGGAGGAGAGAAGTGTTTTGTCGCCCACGGTTTGATAAACCCGTGTTCGTGAAATGGTTCCTCTTTTACCTTGAACTCCTTGTCGAATGTTGGGATAGGATCCTCCTCTAGAACTCGAGAAGAACCTCCCACCTCAGGCACCACCCTTTCCCTCGCGTCCGTTTCTGTCGCAATGGGCTGGCTGGTTTGCTGGGTTTCCTCCTCCCTGGCAGCAGTGTTTTCCTCCGTAGCTGCGACCGGAGTGTCGGGAGCAGCAGCAGGAGAAGGTTGTGTCCCTCTCCGGGCCACAGACTTGATTTTCTTCCGACCTTTTGGCTTCAGAGTTGTCAGAGCCAGGCTAGAAAGAGAAAATCCGAGAATTTAGAATTCCGAGAAAAGAAAAGAACTCCTGCGACAAAAAGCAGAGTAAAAAGAAACCCAGATGATTTACCTGGAAGTAGCGATGGGAATTCCGTCAAGTTCAACCACTTCCTGAGTGGTGGCAGGATTCTTACGTTTCCGCCCACCAGCAAATTTGGCACGCAGAGCATCCAATTGAGCATCGGACGCAAGCTTCGAATCAGGAAGGGTTGTAATCCGTTAAAAAAACAAAGATCCGGGTATGACTAGAACATCCGAGAAAAGTGAAAAGCGAGAAATTTGCCTAAAGAGAACAAAACTTACCTTTGGAGCTAGATTCTTGGCATGATACTTTTCTCTGCTTTCTTCATACTGATCTCGAGTAGAGGTCAATTGATTCAGCCGATTCTTGAAGCCCTTCTTCAAGAAACCCTTGTCCGTCGTCCTCATTTTGTCGTCCGGGCCCGAGTATGTGCACATTAGCCGGGTTCCGCGATAGGCTAATGGCTGAATGCACCGTCCGATCCAGCACAAAACTGTGTCTGTGCTGGGGAGAGGAGGAGAGGCGGATACAAGCTTGGCTATGCGCCGCTTGATCCTCATCAGATCTGCTGGCAGAGTATGGACCGCGCCCACAGCCCAATTATCTTGGGGGTGGCGCGGAATTCTCGAAAGGTGGAATACCCGTCTACTTTCTAGGAAACGGGAAATCTTCGTGATAAAAGAAGGAACCCGTCCAAAATTTGACGGATTTCGAGGTTTTGATCTTGGGGAACCAATCCTCCCTAAACCTACAGAGGGTGAAGGAAATGGTCCCGCAAGTTGGGAGTGTGCCTTCAGAAGGGTTTCACTTAACCTCAAAGCAGTATTGCCATAAATCTAGCCTAGGTTCTATTCCTAAGTAGCCTTCGAAAAGGGCTTGGAACCCGGCGAGATAGAGAATAGAATTTGGTGGAAGGTTATGCGGCTGAATGTTGTAATGATCAAGGACCTGGAGGAAAAAGGAAGAAGGTAGGAAACCCATACCTCTATTTATATGAGAGGCAAGGAGAACCCTTTCTCCGGGTTTTGGCAGTGGCTCGGAGTCATCCTCCTCGTACCGCCATTTTCCCTTGAGAATGAATCCTTCCTTCTCCATAGGCGGGATAAGGGATGGAGCCACGTTGTAGTGGCTCCAATTCCCGGAGATTTCCCCGTCTTCCTTCGCTCCGGCGGCACCCGCAGCGGCAAGCTCCTCATCGCCGAGAGTAAGCTTTTCTTCCGTTTTTTCGGTGGTGAAGGGCAAAGATGGCGCGGCGGAGGACGATGCCACGTTTTCGGCCGCGAGAGGAGGATCCTCGCGAGCCAAGCCTCCGGTGGTTCCCTCCGGCGCGCTCGCGGCGGCGCGGCCGGGAGAATCCAGTTGAGGGTCGATGTCGTTAATGATGTCGTCGATGTTGAGGGCGACGGAGGCTTCCTCCGTTGCGCGCGGTGAATCGCCGGTGACCATTTTCGGGCGGCACGGTGAAGATCCGTAACCTCCGATGGTGATTTTCCGGGGACGATGCGGGATGCACGGGCTCTGCTCACACTGCAAGCTTTGGCTTGGGAGCAATGGTGCTTGGGTGCTGAAAGATGGAGTGAGAGCGGAAGGGAAACCGAAGGACCCGAGGGCGGCTATTTATAGCCGAAAAATGTTGAGATACATGCAACGGCTCTTTTATCTTTGACGCGTGTCACACGTCAGAAAACCCGGGAAATAAGGGGGCGGAGTGATAAGTGCTATCTCCTCGTATCCCGCGAGAATCTGTCAGAGATACGTTTTAGGATTTGCTGAACCCAAACGTCCATGATGTCAGCACGCTTTTATCGCTCACGTCACGAAGTTCCTTCTCCACGAAGGCTCGTGGAAGAAAATCCGGATTCTGGTAAATCTGAGTTTTGAGTTACACATCGAGAAACTCATTCTCCGCAAAAGCTCGTGGAAGGAAAATACGGATTTTGGTGAAATCCGAGTTATGCGTTATGAAGTTTTGGGAAAAAAAAGAATCGAGACAAAGCGCCAACATTTCTCGGATTGACGAAAGGTGGAAGAGTCAAGTCTCAATCCTTCTTGGGGGCTACTGTCGGATATATACTGAATAGGGGTATGTCCGGGATTGTCCTAAAGAGCCGGATTAACAGGGTGGCCTGATTGGTAATGGATCACCGTCCATTAGGCGGCCCAGTAAGCTGACGCACAGAAGCCAGATTCTAGAATAACCCGGACCACGACCCAAAGTGGTGCGGCTTGGAGTAGAAGGCGGATTCCTGCTTTCCAAGTTAGATATTTTTCGTAGTCTTCTAGGTTTCCTTTCTGGAAGCCCTAACCCGACTATTATATATAGCCAGACGAGAGAGAAGAAAGACAACAGATAGATAATTAGCTAGAAGCGAACTCTCCGAGAAGTTGATTCTCGCCGAGTCAGCGAAACCTTACTCACGTTGTACTTTGTATACTTCAGGCTTCAGCCCTGATTTAGTGAGATTGCAGGAGTAGGAACGCCGCCTAGTTGTGACGTACCGTACCTGGATAAATTTGGTGTTCCTGGTTGTCATACTACCATCCCCCACGTCTCTATCCGTAGACTCATGGCACCCCCGTCTATGAACTCTACTACGATGTCTCGACACTAGGAAACCCTGCGATGTGCCCACGTCATGTCGAAGGTGTTTGACCGATTGACCGGTAGGTGTCATCTTCTTTGAATTTTGGCCACGACCAGCGATCGGATTCTGATTGCATCCCACTTTCATTCCATTAGATGAATATCGATGCCAAGATGATGGTGTACGTTCTCATGGAGGAAGAAGACGATATTGACGTTGAGGAAGACGAGAACTTGGCCATTCCTGTTTCTCTTGAACAGATTCAAGCCGGGGAGGCCGCCAATTCCAAACCCAAGCGAGGAGCATCAAACTTTTGGAGGAGGAACACCAAGCCAAGGATGAGGATGGAGAGCCATTGCATGGTCCACACCTATTATTTTTCCAATGATTCAAGGTTTCATGCAGGGGATTTTTTTTTCGGCGAATAGGGATTAGCAGATGTTTGTTCAGAAGTTGGTGCAAGGTGTGTGGTAGCACGGAACCTGGTTTAAGTTGAAGGAAGACGCAGTGGGAATGGTTGGTTTCTCATCGGTGCAGAAGTGCACTGCTGCTATGAGAATTTTTGCATATGGATCCCCAACTTATGGTCAAGACAACTATCTACGCATGTCAAAGTCCACAGGTATCCAATCTATGTACGGATTTTGCAAGGCTATAGTGGTTGTGTTTGGACCACACTATATGAGAGGACCCAATGAGGAAGAAACAACTCGCATGATGGTAACAAACGAAGCAAGATGATTCACTGGGATGCTTGGAAGCATCGATTGCATGCATTGTAGCTGGAACAACTGTCCATTTGGTTGTCAACGATTTTAGTAAGGGGCTGTCATGGAGTTTGGAGCGTGATACCTGAGGTTGTGGCCAGCCGGAAGCTATGGATTTGGCACACTTTTCTTGGCTTAACAGGACCTCACAATGACCTCAATCTGCTGCAGCACTCTTCGGTGTTAGTGAAACTTGTTAAAGGCCATGCTCTACCATTCAACTATGTGATCAATGACCACGGATAAATAAAGGGGTACTGCCTAGAAGATGGAATCTATCCAAGGAGGTCTACATTTATGAAGACAATCGCAAATCCTCTAGGCAATAAGAGATCTTGGTTTGATTATGTACAAAAGAGTGCAAAAAAGGATGTCGGGTTTGCATTTGGAGTGCTCCAGCAGAAGTTTGTCATTGTCCAATGCCCTCCTCTCACCTGGTGGATCGAATAGATGTGGGAGGTCATGACTGCACGTATGATCATGCACAACATGATCATTCAGGATGAGTGTGCAAATCCAGTGCAGAATCCCCTTCCGTATGAGTTTCAGGATCCCGTCGTCGAAGTTGATCACAATGTACCAATGGATTGGATTGGTTTTATCGCCAAGCATTTGGAGATCCGAGATGAATTTATTCATTATCAACTTCAAAAATATCTAGTGAACTAATCGTGGGTGCGCAAAGGATTGGCTATAACATAGTTGAACTCCAATTTATTTTATTATATGGATAATTTGAATTTTATGTTTAGCTATTTGTGGAACTCTATTTATGTTGTTGAAAATCTAGCACAATTATGTTATTAGCTATTTATGGTGCTTCAAAATATTTAGAAATTCAAAAAAAGGTTATGGATAAAGTGTTTGGGCGATGAATGGAGAGGGGACGTCTAGGAGTCTCATCCGGACGCCCCCATAACACATGTTCCTGTGCCAATTCGGACAGCCTACGTGATTCGTCAAGTGGAGATATTCTAACCCTACTGAAACCAAGAGTGGATATGTATGCGCTCACATTGCAATGGGTCGGTATTGAGTTAAGACCAGATGTACACATGGTGGACCCACATATGGTAGTAGAGGTCATTGGCGCGCCTCTAGTGAGGTGTGTGGGGTAACTCCCACACCCAGCAAGTGAGCGACAAGTCTATGTTGACTTATAGAACCGCCCGATGTGGGACCACTGCGAGCTGTTTGTAGGACATTTGTCCTCCTCTCCAGGTGCTCTGGTATGCTTCCGCTCTTGGTGGGTGCTCTGGACATGTTGGGCTTAGAGTAAGTATAATAGTGGGCTTATAGCCCGCCTACGTGGCATTTTTGCCTATGTGGAGGAGTCAGACATGAAAATGTAGTGGGAGTGGGCTCTTATGCAAGAGCCAGCCTCTACATGTGCTCCTAGAAAAATGAAATTAATGTGAATAAAGATAGAAACAAGATTATACAAAGTAAGAAATCTAATAGCTAACCTTATAGCTCACCTTATTACTATATCAGTGACTTTAAATGTTGGCTATAGATGACATGACAACCGCTTATAGCCAGCAGCCAGCTATACTATTAACCATGCTCTTGCGATGGGTTCCTTCTGTGAGATTTATTTCCTAGGCGACGTATTCACAGGGAGGAATCATGAGTAATTGTCACTATGCAAAATAACTTGTGTGTATAAATTTGCATTTGCTTTGGCCTGGACATAAATTACTTGTCACCTCAATTTTTGTTGGATTTTCTTATCAAGCACCTGAGCCTGAAGAATATTATGTTAGAAAAGAAAATTGTAACATCAAATCTAGTGGATTTGCTTCCACCGAGTTTACCAATGGGAGGACACCGGTGCCAAGAAAAGTTACTGTTATGATCAAACTTTTTTTGTACAATAGATTCTATCACAGATTCATTATCTCTTGCAAACCAATAAAATCAAAACCTTTTCACCTTCACTTTGTGTGATCCATGATTTGTAGTGAGATGATACGTTTGTGATACTCTTAAACTTTTATTCTAAAAATAATGTCGTGTTCATCAGTTTGATGCAGAGGCTGGGGCGTGCTCCCGTTTCAAAAAAAAAACACTTTTCTACACCAAATCTCTTAGACAAAAGGGAAACCCTTTTTCCCACCCCTCTGCAATTCAAAAAAGACATAATTTTCTTCACCTTGGGACATCCCTTGAGTTTCCTTCTTCCTATTAGAGTTTTTCTTGATATTTTTCTTAGTTCTCTTGGAAATAACGGAGGAAATTCATATTCCTCGTCTACACCTGTATTTTGTTCTTGTGCAGCAGGCTCCATCATGACCGACATTATCTGACTCATTTTGCAGTGAGAAAAAACATTATTTTCATTATCGAAATCTTAGCCTAATTAGCACCTATGTTTTCCTAGTGTCCTCGAGGTATTTCAAGATATGTACAATTTTAAGACATAAACTAGTCAGATCTATATGAATTCTATAGTCTTATCATCATAAACAAGAATATAAAGGGAATGAGCAAGATATTGGATCATCATGATTATTTCTTTATTGAGATTGAGAAACATATCTTCCTTGAACAGGCGTCGCAGTTTGCCTTGTAGATTGAAGCTAACAGAACGGCTTGCAAGCAAGCTGCAAAATTCAGACACCATGTAGTCCCATTGATGAGTCATTCGGTTCAGGTTTCTGTCCAGGTAGGGTATCCGAGCCAAACATCTGAATCACATACTCAGCGGCAACTTTTGATGCAAAAAAACTAATTTAAACGAATGTTATGACCAAGTAAAGCATGGGTCACCTTGTCGAGCTCCATGAAATGCGACTCATTCTCATAAGTGTGAACCCACAAGAAAGTTTTACATGTTCGACTTTACATCATGGTGCTAGTGGTTCCTTGTTAAAATGGCGAGTCTTTCTCTTGGAATTCTCGTTTTGGCCTAAATTCCCCCTTGAACACTAATGCCCACACTTATAGTGGGGTCATTTGACAAATAAGAGCGTCAAATCCATCAAGAGGGATATAATTGTCTTGTGTAAATTTACTTAATTAATGGAGCAAATTAAAGTTTCTAGTAATATTTTTTTGTTGGTGAATTCAAAAATAGTAATAATAACAGTATAAAGTAAATAATATTCATAGATAGTCGATTACTCTAGATCAACTCTGAATAATAGGTATACTTGTTTAGCTTTATTGTGTTATTGCATCCACTATATCATGGATGTCAAAACCGTCACAGTTCACCCTTCACTTGCAACAACACAGTGTACCACCCACGTCTCCATTTAGACAAGTGCCTGAACTATATCGGTTGTGTTTGCAGTAAATTTTACAGTTCTCGACGATACAATTTGGTGATATTGTGCATGGCTTTCTAGACACATATGAAATACCTGCGCACAACAAACATAAGTGGCCAAGCCCAAGTTAGTAAGAGTGTGAACTTATTTTCTTGTGAGCCGCTAGCTTGGTAACAAATGGTGGAATATGTGCACATGTGGGCAGAGATAGAAAGCGAACCAAATCATAATAATATGAAGAGAGATGTGCAAACCTATTTCCCTCCCCGTTGCATCACATGATTGCAGTGTGGTAAACACTACTGCAAGGGCTATTAATACGCATAGAACACCTGTGATACTTTTCGTAGGCGACATCAAGAGAAGATAGCTCTAGTTCCTTCCTCCTAAGTTGTTTTGTGAAAACTATGCATATGTTTTTTTGCTTGTGGTCGTATATATAGAGATTCCTGATAGAAACATTTGGGAATAATCAATTTGTACATATCAATCCATTAAAGCGAATTAGTCTTACAAATCGAGGAGGGTAATAAATTTGGTACCATCTATCATCTAATGCATTAATTTCACAAATTGTGGAGGATAAACTATTTTTACACTTCTTTCCTAGTATAGCACATTATTATCATCCTTTCCAATTTTTCATTAATGTCCATTTTGTATTTTTTTTGCATAAAATTAATGTGGTGTGTATTCTCTTTGGCATTATTTTTTTCTATTCATTTAAAAATAATAATAATAACAATGCATCAAAAATTTCTCCACAATTCATAGTTACAACCTCCGTCTATGTATCCATGACCACTATTTATTTTGGTCTAGCTTTTAATATTTTATTTACAATACAATTTTAGTTATGTGACACACACAAAATATGATGTTGGATTTACGTTTATATGAAGTTTCAATTAATATATTTTTAGTATCATATAACTTGTATTTTATTGCTAAAATTACTAGTCAAAATTAGGCATGAAATACGAAATGGATTTTATAAATAATATAAGCGAGTACGTTGGTTGGAATTAAATAGTTATCTTTTTGTATTAGATGGTTCTTTCCACCTAAAATGCTTGGCACCAAGTATATATATTATTTATTTTTATGGGTGATCGTATAACTAGACACAATTTATTTAGACTTAAGAGAAATTTACGTGAAAAGTGTATCGAAAGCAAACACAAAATGCAGAGTAAGGCTCTCTCTTAATTATTCACATCTTCGTAGAGAACCAATGGATACTATAGCGTTGCACTGTCCCCAACTATATAGTAGGAGTGTCCACATGTGCTATCTTGTGAAATGGTACAAAACACAATTAGGGGGCTGAATTCTAACACCTCCATTGAATTGCTACTTGTGGTATGTCAAAGCCCTCGCAAAGCATTCATAATGCCACCATGAGATACAAATGGTACTTATATAGTAAATTTGTACTACAAGAAATGTGTTTCTAAAAAACATGCATAATCAGACTTCATTAAATTTTGAACAAAAGAGTACAATCCTTTCTATGGTATTTGAAGCGCCCCTCCCCCCCTCACTTCCCTGAATGAATATTTTATACATGTTGGATGCATACATTCACCACTTTCGACATGTAAAAGAGTAAATGAAGAAAACATAGCTTGGTGATGACATGGATAGTACCCTCCCTATCCGTAGGGAATGTAAAAGAGAGCATGTATAGCTTGGTGCCGATTGACCCAGAGCTCACCGTAAAAAAAAATCAGAAACAAAGTATGTTGATAATTAGAAACTAGAGGTTATAAAGTCCAAAAATAAAGTAAGAATACCCCATTTCAATTAGAGCTAAACATGTAGGAACACAAAAAATATCTCTAACAGATGGTGAGAAAATACCACCATTACAATGGAGCAAATACCCATAGTCCGATATGAGAATATTCAATATCCCCAATGCAAGCAGGCCAAGCCAAAACATCGACACAAAAAGGAAAGAAAATAGTATCATTCACACAAATAGGGAAAGAATAGAAGTTTCCCAAGATGAAAATTCTTGCCTTACTTTAGCTCATTGATGTAGTGATGGGGGAACCAAGTGGAGAAGCCAAGAGGTCGATTTCAAGATAAAATACGTCAGGAGTAGTGGATAGATTGCAAGATCAACCATATAATTTCACACATAAGAAGATGGGTGGAAAGTTCTGTCAATCCAATGTCCCCTCCAAGTTACATATCTTTTCTTAGAGATTGGCTTTCTCAACTCTAAATACAATGTGTTCACCAAAATATGGCCAGCTCATCGACATGTACTATCGACAACACCGTCAAAGATCGCTGGAGGCACTCCCACCTTAACTGTCCCATGGTGGGAAGCGTTTGGGAGTTGAAGGAAGAAGATGATGTTGTTCATGTGTATGGAGATGAAATAGCTAATCCAAAGTTGTGGTCATTCAGACTATATAAACCCCCAGACAAGCATCAATTTATCGATGTTCTGGTCACCCTATAGGATATATGTCGGGCAAGAAGGAAGATAGTTCACAAGGATGAATATCAATGGCTTCTCTCTACTCATTCATTCATATCATGGTCCTTCTCTGCATTCTCCATATAGTGGGCATCTTGTTAAAAAACAAGCCGTCTTAGCATATCAGTAGTACTGTTAATAACACATGTTTTGCTCACAATATCTCTCAGAACTCACTCAGCAGCAGACATTGAATCAAAGTAGTCGAAGACAAATCAGCAATAAAAAAGTTACATTACAATTATTTGTAAGGAATCCACAATAGCTCTAAATAATGCTATGTAGACGAAAACTCTCAGCCTATAACTGATAAAACAATAAACTCCGGAGCAAGTGTTTAGACATGAAGCTTTTTTTTTATCATAAACTAAAACTATTGGTTTTGTCAAGCATGTAACTAAGTTAATATTTCTTATTATCCACAGATATGGATCAAATCAATTTCATAAGAGATGCACCCAAATTTCCTATTTGACCATTTGTTAATATTTTCCTACTTCAGTTACTAATTTTAGTTTTTTACACTACAGATTATAGAATAACTGCAGCAGAGCTATGGACAGGGACTTAAGGATACATGTAGAGTATAGTTTGGCAACTTCTAGCGATTGTTGTCTTAATTTAGGAGTGTAGACATTTCCAGTCCTTTAATTATAGCATGAATAGCTAGATTTGCAGCCAAGGCAAAGCAGGAATCGCCACGCCAACCATTGATCCAGGGAACGATGACATGTAAAACAAGATGAATCATATATATGATAAAGAATCATCGTTCCTGAGTGTTTTACCCAAAGTTTAACATAGCGGGATATTGCGTTTAGCTCCCGTGATTCCAACGGCTACGAAAAACTATAGCCGGGGTATAACCATATAGGGATTTTTTGCTAAATATTGAAAAAAAAAATCAAATTTTGGCGAGCATATAATCGTGTATGTATCATTATCCACAGATGCAACCTAATAACATAGTCATATGAGAGTTAGAATAAGAGTTTAGATATAAGACATTTATTAGATTATTTAATAGTTCTGAAAGCAGGTCGGCATGAGTCGCACTCACACCTCACAGAAGCACTTCAAAAAACAATAGCGGTTGATTTGGGCTCCAAATTTATACCGAGCTAACAAATTTTGGGCCAAATGTTTTTTGCCCTTTGGGCGGGAGATTAGCGGCTAAGAGGCTAAATTGGGGCTAAATTTATTTAGCTGGGCAATTAGTCAATATTATCTTGTTAGCATACGAAGGCTATAGCCCTAGTGCGGAGCCTCTTGCAAGGCTATAGCCAAGCTATATCTGGCTATTTAAAACGTTGGTTTTACCAGTTTGAGTGTATCAAACTTGCATTCATTATCTTGACAGTGCTTCAAAAATTCATTCTGCCGGCAAAATACTTGCTTTCCATTGTTCCATTTCAATCTCCGGTATTTTTTCCACATATCATAAAGTAGCAGCATGCACATTGTGCTTGCTTTCTTAGGCCGATGAAATGAACTGGAAGTATATTATACTTTTATAGTTGTACTCCGAGAAATGCATGCTTTTTTTGTTGTAGCAGGATGACAATCCTTCTAGTCGATAATGGGTTCTTTGCCAATGAATAGGGTGATCTATGTATGAACTTAAACTAAATAAGTTACAAAATTATGTGCATGTAATTAACTTATATTATCTATCAATCGATCGAAACACAAGCCTTTTAATTTTTCGCGAAAAAGGAGGTATGCAACACCAAGGCTTTTGCGTTATTGCGATTAATTGATATATGATGAATTGGAAAAAGATTGAAGCCGCTAGTTGCAATGGCTTAGGTTCTACATGATAATACATGTGTGCAATTAGATAATTGTCCATATGGACAGATCTTCCCACTGGTACTATTTGAACAAGTTCTATTTGGTCAATGAGTACATATAAGGCACCAGATTCTGTAAGTTTTGCAGCATGTACAAACCTAACTTTTACTAGACACAATAAGTTGGTGGAAATTCTTACAACACTTCCTAAGACAAAGCATAGTAAAGTTTTCATGATACTCGTGATACAATAACTTAGCTATGCATATTTTCCCATATGTGTCAAGCAGCCTCGACTTGGACTCACATGACCTGCAAGATGTGAAATACTCGTTTACAGAAAAATCAGGACTGAATTGTACCTCTGTGCACTGGAGGAGCAATTTGAGTGTGGAGGAAAAAAATCTACAACAAGGTTGAAGGTGTAGTGGAAACCGAGTGGACCCGTTGTTTGATGTGGTACTGTCATAAGAAGAAGGGGAGATAAGATAGTCGAATGACAGTACCCTTGGCTTGGTGCCGATGGGGACTGGCTGATTCTGGACTCCTTCTCTGCTACCATCGACGTCCTAGTTGTTGTCGCACTGATGATGGTCACTTGAGATTTAACCACGGTCGCCACATCCATCATTGCCACTTCCGTTCTAGAGATTGTTGATGGGGAGATAATAACCCGGTAGGCCAATTCCATGGTATAACCCGGCCCAAAGGACGCTGCGCAGGATCTGGCTAAGGATAAAGAAACTTCTAGAAGGCCCAAGGTATATAGGCCTCGTAACCCGGATTGTGGGTTGCAGTAAGGAAAGCTAGGGCTTGTAAGCGGTGTTCGGGTAGGACTCAAGCTGCGCCTTGGAGGGCAAGCCAGGTAGGGGGACGGGTGCTTTATAAACCGGCCCTACGCTTAGCTTTGCAGAGATCCAAGTAGTAATCATATCACCGAATATCGAGTATCCATCGTACACAAAGAGATCGAGTTAATAAAGCGAGATCGGAGACTCGGCGACTTCATCGCCGGCTACCAGATTGAATTCCATCATGTTTTCCTCTGAGCTAAATCCTCTCCCAAACGCCTGTGTCGACTTGCCCCAAGATCAGTTACCCCTGGTAACATCTGCCGTGATCATCCCACGACAGTTGGCGCCCACCGTGGGGCCTGCGTCCAAAGGTGTTTACATCACGGGAGAAGCTCGGAAAAGCATGAGGAACCTCGTCGTCGGAGAGATCTACGACGACCACAAAGGAGAGAAGGTGGTGGACGACTCCGGCTGGGGGCCAGAATCGGATCACCTCGAATCCGGATCTGTCGTGACAATCGGCGAGGTCAACATCTTCGTCGGTATGGTACGTACGTTTGACTTAAAAGGACAATATCATGTGCATGTTACAGGAACTTCTAGCAGGGATAAAGAAACACCAAAGCAAACGGTAAATTCGGTTTCCTCGGCCGTTCCGGGATACCTGAGATGGGCGGAACAGGAAGTAACATGGAGCAGAAGGGATCACCCGGAAGGAATAGAGCGCCCAGGAATCTTGGCGTTGGTGGTCGCACCGCAGGTCAATGGTTACGAGTTGAAAAAAGTCTTGATGGATGGGGGAAGCAGTATTAACATCTTGTATTGGGAAACCTTCTTACGCATGAACCTCAAAGAATCCCAGCTGCAGAAAAGTTCAACAGTTTTTCACGGAATTGTGCCGGGTCACTCAGCGCGCCCTGAGGGAAAGATCACATTGGAGGTCGCTTTTGGAGAATCAGTGGATAATTATCGAGTTGAGTGGCTCACGTTTGAGGTGGTCAAGTTGCGTAGTCCTTATCATGCGTTGTTCGGAAGACCGGCTTACGCTAAGTTCATGGCCAGACCGTGTTACGTATATTTACAGCTAAAAATTCCGGGTCCTAAGCAGACCATCACCATACAAGGAAGTAGGGATATAGCGGCTGAGTGTGATGAAGGAGATTCAGTGATGGCTGAGCAAGCTTGCAGAAAAGAAGAACTCAAGTATTACCGATCCCAGGTGGATCCGGATGATGGAACAGCATTGAGAAGGCCGGATTCTGAGGATGAAAGAGTGAAATTCAAGGCAGCACAGGACACCAAGAAAGTAGATTTTGTTGAAGGTGATCCCACCAGGCAGTTTACTATAGGGTCTAATTTGAAAAGCGGGCAGGAAAAGGCGCTGGTGGAGTTTATTCGTTCTAATGCGGACGTATTCGCTTGGACACCCAGCGACATGCCGGGTATCCCCACGGAGTTGGCAGAGCATAGTTTGCATGTGGATCCCAAGGCCAGGCCCGTGAAGCAGGGCTTGAGAAAGATGAATGAGGAAAGAAGGAAAGCAATAGGCGAAGAAATTGCGCGGCTATTAACAGCAGGCTTCATCATGGAAGTGTTCCACCCGGATTGGCTGGCAAATCCGGTTCTAGTAATGAAAAAGACCAACGAGTGGAGGATGGGCATCGATTTCACAAGTCTCAACAAGCATTGCCCAAAGGATCCGTTCGCACTACCAAGGATAGACCAAATAATAGACGCAGTAGCTGGGAGCGACTTGTTGTGCTTCCTGGACGCATATTCGGGATATCATCAGATTAAACTCAAAAGGGAGGATTGGGAGAAAACATCGTTCATAACCCCTTTTGGAGCCTTCTGCTACAAAACAATGACGTTTGGACTGAAGAACGCAGGCGCAACCTACCAACGGTGCATTCAGAAGTGCTTCGAAGACCAAATTGGACGCAATGTCCATGCTTACGTGGATGACGTGGTTGTCAAGACTAGGAACGCAGAGACATTTATAGACGACTTAAAGGAGACATTCAAAAATCTAAGGAGATATCAGATGAAGCTCAACCCGACAAAATGCGTATTTGGGGTTCCAGCTGGGAAGTTACTCGGCTTTATCGTTTCCGAGAGAGGAATTGAGGCAAACCCGGACAAAATCAAAGCTATTCAAAGTCTGAGAAAGCCGGAAAATCTGAAGCAGGTCCAAAAGCTTACAGGCTGCTTAGCAGCCTTGAGCCGGTTTATATCCAGGTTGGGAGAAAAGGCGATGCCCCTGTACCGGCTCTTGAGGAAATCCGACAAATTCGTATGGGATCAAGAGGCGGATGAGGCATTCGAGGCACTAAAAAAGCAGTTATCTGAAGCACCAGTATTAGCGGCCCCGGGCCCTAAAGAACCTATGTTGTTATATGTTGCGGCCGGCCCCAAAGCCGTCAGTGCAGTAGTGGTCGTGGAACGCAAAGAGGACGGAAAGGGTTACCCGGTTCAGAGGCCGGTTTATTATGTCAGCGAGGTATTGTCTGAGGCGAAACAGCGTTACCCGCATTGGCAGAAGCTGGTTTTCGGGGTCTTCATGGCCAGCCGGAAACTAAAAACGTACTTCCAGGAGCACCCTATAACAGTAGTCAGCTCAATACCAATGGCGGATATCATCAGAAACTCGGATGCAACCGGAAGAATAGCCAAATGGGCGATAGAGATGGGGGATTATCACATCAGCTACGAGCCCAGGTCGGCAATCAAATCACAGGCCTTGGTGGACTTTGTCAATGATTGGACACACACAGGCATGGCTACCATAGTTCCAAACTCCGAGTCGTGGATCATGCATTTCGATGGATCGAAGCAGTACGAGGGTTCAGGAGCTGGAGTGGTGCTAACGTCACCCAAAGGAGACAAGTTGAGTTATGTATTACAGATTCACTTTGATTGTTCCAACAATGTAGCCGAGTACGAGGCCCTATTGCATGGCTTAAAAATAGCTAAGGAGATGAACATTAGGAGGATACGATGCTTTGGAGATTCAGATCTTGTGGTACAACAGGTATCAGGAACTTGGGATAGAAAGGATGCAACTATGGCAGCATATAGACAGGAGAAAGAACGAGGCAGCCGACGCCCTAGCCAGACTCGGCTCGCGCAGAGAACCGGTTCCACCTAACGTATTTTTGGACGAATTATGGCGACCATCAGTTAAAACAGAGTCTGAGGAAGAGCTAGCAAATCAAGACCCGGGCTTGGAGCTCGTGGCCACTGTACGCGCTATTCCCGAGTGGACAGAACCTTTTTTGGCCTACCTATCACGAGGCGAGTTGCCGCAGCAGGAGGTATTAGCAAGGCAAATTTTGCGACGAGCAAAGGGATATTCTATTATTAATGGGGAGTTATATAAGAGAAGCGCCACGGGGGTCTTCCTGCGCTGTGTGGCACCAGAGGAAGGCCGACAGATCCTCAAGGAGATTCATGAAGGTGATTGTGGGCATCACGCGTCTACAAGGTCACTTGTGGCCAAGGCTTATCGACACGGGTTTTTCTGGCTTACGGCTCTGGCAGATGCGGAACGATTGGTAGCAAGGTGTGACGGATGTCAAAGGTACGCCCGCCAAATCCACGTACCGGCTATGGAATTATGGACCATCCCGCTAACTTGGCCGTTCGCCGTCTAGGGTATGGACATGGTTGGCCCCTTTCATATGTCACCTTGCAAAAAGACACACCTGTTGGTAGCTATCGATAAGTTTACCAAGTGGGTAGAAGTTATGCCATTTACTAATTGTGAAGCAGCTACAGCAGTCAAGTTCCTGAAAAGAATTATGTATCGGTTCGGGTACCCTCACAGCATAATCACCGACAACGGAACCAACATGTCCCTTGGCGAGATGGAGAAGTTCTGTGGTAACAACGGGATCCGGCCTGACGTAGCATCAGTAGCTCACCCACAGGCCAATGGACAAGTAGAAAGGGCGAATCAAGAACTGCTTCGCGGACTAAAACCACGCCTACGAGTCCCCTGTATCAGGGCTGCTGGTGCATGGGTCGAAGAACTTCCTGCTGTGGTTTGGGGTATCAATACAACACCTAACAGATCCACTCAAATGATGTCGTTCTTCATGGTATATGGCGCGGAGGCAGTGTTACCGAGTGACATTATTCATGATTCACCGCGAGTGTCAGCTTACGTTGAAGTGGAGAACGAAAAGAGCCGGCAGGACGCCGTGGATATGTTAGAAGAACAAAGGGAACAAGCCCTGGAAAGATCAGCGATATATCAGCAGGATCTACGGAGGTATCATAGCCGGCGTGTGAAAACCCGGGTCTTCCAGGAAGGAGACCTAGTTCTGCGTCTGGTTCAGTCAAACGAAGGAAAACACAAGTTATCACCACCATGGGAAGGACCATTTATCATAAGCAAGAATTTGCACAATGGGTCATATTACTTGGTAGACGCAAGGGAAGAATCGGCCACGGTTAATGACACCGCTCATACCACTTCGTCCATGCGAGAAAGATACAGACCGTGGAACGTGGCCCAGCTACGCCCGTATTATACTTAGCAAGGATTATGTTGGCACGTGGAATTAAATGATGTAACAGGCAGCAGGTTTCAGACGCACTCTTTTCCTATCCAGGGCACCCTTGGGGACTGGACGGGTTTTTAATGAGGCGGCTTGCTGACCTAATTTTTCATATCAAATAAAGAGGTGATTATCGAGAATAGAGGTGATTATAAATTGAGTCTTATACTTTCAGCATGATGCGTATATTTAGGTCTTGAGGGCTGGTTGCTTGGATAAGCGCAGTTGCAAACTCAAAAGACCCGGCCTCGATGCCTATGAGTTATAAGGGCCGATTACTCGCAAACGAGTACGGCTGCAATCTTATAATCGGACAAAGAAGTCCAAATTTCTTGGCTATTCTTACTTAAGCTCGATGTGACTCGCAATAAAGTGGCAT